>JAUIMM010000328.1:1200000-1800000 GCA_031769625.1 Taudactylus pleione | reverse complement strand
CAAACACTGGCAACTGTTTTCACGCACTAGGAAGAACAGGTCTCTTTTGTGAGAATTGCTTTGGGGTGCAGATGATGCCCCACATCATCTGCACCCCAAAACAATTATCAAGTGTAAAAAAAACTTTTTTATCTGCACACTGAACACAGTTATATATGCTGCACACAGAACAGTAATATACACCTTGTCACTCATCTGAACACACACTTCTTGAAATACAATTTAAAACATTGTTTTTTTCTGTACTTTTTTTTTAAATATAACTGGGAAAAACTCAAAACAAAGTGGTCTTCTTGGGTGCTGCAGCCTCATATATATATATAATATATAAATTCTGCGCAGTGATAGATTTCCTAGGGGAAAAAAGGGGCAGGTTCACTTTAAGGGGCCCATTTATCAAAGTGTATTTGAAGTAAAATCCCCCAAAACACCCTTTTTCGGGGGTTTACCTCAAATACTAAGTATCCCCCGTATGTATTGAGGGACCGCAGCAGGTATCTCCGATACTTGCTGTGATCCCTCCATTACCGCTGGCAGCCGCCTCCACCATAAGTTTCTATGGGGGAAGCGATGCTGCCAAATTTACCAATACCCGGAATGCGATGCAATCCAGATATTGACCCTCGCAGCTAATGCCATCTGAACATGGCGTTAGCCGCTGTAGCCTATAGGCTACACAGCGCACTATTAGTCGTCACTCCCATAGTTCCGAGGAGCGGGCGCCGGGGACAGATGCAGCAGGCACTGGAGCGGGATTTAAGGTAAGTTGTATTTTTTGTATGTGTGTGTGTGCGTGCGGGGGGGGGGGCTTACTATAGGGGGCTGCCACTTATTACAGGGGGTTTACTACTGGGGGCACATTACAGGAGGTTTACTACTTGGGGCACTACAGGGGGCTTACTACTGGGGGCACTACAAGGGGCTTACTACTGGGGGTACTACAGGGGGCTTACTACTGGGGACTTATTACTGGGGGCACTACAGGGGGCATTACAGAGGGCTTACTACTGGAGGCATTACAGGGGGCTTACTACAGGGTGCATCATATGGGGGCACCACAGGAGGCATTACAGAGGGCTTCCTACTGGAGGCATTACAGGGGCCTTACTTCTGGGGTATCATATGGGGGCACTACAGCAGCATTACTACTGGGGGCATCATATGAGGGCACTACAGGGGCCTTACTATTGGGGGCACTACAAGGGCCATACTATTGGGGGCACTACAGGGGCCTTACCATTGGGGGCACAGCATAGGGGGACCACTAAAGGAGGTACTGCATAGGGGGACCACTACTGGAGGCACTGCATAGGGCGACCATTACTGAGGGGCACTACATAGGCGGGAACTGCATAGGGGGACCTCTACTGAGGGCACTGCATAGGGGGACCACTACTGGGGTATTGTATAAAAGGAACTGCATAGGGGGGGTGGCGGCAGCTGGGGCTGGCATAGGTGCTGGGGGGGTACATTTTAATTTGGGGGTGGGCACCAACATTTATCTTGCCTCCGGGCACCTGGGATGAAGTTACGCCACTGTCCCTGCAGTCATACACTGCATAGATCTGCTCAGCTGCAATGGTTTATACGAGCGCCCTAGAGTATCAGCATTTTTTCATGGCACCCCTAGGCCAAAAGTTGTTTATTGATAAATTTAGCAAACATTATTAAATTAAGTAAATTGTCCTTATCATCCATAGGGTCAGTTATTTTAGGATGGACATGTTTGCACTTTTGTTTGTCCACATATTTTATGGTTGGCAGCCACCAGCACTGGTTTTTCCTATCAAAAAATGACCAGAAATAATTTGATTTGGTCCTGGACCACCTACCCTTGGCACCCCTGCAGGTGTCCCGCAGAACCCAAGGGTGCCATGGAGTCACAAACAATGGCATTAAGTATTGTGAATATTCTTCCTACCCCATACATCAGTGTATTTCAGATGTGCTTAGTTGCCATTGCAACTAAACTAATATTCAGACCACCACCCCAACCCTTTATAAGCAGATAAAGGTCCAAATGTAATAGCCGTTTAATCTTCTGTGAATGTGTGCACAGTGATGTTGTTAGGTTTAAAGAAAAATATGGGTTGTAATAATTATACACAGCTGTTACTCTTAAAGGGTAACTCCAAGGTCATAAAAAATTGTTAAGTACTAAACCAATAAATTCATATGATGGTCAAGGAGTCTCTGGTTAATGAGAGATGCAGAATGTAAATACAAGTGTGTGGGGCTGAATTTTAGCATATACTAGAAAAGCAGGGAACAATTAATGACTATGTTGTTTTGGCATGTATTAGTCATTACACAAATGTTGAGTGAAGATGGACATCCTCTTTAATATATGTTTTTCCTTCTCCCCTGTTTTGGCAATTGGTTTATCATCACGCCCAGAGAAACAAGTTCCAACCAAGCCTTGCCTCAGACCCCTGTCTTTCCTACCTTTCTGAGGACCAAATTAAAACCAGCTTGATACAAAGGTGTGGTAGTGTATAAGAAATGGATCGCTGCAGTCAAGCAACAGGACACAGTTACCTCCCAGCCTTTGCACAATGTGGAATTTTCCATAGGAAAACAAAACACTATGCCGCCTCTGCAAGCAGAATATCTGTTTTATCTTGTTTTGTGGACAGTGCTAAAATTTATTGTAGGCAAAATAATTACACCACTAGATAGCAAAATATTTTCATAGACATGACACAAATCTCACCTATTACACTATCAGGAAAACTGTATAATTATATTAAATAGTGTAATTTGTGGGATTTGTGTCAAGTTTTTTTGGAAATATTCTACTAAATAGCAGTGCAATTATTATTACCTACAATAAATCCTACCCCTATATGTAAAACATGATAAAACAGATATATTGTAGATATAAAGATGGGATAGTTGTCTGTTCTCTAGGATTTCCATCAATTCTATTATTGGGCTCACACACATTAGTGTTATTTTGCACCAAGAAAACGCCGTTGTATTAAATTGTGGCCTGCGTGGATTCCCGGTACAGTTCTGTGCATTATTGGCCAGTTTTATCACCAGATAACGGATAATAATGTAGGTCAGCTAGTGAATTATGGGCCAAATATACACAGAACTCTGTCCATGGAGTGACATTGTATCACTGCAGCTGTTTCTCATTATCACAACAGTTGGACACTTTCACTGAATTGTAAAATAAAAACAAGATGATTTATCAAAATTAGATGATGCTACTGTCTAATGTATATAGCTCAAGTAATCTGGCAAAGATGGACTTGTATTGGCAAGTGGCCCAATATCTCTGCAAGTATATCCCTAATTCTTATATCTGCTTGATAATGATCTGATCATAATCATTTTCGGGTCTGTACAAAATGACAAACACTAGGTGTCTGTTCTAAGACTGTATTTTCCCTTCTCAAATTCCTTAACTTCCTTGCTGCTTTTGATCACTATATTCTCCTTGACATTCTTGGCTGCCTTCACCTATATGACACTGCCCTTGCCTGGTTTGCCTCCCACCTCTCAGATCAGTCCTTAAGTGTCTCTCTGTCTGATGCTTCCTTTCTGCTTCTTTTCCTCTCCATTACTGTCCCTCAGGACTCTGTACTGAACTATCAGCTCTTCTACCTCTACACCTCCTCTCTAGGTAAACTCATGAGCTTCGTCAGTCTCCACTACCATCTCCAAGCAGTTGACTCCCAAATTTATGACTCCTCCTAGACCTCTATTTTTCTAATCCTGTGTGTCCAATTGTTTCTCTACTACACTTACCTGTATGATCCAACATCACTTTAAACCTTTTTAGCAAATCTAAAACTATCTTTCCTACTACTGTCACTACACCTCCTAACATCTCACATCTGGCATATCATTCTCATCCCAGGATCCCATGCCTGCTGAACTGGCGTTACATACCTCCCAAAATTGTCATCCCCCAATGTTTCTTGCAAGCCGAAGCACGAAAGAGGGCATGGCCTCGTGCCAGCGAGGCCATGCCTCCTTGTGTATGACGTTTTGAGGGCATGAACATGTGTCACATCCCGGTTTCTTGTAATGTTGGGGGCGAGCCCAGCACTCCAGCAGCTGCCGGGTTTCCCCAGCCACTCCCTGCGCTAAATGGATGCCACGCATGTGCCTGGCATCCATTCACTGCTGGACAGAGTGTCCTGTTAAACTCTGCCTTCGCCGTTTGCCTCTCCTGTCCTCTTAGAAAAAACACCTTCTCCTTCTCGTCTCCAAGCTTGCACAGGCAGGGTTCTCTCAAACCTACATCTTATGTCTGTATCTTATTGTTTGACCCTGTAATGTTCTACTCTGATTTCTTTGTGTGAGCGCTATGCTGATTGTTTATGCGTACATATGGTATTCATACTTATTGTGGTTATACCTGTAATTGTTAGAGCATAATTCATATTTGGATTTTGTACGACATATCCGCTATTAGGCCTTGGGGGAAATTCAATAAGCTGCGATAAACCATTTTCTCGATAAGTTGGGAAAAATCCCTATTTCAAGGTAAAAATGTCGGGACTTGATTCAGAACCACTGGGACACCCTCCTTAATGACTAATTAGGGAAAAATTATTATTTAATTAACATAAATTGGTCAATAATGGCATGTCATTTTTGGGCTGAAAATGTGCAAAGTGCAGGAAAATAGGTTAATCGATGTGGGACAGGTATATGGAGGTACTGTATGAATCAGACAGGTGTTTTTAAGATTGCAGGTGGGTGTTAGAGGGTTGTGTATTGGGATCCCGGTGGACAGGATGACAGACAGTCAGAATCCCGACAGAATTTTATAAGTATTTGTAAGCATGTGTAAAAATGCGCTCTTGTAGGGCTTTTTTCTATATTTGTACAAATTCAGCTCTTTCTATGGCAGCACTAGGTTACTAAGAAGCAGGTACAACATTGTGCATCTTCTGATCAGGGGTGCTGGGTGGATTAGAGTGCTTCCTTCATAAATGCTTCCCAGCTTCCATTCATATCTAAAACAATATTTCAATTTGTGGGGCAATGTTTTAAAATTAACTTTAAAACATAGTGGGTGTTTGAGAGGTGCTGTAAATCAGGCATCATCATATATCTTCAATATATCTAGTAGCACCTGATGGGGTAAGTACATTTAGAATCTATCTACATTATCATGACTACATAAATGAGGCCGGAATTAGCGTTATTTTACACTTTGATAAATAACCTTTAGGGTCCCTTAAAATAAAATCAATTCATAAATACATGGAACTTAGAGTACATAAAACAATAATATTGTGTTATATATGAACTTATTTATCGTATGCTCCATGGTCGTTCAAATGATCCATAAAGAGGTCAACATACTGTATAAACCAGAGATTACAAATAATGTGCAATGTATCCATACATCTCTTTTCATCCAATAATAGTTATAGAACAAGAATGCTAGAGTTTATAGACATTATATAAGCAAAAAATAAGTGGAACTAATGTCCTAATCTTTCAGTTAATAGTTAGCAAGTGTCAGCAGTCTCCAAGTTTATGTAACGAAAAGATCATTTTAAAAGGCCTAATAAACCCATAACACAAGTTTACCCAATATCACATTTTGTAATATGTATTTATGAGTAAATTCCATATTATCACATAAGACGTTGGTTCCTGTGGGGCTCATTGGACACAATTCCGTATTGCAAATGTTCACCAAAAATGCAAACACTTATGTTTTTACATATAGGGGGGTATTCAATTACAGGCGAAAAGTCCGAGATCAGACTTTTCGCCATCATCGCTGCTTTTTCTGGGATAAAGAATCGGGCGCGTGCCCGCTTTATCCCCAGTATTCAATTAGGATTCATCGAAAACGGGACCCGGCAGATAGGTAAGTATCAAAGTCCATTAAATTTTTGGGAAATGTTCCTGTCTGCCCCCCGAAAGATGTCCTGACATGGGGGATCAGTATGGGTACCCCCGATTTGGGCTGCTGAAGGTAGTCAGGGTTTTTAATAGCCGCGGCAGGTGCATAAATGCGGCTTTAGAAGAAAGGGTGGAGAATAGCATTTAGATTTTTTTTTGGGGGGGGAAATAACTTGTCCCTTCAAATTTGGGGAAAATAGGTGCAAGCATATTTTTAAGTCCCTAAAGTAATTTTTGAAAATTCTTCAAAAATGCACCTGCCACTACTACCCGCATTCTAGAAAACACCTGCCGCATACATGGGAACCCCCCCTGAATCAATTTAGCTAGTTTAAAACTTTGTTCCCCGATTTTATTTTATTCGCCCCCAAAATTAAAGTAAATTTTTTGGGGTGTCCTGAGGATTTAATTTTTTTGGACAGATTACTTTTAGGGTACCCTCTCAGGGCTGCAGGCTATTTTTTTTAAGCCTGCACCCCTAAACCCCAATTCTGCACTTTTTTTCGCCATATATTACATGGAGAAAAGTTATGCTCGTTTTTTAACAAAGACTTTTCGCACAGAAAAAAAGTCTTTGAAATTGAATATGGGGAAAATTGAAATAGTCGAAAATTACGTCATTGGCGATAATTTATCGCCGATAACGGACTTTTCGCCTCGAATTGAATATGGCCCATAGTCTATTGTGTATCACTGGCCTGTGTGTAAGTCAGGTGCGAACAAGTGACATCTAAGTACAGTAAAGATATGCTTTCATAATTGGGACACAGTTATGGGGGTCATACATCTGCGGCCCAATTCCCTGTTCTGCGGACCCAATGATCCACAATCCAATCCGCAGATCAGTGGCCATCGATGATCAGCAATTTCTCGGCAGATTGGGGAAATTCAACATGTTAAAAATCCCTGACTTGCTGATTTCAACCATTTTCGGGTCAGGATTTGGGAATCAAGATTGTTCAACATGTTGAGTTTCCCCTATTCCCCCACCTCGGCAGAACAGGGAATTGGGGCAATCAATCTCAGATGTATGTAATCCTTTAGATGTGGGCGCATCAGTAAATACACCTCGCATGAGGCTTATCTCTTGCAGGGTCTGGTGCAACAATACACAATGACCATTTTTTATTTAGCATTGAGGCTATATCATATTAATTTCGCCCATCTATTAGTATTACTTAATTGACATTTCCATTTGGACTTCTGCAGGATAGAAAATTAACATTTGATTTTAAAGGGGAAAATAATATGTTTGTATTTAATGTAATCTAATGTGTATTTAATGAAATGTTTCTGTTGAAAATGCAACTTTTGCTTTATTAATAACTGTTAAAACAATATATTCTCTTGTGTATGTCAATTCATTATGTTACATTGTGTTCAAATTATAATGCAACTTTACAACACTGGTCCTGATTCACTACCAATCGTAACTACAATTGTAAAAGCGATTACGCACGCAGTTCAACTGTGAGAGTATGCTAATCCATTGCGATCGCTATGCCGCTGCAACACAACAGAAGAATGCCCACTTTACCTTACACACATCCATAATGTATAGCAAGACAAACCATCCGTACAATCGAGTACCATTGCAGCCTCACACACACTTGTACAAACTCTGACCTTACTCAGAAATGTTTAACTTCAGTGTGCGCTATGTGTCCTCAGGCTGTGTAGGGCATCGCAGTGGATAATTTATGCACGCCCCTGCAATGGCGTTCAAACGCACTGGCATGCCTGCATTTCCCCATCACCACCTACTAACCGCACTTCCTGTCAATCACTATGCGATGGGTCTGCGTGGTCACTGCAATCGCAGTCCCGATCACAGTGGCCGGTTCGTGCACTGCAATGCATACACAGTACGCAACAATCGGCCAATTGCGTGCATATTAGCAACTGCGATCCAAGATGAATCAGGCCCACTGTCAAGCCACATATTTATTCTGTTGTGGGGCAAAAATATGCACACTGACATATGGCACAAATACTACTGAGCTGGATGCAGTTTGACTAAACAAATAACTTTTATTACATTTGTATTTTCCTACATACATTTGGAGTACAAATACACCCATCCCCTCTATGTTGAATCTGTAAAGGCCCCCATACATCAGAGACTGATTGCAGCAATCGTACAATTTGCAATCAATTGTGTATAAAAATCTTTCCCTTTTTCAATCGATTGCAGATTGCAGAATTGCCACAATCGATTGATAAAGGGAAAGATTTTTATACACAATTGATTGCAAATTGCACGATTGCTGCAATCAATCTCTGATCATAGGCAAACGCATGGGGGGGGGTTCCGTCTGCCTGGAAACCCCTCTCCCCAGCCCACACGATGATCACAATAGAAATAGTAATATAATAGATTGTAACTAGTGCTGCATGTTCTTCTCAGGATCACAATTGAAATAAGTAGCACCACCTGTGGATCTTTTAACATGTATCAGCCAGTAATAAATAACCTGTGCACCAACTAGAAGATCTGTAAAACATGCACTGTAATACCCCTTTTCCACCACAGAGTTCCTATCCGGATCAGACCCGGAATTTAGCTGGCGCTGACTCGGGATATTCCCGAGTCGGCGCTGCTCACACCCGAGTCGGGTCTGCATAGACCCGGCTTTCCCGGCGTGAAAGTGGACGCTTAGAGATGACGTCCTCTCCAAGAGCCACTGAAGCCGGACCAATCGGCCGGCTTGCAGGACACTCCAGGTCACCATGACCCGGAGTGCACTGTTCTCACAGCAGGGTTTCACGGGCTACGCTCATGTTAAACCCTGCTATTTACCTGGGTTGGATTGCCGGGTCACTCGACCCGGCGATCCAACCCTCTCCCCTTTTACACCAGGGAGCTGCCCGGGTTAACCCTGCAATAACCCGGGTTTTAGCTCCGGTGTAAAAGGGGTATTAGAGATGCACTGCTATAGAGCCCAATATGTACATATACAGTATGTCCAGGGCAGTGCTATGTTCTTCTGCTGCTCCGCCAGGCTCCCGGGCTTGCTCCAACAGTCTGGAATGGTGCCCATATCTAAAATAAATACGTTCAGCTCAGACAGGATGGCCTACTGGCGCACCTAATTGCTTACTGTGATCACTGGTCCTGTATATGCTGAAATTAATACACTCAATACACTTTGTATGATGCTTATTAAAGCTGGTTAAGTACTAATTCTGCCCTTTTGATTGACAGACCACACTCGCTCTAAAATTAAGGCCCGTATTCAATTTGAGACGAAAAGCCGAAATCGGCAAAAAAGTTTCACCGATGACGTCATTTGCGCCAGGCGGAAAAGTATCGCCGTATTCAATTTGAAACTCTTTCCGCCTAGGCGGAAAGTCAATGCAATGTAATAGGCGAAAAAGTTTTGCCTATAACAGGCGGAAAAAAGTGCAGAACTGGGGTTTTGGGGTGCAACGTTGCGGGAACCCCCGTGCAGCCTTCAGACAGTCCCCCAAAGGTAAACTGTGTCAAATTTAAAAAAAAAAACACTTAAGAACACCCCAAAAAATCACTTTGAATTTGGGAGCAAACTAAAAAAATTTGGGGAGACAAAGATAAAAACTAGCGAACTTGACTCTGGGGGGATCCCCAAGTATGCCCCAGGTGTTTTTTTTCATTGCAGGGGCTTGCGGAAAAGTATCGTGGGTCCGCTCAAATTGAATACGGCTCTAAGCCTTTGGAAACCCCCCTCTGGAAATCCTGCGTTTGCCACTGTTGATGTTTGGGGGCCTTTAGGCCTTACCATTGGGTGTAATCAAAAGCAGACTAAAAACTCCACCTGTAGCTGTAACATATCTATGGTCCCTGAAAGCAACGGACAGTGCCCTATTAGAAAGCTAGAGAGTTAGGGTGATAAAACATGGTACAACAGCAAGAGGATGCACCTTTAGAAAGAAATATATAGCTCCATTTAAATGTTGCAGGCATGAGTCAGCTGTGACGTGGGACATCAGAGGGCAGCTGCGTATATGTACTGCTGTTTTCTACATCTCTCAATACAAACAAGTAACAGTCCCTAGCAGCGTCTGCTCTGTCATTAATTAAATTAATGATTCCACATAATCCCTCCCTAGCACGTCAGCTACTTGTAGCACGAGTCTTCACAACACCTCTGCTGTTAAAGATTTATTAGCTCCCATCACTGGCAGGCAAATGTTAGTCCAAATAGTAAATTTATGGTCTTGTGAAAATCCGTGGTGTATCCCGCCCGGGCTCCACGACAAGGTCACAGGGAATGATCGCTTGCGTGCAATTTACTAGGAAGGGCGCCAGGTCTTTCACGGGATGCACAGGTCATGTTTAAGGTGTGTGAGCTCAGTATTTCATTAATATCTTGGCTGATCTTTTTACCTCTCATCCCTGATATCTCTCCTCCCACATGCTAGAACTGGAAGATAAATTCAAGCTCATAAAGATAAAAGAGGTCAACCTGAAGTCCCTTGGTTATTACAGTGCTAGATTACTGTTTCTTCACACGCAACTGTGCTGCAGCCTCTGCAGGGCAAGATCAGGGGGCTTACAAGAGGCAATAGCCAAGTCCTGATTAAAGGGTTCCAGCTGCCCTAGGCTACACTCGCAGAAGACCAATCAATAAGCCTGATTTGGATTTGTACATAAACCCGATGGTTTAGATACAAAGTTGATGGTGGGGCGCCTGCTTCTTGCGTGATCGCATGCAGTGCCCCCTATGCCATTTGGGTGCAGGGAAGGGGCGGCGACCAGGTCCATTCTACAAAGCAGACCCGGTCACCACTGTTTTGTGGGAGTGTAGAGGCCAGGGTCTGCGTCTTCGGATGCAGATTTCAGGGCCCAGACAGCATGAACAGACTGGCGATCCTGGGTAATCTGAGGGTTACTCGGATGGGCGATGTTAACTCAAGTTATCCGATGGCTGCGTCACAGAAACATGCAGGAGGTGTCTATTTACACAAGATGACTCCTACTACTTTTACATATTAGAGGATGCACCTGCATCTGTGCTACTCCGTACAAACATGAATCAGGCCCAATTTTCATACTCACTCAGGGCTCTATTTATTAACATTATTTTTACTAAAATAAAGTGAAAAAGGGTGTTTTCACACCCTTTTCACATTATTTTAGTTTCACCTGTAGTTATTACAGGGCAATTGGAGTAGATACCCCCAGTATCACTTATTTTTAGTAAAGCAGATCGCATTTCCCATAATTGTAATGGGAAATGTGATCCGACCTAAGTTACTAAAAATAAATTGTAAAAAAATACCGGGGGAAGCCCTGTGATAATAACGCCACCTGGAGGTGGCGTTATCCAGGGTCTCCCCCGGTTACCGGGCTCCCACTCTGCTCTAACGGGGAGAGCAGAGGCGAGAGCCGGTACCAGTAATCAGCTATGTGGTCTAAGCAGACCGCAAGCTGATTGCTGTACAAAAAAGAAAAAAAAAATTAAACATTTTTTTTTTCCTTACCTGAATCCAGGGACCGGTGATCGGGCCTCCGGTGATGGCTCCTCTCCGGTCAGCTGGTCTCCCATAGTACACTGGGGCCCGGTCATCAGGTGATCGGGCCCCAGTGCAGTATGGGAGATCACCTGATCGGGAAGCCTGGAGAAGATCACCGGAGGCCAGGAGGATGCAGGTAAGTGTAATGAAGGGAGGGGGGGGTCGCGGTTCGCGGGGGTCCGCGATCGCGGGGGCAGGGCTTAGCGTCAGGGGGTGGGGCTTAGCGTCGGTGGGGGGGTAGTAGCGGTGGTCGGTCGGCGCATGCGTGGTCTCTTAGCCGCGGTATTTTTTCCGAAAATACCGCAACTAGAGTGCGGATGGGATCCGCAGGGACAGAGCTTTATCGCAAGCTCTGTCCCTGCAAGGGATTTATAGTAAATCCCTGTGATATTGCCTGAATTCGCAATGCGAATTCACTCGGTAATATCACACTACAATCCGCATTCAATATGCGGATTGTAGTAAATAGAGCCCAAAGTCAGAGACTCAAATCATTTACATAAAGAAAACACAATCAGCCAGTAGGATGACGCTGGTAAAAACTGCTGCTACGAGTACTGGCAATTTATGAAGTAAATTCCTCCTCTGTATACTGGCTGATCGCACCAATATTTCCAATACATTTTAGGTAGATACAAATGGGCTGATGCAGTGTGCATAATATGCCATCATTATGTCTTTCATCTTTATTTTATGTTATTTCTCAAGTAACATTAAGAAAAGTCTGTCTGATAGCACTTGAAACAGATTTATATTTCAGTGGGATTTTACTATCTTTCATTAATTATATAATATCAGAAACCAAGGGGTCTATTTACTAAGCAGTGTTAGGAGACAGAGTGAAAAGTGATAAGAAAGTGATAAGGTGCCAGCCAATCAGCTCCCAACTGTCATCTCACAGGCTGTGTTTGAAAAATGACAGTTGGGAGTGTTATTTACTAACACTGCTTAGTAAATAGACCCCCAAGTGCTGTACTGTACGTGCAAGCAATTTACCATACAGTAGGTGTCTCAAAGATTCTGCACTTTGAGAGACCCTTGTATATTAGGTACAATTCTCATTTTTATACTTATTCCCTAGAGCAGAGGTTCCCAAACGCAGTCCTCAAGGCTCCCCAACAGTTCAGGTTTTAGAGATATCCATGGTTGAGCACAGATGACTTAATTAGTACCTCAGTCAATTTGATGTAACCACCTGTGCTCAACCATGGTTATCTCTAAAACTTGAACTGTTGGGGAGCCTTGAGGACCGGGTTTGGGAACCTCTGCCCTAGACTGTATAACTTCACCTTTTTAAAAGTATTTTAGAAACAAATAATGACATGTAAATGTAGGCAACTCTGTGCATGACATGGATATATACAGCTGTTCATCATTTATTGTAATATTTTATCATGTACAGAAATTTTAATATATATTTAATGTGTTTTTTAATACCACATTATGATATACAAATGTGTTCTGCATTTGTTGCACATTAATCCTGTTGGAGCAATGCTGTAAAAGATGGGAGCATCTTATTATTTTTTTCACGTTCACACATACTGTATAACTACATGTGTGTCAAATTACTCACTATCCATCCCAAGTGCTATAACTGCTGCCATCTGAGCTGCGTCAGGGTGGCTCAGCATGGGTCTCTTCTCCTTAGGGATCCACTTATGCAGCCCTGCAGCTATAAGTCAGCCTACTGTTTCTGTGCAGCAGCAACTGGGGGTTCTGATGTCGGAAATTTGCTGAACTTATACAGTCATGCATGGCCGATGAGGAAAACACCCAGGGAGATGTAGATATTGGTCACATACCCAGTGATCCATTTGGGGGGCCCTCTTAGAGTGTGGGACCAGTACACCCCCTTAATCTGGCTAAAGTTAATGATCACTGTATTAGCATCTCTACTGGGTCACAACAGTCTCGCAAGATAAGAAATACCAGATCTCCTGAGAACACAATAAGAACCATGGGCTGCATCTGCAATGGCATACAGCAATCTGATTTGCTACAATGCTGTTTGTCATGGAATGGTGACTGACGGGGCGGATCCCTTTAAGCCAGGTTCATCCCTGACGAGTTTGTCTTCCATCCGACTATACATAAAAAATCAACCAGTAGGGTTTCACCAAGGGCGCCCTGAAATCCTTCCACCCTGGGCTGCAGCCTGTTCAGTCTAATGGTTATTCAGGTGCTGGCAATAGCTTTAAAAAAATGTTGAAAATGAGCACTTTTATCCCTGAATCTGTACAGAATATTCAATATCCCATAACCCCTGTTTGGCACCTCATAGTGAAGATCTTCATTGAGTCATTAACAAGCATAAAACATTTGTAATGTGTATTGAGAGGCTTGCCACCTAGCAACAGCTGGTGGGCATTGAAGCAGTTGGGGGGTGGCGCAGGTATGGCATGTGTCACAGGGGATTGAGGGAGGGGGTGTTAGTAAAGTAGCCAAAGTTGCAGCTATGATGCCAGAAGTAAGAGTGAGCAGGGAGGGAGGGCAGTCAACATATAGTATCCCCAGCAATAGCCTGCATGCCCCTGTCTCTTCATGGCTCCTCCTCAGGAGGACATGCATTGCCTTATTGACTGCTGCTTCCTAAATCATGTGTGACTGCAATAGGAGGAACAGATTACATATCTAAGTTATGGTATATTTATGTTTACGCTCTGTGCTATATGGCATTCACTGAAAAGATGTTGTCTATAAATCGGAACCAATAGACCAGGACTGCCCCCTCTACTTTACGAATTTCACTTACTTTCATCTCCCAATACACCATAAAAAGTTTTGTGTATCAAGGGGCAAACCTGGTCCTCATTGCGGTTCCACTTTGTTTCACCATTAAAATAGAAATATTTGTTATATAAAATTAACCAGATGCCCACTAAGATACCTCTTTTAATTCATTAGTCACTCTTTAAAAAGGAGACTGCTTCACATTCAATAATTGTATATAAGGTGCTTACATCAGAGCTGACTAGAATACTATCTTCATCCCAATTATATTTTACAGATAACATCTGCAGTATCTTTAATATAGGAGGAATTCTTATCTACTAATGGATGAAGATGGTGATCACCCATTGATGACAAGTTAGATGTCAGTTTATTTGTCTCAGCAATGATTGGCCTACCAGGTGGGTGGGTCAAGTTGTTTGAATTTCTGGTAGTATATAATTTATGTATGGACCGTGATGCAGACCAGGTTTGCCCCCCTGCTATGCAAAACTGTTTATGGCATATTTAAAAATGAAAGCCATCAAAACCTACAAAGTAGAGGGGGTAGGCCTGGTTTGTTGGTTCTGATTAATAGAGGATATATTTATTATAGGGAAAGGGGAACAGTGCCTATTAACCATTTTTTAAAATAGTGAAGTAATAATCAAGTTAAATTGTGATATTTTTAGCTAAAGGCTATCCTCAAAACCTGATAGAAGATGCTAAATCTAGGTGGGAACAAGAACATAGAGAAGCCCTTATTAAAGGAAAAGATAAAAATAATGAGATGGGTTAAAAAAATATGAATGAGCGTTTTTTACGGAATATGGTGCTTACCATAAAGATCTTTAAAAAGTCATTCTAAAAATCGGAGATTATTATGTGAAGACCCTATTGTAAAATAGCATGTACTGTAGCTGCCTTACCTACCTTCTTCTATAGGACAGCCACCTCCTTTTCAGATAATTTAGTTAAGAGTGCATTACTGAGAAGGAAAATACACTAATTAGAACCAAGGCATTTCATGTTGTGGGATGTGCCTAATGTGTAGAAGCACAACATCACTGACTAATCAAAAGAAAGTTACATAATTTAATGTATAATAAATTATTTTATTATATGTAATTCATGAAACATAATCTTTTTTTTTTATTTTACAATATAGCTTTGGTTATGTAGCTAAAACCGCAAGGAATTTAAAAGTTAGATTGTCAGAGCATGTTTATAATATTAGAAAAGGTCTTACCCTGCATACTGTTTCTGAGCACTTTAAAAATTACTAAGTGCTCTGAATCTCATATAAAAAGATTACTTGGTATCCAAATTGTTAAAAATCATTGGAGATCTAAAGACATTGAAATAAGACTGGTCCAGAATGAAATGAGGAGAATGTTTAATTCTGGAACTTTAGCCCTGTAGGGTCTGAATGATGAATTTGAACTTCAGTGATTTTTAAACTGAATGTTGTGTATTTTTACAGCATTTATTGATATACAGTATGTATTTTTTTCCTTTCTATTCATTTGTTATATAGATTCAATACCCTATCTGCGCTTTTATGAACAATCAATGTGGTCACATAGATTGGGACTCAGGGGGTCATTCAGACCCGCTCGCGAGCGCAGGACGCTCGCAAGCGGGTCGATGTTACCCCAATGCGCATGTGCGCGACGGAGGGAGCTCCGTCGTGCGCATGCGCGAGACCCGGACAGCGACAGCCAGGCTGTCACTCCGGATCTCGCACCAAAGGGGGCGTGCTGTCGATGGTGACTGACAGCACGCCCCCTTTGGTGGGCGTGCCGGGGGCGTGGCTGCCAGACGGAGGCGTTCCCATGGGAACGCCTACCGTCTGGGTCCGGCCCCACTGACATCACTAGTGATGTCAGTGGGAGTGATTTTGGCTCTGATAGAGCCAAAATCACTCCAGGGCTTGCGGTCACCGAGACCCTACCACAGGGTCTCGTCACAAGCCCGATGGTCGCGATGGTCTTGACCATCGCGACCATCTTTTTGGCTGCTCGCATATGCTGTGGGTGGTCACCCACAGCTATGCGAGGGGCCAGGAGGCCGCTCCATTTTTAGGTAGGAGGGTACTGATTCAGAGCGAGCGCTCTGTCAGAGCGTCCGGCTCTGAATCAGGCCCTCAGTTATATATACAGCATATTATATATATATATATATACACACACACACACCAACAGGGACTGTAATGACATTGTATTCAAATACATATACTTAAATATGGAGTTGGTCCCTCTTTTGCAGCTATAACAGCTTCCGTTCTTCTTGGAAGGCTTTCCACAAGATCTTCGAGTGTTTCTGTGGGAATTTGTGCCCATGCATTCTGTAGAGCAGCAGGCACTGATGTTGGATGAGAAGGCCTGGCTCCCAATATCCGTTCCAGTTCATCCTTAAGGTGCTTGATGGGGTTGAGGTCAGGACTCTGTGCGGGCCAGTCAAGTTCTTCCACACCAAACTCATCAACCATGTCTTTATAGCCCTTGCTTTGTGCACTGGGGCACAGTCATTTGGAATAGAAAAGGGTCTTCCCCAAACTGTTGCCACAAAGTTGGAATATCAGCATTGTCCAAAATGTCTTGGTATGCTGAAGCATTAAGATTGCCCTTCACTGGAAATAAGGGGCCTAGCATAAATCCTGAAAAGCAGCCCCATACCATTATCCCTCTTCCACCAAACTTCACAGTTTGCACAATGCAGTCAGGCAGGTAACATTCTCCCGGCTTCTGCCAAACCGAGACTCGTCCATCTGACTACCAAACTGAGAAGCTTGATTCATCACTCCACAGAACATGTTTCCACTACTCCACAGTCCAGTGTCGGCGTGCTTTACACCACTCCATCGGAGGATTGGCATTGGACTTGGTGATGTGAGGCCTGCATGCAGCTGCTCGGCCATGGATACCCATTCCATTAAGCTCCCACCGCACAGTTTTTGTGCTTACATTAATGCCAGTGGAAGTTTGGAACTCTTCAGCTATGGAATCAGAAGAGAGTTGGCGACTTTTACACACCATGCTCTGTGATTTTGCATGGTCTTCCGCTTCATGGCTGAGTTGCTGTTGCTCCTAAATGCTTCCATTTTCTAATATCACTTACAGTTGACCGTGTGTTGACCGTGGAATATCCAGCAGGGATGAAATTTCACGAACCGTCTTATTGCAAAGGTGGCATCCTATCACAGTACACATGCTTGAAGTCACTGAGCTCTTCAGAATTACCCAGTTTGTATTATAAATGTTTGCAAAATGCAGAATGCATGGCTAGGTGCTTGATTTTACACACCTGTAGCAACGGGTTTGATTGAAACACCTCATTTCAATAATTAACAGGTGTGGCCACATACTTTTGTCCATATAGTGTGTGTGTATATATATATATATATATATATATTAGGGGTGAGCGGGTTCGGATTTCTGAAATCCGAACCCCCCCGAGCCCCCCCGATCCGAGTCCGATCCGAGTCAGGCTCGACTTTTCCCGCCTGACTCGGATCTGAAATCGAGGCAAAACGTCATCTTCCCGCCTTCCGAGTCTCGCGGGTTTTGGATCCTATATAAGGTACACACGTCGGCGCCATTTTCTCACTCGGCTGTGGACAGTGAAGAGGGAGGGTGGGAGTTAGGGCTGTGTAGTGTAGTGTAGTGTAGTGCTGCTGTTGTCCACTACTTCAAAGTCCATAGGGGCTGGCTGTGTTGTGCTGTGCTGCTGTTGTTAATAGGGGCTGTGTCCACTACTTCAAAGTCCATAGGGGCTGGCTGGACTGTGTTGTGCAGTCAGTTCTCCATAGGGGCTGTGTCCACTCCAAAGTCCTGTGCAGTGTCCCAGTCCTAAAGGAGTGCTGTAGTGTTGTCCAGGGGGTGCTCTGTCCATCAGGGGTGCTCCCCCCAAGTGCTAAAAAAATAATATATTTTCTGTGTTTGTGAATTGTGTGCGCAGTAGCCGCACGTGCATCAACAAAGTAGTGCCAAGCGTGCGCCTGTGTCATAAGTAAAGGGCCGGCTGGCTTGACCGTTAAGGGTGCTGTAACCCCCGAAAGTACACTCCAGTCCAAACCAAAAAAAAAATTATTTTCTGTGTTTGTGAATTGTGTGCGCAGTAGCCGCACGTGCATCAACAAAGTAGTGCCAAGCGTGCGCCTGTGTCATAAGTAAAGGGCCGGCTGGCTTGACCGTTAAGGGTGCTGTAACCCCCGAAAGTACACTCCAGTCCAAACCAAAAAAAAAATTATTTTCTGTGTTTGTGAATTGTGTGCGCAGTAGCCGCACGTGCATCAACAAAGTAGTGCCAAGCGTGCGCCTGTGTCATAAGTAAAGGGCCGGCTGGCTTGACCGTTAAGGGTGCTGTAACCCCCGAAAGTACACTCCAGTCCAAACCAAAAAAAAAATTATTTTCTGTGTTTGTGAATTGTGTGCGCAGTAGCCGCACGTGCATCAACAAAGTAGTGCCAAGCGTGCGCCTGTGTCATAAGTAAAGGGCCGGCTGGCTTGACCGTTAAAGGGTGCTGTAACCCCCAAAGTACACTCCAGTCCAAACCAAAAAAAAAATTATTTTCTGTGTTTGTGAATTGTGTGCGCAGTAGCCGCACGTGCATCAACAAAGTAGTGCCAAGCGTGCGCCTGTGTCATAAGTAAAGGGCCGGCTGGCTTGACCGTTAAGGGTGCTGTAACCCCCGAAAGTACACTCCAGTCCAAACCAAAAAAAAAATTATTTTCTGTGTTTGTGAATTGTGTGCGCAGTAGCCGCACGTGCATCAACAAAGTAGTGCCAAGCGTGCGCCTGTGTCATAAGTAAAGGGCCGGCTGGCTTGACCGTTAAGGGTGCTGTAACCCCCGAAAGTACACTCCAGTCCAAACCAAAAAAAAAATTATTTTCTGTGTTTGTGAATTGTGTGCGCAGTAGCCGCACGTGCATCAACAAAGTAGTGCCAAGCGTGCGCCTGTGTCATAAGTAAAGGGCCGGCTGGCTTGACCGTTAAAGGGTGCTGTAACCCCCAAAGTACACTCCAGTCCAAACCAAAAAAAAATTATTTTCTGTGTTTGTGAATTGTGTGCGCAGTAGCCGCACGTGCATCAACAAAGTAGTGCCAAGCGTGCGCCTGTGTCATAAGTAAAGGGCCGGCTGGCTTGACCGTTAAGGGTGCTGTAACCCCCGAAAGTACACTCCAGTCCAAACCAAAAAAAAAATTATTTTCTGTGTTTGTGAATTGTGTGCGCAGTAGCCACACGTGCATCAACAAAGTAGTGCCAAGCGTGCGCCTGTGTCATAAGTAAAGGGCCGGCTGGCTTGACCGTTAAGGGTGCTGTAACCCCCGAAAGTACACTCCAGTCCAAACCAAAAAAAAAATTATTTTCTGTGTTTGTGAATTGTGTGCGCAGTAGCCGCACGTGCATCAACAAAGTAGTGCCAAGCGTGCGCCTGTGTCATAAGTAAAGGGCCGGCTGGCTTGACCGTTAAGGGTGCTGTAACCCCCGAAAGTACACTCCAGTCCAAACCAAAAAAAAAAATATTTTCTGTGTTTGTGAATTGTGTGCGCAGTAGCCACACGTGCATCAACAAAGTAGTGCCAAGCGTGCGCCTGTGTCATAAGTAAAGGGCCGGCTGGCTTGACCGTTAAAGGGTGCTGTAACCCCCGAAAGTACACTCCAGTCCAAACCAAAAAAAAATTATTTTCTGTGTTTGTGAATTGTGTGCGCAGTAGCCGCACGTGCATCAACAAAGTAGTGCCAAGAGTGCGCCTGTGTCATAAGTAAAGGGCCGGCTGGCTTGACCGTTAAAGGGTGCTGTAACCCCCGAAAGTACACTCCAGGCCAAACCAAAAAAAAATTATTTTCTGTGTTTGTGAATTGTGTGCGCAGTAGCCGCACGTGCATCAACAAAGTAGTGCCAAGAGTGCGCCTGTGTCATAAGTAAAGGGCCGGCTGGCTTGACCGTTAAAGGGTGCTGTAACCCACAAAGTACACTCCAGTCCAAACCAAAAAAAAAAATATTTTCTGTGTTTAGCCGCACGTATATATCAAATCGATATAACATAAATGGAGGACCAAACTTTCTCCGATAAAAATAAAATAGAGAAAGATCAAGAACCACTTCCTCCTAGTGCTGAAGCTGCTGCCACTAGTCATGACATAGACGATAACATGCCATCAACGTCGTCTGCCAAGGCCGATGCCCAATGTCATAGTAGAGGGCACATACAATCCCAAATGGCAAAGTTCAGGAAAATGACCTTGAAAAAGACATTTAAATCAGCTGAAGAGAAACGTAAACTTGCCAATATGCCATTTACGACACGGAGTGGCAAGGAACGGCTAAGGTCGATCCCTAGTATGTTCATGACTAGTGGTTCAGCTTCACATGACGATGGAAGCCCTCCTCCCACTAAAAAAATCAAAAGAGTTAAGCTGGCAAAAGCACAGCGAAGAACTGTGCTTTCTAAGAAGATATCACAAATCCCCAAGGAGAGTCCAAGTGTGGTGGTGGTTGCGATGCCTGACCTTCCCAGCACTGGACGGGAAGAGGTGGCTCTTTCCACCATTTGCATGCCCCCTGCAAGTGCTGAAAGGAGCACCCACAGTCCACTTGCTGATATGCAAATTGAAGATGTCACTGTTGAAGTACAACAGGATGAGGATACTGGTGTAGCTGGCGCTGAGGAGGAAGTTGGCGAGGAGGATTCTGATGGTGATGTGGTTTGTTTAAATCAGGCTCCGGGGGAGACAGTTGTTGTCCGTGGGATGAAAAAGCCCATCACGGTCATGCCTGGGCAGAAGACCAAACATTCCACCTCTTTGGTCTGGCAATATTTCTATCCAAATCCGGACAACAACTGTCTTGCCATATGTACCATATGTAAAGGTGAAATAAGTAGGGGTAGGGACGTCAACCACCTAGGAACATCCTCCCTTATACGGCACCTGCAGCGCGTTCATAAAAAGTTACTGTCAAGTTCAGAAACTTTGGCTAAGACCGTAAGCAGTCCAGGGACACCTAAATCCCGTTGTCCTGTTGTATCCAAGCGCCTGCAAACCACACCGTCAACTCCCTCCTCGTCAATTTCCTCCTTAGTCAGGATCGGAAGTAGTCCTGCAGGCCATGTCACTGGCATGACTGACTCTCCTATCCGGGATTCCTCTGGAGGATCCTGCATTGCTACGCCTACTGCTGCCGCTGCTGCTGTTGCTGCTGCTGGGAGTCGTTCATCATCCCAGAGAGGAAGTAGGAACACCACTACTTTTACTAAACAATTGACCCTCCAACAGTCCTTAGCGAGGAGGATGAAGTACGACAGCAGTCATCCTGAAGCAAAACGTATAACTGAGGCCTTGACTGCTATGTTGGTGTTAGACGTGCGTCCGGTATCCGCCATTAGTGCAGTGGGATTTAGACAATTGATGGAGGTAGTGTGTCCCCGGTTCCAAATCCCGTCTAGATTCCACTTCACTAGGCAGGCGATACCGAGACTGTACAGAAACGTCAGAAAAAGTGTCCTCAGTGTCCTGAAAAATGCCGTTGTACACAATGTCCACTTAACCACGGACATGTGGACAAGTGGAACAGGGCAGACTAAGGACTATATGACTGTGACAGCCCACTGGGTAGATGTATCACCTTACGCAGCAACAGCAGCAGCGTCACCAGTAGCAGCATCTCAGAAACGCCAGCTCGTTACAAGGCAGGCTACGCTGTGTATCACCGGTTTCAGTAAGAGGCACACCGCCGACAACCTCTTAGAGAAACTGAGGGAAATCATCGCCCAGTGGCTTACCCCACTTAGACTCTCCTGGGGATTTGTGATATCTGACAACGCCACCAATATTGTGCGGGCATTACATCTGGGCAAATTCCAGCACGTCCCATGTTTTGCTCACACAATAAACTTGGTGGTGCAGAATTTTCTGAAAAGCGACAGGGGCGTGCAGGAGACGCTTTGGGTGGCCCGAAAAATTTCTGGCCACTTTCGCCATTCAGCGACTGCGTGCCGAAGACTGGAGCGCCAGCAAACACTCTTGAACCTGCCCCGCCATCACCTGAAGCAAGAGGTTGTGACGCGGTGGAACTCAACCCTCTATATGCTTCAGAGGATGGAGGAGCAGCAAAAGGCCATACAAGCCTATACATCCACCTATGACATAGGCAAAGGAGGGGGTATGCACCTGACTCAAGCGCAGTGGAGAATGATTTCCGTGTTGTGCAAGGTTCTCCAGCCCTTCGAACTTGCCACACGTGAAGTCAGTTCAGACACTGCCAGCTTGAGTCAGGTCATTCCCCTCATCAGGCTTTTGCAGAAGCAGCTGGAGAAAGTGAAGGAGGAGCTAAGACGGAGCGATTCCGCTCGGCATGTGGGACTTGTGGATGAAGCCCTTCATTCGCTTTGCCAGGATTCCAGGGTGGTCAATCTGTTGAAATCAGACCACTACATTTTGGCCACCGTGCTCGATCCTAGGTTTAAAGCCTATGTGGTGTCTCTCTTTCCGGCCGACACAAGCCTGCAGAGGTGCAAAGACCTGCTGGTGAACACACTGTCAGCTGAAGCGGAACTAGACACGTCAACAGCTCCTTCTTCATTTTCTCCTGCAACTGGGGCTGCCAGGAAAAAACTTAGGTATCCTAAGCAACCCGCTGGCGGTGATGCAGGACAGGCAGGACCAAGTTTGGACATCTGGTCCGGACTGAAGGACCTGGCAACAATTTCTGACATGTCTACTGTCACTGCATATGATACTGTCACCATTGACAGAATGGTGGAGGATTACATCGGTGACAGCATCCAAGTAGGCATGGCAGACAGTCCATACCTGTACTGGCAGGAAAAAGAGGCAATTTGGAGGCCCCTGTACAAACTGGCTCTATTTTACCTGAGTTGCCCCCCCTCCAGTGTGTACTCCGAAAGAGTGTTTAGTGCAGCCGGGAACCTTGTCAGCGAAAGGCGTAGGAGGTTGCTTCCACAGAATGTGGAGAAGATGATGTTCATCAAAATGAATTATCAGCTCTTCCAGGGAGACCAGCCTCCAGAAGGTACAGAGGGACCTGTGGTGGTGGATTCAAGTGGGGACGAGTTAATACTTTGTGAGGATGAGGATGTACACACTGAAGAGGGTGAGGAATCGGTGGATGAGGAGGATGAGGATGACATCTTGCCTCCATAGAGCCAGTTTGTGCAGGGACACATTAATTGCCAGCTTGTTTTGTGGGGGCCCAAACGAACCAATCATTTCAGCCACAGTTGTGTGGCAGACCCTGGCGCTGAAATGATTGGTTTGTTAAAGTGTGCATGTCCTGTTTATACAACATAAGGGTGGGTGGGAGGGCCCAAGGACAATTCCATCTTGCACCTCTTTTTTTTCTTTGCATTATGTACAGTTTGGGGCCTAGTTTTTCAAACTGCCATCCTGTCTGCCACTGCAGTTTCACGCCTAGATGGGTCACGTGTTTGTGCCGCCCACTCGTGTCGCTTAGCATAGTCATCCAGCTACCTCGGTGCAACGTTTTGGACATAAAAACACTATTGTGAGGTGTGAGGTGTTCAGAATAGACTGGAAATGAGTGGAAATTAAGGTTATTGAGGTTAATAATAGCATAGGAGCAGAAAAACCTACAAATTCTGTGATTTTAGCTGTTTTTATGCTTTTTTAAAAAAAAATACAGATCCAAAACACAAAACCCAGAACCCAAAACACGGAAGGGTGGTTTTGGCAAAACCAATCCAGATCCAAAACACGAAGAAAGATCCAGATCCAAAACCAAAACACGAAAAGTGGCCGGTGCACACCCCTAATATATATGTTCTATACTGAATAACCTTGGAATGCATATACTTCCTATTAAAAGGAGTGGAACACATTCTATGGTAAACGCTGGTAGCTTGTCGCACCCCTTTCCGGTTTGTAACGCAAAACGGAAGTGGTCAACATCACTTTGAGTTTAGCAATTTACGTTCGGATGGAATAAAAGGAACATCCTGGCTTGAGAAAGGGTACAGTATATCCCGAAACACATCACCCTGGATGCTCCTCCGCACTACCCACAGTGACTACCATATGGGCGATCTTCATATTTGCCTTGCTTCCGAGGACATTTATCGGTGCATGCCTTTTGTGATGATGATCTGCTATATGATTCCTTTCATTGGTTGGAGCTTGGTTTATCTATGTTATTTTATATGCCTGTCATTTCTGTGTGATTGAAAGTGTAAACCTGTTTTTATGCAGTTAAATGTTTAAATTATATTACACTACAGTATATCCATTTTTAGTTCCTTCATGGTTAATTAATAAAATTGGAGTTTGGATAGGATTAAGGATCTGGTATCAAAGACCCCATTACATAAAGAGAATATAATTCCACTATTTTGTAAGCATATTGCTGAAATGGGGATTGCTGGTATCTTGGATAGGTGTACTCTTGAGTATACATGCGCTGGTCAGTAAAGTAAGAGAAGAGGGGAATTTCTGAGCACTATTGCCGATCTCTGCACTTCGAGTTCAGAGGTCAGCTGGTGGATAGATGATCAATCCTTCATGAGACCAACTCAACTGTGCTCTACATAGGTTGATGAGGGAAAAGAAATGGAAACTATGGCCACTGAGGGGTATTTATTGACACTGGATGTGGGGGTGCTGTTGACACAAAGAGATTATGCCACTAGGGGGAGTTTCAATAGAGACACAATAGGAACCTATTACCACTGGGGTAATGCCACTGGGTTATCTGTTGCCTCTGTGGGTTCTATTGGCACTGGAAGGGGTGGGTGGAAATGTTACAATGTGGGCATAAAGACACTGGGGGGAGGGGGTACTAGACACCCTTCTGCATATTCTTTCAATTCCCAGTTTTTGCCTCTCCAAGCTGTTATGCTCGATTTTGATCAATCTACACTTTCACTTATTATTACTGTAGACCTACCGATTAGGAAAAAAATATGTTTATTCATGCAACCACCAGCTATGTGTTAATCTGCACACCAGCTGTTTTCCTCTGATGTACCCCGATAGGCGGAGAAACGCAGCAGTAACTTGTATTCAACATCACTTTTATCAGAAAGTAAACTAAAACCTTGACCTGCAAGTATTTAAGACACACTCTGACAGGACTCTTCTGGGCTTACGTATCAACTAATAAGGCTGACCATCAAAGCATTTGCTTCTAACCTGCTGTATGAAAAGCATATGAGTAGCTTTGCTTGTCGTTTGTTGGCAACCTGTCTTTACACAAGGCTAAAGGAGTAAGCCTTCACTACAAGAGGAAACTTGAATTTACAGCCATATATTATTGGGTTGCAGTAAGATTGATTCTATTAAATAGTACCTGGTCTGCAACTTGGAATTTAAAATGCTTACTTATACACAGCAGTGGAATATATAGCACTTGAGGGTAAATGTACTAAGTGTCATTACTTGGTGGACACAAAATCTTCTTCCACATAGGCAAACGCAGGGGGGGTTTCCATCTGCCTGGAAACCCTCCTCCCCAGCCCACACCGTGGCCACAATAGAAATAGTAATATAATAAACTGTTACTAGTGCTGCATGTTCTTCTCAGTATCACAAATGAAATAATTAGCACCACCTGTGGATCTTTTAATAGGTATCAGCCAGTAATAAATAACCTCTGCACCAACTAGAAGATCTGGAAAATATGCACTGTTAGGGATGCACTGCTATAGAGCCCAATATGTGCATACAGTATATGTCCAGGGCTGTGCTAGGTTATTCTGCTGCTTCTCCAGACCCCCGGACTTGCTCCCATGCCCTGGAATTGTGCCCACATCTAAATTAAATACACTCAGCTCAGGCAGGATGGCCCTACTGCCACATATAATGGGTAACTGTGATCACTGGTCCTGTATATGCTGGAATTATGACACACAAAACACTTTGTATGATGCATATTAAGCTGGTTAAGTACTAATTCTGCCCTCTTCATGGGCTGGCCACACTCACTCTAAAATTTTGCATTTGGAAACCCCCCTCTGGAAATCCTGCGTTTGCCACTGTTCCAGGCTTAATTTTTTGTTCCCTGAGTAAATTGTCCTGCAAGGCTTTAATTGTGGCGAGAGCAGTGTGCCAGGCATAATTAAAAATAAAGCTTAAGAATAAATAAAGAGAAATGACAGTATATTTATGTTAGAATATATTAGGTTTAAAGGTATTACCGTCACCTGTAGCCACCAGGATACACAGCATACCTGAGGCACCTTGTAAAATTGCATCAGGCTTTGGCTAAAGACATTGTGTGATTCCATCAGCTGTCGTCCATGTTGTGTCGGTCAGCCCAGAGACCCTCGTCCCTATAAAAGACTACTAAGGATTACCTGGGGCAGGGTCCAGGATGTTCATCTCCTAATGTGATTTACAATGGATATCCCCTAAATTTGTACAAAAGCTACTTTAGACTGCCCTTAGCTGTTGTGTCTACTGTAACATGCGATATAAGGGGAGGTGAGTCCATTGGTAAGGAGACACACAATCTAGCTGAGAAATGTTATCTAACTTAAACAGAACTCATCATTTACCCACTTCACAGGACCTCTTCCTCTCCCCCCTATCTTTATGTTTAAAACATCTCCATTCTGGCTGTTCCCCATGTCTACTGCTTGGGTGTTATTCTCACCTCCTTCTTATCCTACACCCCACACCAGAACTGTAACAGATCTAAATAGCGCCTTGTGCCGGCCCGCCCCCTTGACATTGTTAGGTTGCGTGGAGGGGGCAGGGCATGTAAGCACAGTGTCGGTAAGTGCAGTGCTGACTGGAGCGTCCTGTGGATGCTCCAGATCAGCTGCTCAGAATGCAGGTTGCCTGTCTGGAGCGTGTAAAGGATTCTCTGGTGGCTCTGCAGCAGTGATACTGCTGCAGGGCGCCATTTTAGGCCACCTGCTAGCCAGAAACAAGAGGTGTGGGGTGGTGACGGTGCTGCCCACAGAGCCCCATGCTCTATGCAGCGACACCGGTTGCACACCCCTAGTTACAGCCCTGACCCACACATTCAATCTATGGGCTAAATTTACTAAGCAGCGGTTTTGATGTCATTTAGAAACCGCCAGAAACCACCTTCAATGCAGCGGTATCTATTTCTAATTGACAGCATTTAATAAAGGTCGGTTTGATGTCTAAACTGAAACCCCCGTCGATCCTTGGCAGTTTCTAAATGACAACCCGTCGCCCATGGCTCGTTCTATTTGGCAGTGGTTTCTATTCTATTTCACTGCAGATTAGAATCTATTCTATTCATATTCATTTAATATTGCTTTTATACAAAGAACATACAATTGACATCATAGAAACAGACCACTGTGGAATAGAAACTATTCTATTCATATTCATTCATTTGTTATATTTGTTATAAAAAGCAGCATTCAATTTATATCATAAAAATAGATCACAGTGGTTTATATGCAATTATATTTCTATTCATTTAATTGTGCTTATACAGAAACAATATTCACTTGACATCATAGAAACAGACAGCCAGCTATTGTCACTTTGTGGGTGTGTGAGGAGTGTACGCGGAGAAGGAGAAAGTTGTAGGAAAGTATAAGGAGAAAGATATTAGGTGATTGCTAATTGTGGTGATTTTTTTTCTGTAAGTTGTTTTGTTTCTTGTTCTGTATTTGTCTATTTGAGGTGTGTTTTCCATATAGTCTGTTTTTTTTTTTTAAGTCCTGTGTGTAATTTTTTCTTGTGTGTGTGAGTGCAGTGTGATTGTGTGTTTCTGTTTTTTTTTTTGTTTTATATTTTTATTTGTGTTAAAGACCACTCATGTCATAATCCTTCATAGTACAACTGGATGATATTCTTGTCAATCAATTGTTGCCTTTTAAAACCAATTAATTTACCTGCTGTTTCTGCAAACATGCCTGTCTAAGGATAGTCAGTTTTTTTGGCAGGTGTGTTGCCAGTTTCATGGTGGTCTACAAAACTCCTGCTCGATATATCCACGGTTTCTATTCTATTCTATTCTATTCTATAGTCTAAAACATTGATGGCACTTTGATAGTCAATTCTGTTCTATTCTATGTGTTTTGATGGCGGTTTTGGCCTTAGTAAATCTGCGGATAGCAAAACCACCTCCAAATCGCTGTTTTGAACTCGCCGCTTAGTAAATTTTGCCCTATATCTAATTTTTGCAGTTTACTTTCTAAGATGCTGAGGCCACAAAACCCTTATATACACACTCATTACCTTCCATCTCGACAAATGTAAACTTCTCTTCTTTGGTCTCACTCTTACTTGCCTTTCCTCACTTCAATCTGTCATGAATGCTGCTGCCCATCGCATATTCCCAACCGATCCATGTCAGCTTTTCCCCTCTGCAACCTGCTTCACTGGTTTCCCATCCCTCTCAGAATCCAGATTAATTTTTACCCTCACTTATAAAGCACTCAGACATTCTGACTCCTTCTTCCTCATTTCTGTCCACACTTTCTTTGCTCTTCATCCAAACCAAACTGGTTACCTCCTCTCATGCTTGCCTAGATTTTGTTTGTTGTGCCCCTCTTGTCTGGAATGCCCTTCACAGGGGCTTAAGTTCATCCCAGAGCCAAGAGGTAAAATAGTTGTTGATGCCCCCCACCTTGCTTTCACTACCAACACCCCAGTTCCAGCAGCACTTACACAAATGCCCAATAAACCACATTGACTGCCAACACCCCAGCTGTACCCAGTCACACCCACCGCTATGCTCACTACCAACACCCCAGCAGCACCCAGTCACACCCATAATCACAAACACCTCAGCAGCACCCAGACACACACCATCCTCCCCCTTCATTCACTACCAACACCCCAGAAGCACCCAGACACACACTCTCACGCCCCTCCACATTCACTTCTAACGCCTCTCGCAACCTATTCGAGTAGCAGCCTTTTTTCGTCCCCCTGGCCTTAGCTCAAAATTCCTTGATAACTTTGTTTCTTGGCTCCTAATCTTCAACTGGGCTCTCAAGACCCATTTCTTCCTCAAAGCTTTCCAGTGCTCATCCTAACACACTACTGCATGCTGCTTCCTCACTATCTAGCCCATCTGTGTCACCCCTGTTTGTCCTTTATAATGTAAGCTCTCACGAGCAGGGCCCTCTTCCCTCACATTCTTCTCCTTGACTTACTTATACTTTCATCTACTGCTAACACCCCAAAATGACACATAACACTTGGTTGCTGACACCCTGCTGCTTATTTCAGTGTTATGCAGCAATGTTTATAAACCATGTATTTGTCCTGCATTGTTTGTACTGTTAACAACTGTTTTTCTTATGTGCTGACTTGTTTATGTACTTTGTAAGGCACTGCAGAACCCTTGTGGCACCATATAAATAAAGTATAATAATTATAATAATAATAACACCCCAGCAGCACCCAGATACACACTCTCCTCCCCCTGCATTCACTGCCACACCCCAGCAGCACCCAGACACACACAGTTCTCCCCCTGCATTCACTACTAACACCCTAGAAGTATCCAGACACACACTCCTCCCTCTTCATTTACTGTCAACACCCCAGCAGGACCCAGACACACACACTCCCCCCTGAATTCACTGCCAACTCCTTAGCAGCACCCAGACACACACTTTCCTTCCCTGCATTCATTGCCAACACCCCAGCGGCACCCAGACACCCCCTTGAATTCACCAACACCCCAGCAGAACCAACACTCATCCTCTGCATTCACTGTCAAAATCTTGGAAGCTCCTAGGCACACACCCTCCTTCCCTGCATTTACTACTAACACCCCAGAAGTACCCAATCACACGCTCTATCCCCTGCATTCGCTGCCAACACCCCAGCAACATCCACACACTCTTACCCCCTGTATTCACTGCTAACACCTTAGCAGCACCCAGACACATTCTATTTTTCTGCACTCACTGACAACCCAGCAGCACCCATGCACACAGTCAACCCCCCTGCATTCACATCCCACACCCCAGAAACATACAGACACACACTCTCTCCCCTGCATCTACTTCCAACATTTCAGCAGCACCCAAACACACATTCACCTCCCTGCATTCACTTCCAGCACCCTAGCAGCACCCAAGCACACACTCTCCCCTGCATTCACTGCCAACACCCCAGCAGCACCCAGACACACACTCAATCCCCTGCATTCACTTCCAACACCCCAACAGCACCCAGACCCCATACAAACATTATCTGACCTGTATTCACTAGCAAAACCCCCAGCAGCATCCAGACACACACTCTCCTCCTTTGCATTCACTACCAACATCTCAGCAGAACCCACACACTCCCCCCCTGTATTCACTTCCAACACATCAGCAGCAACCTTACACACACCCTCCCCCAATTAACTACCAACACCCCAGCACACAAACACTATCTGTTGCTGATCCCACAGCAATAGCAAAGGAAGCATGTTCCGCATGTGTGAGGTGGAAGAACCAACATAGGAAAGAGGGGCCATGCACTCCAGCCTCTGCCCTGTCCCTTTTATACACATTGGTGCAATTTCCTTGCTGGAGATCCATCCCTAGAGAGACCAGACTACACGGTGGGGGCCCTGAGAGAGGAAGGACCACAGCACATGCCCCCTGGGCTCCCTGCTTATTCATGTTTTGGGGTGCATAAAGCAGAACGTGGAACTATGGAGGAGGTCCGTGTGCCTCCTTCAGGACACGAGTCCGGAGGCAACATTCTTCCATTGTCTCCTGTATTTCTGCTCCTGCTCCCTCGCCAACTCAGACACTCCAAACACTCAGTCAAAATTCAGCTTTTCATCAAAGCATACCATCTCTTCTCCTAAATCTGCACTCTGCTCTCCTGTCCTTTCATCTCCCCAGTTTACCCTATAACTATTCACCCCTCCTCTTAGCATATAAGCGCTGTCGGGCAGGGCCCTCCTTCCTCAAGTTTCTAATAGATAATACTGTTCATAGAGTCTCTGGCATTTGCAAAATATGCTGGAAACATACTCTACAATATATAACACTTCTGAGAATTGTATCTTCCTGTGACTTTCAGGACTTTTGTCAGATACTGTATAGTAAAAATTCACTAATGTATATATTGCAGAGTTTAACTCTGCCATTACAGTCCAAATTTTAAGGATATTCATGCTTAAGCACAGGTGACTAAATTGGTACCTCAGTCAATTTGATTTACCCATCTGGACTCAAACATGGATATCCTTAAATCCTGGACTGTAATGGTGGAGTTTGGGAACCTCTGCCATGGATCACAGGTTCTCAAACTCGGTCCTCAGGACTCCAAACAGTGCATGTTTTCCAGGTCTCCTCACAGAATAACAAGTGTAATAATTATCTCCACCTGTGGATCTTTTAAAATGTGTCAGTGAGTAATGAATACACCTGTGTACCTGCTTAGTGACCTAGAAAACGTGAACTTATGTGGGGTCCTGAGGGCAGAGTTTGAGAACCACTGCCATAGATAATGATCTACCACTTTTCTTCTGTACATATTATTTGTGACATATAACTCCAATACAGCTTGTTGCAATTTGTTATCTATAATAATTACATCTCCATTCGATACTGGTTAATTAACCCTTGCACAGTGAAGGAATGGCAATAAAGCGTACAAAACTCAGCTAAGAGGTAAAGCTGATCCAGCATTTTTTATGCGTTATCAACAGTGTATCAGGAAAAGGCCCTTTATCCAAGGGACTCACCCACACCTACTCCCCAGGTGTTACAAAAACAGGACAATAAAACACTAAATACACACCTTCCCTCCCTGACCTGTGTCCTTTCGCACCTATCCGTCCCGGCACCAAGGTAATTGCCTGTTTAGGCTCATAAAACTCTGAGTAAACTCTTACTTTTATGTGTTTATATAGACTGGGGTTATCAGTTGTAGATGGAACGAAACAGGGAAGAAAGAGGTGAAGATAAGGCCTCCACACTATTATCTATCATCCTGGACCATGCCTGCAGCCATAGTCATAAAGGGAACCCCTCCCCTTTAATGCTTATCAAGTGTGTAATTCACAGCAGTGTGGAAAGGAGATAGGGTTCTAGCAGGGATGGGTCTTTGTAGTTTCCATAGTAATATTTAGTGTAGGTGTCTGGGCGCCAGTGTGTCTCTAGTGACAGGAGATGGCACCTTTGTCACAAAAAGGTGAGTGATACAATCAAATGTTATCTATACATATTTGGGATATAGCCATTAACTATTTTATAGTTTATTGATGTACTCTTATGTATTTGTTTTAATGAACAGCACGGCTATGAAGCATTGTATCAGCAAGATACCAAGTCATTTTGTTTCAACAGAAGACCAGGAAACTGCCAAGTGTTTCTTATAAGGCACTTTGTACGTGTTACAAATGCACATAAAGCTGCAAAATGAGTCTGTAAAATGACACATTTGATTTCCTAGCTGATTTTAGACATTATTCCTAATGAAAATATATATATGTTTTCACGAAATATAGATCTATAATATAATCCCAGTAATTGTGCTCTTTCCCCGATTTCATCAGGAATGCCAACAGCAGATGCATACAGTAGAAATGGGATCACTGATATTCACATCAGTAAGGATAATGGTATTGGGGTATTAAATAAAAAATAATGGTGAAATATGCAGTATGCCTACAACAACAGACTTAGGGGTTTATTTATCAACCAGCGTTTTTTTCAAATACTGATTTTGGACAGTTTTGTCACATGATTTTATTTTTTGTAAAGGCAATACACAGCCTGTATTACCTTTAAAAATACTATTAATAATAATAATGTATTTAAGTGTTAATTCATCGATGTGCACTTACCCGATAGTGCACATCTCTGATTGTGCCATTCTGCACTGGCACAAGACCCATACTGTGCATATGCAGTACAGGTCCTGCGTGATCGCACGCAGAGTGATGGCAGACTGTCAGCGATTAACAGTCTGTTGCCGTTTCTGGGTGGGGAGGGGGCGGCGACAGCTTCCGTTTGCCCAAACAGAGGCTTGTCGCCACCGTTGGGGGGAGGGAAGAGCTCAGGATCTCCGTTGGCTGACAAAGATTTCTTGGTCTCTTTTGAGCAACTGCATTCACCAGCAGCTTCTGCGTTTAATTCAATCTGCCCCTCAGATTATAGAGATGTGCGCTGCCCCCTTGTTTTGGTTTTGGATCTGGATTTAAAAAAAAAAAATATAAAAAGTTTTTAAAAACCGCTAAAATCATGTAATTTTTCAATCCAAAAAGCAAAATTCAGATGTAAAATCCGAGTTTCAGAACCATGCCTCAGATTTATCCAGATTTTCTCAGGAGATTAGAACCACAACTCGGATCTCTGCGGATTCACGAAATTCAGGTGGATATGGTTTTTGAGAACTGGACCGCACATCTCTAATTATAATGTCTCTGGGCCATCTTTGTATGAAATGTTGTTTGTGCAGGTCAGGGGCAGTTTAAGAGAGGAGGGGGGCTGTGTGCAGGCTCCATTTGGGCCCCTTCCTCTCCAGCAGTCTACTGCGCATGCGCAGGTCTCCGGAAACATGGTGCTATGTTCCCGGAGAATTCTCTACTGTGCATGCGTCATTTTCCCGGTGATTTCTGTCTGACTTGGTGGGACTCCGGAGTGGTAAGTATAATTTATATGGGTGCAGGGTGTGTGGTGTGGGCCAACCTGAACCCAGGGGCCTATGTGCACCACACACAATGCACCCATTACAGATACAAAAATGGTGTAGGAGCATACTTGCCTACTTTTGAAAACTGGTTTCAGGGAGACATAAGATTGTAGCAGAATGCGCCGAGTGTAGCACGGCGTTGAGGCGGTGTGGCCATCTCTGCCAAAAAGGGCGTGTGTACCCCTATTGTATAGTATACAATACATGTATTGGTATCTATACAGGACTGCATATATATATATATATATATATATATGTAGTCGGCTTGACCTTAATGAATAGCAGCTTGCCATGCATGACAATGATGTGTGTACTGAAATATATTATATATATATATCTCAGACAGGGACTCTAGTACTGACAATGTGGGCTCACCTTTTCCATGCTCCAGCCCTGGTGCAGACCGTCCTCAGATCACTCTGCACTGCAAACAGAGTGGAGGGAAGCAGGCTGGTCCAACGCTGATCAAAAGCCCCAGGGCGCATGGGATGGGCTTGGGCCGGCATCCAGGGGGAGAAGAGGATGCAGCTGCTGCCGCCAGTCAATGCCACTAGGCGGGTAGGCAATGCAGTCAGTGGTGCGACTGCGTGATGGGCTGGGTGACCAACGCTATCCACAACCCCGCGGTGGCCAGCCTATAGTATTAACGGGATGTAGGCAGGATGTCCTCGAGCCCTGGCCCCGCCCCTGCTACATCGGGACTCGCGCATGTGCAGTCCATATTTTAATGGGGCAATGGTGAAACCGGGGGATTCTCTGTACTTTTCGGGGCAGCGGGAGCTCCCACCTTAAAGCGGGAGGCTCCCGCTGAATTCGGGAGGGTAGGCAGGTATGTGTAGGAGTTGATACTGTATAATTCTATAGGCACACACCAGCGGATGACAAACTATGAACTGCTCAGTTACTTAACCAGAACTGTTGGTTTACTGAAAATATAAGGTATAGCCGTACTCCCTGTTACATGTACACTGGTAGTGGAGTAGACTTTGAGTGGAGTGGAGTTCTATACAGCTCATCAGCTGGTAGGTGTATGCTGCAAATGGCTAGCAGTGCAGGGATCTGGAACAGTATTATACAGGTTTACACTGGGGTCTCTAACGAGCTAAGAAGGAGATTTCTGTCTCCCACCATCTTTTACAGCAAAGACAAGGCCACTGCACATGCTCAGTAGTGATCTTGGCAGCCATCTTGGAACAGGGCATGAAGCCTCCTTGGTGAAACAGGAAGACTGAAGTCTGTGCAGTAGCTCACTCCTCTTCCAACAATTTTTACCCAACTTTATGTAATGCGTCTGTGTCATGATCCCTTCAATGTACAGTGCTGTGTAATACAGCAAATCAGTGCATTATAACAATTTTATAATAAAATGTAATAATAAAAACCCTTCACATTGCATTACTCAATTACATTGACTAACTTTGCATGTTTACATTCACTTATATATTATACAGCTCATGACGTATACATGCCCAAAAACGCTTTTCAGATTACAGCTACATTGGAAATGCTTCCAAATATACATTCATCACCTTTTGAATTCATAAGAATATTTCATCTCAACAAAAATAAATGTTTTTCAATTACTGCTCAGATGTAGGCAGTGTTACCGACTTCCCTGATATTGGAGCATCAGCAATCTGTCCATCCTTGGCAAAGTCAACTCATCTTTTTGAAGCAATAATGTCTGATCCTGATATAGAGCCTGATTTCAGAAATGAACGCGATGGCGACTGTCGGTATACTGTGCATGTGTCTAAGTTGCGATCCTTCACTACTTAGAAAGAGTCGAGGACACATCATCAGACACCGAGAAATCTACCATGCCATTTTATGGAGGATATTTGAAAGATGCCATGTTATTGGACTTTTCAGTTAAATTAATTAATGTGGATTTGCGATAACTATATCTGTGGCTGCTGGAAAAAGGGAGTTATTAGGATAATAAAAGCAGTATGTTAATACATGAGGCATACATCCTCTGCAGCTGCTGAAAAACCTGGAGGCATCAGGATTGTAAAAACACACCTGATGAAGTCAAAATATTGACAAAACACATTGGGTAGTTGAAATTAGATTTTCAGCAGAAAGCTGTATTACTATTAATTAAGAACAGAGTTTTAAACTTTTTTTTAGAAATATCTTTTATTAGTTTTACAAAGACTGAAAGGCTGATTACTATTTGTCAGGTGATCTTGGTGTGAGGGTTCTTAATCAGAAGTAGAAGACCTAATCATCCTTACCCAGAAACCTACACCTTATGAAAGGAGATATAACTGCCTTTGAAAAAGTGGGGAGCACCACTGGACAATATTTATAATAAGCGCTCCCAGGGACCTTATACACACATATATATGTTGCATATAGCTGGCATTCCAATTGCTGATCAATCGTTACTGTACCCAGTGCCTTCCTAATTATCTAACCCAGCCGGGAAAGGGATTATAATATGCTTCAACAAGGCGGCACTCCCAGCGACTTGAAAATAACTACTACTGACACATAGTTTTCATCAATATTTCAGAACTTTTATAGCAGTTCTTACATTAGGATACAAAAGAGATATGTACAATATTACCTTTATATAATGCTGACACCCAGTACATCAGAGCTCATCTGAGGACGCAGCTGATATGAAGTCATATGATAATGTGCTCACCCATTACCATAACTAAAACTTCGCTACGGAAGCCTATGAGGGTACAGAGGAGACAAATTTTATAACTATATAATTCTGTCACTTCAATAGATATAGTCATATACAATGTATCTAATGCTCCTCTGACAAAGACTAATAACTAAGTAACTTTAAACAGCAAATTTTTATGCTACTGCTTATATGGAAAAATTCACAGATAAATATTGTTAGTATCTCTGAATCCACGGATACGCTCATTATGCAAACCTTACAAGAAACTTTGCAAGCATAACTGCTAATTTAAACCTTTTGGTGACAGTTTCTAACCTGAAAATCCATTTTGCCTCCAGTCTAAGTAGCATATGACTTAATTTCAGCTGCGTCCTCGGACGCTCTCCGGCGTACTGGGCACTGGGTGTGAGAATTATATAAAGGTAATATTGTACATATCGCTATTGTATTGTGATGAAAGAACTGCTATAAAAGTTCTTAAACATTGATGAAAACTACGTGTCAATAGTAGTTATTTTCATGTCACCGGGAGTGCCGCCTTGTTGACATATATATATATATATACACACACACACTGAATTGTTTGTATGTATGTATGTATGTTCCCGATAAACTTGAGAACTGCTGCATCGATTTTGATCAGGTTTTCACTGAAATGTTTCTTGAGATTCTCTGGGTAACATACTGTAGGCTATAAATCATCTCACTATGTTGTTAATTGGCTACAGACACACCACACATATACATACACCACACGTATACACAGCCGCACTTATATACACACACCACACACATACACAGAAAAACACACACACCAATCCTTTTTCCTCATCAGGAAGTGTAATGGTGGGAGAAAACCCACGTATAAACTTCACTCACTTACTTCTGAATCCTACTTCGTGTTTGTCCCCTTCAGGGGCTGACTGGCAACTTTCAGCCTGGGGGGCAAACCAGAACAAGTGGCCCAGCTTTTCTACCAGCGATTGCAATTTAAAAAAGGGCGTGATAATAATGTCGGTGGTGTATACCACGGCCTGATGACAAAGTAAACTACTACATGCCTGATTTTTGATCCTATATGGTACACATAATAATTACCTTTTTTTTACTGCAATGACATTGAATATATTACACTATAAGGTGTTTGTTTTCCACCTCTTGTCAAATATAGATATATATATATATATATATATATATATACACACACACACAGTGCTTGAAGTGTGGTATGTCATGCCATCACTTCGCTGCGGCACCCGCCTGGCACTGGGACTGTCACTGTCCCAGCGCCAGTCAACAAGCGCCTGCTCTCTGCTTATTTAAATTTGATTTCGGCAGCTAATCAATCATATCTCGTGGAGCGGCACCAATCAGGGGAGGCCAGCGCTGGGACTATCACTGTCTTTGCGCCGGTCACCAAGCAGCTGGAAGTCTAAATTTGGCTCCGGCCGCAAGCCAATCACGGTTAGCGGACCAGCAGCCAATCAGGAGCGGCCACGTGGCCACCCTTGATTGGCTGCCGGTCCGCGAGCTGTCATTCGTTCACAGCCAGAACTGAATTAAAAATGTTAGTGCCTCCAAGCACAAAGATTGGTGAAGGGCCCAGGGAAGAGAGCGCGGTCACCAGAGCAGAGCAGTGTGACGTAGGCGGTGTGAAGTATGCTATGAACTATGGTGTGTGGTGTGGTGTGCTGTGCCTCTGAAGGAAGGTGTGCTGTGGGTAGGAGGAAGTGGGGGTATGATGGAAGTATCAGGGGTCTCAAGATTTGGGCCTACCTAAGTAAAGCCCCCATATATTTCCATACCCCCACTTCAAGATTCCACTTTGACTAATATATATATATATATATATATATATATATATAAATAAGAGCCATCAATGATCCGACACTCATGTAATGATAAATAGCTCAACCCGGTGCCATCACAAAATGAACCAATACCAAGTCTGATGGTGCGGCTTGTTAAACAAATAACTCAGGCATGTGAAGATAATTTCAACGTTTCAATCCATAGCAGATTTTTCCAGATGACAATCTGATATGGATTGAAATGTTTAAATTATATATATATATATACACAAATATATATATATATATATATATTTATATATATGTGTCCTTACATGCACACACGCTCTCACACACACATACAGACACACTTAGTCAGCACACACATACTCACGAGCACGATGCCGATGGCGTCCCCGCTCGTCGTACATCGCATCTTCTGATCTGCCGTGCTGCAGGGCAGATTAGCCAATCTGGGATACAATGATGCAAGACAGATCTTTAGTCAGATTGGACATTTTTAACTCCAAATCGTGATCACGACGGCAAGGGAGCTCCCGTGAAAGTTCATGAGGAAATTGGCCATGAAATCATATCGTGAGGACATCGTTATGTGTGTGGGCACCTTTAGGCTCTTCCCCACTCCCCCAATAAGCCATGCCCCTTCTTCCATTCTCCAGTCTCTTGGAATTCTGGGTAGGGAAACATGGCTCCCCATTAGTCGACAGCGGCCATCTTTTTGTAGCCTGATATGGGGGCAGCCATTTTCTTTTAGCCCCTGTTACTTGAATCAGATCGGATCTCTCCTCTGGACAGCAGCACGGGAGCAGGAGCATCGCATCCTCAGCCTGCCTGCCTGCCGCAGCCTGGCAGCCCTGGAACATGAGAATTGTACTGGCCTGGGGGGCAGATGGCACACTGGTCCCCTTGGTTTTAAAGCTAAATTAGAGAGAAAATTCAACTTCACCAACTAATCAGCTATAGACACAGTAACTGGGAAAGCGAACCCTCAATTGAAACTAATATAGCAACAATACAGGAATACTGTGACTACTTCAATAAGCCTTTAGGAGATGCCAACTAATGCTGGCCATACACGCTACAATTATTGGGACGATCTGCCCGATATCGGTGGATCACCGCGATAATTGTTGCGTGGGGGGGGGATCCAGCATGCCGTCCGATGCGATATTACCCGGTAAACTGTCGGCCGCATCGGGCAGTGTATGCCCAGCGCAGCCGACAGACAGACATTTCCTGTGTTCCTTCCTACGGAAGGAACAGGGAATTGTCTCCGCCCCCGGGGGCGGAGCGCGGATGTCGGGCTATACACTGAGATTTCTCTCACAGTGTATGAAATCTCACAGTGTATGCCGCGGACATCTGCAGCTGGCAGCCTGCCAGATAAAATGTCTGTCGGTCTGACAGACATTTTATCTGGCAGTGTATGCCCAGCATAACTGAGTAATGCTCAAAAATAAATAACACGTATGCATTTTTGTAAACATGCATTTAACAACAACTTATCAGTCTAGGCGGAAAGTCAATTCAATGTAATAGGCGAAAAAGTTTTGCCTATGAATAGCAGGCGGAAAAAAGTGCAGAATTGGGGTTTTGGGGTGCAATGTTGCTGGAACCCCCGTGCAGCCTTCAGACAGTCCCCCAAAGGTAAACCGTGTCAAATTTTTTTTTAAAAACACTTAAGAATACCCCAAAAAATCACTTTGAATTTGTGGGCAAAAAAAAAAAAAAAATTTTGGAGGACAAACTTAAAAACTAGCAAACTTGACTCAGGGGCTTGCAGAAGGTGGATTTTTCACGTTTTTTTTAAACTTAACTTTAGCAACTTTAAAATATGCTGGCCCCCATTTTCAAGTACCCCAAATTTGCTGGGATAAGTTATTTTCAGCAAAAAAAACTTCAGAATACTATTCTGCACCACTTATACAAAAATGCTATTTAGCAGCTATTGAGCCCATTTAAAAACACCAGATACAAGTGATGTCAGTGAGAGTGCTTTTGGCTCTGATAGAACCAAAAGCACTCCAGGGTTTGCGGCAGACGAGACCCTACCACAAGGGTCTCGTTGCAAGCCTGATGGTCGCTATGGTCTTGACCATCGCGACCATCTTTTTGGCCGCTCGCTATAGCTGTGGGTGGTCACCCACAGCTATGCGAGCGGCCAGGAGGTCGCTCAAAAATCAGGAAGGACGGCCCTGATTCAGAGCGAGCACTCTGTCAGAGCGTCCGGCTCTGAATCAGGGCCTCTGTCTCATAGTGGAAAATTGTTAATTGGGGTGGACTTGAAGGAGTTTTATTTTATGTCTCTAGTTTAACTGTTCAACTTACTTAATAACTTCAATATTTTACGTGGGAGCATTTTTCTGGGTGCTAGTGTATAGCAGTGTGCAGAAATGATGCAATATAGTTTCAATGAGCTTACCCCACTTCTATATGGCTCTGTCACTCTTTGAGAACAAAACAGCTCCAGGTATCCGCTTTGCCTTCCCCGTCTCATTGGCTGCAGAGCATCACAGGGGCTGGAGCAGGACGGCTTGTTCCACTGGACCATTAAATTAGGAGGGCCCGCTGATTGTGACATCTGTCCGATAACAATGTTGTTCCACCTTGGTTTGACTTCAGAGGAATTAGTGCCTTTTCCTCCACTGCTGCTGCTGCACCGTTCCCGTCTTTCTCCTCTCCAACTGACACTTGCCAACTGCCCACTCCCAACTGTATGCTAGTGCCACCTGCCACCGCCCTGGGCTTATCGGTTGCCCATGCATGGTGACTGGGATGCTTCACCAGTACATGGGCACCCAGAGTCTCTGACCACTGCTGCCACTGACACCAATGTTGAATTTAAGGGAAATATGTAACTTTATGTGATTTCCTACTTTTTTTCTCAAAAATTCTGTTAACATATATAGTCCAATAAACAGCTTTGTTTTCGAAGAATCCTATCTCAGCCTCTGTGTCTGCAAAAAAGGGGTTTACCATATACTTGCCTCTCTGTCACGGTGTGTCCCTGCCACATGTGTATGTATAATATTAAGGCTGCATCTAAAAAACTGTATTTCTCCATAGAGAATTCCGAAGGGGGGGGGTGGGGCAGGGTGTTTAAAGGGCTAACGGGTATTCAATATGAAACGTAAACTTCGCCGTCTATGCGGGTCGAAGTTTTCACCGCACATCGGAGCTTTTGCCGGCGAAAAAGTATCAGGCGCCCCCGATTATACCCGTATTCAATATGAAATCGTCGAAAACGGCACCCGGCGAATGTGAATTCAGCGAAAACTTTGCTGATTTTTGAGGAAATAACCCTAACACCCCCAAAAAGATGCTCTGACATGGGGGATCACTCTGGATACCCCCGATTAGCCCATCTGAAGGTTTTTGGGGTCTTTAAACGGGCTCAATAGCTGCTATTTTGGGGATTTGGGAAGGTGGTGAAGAATACTATTGAAAAGATTTTTTTGCAGAAAATAAGTAGTTCCAGCAAATTTTGGGTACTTGAAAATGGGGGTGAGCATATTTAAAAGTTGCTAAAGTGAAGTTTTAAAAAACGTCAAAAATCCACCTGCCGCAAACACCTGCAATGAAACAAACACCTGGGGCATACTTGGGGACCCCCCTAGATTGTAGTTCGCTAGTTTTTAACTTTGTACCCCCCAATTTTTTTTTTCGCCCCCAAAATGAAAGTGCCTTTTTTGGGGTCTCCTGAGGTTTTTTTTTTTTTTACACAGTTTACCTTTGGGGGACTGTCTGAAGGTTGCACGGTGGTTCCCGAAATGTTGCACCCCAAAACCCCAAATCTGCACTGTTTTTCGCCACCCATTCCTTGGTGATACTTTTTCGCAGGGTCGAATGCAAATATACTTTTCGCACCGGCGAAAAGTTTTCAAATTGAATACGGTGTAAAAGTAACAGCGGCGAAAATGACGTCATCCGAGCGAAAACCTCACAGAAATGCGTTTTCGCTCCATATTGAATAGCCCTATAAACCTCAAAAGCTGAAATTTGGAAGGGGGGTTAGAACTGTTGCACGGTGCTGCATGCCAATTTTCAAGGCATAAACATAAAAAATGAGGATTTGGGAGTAATCTAAAGCTCCAACTGTCACATTTTTCTGACATTCTCAGTTAGGAACCCTTTTCTGCTGTAGTCTATTGGGGTTTGTTTTAGGAGGTAGCTATTGTGCCAGGGTATGTGCTTTTGTAGTTCAGGTAAATTAGAAAGTTACAGTTTTTAAACTATTACCTAAAGAATGCGCCATTGTAGAGATAGGACTTTTCAACTTGTTGCGCAGCCTCAGTAGAAGCCTTTAGCAGGTGTAGTCATAGTGGCTTCACTTGGGTGCAGCAAGATGGGCGTCGTTTGCGGGGATCGGGGGGCAGGAAGCCGGCGTTTGCTGTTGCCGGGATATGGGAGAGAGGGGGTAGGGGTTAGCGGGCATTAGTTGCGGCCGGGAACCAGGGCCGGTAGCGGGCATTAACGGCGGCGGTGCTGGCGGTGATGGTGCAGGCGTTAGGACCCGGGGGAGGTAGCAGCACAGAGATGCATGCTCGGATCTGAAAATTCCATGATACCTGCACCTGTTTAAAAAAAAAAAACAGTGTAAAAAAAAAATAATGGCGTGGCCCCCTCCCCAAAAAACCAACCAGCCCCAGTACTGGTTGTGCTAAATACAGGGGAACGGGTCCGGTGCTGGTTCTGGGAAATACAGGGGGGCCCTATCCATTTTTCCCCCCTGTATTTCCAGAACCAGGACCAACTCAGAGCCCAGTGCTGGTTGTGCTAAATACAGGGGACCCCTACATCATTTGTCCCCCGTATTTTGGCAACCAGGACTGGCTCTGAAAAGCCTGGTGCAGGTTGTGCTTAATTCGGGGGACCCCTACGTCGTTTGTCCCCTGTATTTAGCACAACCAGTACTGGGGCTCCAAAGCCCGGCGCTGGTTGTTTTCTGGGGGGGCGGGGCTACGTTTTTTTTTTTTTTTTTTTCTTACACATTCAATATTTAACATAGATGCTTAGATGGATCTCATTGCTGCATTTGCCCATCTGTGACTTATTGATTTGATTTTCTCAGTTGCATACGCACTACCAGTGAGCCCTCTGTCGCCCACTGATGCCCCCTTTGCACTGCACCGCTGCCACTGCTCTGCACCACCGCTGCTGCTGCTACCCCAAACGCCTACAGCCGTCTTGCACTCTGCACCTTCTAAACCAACCTCCTGTTTGCTGTCCCCTCTTCCACCTGCGTTAGTGTACCATTTTGTTGCCCTTCTCCCCTGCAGGTGGCCCAGTTTGCTCAATCAAACCCTGATAGTTAATAAATTTTAAAAAAGCTATGAAATTCCATAGACAAAAAATCTTACGGTTTCACATGTCCCATTAAGGCTGCTTAGACATGATCTAAAAGTTCACAAAACCTATTAATTTTCTACCATTCAAACTCCAAAAAGCAATGAAATGACGATCATAAAGGCTGACGCCTTAATGGACGTGTTCCTTGCGCAATACAGATATGGTATGCCATCACACCCTGTGGTTAACTGCAGATTCAGAACTCTCACAGAATGAGATTGCTGTCACTCACAAAATGGTGGAGCTGCTAATTCACAGAATTGTGTGCTCATTGGAATACACACCTGAGACATGTGAAACCGTAAGGTATTTTGTCTATGGAATATATATGTGTGTCTGTGTGTATTATCCTGTCCATCAGGCTAGGGCTGCTGTGTTGTCCAGGGGGGTGCTCTACCCCAGTGTAAAAAAAAATAAAAAAGTTTTTTTTCTTTCTTTTTTTGTGTGTGTGTGTGTGTGCGTTAGCAACTTATCTGCGCTATTATTGTTTGGTGACACTGCTGCAGTTTATCGCCCACATATTTGTGACTCTGCAGATGGTCTGTCCGCTCTTGGCAGGCTTGCTTTATTGTCCATAAAAAGGGGTGCTGTCTGTGTTGTTCACCAAGGGACTGCTGCCTCGTTCAGGGGTGCTCTTCCCCAGTTTAAAAAAAATAAAAGTGAAATAAAATTAATATCAATTTACAAAAAATAAAAAAAGCTATTTTTTTGTGTATGCGCGTTAGCAACTTAGCTGCGCTATTATTTTTGGTGACACTGCCGGCTTGCTTTATTGTCCATAAAAAGGGGTGCTGTCTGTGTTGTTCATCAAGGGGCTGCTGCCTAATTCAGGGGTGCTCTTCCCCAGTGTCAAATAAATTAAAGTGAAATAAAATTAATATTATCAATCCACCAAAAATTTTAAAAAGATATCAAAACATTAAAATAAGTGAATCAAAAAAATAAATGAAATAAAAAATGAATCAATCCTTCTGTCCTTTCCCTGACTTCAGACCATAAACATATTCCAACTCCGTCGGGCCTCTGACCTAGTTAAAGAAAAAAATGTTGGCTTTTAAACTTCCTAGGGTTCGTAGTTTATTAAACTGCCATCCTGTCTACCACATGTTAGTGCTGCCCACTGATGTCACTTAGCTTAATCAGCCAGCTAGTTGGATGCAACCTTTTGGTCTAAACTAGATGAAATCAATATTGTGAGCTGTGAGGTGGTCAAAATTGACTGGAAATAAATGTTATTGAGGTTAATAATACTGTAGGAACAAAAACAGACCCAAATTATGTGATTTTACCTGTTTTATGATTTTTTTAAAAATACGGATCCAAAACCAAAACACGCAAGGGGCGGTTTTGGCAAAACCAAATCCAGATCCAAAACACGAGGACATACAGATCGAAAAACAAAACACAGGGGTCGGCGCTTATCTCTAGTGTATGTGTATATATAAATATATATATATATATATATATATATATATATATATATATATAACCATACAGAGTGTCCGCACTTGCAGCACCAGAATCAACTTGGGGGTGCTCAATTAAGGACAAAACAGCCCATGAAATATAAAAAAATGAGAAGAATTGGCACTCACCAGGTAGCTGACAAGAAAATTGGTTTTTAATTACCCATCTTGAGGGAGAAAGTGCATAGAGCCATAAAGTGCAATAGTCATAGTCTACGTTTCGGTCCTATGTAGGACCTTCTTCAGGACATCACAGCAGACATGTTTCAGCTGTCTTTGGTTTTCAAGCTGAAACATGTCTGCTGTGATGTCCTGAAGAAGGTCCTACATAGGACCGAAACGTAGACTATGACTATTGCACTTTATGGCTCTATGCACTTTCTCCCTCAAGATGGGTAATTAAAAACCAATTTTCTTGTCAGCTACCTGGTGAGTGCCAATTCTTCTCATTTTTTTATATATATATATATATATATAAAATGTGTGTGTGTGTGTATATATATCTACAGTATATGTACAGTATGTGTGTATATATATATATATATATATATATATGTACAGTATATGTGTGTATGTGTGTATATATATGTACAGTATATGTGTGCGTTTGTGTGTGTGTACAGTATATGTATAGTGCTGAGCTAAATGAAAGTGATCAGTAGACTCCCTTGGCAAGCGGCTGGTGTTGGATACGTTAATGATTTGACCCGTGACACCTCCTTTCCCTCGTTTGCTGAATTCCAGTCTAAATTCCATATCCCCTCCAAACATTTCTTCCAATATCTGCAACTTCAGAATTTTCATAATTTAGTTAAACATTGCCTTGCGCATCGCTCTTTGACTCCTACAGAGATGCTGTGTTTACGTCATTCCTCCACTGCTGGCCTAATATCGGCTCTATACTCAGAACTCTCTACACCTTTAGACCACGCGCGACCCACACGAGTTAGCCTGGGAACGGGATCTGGGTGAAAGAGTGAGCCTTGATGATTGGGGGGAGATTGGGGAGAGAGCCGCCTCCAGTTCCATATGCGTTAGAATTAAAGAGAACGTCTATAAAATTATTTACAGACGGGTACCTGGTCCCCTCCCATCTGAAAAAGATGTTTCCTGACACATCTGATAGATGCTGGTGTGAATGCTCGTCAGAAGGCACATTTTTCCACATTTGGTGGAGCTGTCCAAAACTACCTAATTTTTGGCTAGATATTAAGAATCTGATCATCTCCATTACCCACCTCCCGATCCCTCTGGATCCCAAATTCTTTCTCCTACCCCTACCTTTTTCGGTTGCCACCTATTACCAAAACAAATTAATCAGGCACATTTTATCGGCTGCTACCTGTCAACTGACAGCTGATTGGAAACATTTACTGCCTCCTTCCTCACACTCAGTCATCAATAGGGTCTGGTCGGTCCAGCGAATGGAATACATGACCAGTATCCTTAACCACTCTTGCAGAACATTTGATAACGTCTAGGCGCCCTGGTTGTCCTTTTTCAATGCTAGTTCCCCATTCACCTAATCTTCTCTATTTTTTCCCCCTTTTCTCTTCTTCTTTGACAGTTCTAGCCACGCTGTCTCCCTTTTTCTCCTTATCTTTTGCTGTCTTTGCTGTTTTTTCTTTATTCTTTCTTTTAAAAATGTAAAATGGTATCCTACAGTTTTATTATTATCACTGAATTTTGTTCTTGTTTAACCCTATTGTTTTTTTTTTCTGTGAAGATTGTCTCTGTGTAGACATATTTTGCTGTATTTTGTGTGGATCCTTAATAAATATACCTTAAAAAAAAAGAAAGAAAGTGATCAGTAGAGTTATGCTGGGTACACACTAAACAGATATATCTGCAGATGACTGTTGTGCATACACATTGAACAACCATCATCTGTATTCAGTGTGTAGGAGGAGGCGGGTCCCGCTGGCCGGGATTGGGTCGGGGGCGTGTCCACCCCCTCCCCACGGCTGTAACTGCATGTGTACGGGCAGTCTGCAGACCACCCGTACACACTTGCCGATAGACAGATATGTCTGCAAAAATATCTGTCCATCGGCTGTGCGGCACAGCCAATGCAATATGTCTGTGAACGACGTCATTCACAGACATATCGCGGGTACACACTGGCCGACGGGCAGCAGATATATTGGCCGATCAATATGTTTTGACAACTAACCATATTTAGAAAGTGAGCAAAGCTCCTACTAAAAATAAAATTAATGTAGGACCAAGACAGTCATGTTTAGAAAAACCTAGTTAAGCTTTCTACAAGCTGGGAATCATCTGAATGAAAATAATCATCCCATCCCATAAAATGGTAAAATGTAATTAAATAAAGAAGTACACAAGTAGTTTTTATTGGAGCTGTTCCGTTGTTATCTCATTACAAGCTAAGATGATAGGATGGTCTGTCTCTGTACTATTACTTGCTACATCTTTCTCATGATTTCAGTCAATAATTGAACTTTCTCCTCTTACTGTTTTAAATAGACTGCTTAATCTCAGTTTACATCAACTTTGATTTACTACACAGTGATTAAGAGTGGAGATGCCTTCAAGGGGGAACAAGCGAAACATTTTCACAGCATCATATTTAAAGCAATAATGTTTAAGATTTATAGGTACCCCTTTCACCTCTCCACTTGACTGCCAAAAATATTTATTAAGCACACAAGTGAGCTTCCAGATCACTTTTACCATCAAAACAGAGCTGGCAATGTCATTAGCTTTCTCTTTACGACATCTTAAGACGGAATTAGTTGACAACAAAATGACTAGATCAAAAAACGCATAACAGGCTCATTTACTCATATTTACAAGGAGATTGTAGTCAATTCCTATATTACAGAGCTTCCAGTCATTACAGTACAATTTTAGTTACGGTCAGTGGCGGGCTGGGCCGGGGGGCAGGGTGCCATGTGCCCCCCGGGCCGCAGCGTCATGCGGGCCGCGGGCAGTCTGTGTCACTGTGAACGCCGTCTGGTCAGCGCTACACAAGTGACAAACACACAGCCGCCGGCTCCGTCAGCTGTGTGTTTGTTTTGATCAGCAGCCAATGAGAATCTGTCAGACTCTCATTAGCTGCTGCTGCACCCACTGCAGGAGCCGCTCCATCTTCCGGCTCCCGCAGTGGGCAATGGGAGAGGTGTCATGACATCATATGACGTCTCTCCCATAATGCCCGGGAAGGAGAGACGGAGGAGCGGATGGCGACGGCGGGAGCGGGGATTCATGTAAGTTTTTTTTTTTACTGCGTTTGTCTACTGGGGGGGAGGCTGGCACTACAAGGTGGAGACCACTACTGGGGGCACCACAAGGGGGGAACCACTACTGGAGGCACTGCAAGGGGGGGACTACTACTAATAGGGGCAATACAAGGGAGGGCTACTACTACTGGGGGCACTACAAGGGGGGGACTACTGGTGGCACTTCAAAGGGGGAACCACTACTGGACTGGGTGCACTACAAGAGGGAGGGACTACTACTGGGGGCACTACAAGAGGGAGACCACTACTGGGGGTACTACAAGGGGGAGATCACTACTGGGGGCACTACAAGGGGGAGATCACTACTGGGGGCACTACAGGGGGGGGCACTACAAGGGGGGACCACTACTGGGGATTATAACTGGGGGCACTTCAAGTGGGGACTACAACTGGGGGGACTACTACTGAGGCCACTACAAGGGGGGGGCTACTATTACAAGGGGGGACTACTACTACTAGGGGCACTACAAGGGGAGGGGAGAACTACTAGGGGCATTGCATAGGGGGGAGGGGACTACTACTAGGGGCACTACATAGGGGGGAGGGGACTACCACTGGGGGCACTGCATCGAGGGACCACTGCTGGGGGCTCTATAAAAAGGGCAATACGGGGGGTACTGCATAGGGGGGAGACTACAACTGGGGCCACTATTTAAGGGGCACTGCATAAGGGTTACCACTATTGGGGGCACTGCATGGGGTGGGGACTGCTACTGGGGGCACTATATAAGGAGCACGGCATAGGGGGTACCACTAATGGGGGCACTATATAAGGGGTTTACTACTGGGGGCACAAGGGGCACTGCACAGGGGGGACCACTACTGGGGGCACTGTATAAGGGGCACTGCATAGGGGGATCACTACTGGGGGCACTACTGGAGGCCTGCATAAGGGGATCCTCTCCTGGGGCACAGGGGGCACTGCATATGGGCATCACGACGGGGCTGTTCCTAATCTTTATTTTTACTTTACATTAATCCCATATGGACCCACCTCCTTCCTGGAACACTTGAGGGGGGGGGGGGGCGCCGTAGCACACATGTTCTTCGGGCACCCTGGCTATACGCTACCCATCTGCCAGGGCCGCCTGCATGCATTTGCCCCCCAGGCTAAAAGTTGCCAGCCCCTGGTTATTGTTAGGGTCTACCTGGGGAGAATCATGCAAGCATAGAACTACAGGTTGAGTATCCCATATCCAAATATTCCGAAATACGGAATATTCCGAAATACGGAATATTTTTAGCATGACTGAGAAAGTGAAACCTTTGCTTTTTGATGGTTCAGTGTACACAGACTTTGTCTAAGGAACAAAATTATTAAAAATATAGTATAAAATAACCTTCAGGCTGTTTGTATAAGGTGTAGATGAAATCTAAATTAATTTCATGTACACAAACTTTTTTTGATGCACAGAATTGTTAAAAATATTGCATAAAATGGCTGTGTGTATATAAACATAAAAGCATTATCTGTATAGATTTGGATCCCATTCCCAAGCTATTTCATTATGGTATGTAAATATTCTAAAATACGGAATATTCTGATATCCAAAATACCCCTGGTCCCAAGCATTTTGGATATGGGAGACTCAACCTGTATCAGTTTAATAAAGTAAAATCACACAATTCATACAATGTGCAGCAAACACTTCCAAAAATAAAAACGTGTCGAATTATTATGTAGCTCACCCATGTCATAGCTAATATGTTATTCGGTGCAGGTTTTACCCATAGGCCAATGCTGAAGCTGTGAAGCTAAACAGGGCTAGGGTTCTAAAATAAAGTTCTGAGTGACTGGATGGTTATGCCAATGCCTGTTTGGTGGCTACAAGATCTGCTAATCACATTGCTGTGCTTGGGATTGCGAACTAGAAGGAGGACTTGAGAATTCAACTGTTAAGCCGGCCATACACGGTGCGATATGCACCGGTCTCTCCGATGGGGGATCCGACGTCCAACATATAGGTCAGTCCCCATACATGGTGCGATCGGGTGGCCACCCGCTCTATATGCTGGCTCGCCCCTCTCCCGCATAGCCCTGCATGGGATCACACATCACATCCCCAGATCGACTGAACCTGCAGTAAGATCTGAGGGTGCGTTGTACGACCCCACGGGTGCACGTCGTGTCCGATATCATGCCCATACACGGTGCAATATAGCAACCAAATCGTACCAATCCATCGGATCGGCTGATTTATCGCACTGTGTATGAGCCGCTTTACTCTGCACAGCCTATATTCCTGGCTTGAGAGTCAGTAGGCACTAGGACCCACCCCGGTTCTCCCCAGATGTCTGATCTCAGACATGAGCTGCTGTGCATGCAGCGATACCACACATCTTTCTCCTTTGATGTCCTGCTTGGATGGACATACCCTGAGTACTCCATGCTATCTGGAGCCTCAAGACTCCCAAACTCCACTGTGTTACCACCGCTTAGCATAGCAAGTACACCACTGTACTGTATGCTGCAAGCCCTGCAAGTGCATACTGCACCTGGCACACTACAATGCCCAGCATACACTATACGCCCCAGGCTGCAACTAGCAATATTTCTGCAGCGTGCACCTACTAATTAACCCTGTGTCATATATTGCCTGTTTCTGCTTGGTTAATAAACCCAGTTCAGCCTGTGTGGACCTCCATATGCACACCTGCTGCAAAATTACCACACTCAGCACATGAGTCAAACTATGCCAATACCAACTTCACTGTGTCAGGATCTGCAGCTTCCAGCCTGAGGCACTACATTAATTACTGCCTGTCTGTGTGCAGTGTCAGGTGCATGCTGATTGATTCTCCTGTCTGTTCACAGCACAGCTGCACACTGGTCTATCATTAAGGGAGACTTGCTCTGGTTGGGCCTTGTTCCTGTTAAATTCCAGCCAGCCCTGCAATCCATGCCGGTGATAGAAGTTTTTCGTACTTCCGGTTCCTGTCTCCTGCATGTCAGTCGAGTTCCTGACTCAGTCTAGCTGTGTTTCCTGTGTGCCGTTTATTCCATCCAGGCGGCTCCACCTGCATCTCGTCCACACGTGCTGCTTGTACCATCTGGGCAGCACGGAGTGCTTTCAAAAAACAGAAACACCTGTCACCATCTGGTGGCTTGTGTCAACATGACAGCACCAGGTGCAGTTTAGCGTTCCAGGTGTGCACCGTCGTACACCGTCGCCAGTGTCATCCTGGCGGCGCTGGTAGCAGCTCTATGTTCCAGGTGCGCAACTTAGCACACCGTCGTCAATTTCATCTTGGCGGCATTGGTAGCAACTCTGTGTTCCAGGTGCGCAATCTAGCACACCATCGCCAGTGTCATCCCGGCGACACTGGTAGCCACTCTTCCTTCCAGGTGCGCAAATTAGCACACCGTCGCCAGTGTCATCTCGGCGGCACTGGTAGCAGCCCCACGTTATTGTTGCATACCTTACCTGAGTCTCATCAGCCCAAAGGCTGCAACGGTGCTTTGGCCCCAGGTCACTATCAGCCCTCAAGGCTACTGCAACAGCCCAAAGGCTGCTTCACACCATTAGTCCTTTGGCCACGACTATAAAGGCCACAATCAGCCCCGAAGGCTGCTCCAACAGCCCAAAGGCTGCCTCACACCATCAGTCCCTTGGTCACAACTATAAAGGCCACAACCAGCCCTCAAGGCTGCTCCTACAGCCCACAGGCTGCATCACACCTCTTGCCCTTGGCACAACTAGTCAAAACAAACCAGCCCCAAGGCAGCATCGACAGCCCAACGGCTGCAACCAAATCCTTAACCCTTGGCCACGACTAGTACTATACATTCCAGCTCTCAAGGCTGTCATCAGTTGGCTCTACATTATACCGTCGATTCCCTCCAGGAATCATAACACACTGTTCCACTATGGTAATGAAGAACCTGCTGCTGGGTACACAATATGCATTATGTAATTCATACAGCCAACAAATGACATATCACATGCATCTGTCTGTGTGAACAGATAATATGTCTGTGAACAACGTCATTTGCAGACATATCAGATTGGCCTTGCAGCACGGCAATGCCAATATACTGTATCTTGAAAATATAATTGGTAAATCTGCCAGTGTGTATGGGCAATCCAATGGCCACCGGAACCGCCAACACTGACATCACAACTGGGATGGAAAATTTAAATAAATATAAAGGAAAACAGTGCTAATGAAAACAAGGGAAATACCTTAATAAATGAGTTTAAATTAATATACAATAAAAAATAGCACCGGCCGCTGTTACAAATAAAAAAAACATTTATTTATTTATGCAAGCTTCATGCATCCGAATACTTGAATAAGTTTGAGGATAGATAAGCACCCTGTTTGATATGTAATTTTGTTAGGTAAGTTAAGGGTTAAAAGCTGGAAGGGGATGTGGTTTGTATTCGTCACTTGAGGAGTATAAGCCTATGGTAGGATTTAAGGGAGGGCTTAGAGGTTCCATATAAATAGCCTTGGTGAGGGGAGCCATCTTCCTCTTTCCAGTTTATTTCAACCAGGCTGGCTAAGTGACATATGTATTGTATTTTATATGTCTGTCTTTCTCTTCTTCTTTCACATTTCACACCCCATTTATTTCCCCTGGTCTATCACCCTCTCTGTCTCCTGTTAATTTTATCTTTTACTACTTTCCTTTTTCTAATTTCCCCCCTTCCTTTCCTTTCTGCACATGTTCCATACTTTTCCTCCCCCTTTACCTGCTTGTGTTTCCATATAGTCCCTGTTACCTGCCAGTGCCCTCCCTCCCTGTCATTTCCAGATACACAGGCCCCGCGTCCCCCCCGCCCCCGGCTGCCAGGCCTCTCACCTCCGTGGCTGCTTCCCCAGCCAGGCGAGGGCCATGGTCCGCTCAGGCGCAAGGCTCCACCTGCCTGCACACCCGCTGCCGGCTCTCGATTGCCGCCCCCCCACATCGACCACCCCTTCCCCGCGGCCGCCTGCTCTCAAGCGGCAGCAATATTAGCTAGACGGCCCCCACTCCCCGTCTCCCCTCACGCTAAGCGCGGCCACCCCGCTCCCTGCACCGGTGGCTAGCTCCACCCACAGGGTTGCGGCGGCCATCTTGTGCAGCCAGGCGCCGCATGGTGCTCTGCTGCACCCCTCCGACCCCCCCATGCCCCCACTACTTAAGAACAGGGGGACACCTCCCTGCACAGCCCCCCCCCCTGCTCTGCCAGCACCAGAGACCCCCTTGGTGCGGTGTCCCCTAGCGCGCCACCCACCAACTTGTCCCCTTTCCCCCCCCCGCACCCTGGGGTGGGGGTTACACCCCCCTTGCATTTAGGGGCGGCTGGTGCACAGCACAATAATCCTGCCCCATTCAGGCCTACAATGACGCGCCGCCGGGCTGCCCCCCCCCCTTATTTCCCTGCCACCGGGATGCTGCACATAAGCCCAATGCATTTTTCAGCCCCTTATCATCCGCCCCGCTTATGCACTGCCAGCCACTGCCCCCCACTCTCCTCCAGTTCGCCCCCTCCACTGCTAACGCGGCCCCCCCCTTTTTTCCCAGGGATTGGTGCCTCACTACAAGGCGCAATAGCTATGCCCATCCAGCCGCATGCCACTATAGCTGTTTTCCTGAACCCATACATGTTTCCACCCCCTCCTCACACCCCTCCCCCCAAAACCTGATCCCGTACCCCTGCTGGCTACAGCATCTCCTGCTCTTTCTTCTGCGGAGGGACTTTGTTGCGTGGGTTTCACCGGATATTTTTTCGAGCCCCCAGGTCACAGTTTTTTGAGCGTCTAGGACCATTGTCGAAGTCCAGCAGACAGATGGTGCTGATGTCGAATCAAGTCGTGGTGGGCGCACCGCGCAGCGAGGGACTGTTGGCGAACACAAAGGAGCCAGTGGCTGGGCCTTCCACGTCAGGATCAGGTGAGCATGGTGTTAACCCATTTGCGCAGCACACATTCCCCTTCCACTGATGATTCTAGCGATTCTTCCAGTTCATTTGTAAATCCGCGCAAGCTTAGGCGTTACTTAGTGCAAATTTAATGGGTAGCAAGGGTGCCCTTAGAGATTTAACACAGTGTCAGCAATTGAGGTACCGGATGAAGTGCGGGTTATGGTTCACTGAGCGAATACGGCTATCCTTAAAGATTTGAAGTTTTAAAGTAGGGAGCGGTTAGTGAAGAGTAAATTTGTGGATATGTTTGTGATTACGGCTGACGCACGTAGGTTTAGTTCAGGCTAAGTCAGCAGGAGTAATGGCGGGGGCCTTCGGGTATGTTATGTTTTTTGCGGCGTGCTACCTTGAGTCCAGACACAACAGGAGGGACAGGCAGTGTTTTCAATTAGGTTTCAAGGATGTTGAGGTTTGGCTTGCTCGACCAACTGCCTAGCTTGCCTGCGGAATCCTCGGTTGGTCGGAAGCAGCCCTTTCTGGCCTGCCCAGATCTGTGGGCATCAGCCGCTGGTAGTGCTATGCGTGTAATAACACGCAGGGTCATATGGGGCAGGCTGTGGATACAGTCATATCTGCATGCTCTGTGGGAGCATTCATCCAGCCAAGGTGTGCGCGTTGGTCTGCCGCACAGGGTCAAGGAGAATATTGCAGCAGCAGCAGCGCAGAGGTGTTCAGAAAAGCACCGTCATTGATTAATTTGGGGGGTTTTGGCGTGGGTTTGCATTTATCTTTGACACAGGAATATCCTTGGTTTCTGAGAGGAATCTGAAAGCGGAAGTTGGGTGGGGGCCCATGCGTGGCCCCTTTTGCTCCACCCACTTTTGGTAGGGTTTAGGTGCACCGCCTTCAAGGGGGTGTCGTAGAAGGAATTGGGTAAATCGGGGTTGTTACAGAGTCTCTTACATAAATGGAAGGGTTCGGCAATCACACAAAATATCTGTCAGATCACTGCGCCGTTTAACAAACGGGGGTAGGGCTCTACTAGCTAAGGCAGATATCGCATCTGCTTTTTGACTGCTGCCCATTTCACCCCGAGTCCTTTAAATATTTGGGGTTTGGAGTTGCAGGGCTCAATTACATTACACAGAGGGAAAGCCCTTATGGCCTTGTGGTTAAGATGACTGTTTTTACATGCCGGCCGATTGGCTTTTTCATTTCGTGTACTTTAGTTGAAGGTTTTAGTTACTTTTTGCAGTAGTTGTCCATGCGGGTATTGGGACATACTGTGGTGTCCCGCTACCTGGATGTTTTCATGTTATGGGGCTAGTAGATACCAGAGTTTGCCAGTATTCAATTAATTTCCTTAGTTTAGTCGTTATGGGAGCCCCGATGGCTCGTGACAGGTAAGAAGGTTCAGTTATGCGCATTATCTTATTTGCGGATAGAAATCAATACCTTGATAGGATTATGCCGCTTGCCTAGGGCGAAGGCGTGGCATTTTGGGGAGTTGCTAGTAGCATTTCATTTTTGAAAAAAAAAAAAAAAAAAGTTTTGCTAGTACAGTTGCAGTCGCTATCGGGCCCCCTCAGTTTGGCATTTAGAGTCATACATAGGGGTCGGTTTTTCAGTAGACGGCTAGAAGGAGCCACAGCAGGGGTTAGGAAGCCTCGTCACCTCATATGTGTCCCTCTGGAGCGGAGTGGACATGCTGCGCATTTGTTTTTTTTTTTTTATGCGCAAATTCAACGGAGTACAGTTCTGCACACGTCACCCATAGCCAAGTCCGAACTTAGACCGTTACGTATGCATCCTGTTAAGTGGTGCATTTGAAGGGGAGTGTGGCAGGGAGCCTTGGCCGGTTTCCAGTGGGGTTCAGGGCCTAGACAGGAACATCCTTATTCTTGAGAATTTTTCAATTGTAGTGGCGGTCGAACTGCGGTCCAGCAAGCCTTGCATTAGGCAAATCCTGTTTGGTGATAACTTAGGTGTGGTATAAGAAGGCTCTAATCTAGGACGACTTGGATCCGGCCTCGCAGTGGTTAGGCATCTATGTGTTTAAGGAATATTGAGTTTAGGGCACGGCATGTTTCGGGCGTTGCTACCAAGATAGTGGACATCTTATATCGTTCAGTAGGACATGTTTCATTCGCTCGCGCCTCCTGCTAATTTACATGGTTCCTCCTTCCCCTTCCATGCCTGGCGGATCGTCACGCCGGCATCCAGGGGCTAGCACGGAAGTCATGGGCACCAAGTACATTAAGACCTACACGCTAGTTTTGTGCGATTGGCAAGGTGTTTAGCTTTCAAGAGCGGGCGGTTTCAGGTGGTTAATGATTGTATGGCAGAGTTTGTCTGTAGCTGCTATGACAGGGGTCGTTCCAAGGCGGCTTGTCTCCAGTGTTACCCAGTATAATTTTCCAAGTTGCACGTTTGGTTTAATACAAATTATTTGTATTAAACAAGGCATTTAATAGGGTGGGCAAGAGAGTATTAACAAAGGTATTTAATAGGGTGGGCAAGGGAGTGTCCTAACAAAGGCGTTGCGCGGAGCCCCATCAACGCAGCCCTATTACAGGATTTGATTGGGCCAGTAAAGGAGTGGCTTCGGTCAAGTGCTAAGCGCCTTCCCCCCCCCCCCCCCTTTTTTGATTAGCATTTTCATTAGCTTACTTTAGGGCTTTTAGAATGGGCGAGCTAGTTGCTGCTACTAAGATTTCTGCGCTATCAGGTTTAATGTTAAAATAAGGTGGTTATCAAACCGGTATTGAGCTTGTGCTGAATAGATGGGTCTAAGACAGATTAACTGGCAGGGAGCGAAGGATTTCTATTCAGATGCATGCAGATCCAGTGATTTGGCCAGTTGCTCTTTGGGGTACTTTAATAGGGTTTGTCCTCCAGGTGGCGGGCAGTGGTTATCCATGTTAATCTATCTCCCTTTTGTCCAGGTCGTACTTTACGAGGGTGTTTCAGAATTATATTATAGCTAGGGCAGTGGAAGTCGTATTTGAAACAAGTAGCATTAAGTAGTTGCGCTCCTTGCGAGTTTGTTGGGAAACCCAGGGGCCTTATGCCTACTGCCACTAGGGATTCTGAAAGGATTTTCAGCTTTTGCCCTCAAGGAGGTTTTGCTGTTTTTCATCTTCAGATGGGTCACCCAACTATTTGTTTCCCTTTCCTTGTGGTTAGATTATTATTGTTATTATACATAGCAATTTCTGTTTGTATTAAATACCAATATCTGTCTGTATAAATGCCAATTCTGTCTAGGTGAACTTTCGGACAGGGTTGTCCGTGAGTGCTAACTGTCGGGTGTGGGAAAATTCCTATATTTACTGGGCTAGCCAGCACCCTTTGGAGTTACATGCCCAATTTTGGTTGTGAGTGCGTAAGTGGCATTGCTTAGGATTACGAGAAATGCACTGTAAGTGCCTGCTAGATGCCCCATGGGCAGCAGAGGAGAAGTTTGGGGCCAGACTTGGGAGGCAATGATTTGGTCGCGCTCGTGGGTATTGAACGGATATGGCCATTGCACGCTTGTCATTTAGCGTTTGGTGGACGCGTCATACAATACCCAAGTTTATGTCACGGGGCAGAGAGCTTGCATAGGCCCGACGGGGTACATCTCACGAGCGCGCGGCTAGAGCGTTGACCGATGACCTCTGCAGTTTTCAATTTCATTAAGAAGGTCACAGTTTTGGTGGCGGGCCTGGTTCTGCGAACCGGGCTTTGGCGGGAAGCAGTGCTCATGGGCGGCCTATTATTAGCGCAGGAGTGCCTGTGGTAGCATTCTTCCTTTGAGAGCGGCCAGTTTGTCACCGCCTAAAAGGGGGGACATGGTCATTGTTCCAAGGGAGGGACCAATGCTGTGCCAATTAGGGAAGGATGGTACTGCCCCAGGTCAGTCTGTGCAGGGCGGGGATCCGCCCCTTTTTATTTGTATTGATATCCACTGGGCTGTGGCCTTGGAGCACTGCTTTCTTCTTGCCACCTATTCTAGAATTTCAATTTGATCAATAAATTCTGGCTGTGACCTCTTTGAATTCCATATACATGTGTCAGTGTGTTTATTTCTAGGTTTAGGATTAAGTTAAGTTAACAAAAGGGAATAATAAAACAAATGGGTGACTTAATGCATCCGAATACTTGAATAAGTTTGAGGATAGATAAGCACCCTGTTTGATATGTAATTTTGTTAGGTAAGTTAAGGGTTAAAAGCTGGAGGGGGATGTGGTTAGTATTCGTCACTTGAGGAGTATAAGCCTATGGTAGGATTTAAGGGAGGGCTTAGAGGTTCCATATAAATAGCCTTGGTGAGGGGAGCCATCTTCCTCTTTCCAGTTTATTTCAACCCCACCCACCCACCCGTGTAAGATTTTTTGTGTAAATTTTTCTGTTGTTGGTTTGTGCTTTTGTCTGTGTTTGCTTCCAACAGGTAGAGGTGCAGCCTGGCGGGAAGCAGTGCTCATGGGCGGCCTATTATTAGCGCAGGAGTGCCTGTGGTAGCATTCTTCCTTTGAGAGCGGCCAGTTTGTCACCGCCTAAAAGGGGGGACATGGTCATTGTTCCAAGGGAGGGACCAATGCTGTGCCAATTAGGGAAGGATGGTACTGCCCCAGGTCAGTCTGTGCAGGGCGGGGATCCGCCCCTTTTTATTTGTATTGATATCCACTGGGCTGTGGCCTTGGAGCACTGCTTTCTTCTTGCCACCTATTCTAGAATTTCAATTTGATCAATAAATTCTGGCTGTGACCTCTTTGAATTCCATATACATGTGTCAGTGTGTTTATTTCTAGGTTTAGGATTAAGTTAAGTTAACAAAAGGGAATAATAAAACAAATGGGTGACTTATTGTACTCCTTTTATATAGCCAGGTTACAATATTGCCAATGTTTTGCTTAGTATACTCTCTGCTCCTTATTAAAAGGAAAAAAATCACTATTTATGTGTCAGATACAAAGTTAGTATGGTATAGCTTTACAATTGCATGATGACTGGTGCTTTCATTAAGCCAAGTCCATCTCATATGTCCAGCATTAATTATATCAGCAGTGGTCAGGTGTTAGTCCAGTGTTAATGTAACATAATTATATTTCCACCAAGCAGGGTTAGTAAAAGCAATATTGTATTAGCACAAGCAGAGTTTGTTGCAAAAAGCAGTTCTCAACAAGGATACAAAATATTAATTCAGCTTGTAGCAAATGGTGCTGTCAGATGTTAGTTTCCACGTGGTTCTTGCATGTTAGCAAAGTATGTTCCATAAATCAACATATGTCCAGCTACCAATTATTATAAGGCAACAAAACTTTTATAATCGCTTAACCAAAACAGCAATGCTGTGCTTATTTTAGTCCACAGAAACAGACAAAATCTCAGGTGCACAATTCCAAATCATCAATAATATATATAAATGCAATAAAATTTTGCAATCAATAGAGGTTTTTAGAATAATCATGGCCAAGGTTATGGGCCTACCCACCATATCCAGGTAACCTCTTTCGGGTAGGTCCCTAACATACTAAGGTTCAAATCCAGAGCGCAGGACCCCCAAAACCGGCCAGGCTAAGCCGCCCCAGGGCACCACCATAGTAAGAAAAGTGCAGTGTAAAGAGATAGTTAGGAGCAGCTGCTGCTGCATATAAAGAATGAAAATAAAAAAGTGAAGTACATATATATTAGACACACAGTGAAGGGTTAAAATGTGTTATAAAGGAAAATGTGTTATACTGCTGTGCCCTGAGACAGACCAACCAACGCAATCCAGGGGGACCCACGCCCCAAAAATGAACCAAAATTGCACTACAGTATATAACTTGTAGGACTTACCTAGAATTGTGCCTAATACAGTGTGCATATACATTACCATACTCCATGCTTTTAAACCAATAAGGTAGGGTGCTAATCCAGAATGGGGGCGTCTCCTTTCCCTCAGATGTGCAACAAAGCACATTAAATGGAGTATATGGAAAAGATTTCTGGACTGCACAACCTGACTATATATACAATGGGAGGTGCTACCTGATGAGACTAATTGCAGGCACAGAAACAGACAAAATCTCTGGTGCACAACTCCAAATCAATCCCCTTGGATTGCATTGGTTGGTCTGTCTCAGGGCACTGCAGTATAACACATTTTCCTTTATAAAATAAAATAAATATAAGAGAGTGGTAATCACCAGCTGGTACCTCTCAGATAAGTCTCATATCTTAATGCATTTATCCGCCTGTCTTTTAACCTCAGCAGCTTCCTCAGAAGTGTGGATCGGTGTTCATATATCCCTGGTTTAAATATCCGGTTACGGTATTTAGTGCATGCACCATTGGAAGCGATCCAAGGGCCTGATTCAGACCCGCTCCCGAGAGCATAGCACTCGCAAGCGGGTCGATGGTCAGCCAGTGCACACGGGGGGAGGTTGGGGGGTGGCTGGACAAACGAAGGAACGCCTGCCGTCTGTGGGCGGAAAACTGACATAATTCGTGATGTCAGTAGTGAACTTCCTGTTCTATTAGAGCAGGAAGGTCACTCGGGCTTGCGGGAACCGAGACCCTACCACAAGGGTCTCGTCGCAAGCCCGATGGTCATGATAATCTCTACCATCGCCAGGCCGCACGAAAAAGCTGTGGGTGGTCGCCCACAGCTATGCGAGCTGCCTGGAGGCAGTTTTTTTTTTTAAATCTGCCTTGATTCAGAGACTTGGGGCCTCTGAATCAGGCCCCAAGTCTTGTTTTGGAAAGGAGTCACTACACCTGTGTACACATATTCTTGCGTTTAATTGTTTATTGGGAAAATTTAAATGCCCGTCCATTTGTGATGTCTGGCCAGACATCGAGTGGCCAGTTGGTAAGTATGTATAGCTTACCAAATTGGCTGCAAATTGGTGGAATGGCCAGTCAGCCGCTGGGTCGGCTAAGTGTGTACCCAGCTTTAGATGTACAGAGTCTGCCTATTACAAGTGAATATGGATTGCTAAACTGAATCTTTTTATTTCCCTGAAGAAAGGTCATTGTTTTAGCTAGTCTAAAGAAAGCAACCTCTTGTAGTCCTCATTTATCAAATTAACATAAAGCATTTTTAAAATGTACCTAAAATGACTAGCGAAAAATAGTGAGGGGAGCATATTTCTAGGAAGCTTAAATGTTTTTTTTAGCATTTCTGGGAGAGGTACTGGATCTAAAGGAAGTTCCTTATCCCCAAAGTTACAGATGATGTTAATAGAGGGTGCATACATAAAAACAAGCAATGGCAACATTATCCCCTGGTGCAGCTTCATCCAGTATCTGCCTATTGTTACTTTAGTAGTGGTGCAGTATAGTAGAAGCAGTGGAGGCATATTTGTCTCCCAATGCCACCAGTGAGGGGGCACCAAAGGTAGCTGGACATACAGGAAGGATACTAAATGCCTTTGTGTTTTCCTACAAACTGAAAACATACTACTGGTATTCTTCCAGGAGGTCCTAGTAGATGTTTAAGCTGTATTATCAGGTGATGCTCGATTATATGATGTGCAAATGTAAATTGAAACAGGATTAATCCAGGTTGGAGACCCATTTAGAAAGGTGCCATGTTAGGACCCAGGAGCAGGTTAGGTGTAAGCTAGAGATTTTTAAAAGATTGATAAAAAGTTTTTAAAAACAGCTAAAATCATGTAATTTTTGCACTCCAAAACCAGAAACTTGGATCTAAAATCCAAATGCCGACCACAGAAAGATCAGAACCACAACTCGGATCTGTCCAGATCTCCTTAGAACATCAGAACTGCGACTCGGATCTGTCCGGATTCACAAAATTCAGGTAGATTCGGATTTCTGGAGATCCGAATCGCACATCTCTAGTGTAAGCCATGCAAGTAAACCACAAAGACGGCATTACTGGTTTGGTGCACACAGTAGAACCTGCCACATAGTTATGATTGAACAACAAATAATAAAGGGCCTCATTCAGAGATGTACACAAACCCAATGTTTTGCATACACCTCTGATGGTGTGGTGTGCGCGCAGGACCCGCTCTCCCCTCTGTGTCACTTGTGTCTGTCTGCCCCCCCCATGTAGACTGTAAGCTCTAACGAGCAGGGCCCTCTTCCATCATGTACTTTGCCGTCCCTCACTTATACCTTCTTCTCATCCCTTCTGCCTACAATGGCACCTTTCCCCTGGGCCCTGGGTATTATGAGCCTCATTCATTACGGATCGCAACTGCAACAGCGTATGCAGATCGTCCGATGGTACGTACTGCGAATGCGTATGCATTGCGCGTGCGTGAGTTGGCATTGCGATTGTACTGCGGTCACCTATGCAGATACAAGCCATTGCAGATCAAGCAACGGGAGGTCAGCGTTTGTGGTGGTGACGGAGGAGTGGTTGCAGAAACGCAGATGTGCTTGTCCGTTTGTACGCCGTTGCATGGGTGTGCATACATTAGCCACTGCGTCAGCATATGCAGCTTGAGTACTTACTGCGATGAGGTTAGCAATTTCTGAATAAGGTCAGACTTGTTGTAATTGTGGGTGAGGGGCCAATGTTATTCGATGGCCCTATGACTGCTGATGCATCAATGTTAATAAACCATGTCCATGTCCTGAACTGTAAGTGACTTTGCTCATACAGTTTCAGTCTATGTGCCTTGTAAGGCCCTGCGGACCCCTTGCTGTGCCATATAAATAAAGGATAATAATACTAATGATGATGTAGCTTCAGGCAATGAGAATGGATATCATCTGGTATTAGAATGCTTGAATCTGAGAAGATTCAAGTTTGCTCAATGAGTAGCCACAGTGTCGAGCCAAATAGAGCTGATTGCAGACTTTTTGAATTTGGCAGTGATGGTGAGGCAATCACGGCTTTCGACATTATACGTTACCCCTTGTTACAACTTATATTAATCATCATGAGCAGAGCGTTTTACAGTCTGTTGATTGAAAGAGCTGACCCTTTGTCCTCTGCTGCCCAGGTGAAAAACTAACAAAGGAAATCCCAGGCACTTGCTATTGGGGTATTTCTGCATTCCTTGATGACTAGAGTGGGTGGAACATATAATCCAGTAGTTAGCACATAATCCTTCTAGGCGGTCATTTGTGTACTTCTTGCAAGTGGAGTGCAGTGCATCAGTGAGCTCCAATCAAGGAGATCCAGAAAGTTTTATTTTATGTTTGGTAAGTCAAGGTGCCCTGTCCTTCCCTCTGGCCCTTACACTTGTGTGAGCAAAGTGTCCATGATCCTGGAAGCTGTGGGGGTGGAGTGTGCAGGGTGAGTGTTACACTTATGTCTGTGACCTGTCTGATTTTAGTGGGCTTGTGTGTACTGAGGTTATCAGGCAACTGCTTTCCACTCTGGCTCAGCGCTAATTATGCAGCACCTGCCCTAACTGACAGCTCTCAGGGCTGCTAGTTCACAGCTGCTTTTATCAACATTGTGCTTGTTCACATGATCTCGTTCCAGCAGCTGATTGGGTGTTACCCACATACATGCACTCAGTGCATCCACTGCCCAGTTGGTGTTAGGTGTCACCTGGATTAGCTCCTGTCCTTGCTGTTCCTGAGGATTGTGATATTCTATGCGTTGGATCCCAGCCGACTCCTGAACTCTTGCCTGCATCTGTTCAGTGTCCTTCTCCTGCCTTCTGAAACTGTACTGTCGTGTTTCCTGCTTGAGACAAAATAGCTGCAAGTCTCCCAGACTCATCCTCACTCTTAGGTGATAACAACTATGGACTACTGAGATCAAGTCCAAGCGGGAGCTAAGTACTAGTGAACAGTGTGGTTCCAGGAAAGGCTACTGTTGTTGGTAAAAGATCTTGCTCCATAGTTCTGCATAGGGGTTATCAGCTATGGAGAGTGAGGTAAATAACAGTTAGCTCTTCTTCACAGGTTGGTTTGTCCAGATTTGGTGAGTCACCACCACACTATCTTTCTAATGTAATATGTCACTTTGGTAGGTCTTAAAAGACTGGCTTGAACGTCAACCACTGTATCCTCTCTAGGCCCCCCAAGCAATCTATTGGCTACATCCACAAAGTGCTGAGGAACACCTAGCAGACAGCAAACATTTTAGCATCCATGCTCCTGGTGACAGAGTACCCAATTTGACCTCTTAAAATTTTAATCCTCTACCACCAGAAGCTGCCTGCTGATTGTTACACACCAGTTCCCATTTTTTTCTGGAGTAGTCATTCCCTTGGTTGCCAGTGCAAGTGTCCTCCTACCGCAATAATATTCCTGCTGATTTATTTGAATGGGTTAGTTCAGGACGTAGTTCCCTAACACTCTTTCCTCTACCCATTCTTCTATTGGTGACCCAGGTTCTGACCTCAGGATTCTTCCTGCATTTTTCTCCTCCAACTTCTACACTGGTCTTAACTCTATATTTAACACCCTTTGGGATCTCACCACACTCTCAATGACATCATAGCCCACTACTAATAATGTAAAAAATATTACTTGTTCCGATCTGTAGATAATTTAGCACCCAGGCCAAGAGAGGTTAATGGCTCCCCTCATCATGCCAAAGCAGACACTTACTGGGAATTGGGCTCGTTTGGAATGAAAAAATCTTTTTTCACATGAATGAATTGGAACAATAATAAAAGGAAAAAACTGAAATTTTGTATCAGTAAACAGAGCTTATATATTTTTTCTGGAGAAACCAGATAATACATATCAATCTCTACATGGTATAAAAAAAGTCCATCGTTGTGATATATCTTTAACGGTTTAGGCAGTGTAACCAATAAAGCGCTTAGACATCCGTTTTTTCATTGACTTGCTTCACTAAAATCGTCACTGCTCTGATCCCTTTTGACATACATTAAAGATTCATACACCTAAATCCTCCTCAACAAATTGTCTATAGAATAGTGAAAACAGCATAAAAATTCGCCCAGTAGTTCTTGAGATTAGCCCAAACAAACTGGGGTGGTCTTAGAAATTACCTTTCCATAAAACTCAGTAGCACAGGATAAAAGTAAAATAGAATTTATTCACAAAAGAATGATAATCAGCAAGGTCTCAAATAAAGTCTCAAACAGCACAGAGATTCACATATACAATAATAAGTATAGGAGAGAATCCCCAAATATATATATATGCAGTCATATAAGAACTAACATGGTAGGGAATCCCGAGTCCAGAATGAGGCCAACACCTCAGGATGACACTGAGGACCTTTGCCAGAGTAGAACCCTGTAGTAATGGTAATCCGGAGCAGAGCAAACAATGCAGAATAATATAGTTCCGGGACAGGGCTGAGCCCTGTGGTGCAGTGAGAGATGAAGCAAACTTGAGCCTTGTGGGGTAGTGAAGTCGGAGCAGGGTTAAGCCCTGTAAGGCGATGAGATTCCAGAACAGGGTTGAGCCCTGCGGCATGGCTAGAGTTTGGCGCGAGGTTGAACCCCGTGATGCAGAGAAGATTGTAGCAGGGTTGAGCCCCGTGGTGTGGCTATGGTTCGGAGCGGGCTTGAGCCCCGTGATGCAGAGATGACACTGTAATGGTGCAGTTGACAACTGTAACAAGGATGAGTTCAATATCCACAGGAACAGAAAAACAACAGGCAAAGTAAATAGTTGAGCAAAATGGTGAAACTGCGGTGATGGAGCAATAAGCAATACTTAGGCAATAGGAATGCTGGGCCCTGTAGTGCAGCGGATGACTGACATCAGAAGTTCATCTGGAATATAACAAAGTCCACAGCAATCCACAAGCACAGCGGGGATCTGGCAGGAGTCCAAGAAAAGACCTGAAAGCAGCGTTGCACAGACACTGAGACACAGTTAGTAACAGGCTTTATACTAGAGGTCTGTGATCCATAGGAAGTTTCAGAACATGTGACCCAAATGGAATCAGGTTTGAAATAAGGAGCAATCTAGGAATCCCACAACCTGACGACACCTGGGAAACAGATGATCACTTTAACACTCTATCCCCTGAATGAGAAGCATGCCAGCAAGCAGGATAACTCCTCCAATGACCACAATGGAACTTTGGCAAAAGTAGTCTATCTTTATGTACTGAAATAGTCGCAGTCCTGACAATTTTATACTACGCATAGATTCCTGTGTAAACTCCACCTAGTAATCAGCCAAATATCAATTAATTCTGATTTTGGCAGGGTTCGGTAGTAGCTTGCCAGTGCACCCTGTGTAGAACATAGTGTATACTCCATTTTGTTTTTTCACATAATCTACTACAATCAGGTGCATATATTCCTCCCCTCAGCACAGCATGGATGGTAAGATCTACTAACAGTTAGAATTCAGTTGTTTTTATGTTATTTGCATCAGATCTGTGCACGTTGTAATTGCATGCTATTTGTGTTTCAGTTTTACAATTAAATTAATTTTCTCCTATTACCACAATTAACACCATTCTTCAGATCTTCACATCTAGACTGGATTATTTAAAAGCAGGAGTGGTTATGCTGTCTGTCTAATTATATAAACAAAAGGCAAGCATATAGTTAGGACAGAATAGAAAAAATTAACTGTCAGCAAGTGGGACAAATATTCTGACTCACAGATCTGCCACACTGCCAGCTCAGCTATCTGCATGTGACAGCACAGCAGTTTCGAGTCTGCAAATAGTGGCCACTCAGCAATAGGAATACTGCCATTTGACTTCACAGAATACTGCACACTGGGCCTACTTCAGAGATGTAGACAACCCTGATCATTTATGTATATTTCCAATGGTGTGAGATCTGCACATGCACAAATGCCACACTGTGCAAATGCAGATCCCATTCTGCTCGCATTGCCCCGGATGAAACAGTCTGAGAGGCTTCATCTGTTTGTGGGCAGAGTGGGGGTGGTGACAGACAGCGCTGCACAGAAAGGGGGCGTGTTGTCCCCATTTTCTGGGCGTGCTGAAGCCATTGGCTGCATCCTTGGACGCAGCTTCATTGGCTTCAGCAGCATGATTTCCCTGAGGGTTTCTAAGCTGACTGATGTTCATGCAGATTATCTGATGCCATGTCCTTGGATGCAGCTGCGGATCAGAGAAGGAGACAGGAGGCGTCTATTTGCACAAGAAGCCTCCTGCGGTATTAGCATATTATCACACAGCCAATGCACAAAAAGACAAAGCAGTTGTGTAATTAGCGTACATCTCTGAATCACGCCCACTGTCAATGCAGCCACCTGAATATGGCAATACTGCTGTTACTGCACATCAAGCCCCTTATCAAGACCCTGACTTATCCAGTAAAACATAGTCTGCAAACAGTGGATACAGCAATATGAGTACTGCCAGTTGACTTCACAGAAACCTGTCATGTTACAGAAAACAACATCTTCATTTAAAACAAGGGCCCTCATTCAGAGCCGTACGCTCTGAGCAGAGCGCACGCTCTGCATGAGGGCCGGGCTCCATTTTCATGGAGCGTCCTCCTGGACGCTCGTATAGCTGTGGGTCACCACCCACAGGCTATACGAGCGTGCATTTTGATGGCCGCGATGGTCGTGACCATCACGACCATCGAAATTGCGAGCCGGAGCCTGCGGTTGAGGTTTTCAACCGCAAGCTCCGGAGTGATTTTGGCTCTATCAGAGCCAAAATCACTCCCACTGACATCACTAGTGATGTCAGTGGGCCGGCTTCTGACGGGAGGCGTTCCCGTGGGAACGCCCCCGTCAGGGAGGCACGCCCCCGGCACGCCCACCAAAGGGGGCGTGCTGTCAATCAACATTGACAGCACGCCCCCTTTGATCGGACACAACGAGCGAAGGAAAGTCCTTCGCTCGTCGTGTCTGGCGCATGCGCACGACGGAGCTCCCTCCGTCGTGCGCATGCTCAGTGCAGACCATCGACCCACTTGCGAGCGGACAGCCGCTCGCGAGTGGGTCTGAATCAGGCCCAAGGTCTCAATCCTGTGGTTCCTCAAAATCCATATCTATCAGTAATGCAGCTATCATTGCCCGCACAAAAGCTGAAACTACGAAAGTACTAGCCAACTTTGCAGGGGAAAAAATGCAAATGAAATTAGAAAAGTCACGTTTAAAGACAGAGAAAGAAATGGAGTAATCACGTTTGGATACAGAGAAAAAAATTGAGAAATCATGTTTGTAATCAGAGAAAGAAATAGATAAATCACGTCTGGAGGCAGATAATGTAATGGAAAAAAAAACTCTTAGAGGCAATTATGGAGATGCTTGCCACAGAAAAGGAAGCTGCAGCTGCCATAGCTAAAGCAGAGTTCTTGGAGGCTGCAGAATACCCTAAAATAAAAAGAACCATCAATTTACTTGACTCAGAGCTTGAATCCTAAGATTCACCACAAGGTACATCAGAATATGTCTATCAAGTCTCCAAAACAAACAGCAACACCACTGCAATATGGTATACCAGACTTCATCAGTGAAACACGCCAAACACACTGTGCAGTGCAATCACAAGTCAGCAACAAGCTGCAAATTTACAAGGAACAGAACTCTACATAAGGTGAACTCACGAGGGACAATCCACCTCCATCGCAATTTGCACAGGACTGTCAGCTCTATGCATCAAGAGACCAGATACAAAGATCATGGCAAGCAGTGTCTTCTGCATCGAAAAGCACATCCTCTCCTGAAATGCAAACCCTTAGAGAGAGGTCCATGGAGAAGTGTAAAGCCTATAGGATCTGCTACAAGTACTACTCTTTAACATCCCACTTTTCGCAAGGACTGTAAAGTTAGTACTAACTGCACAGAATGTCACAGCACAGATCACAACATAGCTCTACAACCTGGGCCTCCCCCATAGTCTTTACTGCACAGTCACGGTAGCACCGAGCATAGCGGGGAGAGCACCGAGCATAGAGGAAAGGAACACCACTGCAGTCACCCCAGAGATCACTTCATATTGTACTAAAGTCTGCAGAAAAGCCATAAGTGGCAGATCTTGCTCCAAAATATGTTTAGTCAGAGTTTACCCAAAAAGTCAGCCAGACAATGCAGTAAACCATTATGCAATCTTAGATGATCAAAGTAACAAGTCTTTAGCCAGATTTACCTTTTGTGAAATATTTAATATCAAAGGCCCCAGCACTCCTTACTCCCTAAAGACTTGTGCAAGGAGTATTGAGACAACAGAGAGCAGAGCTACTGGCTAGTCAAGTCGAGGCCTTCCCTTACCAATTATCACTGAATGCCATTAGATCCCAGATAATAGGTCTGAAATTCCTACACCAAACGCTGATATTCATCATGCACATTTAAAACATATAGCACATCTGAAACCCGAGCTGGACCCTCAAGCCCAAATAATTCTACTCATTAGAAGAGATAAATTAAGAGTCCACAAAGCCAGAAGCCCAAAATGAACCTTATGCTCAACAACCAGACCTAGGATGAGTCATAATAGGAGGTATACAGTACTGTGCAAATATTTTAGGCAGGTGTGGAAAGATGCTGCAAAGTAAGAATGCTTTCAAAAATAGAAGTGTTAATAGTTTACTTTCTAAATTAACAAAATGCTTGGAGAACTAACCAGAGATCTTCTACAAAGGTGTAGGCTTGCTCAAATCCTTGTGTCTCTTCATGTACTCCCAGACAGACTTGATGACATTGAGATCAGTGCTCTGTGGGGGCCAGATCATCACTTCCAGAACACCTTGTTCTTCTTTACGCTGAAGATAGTTCTTAATGGCTTTGGCTGTATGTTTGGGGTTGTTGTCCTGCTGAGGAATACATTTGGAGCCAATCAGATGATGGTATTGTATGACTAATAAGTATTTCTGTATTTCTCAGCATTGGGGACACCATTAATCCTGACAAAATCTCCAACTCCATTTGCTGAGATGCAGCCCCAAACTTGCAAGGAACCTCCTCCATGCTTCACTGTTGCCTGCAGACACTTATTATTGTACCGCTCTCCAGCTCTTCGGCAAACAAAGTCTCTTCTGTTAGAGCCAAATATTTCAAATTTGACTGATCAGCCCAGAACACCTGCTGCCACTTTTCTGCACCCCAGTTCCTATGTTTTCATGCATAGGTGAGTTGCTTGGCCTTGTTTCCACATCAAAGGTATGGCTTTTTGGCCTCAATTCTTTTATGAAGACCACTTCTGGCCAGACTTGTCCGAACAGTAGATGGGTGTACCTGGTTCCCACTGGTTTCTGCCAGTTCTGAGCTGATGACACTAATGGACATCTTCCAATTTAGAAGGGAAATATGCATGATGTTTCTTTCATCTGATGCACTGTTTCCTTGGCCGACCACTGCGTCTATGGTCCTCAACATTGCCCGTTTTTTGTGCTTCTTCAAAAGAAGCACAAAAAACCCTAGTCTGCTTTGAAATCTTTGCCTGGGAGAGGCCTTGCTGATGCAGTATAAATATAAGGGTACTGAGGTTAGTTGGGTGCACAGGTTCCAGTACCGGTATAATGTTTATCTTTCTATTGTTGATAAATATATGTCAATAAATATATAAAGATATGAAAAGGATCCTGTAACCGGTGGTGCTTCCAAGAGCAGTTCATGTCTGTAGCAGAAGGGAAGAAAAAGAAAGCTATTTTGTGGACCATCCGTAACATTTCTTCGATTACGGAGAAAGTTTTCGGATGATAGCACATTTAAGGAAAAAAGCATGGAATGAACACAAAGACTAAAATATTGAGGCTACAGTTGTAAGAGTATTAAGAAGGCCTCACACCACGTGTCCACAATTAAGAGGGATGATTTAATCTTTTAAAAAAACAAGAACTTGAATAAAAACCAGAATCAAATATTACTGAGGTCATTCTTTATATATATATATATATATATAAAATTATATATATATATATATATATATATATATATATATATATATATAATGGCTACCTGCTTAATTTTAAATTATAATAATAAAACAAAATAATAAAAATAATAATAAATTGGATAATTAATAATTAGAGAATATTGATGTTTAAATGATTAACTACTCCAGGCTTCCTACATATAGTCTAAGGTTGACAACTTAGTATCATTAATAATAAGGTTTCTTTAAGGGTGAAAGATAGCCAGTAACGATATACCTCTAAGAGATAAATTAATCTTACATGCCATCAGTGTTGACTAACTTTTACCCCTTTCAGACAGAGAAAACAACCCAGTAATTTCCCGGCTTTAGCCAGGTCGACCCAGGTTCTTTTTCTGTCTGAAAGGGTCAACCCTAGTCCAATACCCAGGACTTCGACCCAGGTATTTACCTGGGTTTTTCCGGCGCTACACGGGTTGCCGGCTGTCAAATTGTGGTGCTCCAAGCCGGGTTTTTCAAACCAGGTCACAGTAAACGGCCCTTATTGGCTGAGATGGCGGAGCACTGGCTGATTGGCTGAGCGACAGGGTCTCCCTGATTGGTTGAGCGGGCGGGACAGTGGTGCTGGCGTCTGATGTAACAACTGTGCTGCAGAAAAACAGAGAGAGAGAGAGGCATGGCATATTGGAAAGAGGAGGAGATCCACGAGCTACTGGCTGTCAGAGGGGAGGAAGAGATCTGCAAACAGATCACTGGCACAGTGAAGGATGCGACAGTCTACACAAACATTGCCAAGATACTCACCTCAAGGGGCATTGTGCGGACCCAGCAGCAGATAGTGAATAAATTGAAAGCTTTCTGAAAGTACTACAACAAAGTGCACAACCATAACCGGCGGAAAAGTGGTGCTGCCAGGACGGATTGGGTTTACTACGATCAGTGTAATGAAGTATTTGGCAATACTGCACTAGTTAATCCCATTACCATATCAACCTCCAGTTGTGCATCCTCATGAAGCGTTACCCAGGAGAACAGCCAATCCTGCCCAATGACGCCATCAATGCTTTTTGATGAATTCACAGATGGCTGCCATGGGGAACCCAGTCACCAATACAGTTGAGGGTGTGGTCGAGGCGAGTTGCAAGCAGCACAGGGACACCGGCAGGGACACCAACTCCTGCACAGACTGAGGCCCAACGTTGCGTAGGAACAGTAAGTTTTTTTTATTTACTGTATACCCACTTAATTTTTTTTACACATAAAATCCAATTATACATTATGGGCCATAATGCACAATGGTATTGTTGTTTGCATTCATTATTAATTTTAAATGCTGCTGTAAACATTCAGTTCCTACCTGTCATGTCTTTGAACAATATCAGTAGGCCACCGTAAAATGGTAGGCCACCATTTATGAATAATAACGATTGCTAATAACAACATTGGCCGGATACACACCTGCATGCTAATAGCACCAGTGGTCCGTGATGAAGGGATTTGACGTGACCATAGTGCTGTTTGCCTGTCATTATAGTGTGTACTCACTATACTGAAATCCAAACTCATAATGTATCCGTTGCAGTGTGAAGCTACTGTGCAGGATGGAGAAGGCCTCAACACATATATGCTGACATCATTGCTATTTGATTTGTAATTTTTTTTCTGTTCCTCTATTTCTAGTCTTTGATGTACCTGCATGGAAGAAAAAAATGTCAAAGATAGAGCTAGCAACGCGCACAATGTAAAGAATCCTGGTCAATCAGCTGCGAGGTTCCGATGCTGAAATCCAGGAGGATGCCTGACACGAGCTCTTCTTTGACAATGAGAGAGAGTTACAAAATTCCTTTGTCACGCAGCTTGTGGGTATGCATGAACAAAGTTCAAGGGAAAACAGAGAGGGACAGATGTCCTTCCTTAACGATCTTGTGTCTAGATTACACACTCCGCAGCCTTATCCAATGTATCCTCCTCAATACACTAAGGGTCATTCCAAAAATTACCAACAACATAGAAGAGGAAAACAAACCCCTCAGATCCACCTCATACTACTCCACATGGCACAGTGCATAGTTATCCAGATGGCACAGGGAATAATACTCCACATGGCACTGTGCGTAGCAGTCCACATGCCAATACCAGTCCAGAGGGTACAGTGCATAACAGTCCACATGCCACTGTGCATAATAGTCCAGATAGCACAGGAAATACTAATCAATATGGCACTGTGCATACTTATGCAGATGGCACAGGGTATAATGCTCCACATGCCACAGTGCATACTTATTCAATGGCACTAATCATAACAGTCCACTTAGCACTATTTCAGCACTGCCTACAGACAGTTGTAGACTTGTTTTCTCTATTTCATGTTTGCAGTACAGTTTGTAAATTATTTTATTTAAGTCCAGTAGTAGTAGTGCCCCCAGTAGTAATGCCCCCTGAGTAATGCCCCAAGTATTAATTCCCCCTGTAGAAATGCCCCCTGTGTAGTGTCCCCCAGTAGTAATGCCCCCTGTGTAATGCCCCCTGTGTAATGCCTCCAGTAGTAATGCTCCCAGTAGTAGTGCCCCCAGTAGTAGTGCCCCCTGTGTAATGCCCCCAGTAGTAATGCCCCCTCTGTAATGCCCCCAGTAGTAATGCCCCCTATAGTGCCACTTACAACAAAAAAATAAAAACAAACAATACTTACCTTAAGCCCCGCTCCTGTGTGCCTCCGGTCCGCCTGGCTGCTCCGAGTCCTCTGAACCATAGGAGAGATGTCATGACGTCTCTCCCATATTGCCCGTGGGGGGAGCGGAGCCAGAAGCCGGAGCTCAAGAGTGAGCTCCAGTCACCGGCTGCTGCTGGCGCTGCGGTGAGGTAGCCAGGCATCCGGCAAATGGAGCCTCCCTGCAGTGCCGGGCTAAGGTGGGTCGGAGTAGGCCTTTACCTGAGCTACGTGTATATATGTGGGTGTATGTCAGTGCTTAAAGTGGTCTCAGAGAAGTGGTGGAACTCACCCTCCCCCTTGACACTTGTCTACAAAAAGGGACAGCGCGTGCCATAGGCGAGTGTTGGAAAAAGGGGTGTGGTCTCAAAAGAAAGGGGCATGGTAACAAATGAAATGGGCGTGGTCACACAATAGTATACCCTAGTAGTGGTAGTGCCCCTTATGCAGTGCCCACAGTGGTAGTGTCCCTTATTCAGTGACCCCAGTAGTAGTGCCCCTTCTTCAGTGTCCCCAGTAATGGTGACCTTTATGCAGAAAACAAAGTAGTGGTAGTGTCCCTTATGCAGTGCCCCCAGGAGTGGTGCCCCTTATGCAGTGCCCCCAGGAGTGGTGTCCCTTGTAGTAATGCCCCCAATAGTAATGCCCCCACTAGTAGTAGTGCCCCCAGTATTAATGCCCCAGTATTAATGCCCTCTGTACTAATGCCCCCTGTGTAGTGCCCCCCAGTAGTAGTGCCCCCTGTGTAATGCCCCCAGTAGTAGTGCCCCCAGCAGTAATACCCCCTCTGTAATGCCCCCAGTAGTAATGCCCCCAGAAATTATGCCCCCTATAGTGCCACTTACACCAAAAAAATAAAAAAACAATACTTACCCTAAGCCCCGCTCCTGTGTGCCTCCGGTCCGCCTGGCTGCTCCGAGTCCTCTGAACTATGGGAGAGATGTCATGACGTCTCTCCCATAGTGCCCGTGGGGGGAGTGGAGCCGGAAGCCGGAGCTCAAGAGTGAGTGCCAGCCACCGGCTGCCGCTGGTGCTGCGGGGAGGTACCCGGGCATCTGGCAAATGGAGCCTCTCTGCAGTGCCAGGCTAAGGTGGGTCAGAGTAGACAGAACTGGTTCCGTCTCCAAAGTGAAGTGATGGAACGCAGTTCTGCCCCGTTCCAGCCCAGTTTAACCTCTGGTGTACGTAATGTAAAATGTACGTTACACCTTCTATTTTCAATATTTGTCTACAGAGCCAAAGAAGAAGTGATGTCTCATTTCCTTCTTTATACTCATTCATGTGTATCCTGCACTTACCAGAGCTTAGTGCCATGAGCTTAGTGCCATGGGTGGCCTCTATATAACCACATCTATATATGTGTTTTTACTATCACTGCCGGTTCAAAGGGTGGGGCTGCAGCACAGTTCTAAGAGTTGGTGTGTCTCCCCTATTATAATATACAGACTGCCTGACATCACAATCTCTTGACCCGCCACTGATACTGTAGCTATACTAATTTCCAAATTTCTGTATATGTTTCAATGGAATGCAAAACGGGAAACTGGCTGACGTGATCCCGACAGCCGGCTTCCCGACTGCTTTGTCCCGGCATGGGTTAAATGACAGGCGTCTATATCTAGACGACTGTCATTTTCCCGACGCCGGGAGACAGGTGCCCGGCATCGAAGGGATGCTGGGCGCCGCGAGCGGACAGACGCGTGGGAGGGTTAGGTTTAGCACACCCGGGGGGACTTAGGGTTAGGCACCTCCCCAGGAGGGTTAGGGTTAGGCTAGGAGGAGGAAGAGTTAGAGTTAGGCACCCCCGGGAGGGACTTAGGGTTAGGCACTCCCCCGGGGGACTTAGGTTTAGGCAGCGGGGAAGGGGGGGTTAGGCACTTACAGGGGGGATTAGGGTTAGGCACTTGGGGGGGTTAGGGTTAGGCACCCCTAAGGAGGGTTAGGGTTAGGGTGTTAGGTTAGGTTAGTTATTACTTACCTGAGGACGATCGCGATTTCCAGCGCTGCCGGGATCTATTCATCTGTCGGGCTGCCGCGGTATTTCATACTGATTCCAACAATGAATGCATATACAGTATGTTTAAAGTAGGAGTGTGCACCAGCCACTTTTCGTGTTTTGTGTTTTGGTTTTGGATCTGGATCTTTCTTCGTGTTTTGGATCTGGATTGGTTTTGCCAAAACCACCCTTCCGTGTTTTGGGTTCTGGGTTTTGTGTTTTGGAGTTCTGGGTTTTGTGTTTTGGATCTGTATTTTTTTGAAAAAAAGCATAAAAACAGCTAAAATCACAGAATTTGTAGGTTTTTCTGCTCCTATGCTATTATTAACCTCAATAACCTTAATTTCCACTCATTTCCAGTATATTCTGAACACCTCACACCTCACAATAGTGTTTTTATGTCCAAAAGGTTGCACCGAGGTAGCTGGATGACTATGCTAAGCGACACGAGTGGGCGGCACAAACACGTGACCCATCTAGGCGTGATACTGCAGTGGCAGACAGGATGGCAGTTTGAAAAACTAGGCCCCAAACTGTACATAATGCAAAGAAAAAAAAGAGGTGCAAGATGGAATTGTCCTTGGGCCCTCCCACCCACCCTTATGTTGTATAAACAGGACATGCACACTTTAACAAACCAATCATTTCAGCGCCAGGGTCTGCCACACAACTGTGGCTGAAATGATTGGTTCGTTTGGGCCCCCACAAAACAAGCTGGCAATTAATCTGTCCCTGCACAAACTGGCTCTACGGAGGCAAGATGTCATCCTCATCCACCGATTCCTCACCCTCTTCAGTGTGTACATCCTCATCCTCACAAAGTATTAACTCGTCCCCACTTGAATCCACCACCACAGGTCCCTCTGTACGTTCTGGAGGCTGGTCTCCCTGGAAGAGCTGAAAATTCATTTTGATGAACATCTGAAGCATATAGAGGGTTGAGTTCCACCGCGTCACAACCTCTTGCTTCAGGTGATGGCGGGGCAGGTTCAAGAGTGTTTGCTGGCGCTCCAGTCTTCGGCACGCAGTCGCTGAATGGCGAAAGTGGCCAGAAATGTTTCAGGCCACCCAAAGCGTCTCCTGCACGCCCCTGTCGCTTTTCAGAAAATTCTGCACCACCAAGTTTATTGTGTGAGCAAAACATGGGACGTGCTGGAATTTGCCCAGATGTAATGCCCGCACAATATTGGTGGCGTTGTCAGATATCACAAATCCCCAGGAGAGTCTAAGTGGGGTAAGCCACTGGGCGATGATTTCCCTCAGTTTCTCTAAGAGGTTGTCGGCGGTGTGCCTCTTACTGAAACCGGTGATACACAGCGTAGCCTGCCTTGGAACGAGCTGGCGTTTCTGAGATGCTGCGACTGGTGACGCTGCTGCTGTTGCTGCGTAAGGTGATACATCTGCCCAGTGGGCTGTCACAGTCATATAGTCCTTAGTCTGCCCTGTTCCACTTGTCCACATGTCCGTGGTTAAGTGGACATTGGGTACAACTGCATTTTTCAGGACACTGAGGACACTTTTTGTGACGTTTCTGTACAGTCTCGGTATCGCCTGCCTAGTGAAGTGGAATCTAGACGGGATTTGGAACCAGGGACACACTACCTCCATCAATTGTCTAAATCCCACTGCACTAATGGCGGATACCGGACGCACGTCTAACACCAACATAGCAGTCAAGGCCTCAGTTATACGTTTTGCTTCAGGATGACTGCTGTCGTACTTCATCCTCCTCGCTATGGACTGTTGGAGGGTCAATTGTTTAGTAAAAGTAGTGGTGTTCCTACTTCCTCTCTGGGATGATGAACGACTCCCAGCAGCAGCAACAGCAGCAGTGGCAGCAGGAGGTGTAGCAATGCAGGATCCTCCCGAGGAATCCCGGATAGGAGAGTAAGTCATGCCAGTGACATGGCCTGCAGGACTACTTCCGATCCTGACTAAGGAGGAAATTGACGAGGAGGGAGTTGACGGTGTGGTTTGCAGGCGCTTGGATACAACAGGACAACGGGATTTAGGTGTCCCTGGACTGCTTACGGTCTTAGCCAAAGTTTCTGAACTTGACAGTAACTTATTATGAATGCGCTGCAGGTGCCGTATAAGGGAGGATGTTCCTAGGTGGTTAACGTCCCTACCCCTACTTATTCCACCTTTACATAAAGTACATATGGCAACACAGTTGTTGTCCGGATTTGGATAGAAATATTGCCAGACCAAAGAGGTGGAATGTTTGGTCTTCTGCCCAGGCATGACCGTGATGGGCTTTTTCATCCCACGGACAACAACTGTCTCCCCCGGAGCCTGATTTAAACAAACCACATCACCATCAGAATCCTCCTCGCCAACTTCCTCCACAGCGCCAGCTACACCAGTATCCTCATCCTGTTGTACTTCAACAGTGACATCTTCAATTTGCATATCAACAAGTGGACTGTGGGTGCTCCTTTCAGCACTTGCAGGGGGCGTGCAAATGGTGGAAAGAGCCACCTCTTCCTGTCCAGTGCTAGGAAGGTCAGGCATCGCAACCACCACCACACTTGGACTCTCCTTGGGGAATTGTGATATCTTCTTAGAAAGCACAGTTCTTCGCTGTGCTTTTGCCAGCTTAACTCTTTTGATTTTTTTAGTGGGAGGAGGGCTTCCATCGTCATGTGAAGCTGAACCACTAGTCATGAACATACTAGGGATCGACCTTAGCCATTCCTTGCCACTCCGTGTCGTAAATGACATATTGGCAAGTTTACGTTTCTCTTCAGCTGATTTAAATGTTTTTTTCAAGGTAATTTTCCTGAACTTTGTCATTTGGGATTGTATGTGCCCTCAATTATGACATTGGGCATCCGCCTTGGCAGACGACGTTGATGGCATGTTATCGTCTATGTCATGACTAGTGGCAGCAGCTTCAGCACTAGGAGGAAGTGGTTCTTGATCTTTCTCTATTTTATTTTTATCGGAGAAAGTTTGGTCCTCCATTTATGTTATATCGATTTGATATATATGTGCGGCTAAACACAGAAAATATTTTTTTATTTTTGCTGGAGAGTAGTGCACTTTGTGGGTTACACCAGCCTTTAAGAAATGAGCCAGCTGGCTCTTTACTTATGGGACACAGGCGCACGCTTGGCGCTGCTCCTTTGTTGATGCACGTACGGCTACTGCGCACACAATTCACAAACACAGAAAATATTTTTTTTTTGGTTTGGACTGGAGTGTACTTTGGGGGTTACAGCACCCTTTAACGGTCAAGCCAGCCGGCCCTTTACTTATGACACAGGCGCACGCTTGGCACTACTTTGTTGATGCACGTGCGGCTACTGCGCACACAATTCACAAACACAGAAAATATATATTTTTTTGGTTTGGAGTGTACTTTGGGGGTTACAGCACCCTTTAACGGTCAAGCCAGCCGGCCCTTTACTTATGACACAGGCGCACGCTTGGCACTACTTTGTTGATGCACGTGCGGCTACTGCGCACACAATTCACAAACACAGAAAATAATTTTTTTTTTGGTTTGGACTGGAGTGTAGTTTGGGGGTTACAGCACCCTTTAACGGTCAAGCCAGCTGGCCCTTTACTTATGACACAGGCGCACGCTTGGCACTACTTTGTTGATGCACGTGCGGCTACTGCGCACACAATTCACAAACACAGAAAATAATTTTTTTTTTGGTTTGGACTGGAGTGTACTTTGGGGGTTACAGCACCCTTTAACGGTCAAGCCAGCCGGCCCTTTACTTATGACACAGGCGCACGCTTTGTTGATGCACGTGCGGCTACTGCGCACACAATTCACAAACACAGAAAATATTTTTTTTTTGGTTTGGACTGGAGTGTACTTTGGGGTTTACAGCACCCTTTAACGGTCAAGCCAGCCGGCCCTTTACTTATGACACAGGCGCACGCTTGGCACTACTTTGTTGATGCACGTGCGGCTACTGCGCACACAATTCACAAACACAGAAAATAATTTTTTTTTTGGTTTGGACTGGAGTGTGCTTTGGGGGTTACAGCACCCTTTAATGGTCAAGCCAGCCGGCCCTTTACTTATGACACAGGCGCACGCTTGGCACTACTTTGTTGATGCACGTGCGGCTACTGTGCACACAATTCACAAACACAGAAAATAATTTTTTTTTTGGTTTGGACTGGAGTGTAGTTTGGGGGTTACAGCACCCTTTAACGGTCAAGCCAGCTGGCCCTTTACTTATGACACAGGCGCACGCTTGGCACTACTTTGTTGATGCACGTGCGGCTACTGCGCACACAATTCACAAACACAGAAAATAATTTTTTTTTTGGTTTGGACTGGAGTGTACTTTGGGGGTTACAGCACCCTTTAATGGTCAAGCCAGCCGGCCCTTTACTTATGACACAGGCGCACGCTTGGCACTACTTTGTTGATGCACGTGCGGCTACTGCGCACACAATTCACAAACACAGAAAAAATATTTTGTTATTTGGTTTGGAGTGTACTTTGGGGGTTACAGCACCCTTTAACGGTCAAGCCAGCCGGCCCTTTACTAATGACACAGGCGCATGCTTGGCACTACTTTGTTGATGCACGTGCGGCTACTGCGCACACAATTCACAAACACAGAAAATATTTTTTTTTTGGTTTTGAGTGTACTTTGGGGGTTACAGCACCCTTTAACGGTCAAGCCAGCCGGCCCTTTACTTATGACACAGGCGCACGCTTGGCACTACTTTGTTGATGCACGTGCGGCTACTGCGCACACAATTCACAAACACAGAAAATAATTTTTTTTTTGGTTTGGACTGGAGTGTACTTTGGGGGTTACAGCACCCTTTAACAGTCAAGCCAGCTGGCCCTTTACTTATGACACAGGCGAACGCTTGGCACTACTTTGTTGATGCACGTGCGGCTACTGCGCACACAGTTCACAAACACAGAAAATAATTTTTTTTTTGGTTTGGACTGGAGTGTACTTTGGGAGTTACAGCACCCTTTAACGGTCAAGCCAGTCGGCCCTTTACTTATGACACAGGCGCACGCTTGGCACTACTTTGTTGATGCACGTGCGGCTACTGCGCACACAATTCACAAACACAGAAAATATATATTTTTTTGGTTTGGAGTGTACTTTGGGGGTTACAGCACCCTTTAACGGTCAAACCAGCCGGCCCTTTACTTATGACACAGGTGCACGCTTGGCACTACTTTGTTGATGCACGTGCGGCTACTGCGCACACAATTCACAAACACAGAAAATATTTTTTTTTTTGGTTTGGACTGGAGTGTACTTTGGGGGTTACAGCACCCTTTAACGGTCAAGCCAGCCGGCCCTTTACTTATGACACAGGCGCACGCTTGGCACTACTTTGTTGATGCACGTGCGGCTACTGCGCACACAATTCACAAACACAGAAAATAATTTTTTTTTGGGTTGGACTGGAGTGTACTTTGGGGGTTACAGCACCCTTTAACGGTCAAGCCAGCCGGCCCTTTACTTATGACACAGGCGCACGCTTGGCACTACTTTGTTGATGCACGTGCGGCTACTGCGCACACAATTCACAAACACAGAAAATTATTTTTTTTTTGGGTTGGACTGGAGTGTAATTTGGGGGTTACTGCACCCTTTAACGGTCAAGCCAGCCGGCCCTTTACTTATGACACAGGCGCACGCTTGGCACTACTTTGTTGATGCACGTGCGGCTACTGCGCACACAATTCACAAACACACAAAAAATATTATTTTTTTAGCACTTGGGGGGAGCACCCCTGATGGACAGAGCACCCCCTGGACAACACTACAGCACCCCTTTAGGACTGGGACACTGCACAGGACTTTGGAGTAGGCACAGCCCCTATGGAGAACTGACTGCACAACACAGTCCAGCCAGCCCCTATGGACTTTGAAGTAGTGGACACAGCCCCTATTAACAACAGCAGCACAGCACAACACAGCCAGCCCCTATTGACTTTGAAGTAGTGGACAACAGCAGCACAGCGCAGCACAGCACAGCACAACACAACACTACTCTGCACTACACTACACTACACTACACAGCCCAGCCAGCCCTAACTCCCACCCTCCCTCTTCACTGTCCACAGCCGAGTGAGAAAATGGCGCCGACGCGGGTACCTTATATAGGATCCAAAACCCGCGAGACTCGGAAGGCGGGATGATGACGTTTTGCCTTGATTTCAGATCCGAGTCAGGCGGGAAAAGTCGAGCCTGACTCGGATCTGCCTCGGATCGGGGGGGCTCGGGGGGGTTCGGATTTCAGAAATCCGAACCCGCTCACCCCTAGTTTAAAGGTTATGTTGTGAAAGGCTTATGCCTATTTATGTCCAATAATAAAAGAAGCGCTTTAAACTGAAACATGTTATGGTGATACATGTGAGGTAATATGTACATGACATTTTCAAAAAAATAAAACCCTTGTGTCCTCTACTGTGTCATAGTACTGTAGGTAAGTTAGCAGTGAGGGTGTTACAGATGACCTCAGCACTGGCACTAGTTGTCTCACCCTTGTAGGCTGCTGCTTCTACCGGAGTATCAGACAGGTCAGAGTCCACTACATTCCACTCCAGTAAAGAGTGTTCTTTCTGTAGCTCGTAGACGTTGTGCAGAATGCAGCAAGCAGCAACCACATGCGGCACCAGGGTGAGGGCAATGTAATTCCACTTCAGTAGACACCGCCAACGCCTCTTCAGTCTACCAAAGGCGTTTTCCACCACCATCCTGGCCGAGCTGAGAGTGGCTGAGCAGAACGTGGTCCAGAGACAGTGGGAGATGTCGTGTGAAGCCCTTGATGAACCATCGCCTCAAAGGGTACGCTGCATCTCCAATAAGGTGTACCAGGATCTCCACCCCAGCTACAAACTTTGATTTTTGCAAAGGTAAAAAAAAAATTTAAATATATTATAGGTGGCAATCTCTATATCACACCAGACCAACCTGTGGCTCTCCAGTTGTTGTGAAACTACACATCTCAACATGCCTTAACACAGTTTCAGCTTTCGCTAATATCAAGACTGTGGCAGGGCATGCTGGGATGTGTAGTTTCACAACAGCTGGAGAGCCACAGGTTAGCCAGGCCTGCTCTATATGGTGCTGGTGAATATGGCCCTGATTCAGACCCGCTCGCTGCCGGAGGCAGCTCGAAAGGTCTGAAGGGCGGGTTTTTTTTTTCTCTTTGACCGGCCTTCTGGCCGCTCGCTAACCTGTGGGTGACCACCCACAGCTTTAGCGAGCGGCCAGGTGATGGTCACGATGGTCGCGACCATCGGGCTTGCGACGAGACCCTTGTGGTAGGGTCTCATCTACCGCAAGCCCCAGTGAGCTTCCAGCTCTAACAGAGCCGGAAGCTCACTACTGACATCACTCGTGATGTCAGTAGGGCTGCCCCCAAACGGCAGGCGTTCCTTCGGGAATGCCTCCATTTGGCAAGCCACCCCCCCCGGCCTGCCTACAAAACAGGGAAGCTGTCGATCACCCACCCCGTTTGTAGCGAGCCCGGGAGCGATTGAATTTCTCACTCGCTCCAGGGGTTGCGCACGCGCAGTGTGCACGCCGTGCGTGCGCACTGCCCGGCCATCGACCCACTTGCGAGCGCTATGCACTTGCGAGCGGGTCTGAATCAGGCCCTATGTGTGCTCAAGGGTACTTTCTATAGTGCACACACATATTCTTCATCAAAGTCATGAGAATATTTAGGACATTCACAGCAGTCACAACAGTGGAGCTTACAATCTATTTCCCATATTGCATGGTGGACCTATGTATAGAGGTGTTTTAGCTAATAACTGGTGGCCCTCCAGATGTTATGTAACTATACATCCCAACATGACATGCCACAGTTGCAGCACTCCCTAAGCTAAATCTGTGACAGGGTATGTTGGGATATAGGCCAGCCCTGTACCTAAATTGCAATATATTCCATTAGGATTTTGCTGTAAAAAACACAAGAAAACGAAAAAGATTAATTTAACTGTCTAGGGAACAACCTGCCATCTTGCTTCTCCTCCTCAGTCTGGAACAAGTCTGAATTGGCAAGTACCCTTGAGTTGTGAGCACGACCAGGCCAGTCGATAAATACATCTGTGAAACTAAACAGTAGATGTATTAGCTGTGTTTAACAATACACATTATGGGCCCAGCATATTACGCACATTAAAACACAACATACTACTTACCAATACTTATGGTCCACTACAGCCTGCAGGATGATGGAGTGCCAGCCTTTACGCTTGTGGTAATCCGCTGGGTTCTCTGTGGGGGCAATAATGGGTATGTGGGACCCATCTATGGCCCCAATGCACTGAGGATAACCACATTGCAGGAAACCTTTTATGGCGTCATCCAGCCGGTCACCTTGCGGTAAGGAAATTAAGTGGTGGTAAAGTGTCTCCAACAATGCCTGTGTCACTTCCCGCACTAGCACACACACCATTAAAATGCCAACACTGAACAAACAGGAGATGGTACGGTATTCCCCCGGGGTTGCGTACCACCACAACACAATCCCCAGTCTACTGCATGGCTCGATAGTTTTGTGGTAGTTAGTGCGTCCCCTGGTGAGTACTGGGATGAGAAGTTCCAGCACGTAGTTGAAGACACCACACGACATAAGAAAGTGTGTCATCCACTGCTCTGGCGCAAAAGCTTCCACGGTCGCCCAGAAAGCTTTTCCATGCCTGTGGTTTCCGGTCCACAACGATCGATTTGTCACATTGGTAACCCTCAGTATGGACGTAATGCTGCCTAAAATCAGGGCTCTCCTCCTGCGCAAATGCCTGCGTTGAGTAGAAGCCCTCTCTGCCCAGAAATTGGTCCCTTTTCCTTCTGGCATAACACTGTACCAGGTAGCACAGTGTAAGCACCTGCATCAGGCTCTTATTTGCTATGTAAAACAGCAAAAAACAGCTACTCAGTAGTAACTCGTCGGCCATGGTTAATGTAATGCAGTGAGCAGTCACCACCCACTTTTCATGACCTCATCTCCGTGTGATAAAAAAGCAGTCCATTTATTATGACACACAGTATATTGCAGGGCTGACCCAGGTTCAGTGTGAAAGGGGTCGATTCGAGAATTACCCATGTCTAATGTGCTGTGTGAAAGGGGGTTTTAGAGATTTTTCTGTCTGAAAGTGGTAGAGGATTATCTACTATGATCATAAGTAGGGATGTGCAGGCTCGGATAGGTTCGAGTTTGCACGTGGAGTTCGGATTTTTCCCTCCAAAAAAACGGAACTCAGAAAGAGGCAAAAGGATTGGCTCATTTGGTCCTTGATATGTCAGCCCTATGTTTTGCTGTAAGGGATATCACTCACACAATGGAGCCTTTAAATTGGTTTACGGACTCCTTCGCACTTAAGATTGGCTTAATTAGGCCTTCATGTGCCCGCAAACATGATTCGCCGTAAGGGATATCACTCACACAATGGAACCCTTTGAATGGCTCACTGATTCCTTTTTACTTACCTAACTTTGAACAGGAACTGACACTGTGGGCCTGATTCAGACCCGCTCGCGAGAGTGCTGAGCGCTCACAAGTGGGTCGATGGTGGCCCAGTGCACATGCGCACGACGGAGCCGGCTCCATCTTGCGCATGCGCGAGACCCAGGTAGCGTCGGGCAAACCGTCGCTCCGGGTCTCGTACCAAAATGGCCGTGCTGTCGATGTTGAGTGACAGCACACCCCCTTTGGTGGGAGTGCCGGGGGCGTGGCTGCCCAGACGGAGGCATTCCCATGGGAACACCTACCGTCTGGGGCCGGCCCCACTGACATCTGTTTGAGCCGAAAGCACTCTAGGGCTTGCGGCAACGAGACCCTACCACAAGGGTCTCGTCACAAGCCCGATGGTCACGATGGTATTGACCATCACAACCATCTTCCTGGCCGCTCGCTATAGCTGTGGGTGGTCACCCACAGCTATACGAGCGGCCAGGAGGCCGCTCTAAAAATCAAGAAGGACGGCCCTGATTCAGAGCGAGCGCTCTGTCAGAGCATCCGGCTCTGAATCAGGGCCTGTGATCAAGCCGGTATGAGGCGAAACGCATGTTAGACAGGGAATGGGATTGAAATACCTAGTGGCTGTTCAGACCACGACTGCGGAAGCCCAACAGGAGGAGGTGCCGACTGGGGCTGGTAAGTATCCAAACCCTCCCCTCTCCCTCCCCTAACCCTCCCTTGGTGGTGCCTAACTCTTAAACTCTCGGGGTGGTGCCTAACCCTAGTCCTCCCAGAGGTGCCTAAACCTAACCCCCCCTTCCCACACCCTAAACCTAACCATCCTGGGGGGGTGCCTAACCCTAACCGGCCCCTAGTGGTGCATAACCCTAAACCTCCCATCCCCTAGCCTAACCCTAACACTCCCTGGGGGGTGCCTAACTTTAAATCCCCCCTGGGGTGCCTAAATCTAACCCTACCCCCTGCGGCTAACTGCTAAGAAGCCCCAGACTTACCTTGTTCGAAACGAAATCCTTCTGCATTCCGGTGTTGGGATTAAGATAGGCGTCGGTATTTCGATGCCCATTTTAAGTCCCGTGTCAGGATTTAGACCGGCAGGATCCTGCCCGCCAGTTTAATAACTACATCCCTCAGCGTGGGACTTCTGCACTACGCAGGCAGGACTCCCTTCAGGCGTCCAGCAAGAGGGCTTAAGGTATTATCTCTGCTATCTTCCTTCTCTCTCATTGGTAAACATAGCCACCACAAGCTTGGGCATTTAGCATAAAACCAACAGCAAAAGCACCCATTACTCCATACTCGTGCTTTGGCACTCTCACCGTTCGTTCACTGTCCGCAGTGACACGCGACCGGAAGTAGAAGCCAGGCGCCCGTTAGAGGAGATTTTCCTACTTACTATGCTTTGGTTAGTCTGCTTCTGGGTATTGCATTATAACACATTTTTCCTTTTTTGCACATTTTAACACTTTTACTGTTTGTTTATTATATTTGTATTTTCACTTTTCTATCCTATATATGCAGTCGCAGCTGCTCTTACCTTTCTTACTTTACACTTCACCTTTCTCGTTAGAGCGGTGCCCTGGGGTGGCTCGGCTGAGCTGGTTTGGGGGTGTCCTGCGCTCTGTATTTGAACCCTAATATGTTAGGGACCTACCCTACAGAGGTTACCTGGATATGGTGGGTAGGCCCATAACCCCTTGATTATGCTAAAAGCTCTATTTACTTATTGCAAAATTTTATTGCATAATGTATCTATATATAATTAGTAATTTAGAATTGTGCACCTGTGATTTGTCTTTTTCTGTGCCTGCATTAATAGTCTCAACAGGTAGCACCTCCCATTATATATATTCAGGGTGTGCAGTCTAGGACCCTTTCCTATACACTTCATTTAGTGGGCTTCTTTGCACACATTCGGCCTGGACTAGACCCCCTAGCTTATTGGTTTAAAGCATGGAGTCGGGTATAGTGAATACACACTAGTAATAGGCACAATTTAGGTAAGTCCTACAAATTATATACTGTAGTGCAACTTTGGGTTGATTTTTGGGGTGTGGGTCCCCTGGATTGCTATGGTTAGTCTGCTTCAGGGCATTGCATTATAACACATTTTTCCTTTCTTGCACATTTTAAAGGGGGGTATCCACTAGATGATTTAGTTGAACGATAACAATCGTTTGATCGTTCAATCGTTTGCAAATCATTTGCAAAAGTGTCTACAACGACCAGCGACGCGTGTGCCCACTGGTCGTTTAGACATCTATCATCTTTCCAACATGCTGGTCAACCTGACGATATCGTCAGGTTCAGCATGTTTCCAGATGATTTATGACCCTGCACTGAACGACTGCTCATTCAGTGCAGGCTCATCACACGACTGACAGACGACTGAACGATTACAATGTCGTAATCGTGCAGTCGTTTTCAGATCTTGTAGTGGATACCCGCCTTTACACTTTTACTGAATCAGGGCCAGTGTTTCAACCTACATGTGAAAATGATGATCATTGATGACTATAAGCCTACAAAAACCCTGACTTTGTGCAAGTGTACCTAGAAGAATTGATGATGTTTTGAAGGTAAAGGGTGGTCACACCAAATATTGATTTAATTTAGATTTCTCTTCTGTTCATTCACTTTGCATTTTGTTAATTGATAAAAATAAATTATTAACACTTCTATTTTTGAAAGCATTCTTACTTTGCAGCAATTTTTTCACACCTGCCTAAAACTTTTGCACAGTATTGTATGTCTATGAGATATACACAAACCAGCTTCTGTTAACAGCATGCTTACCTGCACTTTAGAAAGTGTATACCCTTCTTTTTTCCAGCCATGTCACAATCACTTCCTTATAAGGAACTGCCGCATTGTCCTGTCTCCTACTAACAACCATGTCTTTGACAACTACCAAGATGATCTCGGGTATGCAGTCTTCCAAAGAACAAGGAAGGATGGTCAGGAGGCAATGTCCATGGAGGGCAAACTATTCTTGGAAATAATGGAGAACTAACTAGTCAAGGATGATGCACCTCTCTATCTTACAACAGAGAAGAAGTACTTAAATGCTTCTCTTCACTTAAATGCAACTTTCCCAGAAAACTAGAAATGAGAGTTTGCTTCTTCTCTTTCATGCTGAGATAGCTCCCATCCTCAAAGATACAAAGGAAGCCAGGTCAGATTAGAGTTGTGTTTGATTCCAGTGCCAAGTTTGCAGGTATCTTCTTAAATTATGTCCACCTGACAGAACGTGACCAAAAACAACAAGCTTCTCAGAATACACATCCACTTCTAAAAGGACTCTATTGCCTTCACTGCTGACATTTAGCAAATTTCCATTCCTTCCTCATGAGGAAAAAACACAGGAATTTCTTAAAATGTGTTTGGTTCAGAGACAATGACCCTTCTAAAGACATTGCCAAGTATCACATGTAACACAGTGCGGTCGAACAGGTACGCCGCCCATAGAGGGCACACCCCACCCCAATATCCCGATTTCAGCGGGACAGTACCACTGTTCCACCCATGGGCCGAAGTGGCCCGCGGGTGGTGAAATTGGGAGTTTGGGGACCCCCACCGCCGTAGCTGTGCAGCAGTGTCGGACCCTGGAGTCTGAATGGATGCTACGCGCATGTGTGTGGCATCCATTCAGTGACGGGACACTGCTGGGGGAAGTCCAGCTAGTGAGGCTCCCCCCCAGCCTGATGTTATTTGGAGGCGTACAATGTGGGCACGCCTCCAAATAATGTCATATAGGGGGCATGGCCTATGGTAATTATTACTATTACTATAACTATTTTTGGTCGCACGCTGCTTTCCACTTTGTAGAGCTGGCACAGGGTGCTCCGAACCCTGGAGCCGGCCCTAGGTTATACATCTTTGGTAACAGCCCTACTCCTGCAGTCTATGGACTCAGACGCTGGTACAGATGTTTGATAACTCATAGAAAAAACTTTTATGTGGATAACTGCTTAAAGAGAGCTCAGGAAATGCTTGCCTGGTCAAATCTCAGGCTTCACAAAATAGCTTCCAACAGCAAAGGAGTGATAGAAGTTTTTCCTTCCCAAGATCATACTAGTGATTTAAGGGATTTGTATTTAGTAATCGATTCTCAATCAGCTCAACACAGTCTTGGGCTTTTATGGGATGTGAAATCTGACTCCTTTACCCAAGTGAACAGTGAAGAAAGGCCCTTCACTCATAGAGGTGTTTAGTCTGCAAGCAAAAGCTAGTATGACTCCTGAGGATTTGCAGCTCCTGTCACTATCCAAGGTAAAACCCTGCTCAGAGACTTAACCTGTGAGCCATCCTACTGGGATGCCCCACTGCCTCCACAGAAAATATGTGAAAAAGATCTGTGGGTATAGTGGAAGAATTCTCTGTCTGACCTAACCTTGACTAACCTTTATATTACACGCCATATGCTTCTGTGCCTAGATACAAAGCCAGAGACTGTGTGCCTGATTCAGACATGGGAATAGAGTGAGATATCTCTCTCAACTGTGAACCTAAACAAACCATATTGCAATGCAAGGGGTGTAAATACATACAATTGTTTACATGTAGGGTAAATACTGGCTGCTTTTGCATGTAGCCCACAAATACTGCACAGCTTTATTATTTCTCTACAATTTAGATGTCAGTTTGGAAACACTCCTCCCAAATCTAAATCTCTCTGCACATTTTATATCTGCCCCACCTGCAGTGCAGCATGGTTTCACCAAGATGATCAGTTGAAAGAGATATCTCTCTCTATGCCCAAGTCTGAATCAGGCCTGGTGTGTATTCTCTGTTGCTAGTGCTACAGTCAAGGCAAGAGCTACTCAGTGGATACCAGACGAGGAGTATTGTGCCTTCAACATTATTGTTATATACATTTTCTCCTGTATAAGCTCCACCTAGTGGTCATCCTGATATCAATTAATTCTGATCTCAGGCTTTTGTAGTAGCTTGCCAGTGCATTCTGGGTAGTATAGACAGGTTGGGTACGGGATGCCGGAGCTCGTGATCCCGGCTGTCAGAATCCCAACAACAGTATCCCATCATAGTTAGGATACCGACACCTGCTGGTAAGTATCCTAACCTTATCCCTACCTCTACCCCTAAACCTTACCCTCCCTCCCCGCAGCCTAAACCTAACCCTCCCCCCGCAGCCTAAACCTAACCTTCCCCCGCAGCCTAAACCTAACCCTTCCCCTAATGCCTAACCCTAACCCTCCCCCTAATGCCTAACTCTAACCCCTAACCCTCCCCCTAACCCCACTACTTACCATTGGGATGCCGGCGGGTGGGATGCTGGTGCCTGGTTTCTGACTGGTGTCAGGATTATGGTGCCAGCATTCTGTGCGCTGGCATCACCAATAGCCGGGATTTAAACTCCATCTTAGGTTTCCATATGGTCTATATGGTCTACTATAAACAAGTACATATAGGACCTCATTCAGAGGCGGTCGTTAGTTGCAAGCGGTCACTCTGAATCAGGGCGGCCGCTTGCATCCTGAACGGCCGCCTCCTTATCGATCGTTAAGGTGTGGGTTACCACCCACAGCTTAACGACCGACCAGGTTGATGGTCGCGATGGTGATCACCATCGCGACCATTGGGGCTTACGACCAGACCCTAAGGTTGGGTCTGGGCACTCGTAAGCCCCAGGGAGCTTTCTGCTCTGATCACTGATGATGTCAGTGCGGCCGCCCACAAAACGGTAGGCGTACGTAAAGGGACGCCTCCATTTTGGAAACCCTTTGGTAGCAAGCTCCGGAGTGACAAAGTTTGTCCTGCGCGTGCGCAGGACAAACCATCAAGTCGGTTACGAGCGCATTGGCGCTTGCGACCAACTCTGAATAAGGTCCATAGTCCTCCCCTTAGCACATCATTGATGGTAAGATCTACTGACAGTTTTTGCTGACATTCCAACTTGTTTTCAAAAACATTACAGTGGCTGACATTTCTTTTTCATTTGACAGTCATGGCATCTATCTTTTCCTTAAAGACTTCCGTAGGCAAATCTTTTGTAGCTAAGGAAGATCGGTCAGAATGTTGACAGTCAGAATGTTGACAGGTTTTGAATGTCAACAGTATCTCAACATGACATGGTAAACAAGCTATATGCCGTCATGGTTAAAATGGTTAAATCAACATTTAGCATGTTGATACCAGAATGGAGACATACAGTTTTTTCTCAGTTTTAAGATTAGAGTAAAATAAGCAGCAAAAATGGATGTCGACATTTTGGTGTCGACGTGTTAAATGTCAATATTATGAACATGTTGACATTTTAACCATGTGGACATTTTGAATTTCAACATATTACTTGTCAACCTAAAGTTCATGTCAACATTCTGACTGTCAATATTCAGAACCTGCTGACATTCTGGTGCTGACATTCTGAATGTCGAGTTTTCATACCACACCCAGCTAAGGAACTTTTCTCATAAGCCTACAACTTTCCAAGCTTGCTGCACATCCTGTGATAAAGAAACCTTGGATATCATTAGTCATAATTATTGGTGGGCAGGCTTCAGAAGGACATTGCTGAATAAATTATAGCCTGTTCCAACTGTACACAAAACAAGATGGTTTAAAGCATGGAGTCTGGTATTGTGAATACACACTAGTAATAGGCACAATTTAGTCCTACAAATTATATACTGTAGTGCAACTTTGGGTTGATTTTTGGGGCGTGGGTCCCCTGGATTGCTATGGTTAGTCTGCTTCAGGGCATTGCATTATAACACATTTTTCCTTTCTTGCACATTTTAAAGGGGGGTATCCACTAGATGATTTAGTTGAACGATAACGATCATTTGATCATTCAATCGTTTGCAAATCATTTGCAAAAGTGTCTACAACGACCAGCGACGCGCGTGCCCGCTGGTCGTTTAGACATCTATCATCTTTCCAACATGCTGGTCAACCTGACAATATCGTCAGGTTCAGCATGTTTCCAGATGATTGATGACCCTGCACTGAACGACTGCTCATTCAGTGCAGGCTCATCACACGACTGACAGACGACTGAACGATTACAATGTCATAATCGTGCAGTCGTTTTCAGATCTTGTAGTGTATACCCGCCTTTACACTTTTACTGAATCAGGGCCAGTGTTTCAACCTACATGTGAAAATGTTGATCATTGATGACTATAAGCCTACAAAAACCCTGACTTTGTGCAAGTGTACCTAAAAGAATTGATGATGTTTTGAAGGTAAAGGGTGGTCACACCAAATATTGATTTAATTTAGATTTCTCTTCTGTTCATTCACTTTGCATTTTGTTAATTGATAAAAATAAATTATTAACACTTCTATTTTTGAAAGCATTCTTACTTTGCAGCAATTTTTTCACACCTGCCTAAAACTTTTGCACAGTATTGTATGTCTATGAGATATACACAAACCAGCTTCTGTTAACAGCATGCTTACCTGCACTTTAGAAAGTGGATGCCCTTCTTTTTTCCAGCCATGTCACAATCACTTCCTTATAAGGAACTGCCGCATTGTCCTGTCTCCTACTAACAACCATGTCTTTGACAACTACCAAGATGATCTCGGGTATGCAGTCTTCCAAAGAACAAGGAAGGATGGTCAGGAGGCAATGTCCATGGAGGGCAAACTATTCTTGGAAATAATGGAGAACTAACTAGTCAAAGATGATGCAAACAGCTGGGTTGCACCTCTCTATCTTACAACAGAGAAGATGTACTTAAACGCTTCTCTTCACTTAAGTGCAACTTTCCCAGAAAACCAGAAATGAGAGTTTGCTTCTTCTCTTTCATGCTGAGATAGCTCCCATCCTCAAAGATACAAAGGAAGCCAGGTCAGATTAGAGTTGTGTTTGATTCCAGTGCCAAGTTTGAAGGTATCTTCTTAAATTATGTCCACCTGACAGAACGTGACCAAAAACAACAAGCTTCTCAGAATACACATCCACTTCTAAAAGGACTCTTTTGCCTTCACTGCTGACATTTAGCAAATGTTCCATTCCTTCCTCATGAGGAAAAAACACAGGAATTTCTTAAAATTTGTTTTTTTTCAGAGACAATGACCCTTCTAAAGACATTGCAAAGTATCACATGAGGCTATACCAGGGCCGGCTCTAGGGGTGTTTGACCAGTGCGGTCGAACAGGTACGCCGCCCATAGAGGGCACACCCCACCCCAATATCCCGATTTCAGCGGGACAGTACTGTCCCGCTGTTCCACCCATGGGCTTCGCATTCCCGATATTGACCCCAGCAGCTAACGCCATCTGAAGATAGCATTAGCCGCTGTGTCCTATGGGCACTTACCCGCATTTCAGCTGGCGGAGGAATCTCCCAGATCCCTCCGCCGGCAATGGGCGCCGCTCATGTGCAGTCCGCGGGACTGCGCATGCACAGCAGCCCAAAATGCACTCTGGCCACATCGCAGGGACGGGCTCTTTTCGGAGCCTGTCTCCCTGCATGTGCAGGGTCATACATTCAGCCGGTATGATCGCATTTTGTAATGCGATCATGGGCGGTACTGCATGCCCTGATCGCATTGCAAAATGCGATCCTGAATAAATGGGCCCCTAAGTTTTTCTCCCTCAGCATGCTCAGTCGGTCTACATCTGCCTTTGAGTATTTCCCTTCTGTATCAAAGCTTGTCAAAGTCATTGCTCTGTGTTTATACTGCAGTTTGTGGCACTGTTGCTGAATTTCCTGACTGCTTTTCATGCTACCTGATCATTAGCTTGACCCTGACCTTCCAGTCTACTGAAATTCCTGACCTCAGCTTGTTTTGGACCATGCCTCTCTTTGATCCTCTGGCAATGTCTGTCTCCTGTCCTTGCCCTGACTCCTTACAATTAACTGGTAATCATTCTGTTATTGACTCACCTACAGCAACTACTGTACATACAATAATGTGCAAGACATCTTCTGCAGTCTCGAATCTGCCTTTACACTTTTACTGAATCAGGGCCAGTGATATGCCAGTCCTGAGACCAATTGGTCTATTCATCATTGGGGGCCGTGGGGGATATTTATTACCGGAGCAAATCATCACTGTTTTCCGAAAAACAGCCATCCATACAATTAGTAACATTGTTACTTCAGTAGTAGCGTTACTTACCTCCCCTGTTGCTGGCTGCTGCACATGCATGACCGAAGGTCACGCATGTGTAAAGCCACTGGGGATGCAGTGAGGAGGCGGAGGAGGGATCCTTCTTTGCAACCTCAGGCCTCCTTCCTATAGGATGGAGTGGGGTTCCGAGACCCAGCATATGTTCTTGCAAACTTTACGTTTATTTAGAGTTTGCTGAATATTAAGTGGTCCTATTGGATCCCTAATAATGAATGGCCTATTACATAAAATATGCAGAAACTGGTGTTTACGCATGTGTAATGGGCCACTGTCAGGATATGAACCGGCTACTCAGCCGCCGGTATTTCATACCCAACCCGTGCTGCACTGCACCAACAATATCTGCCTAATCAGTACAACTGGATTAAACAAGCTAAATGACTGTGTGTGCTTGTGCGCTCAAGATTTATCACTCTTGTGGCGGCAGTGGCTTTGGGTAGGAGAGGTAACCAACCTCAATATCAGAATGTATCTTTAAATTGAGAATACCCAGTGCTCAATCTTAGAACCGTATTCAATTAGTTTTGCACCTGTGAAAAAGTTCTGCCTGCCCGAATTTTCACCTACATCGCGTGTTTTGGGCGCGAAAACTTACCGTGCGCATCCCCGCTTTCCGCCGTATTCAATTCCTAAAAAAGGCTAAAACGGCAAGTTGCGAATGCAGAACAGGCGGAAAGTACTGTCAGACTTGGGGAAATCAGCCTTACCCCCCAAAAAAGATGCGCTAACATTGGGGATCAATGTAGAAATGTTCCAATAGCCCTAATAAAACTATTTGTGGTACTGAAGTTATTTGAAATCCTTGTAAAAATGGTGAAGAATGGCATTAAGCAGTTTTTATTGGTGAAAATAAGTAGTCTTGTCAAAATTGGGGTACTGGAAAATGGGTACTAACATATTTTAATGTCTCTAAAGTGAAGTTTTCGAAAAGTGAAATTCCTCCATCATACAAGCACCTGCAATCCCCAAAAACTTGAGGTCTCATTCAGACCCAGTCGCAAGCGCTGAGCGCTCACAACCGGGTCGATGTTAAGGACCTGTGCACGCGCAGTGGCCGCACTGCGCGTGCGCAAGCCCCGGAGCGAGAGAGAACTCTCTCGCTCCGGAGCTCACTACAAAAGGGGCGGCTGTCGATGGTGATCGATAGCTCGCTTCCCAAGTGAACGCCTGCCGTTTTGTGGGCAGCCGAACTGACATCAGCAGTGATGTCAGTGGGGAGCTTCCTGCTCGATCAGAGCAGGAAGCTCCCTGGGGCTTGCGGTTGCCGACACCCTACCTTAGGGTCTCGTCGCAAGCCCCGATGGTCGCGATGGTCTTGACCATCGCGACCATCACCCTGGTCAGTCGCTAAGCTGTGGGACGTAACCCACAGCTTAGCTAGCGACCAGGAGGCCGCACTTAAACAAACAAGTGGCCACCCTCATTCACAGAGAGCAATCGCTTCTTGCGACTGCCTCTGAATGAGGGCCTTGGTCCCTTATTAGAGCACCCACAGAAGCTTATTTCACTAGTTTTTGAAGTTGTCACCCCCCTTTTTTATTTGCACCCCAAATTTCAAAGGCGTTTTTTGGGGTGTTTCTGGAATTTTGTAATTCTTATTTTGGGTGAATTGGCCATTGGGGGGTGTACCAAGAGTTTTGAGTGGTTACTCAACATCTGCACCCCAAAATATAAGTATCGCCTATTTCAGTGCCTTGACTTTTCGCATAGGCGAAAACGGACTGGGTTTGAATATGCAGATAAAAAAACAGGCAAAATTATCGCAAAAAAACATGTGAAAACGGCTTTTCGCTCTGAATTGAATACAGCCCTTAGTGTGTTAATATGATAACCTACGGCCCGCATGGACCCGTCGTTACTTACCATTTCCTTGTGGGGCGCGCTGTTGCAATTTCTTTATCGGAGACCGCAGCAGCTTCCGGCTTGTGCTTGGCGTGCGGCTGGTTTCCTGACCCCCCTCATCACCATACACTATTGTCTGCGTCTGTACATGATTACCCAACACACACCCCTTTTCCTGTATAGTTCATTCTGTCCTAGTCTGTACTGTGTTGCATGTATTAGCATACATCAGATTAGCCGGCTGATATATGAAAAGTTTAAACTTTAAATTTTATTGCTCTTTGATACACATGACAATTTTTTAAATCTGACTTTGAACTAAGGGCCTGATCCTGATTCACTATGGATCGCTATTCTGCTTAAACGCACGCAACTGTGTTGCTAATATCAGTGGTGACATGTAAATGTTTGCATACGCATTGCGATCGCAGCCTGATATAAGGACGCCCACCTCCCCTTACTCACATCTATATACTTGGCCAACATAGTGAAACAATCGGTATAATCAAATAACATCGGACAGTAGAAGAAGCCCAGACCTTACTCAGGAATTTCTTACTTATTCGCACGCTATGACGCTTCAGGCAGCATCTAGTTTCAGGTTGATAATTTATGCAATCCCCTGCAATGGAGTTGAAACGCACTGGCACGCCTGCGTTTGCCCGACCCCCCCCCCCCCGGTCACAACCCACAAACGGCACTTCTTGTTAATCACTCTGCCATGGGTCTGCGTAGTCACTGCAAATGGAATTCCTAACGCATCACCTAGCTTGCACATGCGCACTGCGATGCATACGCATGTGCAGTGCGAATGAATCGACCAATTGCAACTGCGTTCCTTGCTGGATCAGGCCCTAAGATATTATTGCTATGTATAGAATTTTAGACAACTAAATAAATTGCTAATTAATTTGACCAAGTACAGTGTCCTCCGTCATTTGCCAATGATCATACACACAGGATATACACGTAGGTTATCACATTAACACTAATGCCCGTATTCAATTTGAGACGAAATGTCATTTTCGACTTTGAAATATTCCCGTACTCAATTGCATTGACGTTTCGCCAGTGTGAAAAGTCAATGTAAAAAAAAGGGGATAATTTTTTGCCTGCCTTTAGCAGGTGAAAAAAAATGCAGAATTGGGGTATAGGGGTGCAGGCTTAAAAAAAATAGCCTGCACCATTGGGAATGTCCCCATAAAACCAAATATGCAAAGAAAAGCAAAAAAAAAATCGGGACGCCCCAAAAAAAATATTTAACATTTTGGGGAGAAAAAAAAATAGGGGAAAGTGTATAAAAATAGTGAAATAAGTTCAGGGGTATTCTGTAAGTATGCGGCAGGTGTTTCCTAGAATAGGGTATTAGCGGCGGGTGCATTTAAAAAAAAATTAGTTTAGAGACTTAAAAATATGCTAGTACCCATTTTCATGTACCCCAAATTTGATGGAACCACTTTTAAAAATGCAAAAAAAAAAACTAAGTGCTCTTCTGCATCACTTCTTCATTATCGGGAAAAAAACACCAGCCGCAGCTATTTAAAAACCCGACTTTCTTCTGCAGGCAAAAACGGGACCCGCTGTTCCCGATTTCGCCTACTTTGTAATTGAATATGGGGAATAGCGGGCACGCGCGCACGCGATACTTCTCCGCCTGGAAAACAGGCGAAGGAGGCGAAAAGTCCAGCAGTCTGGACTTTTCGCCTCAAATTGAGTACGGGCCTAAGTTTGAGCATTGGGTAATCTGGTTTAAAGCTTTTGTTTGCTTTGGGGACTTAATGCAGGGAGCCCCTATGGTCAAAAATGAAGAGCATAATGTCATCAGTCACAATGAGGGATAGTGAAAGAGTTATTTACTAGTACTAGGCTGTCAGGCCACTCTTAGGGCTCTATTTACTACAATCCGCATATTGAATGCGGATTGTAGTGTGATATTACCGAGTGCATTCACATTGCGAATTCAGGCAATATCACAGGGATTTACTATAGATCCCTTGCAGGGACAGAGCTTGCGATAAAGCTCTGTCCCTGCGGATCCCATCCACACTCTAGAGCCCGCGCATGCGTCGACTGACCACCGCTACTACCCCCCACCGACGCTAAGCCCCGCCCCCGGCGCTAAGCCCCGCCCCCGTTATCGTGGACCCCCGCGACCCCCCCTCCCTTCATTACACTTACCTGCATCCTCCTGGCCTCCGGTGATCTTCTCCGGGCTTCCCGATCAGGTGATCTCCCATACTGCACTGAGGCCCGATCACCTGATGACCGGGCCCCAGTGTACTATGGGAGACCAGCTGACCGGAGAGGAGCCATCACCGGAGGCCCAATCACCGGTCCCTGGATTCAGGTAAGTAAAAAAAAAAAATGTTTAATTTTTTTTTCCTTTTTTTTACAGCAATCAGCTTGCGGTCTGCTTAGACCACATAGCTGATTACTGGTACCGGCTCCCGCCTCTGCTCTCCCCGTTAGAGCAGAGTGGGGGCCCGGTAACCGGGGGAGACCCTGGATAACGCCACCTCCAGGTGGCGTTATTATCACAGGGCTTCCCCCGGTATTTTTTTACAATTTATTTTTAGTAACTATGGTCGGATCACATTTCCCATTACAATTATGGGAAATGCGATCTGCTTTACTAAAAATAAGTGATACTGGGGGTTGGAGTAGAATTTTACTAATTCTACTCCAATTGCCCTGTAATAACTACAGGTGAAACTAAAATAATGTGAAAAGGGTGTGAAAACACCCTTTTTCACTTTATTTTAGTAAAAATAATGTTAATAAATAGAGCCCTTACTGTGCACATGGATCAGTTACATCCTTCATGTCTGTGTAAGAGGGACAGATATACAATAAAATACAATAAATAAATAAATACAATATACAATAAAATCAAGCAGGTTAGAGGCAATGAGGAAGGGTCGGCACATTTTAAGAATGGAAGAATCTGATCCATAAATTGCTTGGAAACTTTTAGCCTGAAGGGGCGTGGCCAATTTCATGGAGGAGGAATAACAAGTACTAGACCATATTCCCACTCCTTCCCTCTACATTTTCCATAGAAATGCAGTGTGCACCAGTGCAAGTGCACCAGTTGGAGTGTCCACTGCAAAGCAGGATGTATCCTAAACTATCTTCGTAGTCAGGAAAAAGTCCTGGCTGCATGGGTCAGCCAGCTTAATTTTGGATGATCCCGCCACATTTGGGAGAGTTGTGTAGTAAGCATACAGTAGAAGAGCATCATACACACAGTAAACACAAACACAAGAAACAAATAACATTAAATACATTAAATTCATACATGGTGCAAACAGTTTCCCCCATGGAAAAGGTATCCTAGAATTCCTAAATTCATAGTCTGCTGATCCAGCTGTAAACACTGGCCCTTTTTTAGAGATGTACGTTCATCCGATGATGAACGTACCGCTCCAATGGTTAGGGGTCTGCGCCTGCGTAGGAGCCGTTCTGCAGATGTGCAGAAATGGTCCTGCATTTACACTTGCAGACCCCCCCCTGCGGCAGCATGATTGACATGCTGTGGCATTGGGGGGGGGAGGTGGAGCGGGGAAGTGGCTGGTCATTATTCCCGGGAATGTTGCCGTGACGCCCCGGTTTTCTGGGAGGGACGAGGCTAGGGTCTACGGCTTCAGACGCAGATTCCCATCCTCTGTAGTGACCAGCACCATAGGAGCGACCATCAGTCACGATGGTGCTCGTAAATGTAGCAAGGAGGTATCTGACACTTCCTTCTGCAGGTGCTCTAAGATGGACAGAATTGCAAAGCTGCTTGTGTGCGGCTCTGCAATTCCGTCCATCTCTGAATCAGGCTCATTATCCGTATATTACATGTTATATACAGTCATTTTGAACTTGTAAAGATATGTATTTATGGTTATTCTTTTATCTTCAAATAAAGAGAAAAGCTGCTGAACACATGGGTTACTGTATCTGACAGTGCCAGTGTCTGCATTTGAAGCTTTGATAGGAAACATATGACATAAATGCATACACACAACACAACACAACTAACACTAATCAAATATCCAAATATAAATGATTAGCAAAGTACCTCTTTGTTATCTTAGGGAAGACTGGTTGCTCAGCTCAGTCCAGGACAGAGACTGGCATTAGACAGTAGCTGCAGACCAGGAAAGAAACCATTATGCTATGATCACATTGCTCACACACAGGGCAAGATGTATCCAAGTTATTTTGCATTAAATCCTGCAAAAACTATCAGAGGTTTTCTGTATCACTTTAGGATACCTGTATGTATTTTTGTGGTCCATAGCAGATAGCGGAGATATCTGCAGCAGCCTCCATAGGTTTCTATGAAGCTGCAATCTGGCTAAGTATATTAAGTTCCAGAAGGCCTAGCTTTCCAGAGCATGGCCAAGATTGCTGACGTCATCTATAGATCTTTAGATGGCATTAGCCATTATCTGAAATATCGCAAATTGGCCCATAGAGGGAAATTATGTGTGTGTGTGTGTGTGGTGGGGGGGGGGAAATGGGAGCTGCACCCGTTTATCGGGAGGCTGCAGCCGAATTGGGAGGGTAGGCACACCCCCGGAAGGCCACAAGGGGCAGTGATGGCAGGGGGCCACCATCGCTGTCCCAGCATACTGCGCCATCCTCAGCTGTGCGGGTTTGCAGAGGCTGAATCCCCCTGGATCCAGTCCCCCGCCGGGCCCACCTACCGCTGCGGCGGGGGCCCTCATCGGCTGGAGTCCAGTCAGGACCTGGCCTGCCGCCCTGCCTGCAGCTCCTGGGTGGGGTGTTGGTCTGAGAGGCTGGCGGAGGGCTGATCCCCTTACACATAAGGGAGGCCCCGGCTCGACGGCCTGGGACCTTGATCTGCAGTCGTCGTCCGCCCACCCCGCTACAGCACCATCTGCAAATCCATGTGCTGAAATTTAAATTAAATGGGAGATTCCTGGGTATGAGTACACCCACCTAACTTCACTACTAACATTTAAATGAATGCAGGATTAATTCAATGAGGCTGCGAAAGAGTAAATGCACTCGGCGAATGGCAGTGGCTGCTGGCTGGATCTCACAAGCAAGGATAACTATACGGAGACAAAATAGAAATAAGTGCTCAGCCTCTTCCATAATCCCAGGCCGAGCCTTCCACATGTCTGTAGCTTTGCAAGTCTCTTCTTCTTCTCAATACAATGCTTGCTGAAAACAAAAGGTAATTTGTAGCTACATTTACAACGGATAGCATGTAGCAGGTAAATACATTGGAAATAAAACAATACATTGGAAATAAAATAAACTAAATAATACACTATGCTTTTATTTTTATCTGATACAATGTGACATTACTAAAGATCTGAAAGTACATGACACACTATAAATACTTTCAGAAAATATGAACTGGAACAAATTAGAGGACCTGCTCATGAACTAAGGAACTGCTGCTGGTGTGTTACCTCTTGACCAGAGGACCCTGCAATTTCTCGACAATTTGTGACAATTTGTTTTCTTTCTAGAGTCAAATGTCCACACACTCTCCTAACCCCAAATGAAAACCCTCTTGGGTCCCATAAAAAACCTGTCTGTGAAAATAAAACTGACTCCCCAGACTACCTCTGTGTGTGTTCTCTTTTACTGGCCTATTAGCTTATTAAAACAGGGCTCCCCTCTCACTGCCCCCTCCCTTCTGTTGGACATGAGTATCCATTAGGCAGCTGTTGACAGTTGTTAGACCTATCAGCAGCTTTGGAGAGCCTGTTTGTTCTGGGGAGGTAGATGTAAGACACCTAGTAAATGCCATGGCCTGTGGTTTGATGTGTAACTTGGGTGGGAAGCAGACCAGGGACAGGGGGGAAACGAGGTGGCCATGGCAGTCCGAGGTCTTGGATGTGTTTCTGGATGTGGCTGTTTGATATTACCAGAATGATTCCCATGGTACACATTGTACAACACTCAGGGTCAGAAGGTTTGTTCCCCTCCATCCCTTTAGTTATTTTGTACCTATTATAGACCTCACTTCATGACTGTGTTACTTAAATATGTGTGTGTGTGTCTGTTCTTACAGGTACAGTATTAACTAAAAATGTTAACATGACTGCTTACTAAACATACTCTCTCTATGTAGGACTGTAATGTTAGCTCTTGATCCAGAAAGTTTAATGTTATAGTATTTTGAGCCGTACCCACCCATAGTAACACCATACACACACTCTCTGTGTATTTAACATGTTGAGATCATTTATTTGTTTTCAATTATAAAGGGGTAGGATTACACATCTCTGCATGCACATCGATAAACCTGATTGGTGGCCATTAAGAAACATACACACGAGGTGGAATGTATCATGTATCACAATTATATAGCAATGCATCCCTCCTTATTTGCAAGCATACTAGCGGTTTTTAATGCCGGCATGCAGATGGTTTACCTGACGTGAAAGCTCTTCCAATGAAGAGCTGTCCTGGCGAAGTACTGGCTTCTGGATTTATGACCCAGGAGTCCTATTGCACATGTGCGGCCCTTGGCTAGTGCATACACAACATCGTTACTAGTGCATGCATAAGCCACAGGGAATGGTGAGGGATCCTTCAGATCCCTCTCTAGAGACTTGCCATGAAAAGCAGCCCATAGGCTTCTATAGGCAATGCCTTCTTTGCACTTTCCACGGCTTGATACATATGGGCTCATCGTGGCCCCAGTGAATGCTATGGGGATTGCTGTTATGTAGCAGATATTGGAGATATCAGATATTGGATATATATCGGCAGTTTTCTGAGGTTTTACTGCCTTTTTAGAAATGATACATCCCATCCACTGTCTAATAACTGACTTTTAGTTACAAGAGGGACTAAGGGGGTCATTCAGACCCGCTCGCGAGCGCAGGACGCTCGCAAGCGGGTCGATGTTACCCCAATGTGCATGCGCACGACGGAGGGAGCTCCGTCGTGCGTATGCGTGAGACCCAGACAGCGACAGCCAAGCTGTCACTCTGGGTCTCGCACCAAAGGGGGCGTGCTGTCGATGGTGACTGACAGCACACCCCCTTTGGTGGGCGTGCCGGGGCGTGGCTGCCAGACGGAGGCGTTCCCATGGGAACGCCTACCGTCTGGGTCCGGCCCCACTGACATCACTAGTGATGTCAGTGGGAGTGATTTTGGCTCTGATAGAGCCAAAATCACTCCAGGGCTTGCGGACACCGAGACCCTACCGCAGGGTCTCGTCGCAAGCCCAATGGTCGCGATGGTCAAGACCATCGCGACCATCTTTTTGGCCGCTCGCATATGCTGTGAGTGGTCACCCACAGCTATGCGAGCGGCCAGGATTCCGCTCCATTTTTAGGTAGGAGGGCACTGATTCAGAGCGAGTGCTCTGGTCAGAGCGTCCGGCTCTGAATCAGGCCCTAATTCCCACCACTTTTAGTTACAAGAGGGACTAATTCCCACCAGGTTTTGGTATATGTTTGAGCAACATTAGCAAACAGAAAACCTAAGAAATGTATAAATTAGCAATGGCAGTGTGACTGAAAGGAGATGATAAGCATTCTGATACAGCAACAGTGCTGCTTTATTGTGTAATCATAATGACAGATAGGTCAGCAGAAAAACGCTATGACATACCCATGGCCAGCTATTCATGATGGTAATTACGTGACTGATGCAAATCATTTCTCTTGTACTGCACTGAAGTAACAGATTTCTTCTGAACTACCTGTCTTGTTTGACACCTGGTAACTAGACATCAAGCATTTGCATGCTCAGCACAACATGATAAATAAACACAAGCTTCCAGTGTTCAGCTATTAAAAATATAATCCTTTGAACACCTCTGTGCGTTAATAACCTGTCCCACTCACTTAATCCTTTTGCTGACATCTAGTCCCTTGAGGCACAATGACAGTTTTTAGCCTCATTTGCAGCCCCAACGTACGATTTTGCTTGCCCATGGCCTATGCAAATGAACAGTGGTGCTGCTTGCCCATTCAGGTCCCCAAAAAGAGTACATCATATCTTTAAACCTCTCCAAGCTGCAGGGCCACCACTTCCGGTATGTGTTGGAACAGAATCGAAGGTTTGGATTATTTTTTTTTACCAGCCAAGGGACAAAACATTAATTCAATAATCCTTGTATTCATTTTGTTACTGTCTGTTAGTATTGCTTGTAACACTACTATGATTAAATAGAAGAATGATGTAATTCTTTAAAAGACCTTTAAACTATTTTTTTTAATCCCTAATATTTGTCAAATGTAAATATTAACCCTTTAATGACCAGAGGTATTCTGTACCTCAGTAGTGACACTACTTTTCATATACTTGATATGAGATGGGTTGGGTTCACTGGATTTAACTTAATTTTTTTATGCTACGCAAGCAAAGGTTTCAATAAATTACAAAGGGAAACAGTCAAAGTAGAATTAGAGGGATAACAAATATAAAAAAATATTTTTTTATAGCCTATAGAAAAAAGGATTTAATATAATTATTTTTTTACATTTACTTTTTCAACTGTGTGTGACTTTCATCAGACTCCAGTTGATATTCCCAAAAGCCAACACTCCAATGTAAGCTGCATCTAATGGTAACTGGCAAGTAAACTATTAAATCCAGAAAGTCAGTATATTGTAGGCTGCCAATGAAGACCGTATTTCACTAATCAGAATAGCACTGGGCGAGGTATTTTACCCTTGCACTATGAATTAGAAATTGCAGTGTATAGTTTTCAGCACTTTAAATGGCCGATTTGGACAAGCGTTCCTTTTTAAAAAAAAAAAATATCGCATATCATTAGCATTCGGTACTGTCCCATTATTAACCAACTGCAACTAGTTAACAGGAGGAGCAATTACGTTGCAGCAGCCAAGTGTCTCTGTCTAATCAGGTGCTATTATATACCTATAGTGCCATGAAGTTTTATTTAGCTGCACTGCTCCCACTCAGCATTCTCCCCTTCCTGGGCCAGCGTTTCATTGTGGGTAACGTGTAATAGTAGTAACATGTGCAGGTAGTAATGAAGATCCCACTGGAAGTCCCACAAAAGGGTCCTATGGCTGGCAGAGCTATCTAATTTGTGCTGTTTGGCCAAAAGTAGACAATCCTTTAAATTCTTCATGTATATTAAGAAGACATAGGGCCACACTAAGAGTTAGGTGCAAACCCAATAAAAAATGGTACATTTGCACCAGGGCCAAGTTGCAAACAGGTTTGTAATGTTGGCAGAGCTCATGCTCCAGGTACCAAGGCTGGTAGAGATGCCGTCTAGTGCGCATTTGAGTGCTAGTGTATGAGGGGCATTTCTGTGGGTGAGGAATGTTGTCAGGGGCTGGTGATGAGTGAGGTGGATTACAGTGGGTAAAGCATGGGGGTCATTTAGTAATATATATATCAATTCAAAATTGCTGAATAATTATGCATTACTTCAAAAGCTAAGTAAAATGTAACCTAGTACTATATACAGAGCCATATCTTCGCCCAGGTGGTGTGATATGTGACACCACCAAGGGTGACTACTAATATGGAAGGGAGGGGTGCCGTAGCATGCACTTGCTCCTGGTGCTCCATGCTACACCTCTGGTTGCAATGTAAGGGGTGCAACTGCAATTTGTTTTGCATGCAGAGAAAATAATGCCTGCTTTGCATGTAGTACACAAATACTGTCCAGCTTTTATTTTTACAGTGTAATTACAGTTGAGCTAGGATACCTAGCCCCCTGCCACATATAAATATATATGCCCATTTTAAATCTCTACCTTCCCCCATCTCACATCATGCTTATGCTATGGTGCAAAATTTAGAACTGCATTCAGCTTACATAAGAGGAGCAGGACTGTGCAACCTCCCAATCTGGAACAGTCACCGATAATTAGAGACAGTTGGCAACAGCATTAACAATAACTGCTGATACATCCTACCTAGCACAGCTGAAAGTGAATGCACATTTCACAATCCTTGGATTTCCATCCAGCTTTGCGGATGTACATGGAAGTGAGCATGCTGGAAAAAGTGAAACATCAATTCAAAGACTTTCTTACAACCACTTTAGGACCATCACCCTTATTTATTTCAACTTTTTTAGTTTTTCTCCTAAAATATGAATAAATGAATCCAGGGTGTAGGGATATCAAGTTTGTATTACATGTGTCACGTGTGCATTTGAACATTTTTATTACCATTGGTGCCATGTTATCTTACATTTGGGGGAAATACCGCTTTACAGGAGCTGGTGAGAGTATTAATGCAATGTGAGGGCTGTTGGGAATTATTAATGTTATGTGGTATCTGAAGGGGCATTAATGCAATATGGATTCTCTATTAAATGTGGTGACTATTTATTGCCTGAGCTCACTGATGGGAAATAGGGCTATTTATTAGTATTGGAGCTAGTTGGTGAGACTAAAGGTAAATACACACACATAGCGATTTTGTAATCAACAATTTTCTGTCAGATTATCTGTCAGATTTGCTGTCAGATTTTCCCTTGAAAAGTGAACAATTTTTTGAAGTGCAATGAACGATGAACGAAAAATGTTCCTTCCCTTAATGAAAGTCGTTATGTTCAAGAACCGAACGATTTTTTTGAACGATTACGACATCGTTATAGTTAAATCGATCAAAAAATCGTTACGTGTGTTTACGCATCTTAAGCCTATTTATGCATTTACTTATATAAATTGTTAATTAAGTAAGCCTGTTTTAAATTAATCAAATCATCATCTTTGCTGTTAAATATTTAGTTTCTTTTTATTGAACGCTTTCAAGTCCTATCTTTCTGGCTTAGCTGATTGAAAAAGCCTGGGTGGAATAGATGGAGAATCTGACAGCCTTTTTACTTGACCAGGTGGAGACCTTGGAGAAAATTTGGCCTCCTTTGATTCATTTCATGAATGCCCAATGCAATGACAGAGTCCTCAACTCCTACTAACAACACTTGCATTACAGGACGCACAGCCATAGCTAGCCAAAATCTTCTTGCTGACCCTGATTTTTTCCATTTCACAGACTTTTATTCAACCTCTCCAAAATAACTTGCAGTTGTCACTACCTGTCTTTGTTTATCTGTTATACCCCTTTTCCACCTAAACTCCGGGTCTGACCCGGAGTTGGAACAAAGGCCCTCATTCAGAGCCGCTCGCTATCTGCGGTCGTTCGTTTTCTAAAAAGGGGTGGCTATTCAAATTAACCGTTCGCACTTTGCGGTCTGTTCACGCCTCTATGTCTGAACGAGCGAGCAAAACATGCGAACGTAAATTTGAAAAATATGCTCCCTGGCCGCTCGCACCATACGTCATGTCCGCTATTTATTAGATTAATCGAGTACATCGACCAGCGTATGAACTGCTCGCTATTCTTGTGGTTGGTTTTTTCAACCACTATTTTGCGAGCAGTTCTGACTATAAAACAACCAAGTGACGTTGTCAATGACGCTGCTGGATTAATTATGCACTCCCTTAAAACGCCCGTTTTGACCTTTAAGCACGCCTGCGATCGGATTTCCACTCCCCGTTTTCAAGCACCTTCCCCTGTTACCACCCACATACGCCTCATTCTGTCACTCAAATTATCAGGCATTCGCTATTTTGCGAGCACATGAATTTCGACCGCACTGACTGGTTCGCGCATGCGTATAACGATCCGTACGCATGCGCAGTTGGGCAAACATCGCTCGGAGCGAACGAGCTGCCGCTTACGAGTGGCTCTGAATCAGGCCCAAAGTTCCTATCCGGATCAGACCCGGAATTTTGCCGGCGCTGACTCGGGATATTTCCGAGTCAGCGCCACTCACGCCGCAGTCGGGTCTGAATAGACCCGGCTTTTGCGGAGTGAAAGTGGACGCTTGGAGATGACGTCATCTCCAAGCGCCACTGAAGCCGGACCAATCGGCCGGCTAGCAGCGCACTCCAGGTCATCGTGACCCGGAGTGCACTGTTCCCATAGCAGGGTTTCACGGGCTACGCCCGTGTTAAACCCTGCTAGTTACCTGAGTTGGATTGCCGGGTCACTCGACCCGGCGATCCAACCCTCTGCCCTTTTACACCAGGGAGCTGCCCGGGTTAACCCTTCAAAAACCCGGGTTTTAGCTCCGGTGTAAAAGGGGTATAACTGAATGCTATGGTACAGTACATTAGGCTGCACCCTCCAATCTTGATGTGAAATTTAATAATCTGTCTTGCCAATAAAATCTATGAAAAGTAAAATCCAGGACTGTTCCTAATTTTCTTGCTACTTTGGAACAAAACTTTCCAAAATGTCCCTCTTTTTGGTATGGATTCCTGATTGAGAAAAATCTAAATATTTTACATTACTATATTAATATATGTTCTAAAACATTGTTCTGTTAATATCTGTACAAGTTGTTTTCTATGCACATAAAATTCATCTGAGATGCCGCATATGTACCTAATTTCTTAATATTCATGATTATATGCATTTTAAGCATACATACATACATAAGAAAATGGTTAAAAATACACTGCTTCCTAGTACAAATAAAACAGATTACATAAAAGGATTCAGCCAACAGACCAGTACATCTTATTGCAATATCCTGAAGGTGGCAGGGTAAGTCCTGGGAATACAGTACCACAGGCAGCTGAGATCTAAGTACAGTTCTCATCATGCCCTGTACTGTCATTTCTTGCTGCATTATGAAGCTATAAAAATAATTTATGCATGTACCAAAAACTCGGCAACAGTTTGTTATTATTTAACATTATTATTTAAAGGTAAAAATATTTGCTTGTGCTAGCTAAAAAAAAGGCCCATTGTAAAATGCTGAAACAAGGAGTCTCTTCTGACGTGTGGTAATGGGGCAGATCAGATATGGCATTTTCCAAGTTATAGTTTAGCAATCATTTGTGCAAATTGCACAAATGAGAAGACCAAGCATAAGTAACACACAGGTACATCCTGAGCTTGCTTCAGGACCATTTCCACTACATCCACATACTCTGCTCTTCATTTTCCCACATATTTCTCCAATGCCGAAATCATTTCATAATTTAATAAGAGGGGAATGTTCTTTAACATCAATTAAATAATAAACAGGAATTGAAATGGGGCATGCTAAATGTTATCAAGCTGATATATTGGTGAAACGCTCATCATACATGTCAGGAGGTTGCATCAGTGCATGGACACCCCCCCACAGCTGGCTCCAGATGGACATTTTCATCTACTTTTATAGAAATGAAGTATCGGGTCATTCATTATGAAGGTAATGCAGAAAATATCTCGGATATCTCCTGCTTACCTTTCAGTCCCGGTCTGGCCTGCTGTCCCCATACACTACTACACTGACCTAAATTCATCAAGCTCCATTTTTCAGATGGCGCTGATTCCCGGACCCTTATGGGACTCCTATGGGAATGAGTCCCAGGTTGTCCCTATTTGGCTGCTTCTGCCATACACTGGGTTCCTTGTACACATGCATAAACCCAAGTTCACGCATGTGCAGTAGCAATGCCCAGTCAGACTTAGCAGTGCTAAGTTTCACTGCTTCAAAAGGTGCAGTGATAAGGATCGCGGGGACAGCTGATCATTAGATTAGTTGTCTCCGCACCGGAGCAATGTTGAATTGCTCTGATGATTTTGTATCCACCACTGCTGCTCTCAGCGAGTTTGATACTTACTTAGGGGTCATCCGGCCACGGATACCGAATAGGCCCCTGGGTACGCACACACCTCCGCCTGCCCTGCAAGGTCTTTCACATCAGGGGAGACAGAATGAGCAGCAGAAGCTGTTACTTTTCTATACCTCCACAGCATCCCTTCCACTGAACGCTCTATCATTCTTCCATTCATTGTGGCTGCACACAGAGGAATACCAAAGTGTGACAGTGGGTCAGTCGCTGGATTTATGCTATCTCTATTGGGGCACTGCTATTGTATCTAAAGATTAAGAGATATATTTACTATAGGACGATTTTAATAAATTTTGATAGATTTACAATCGATGAAAATTGGTCAAAATCGATCAACATCGATGTCATGTTTCTGGGACTAAATCGCATATTTACTAATAGACAATTTTGGACTTGGTTTTTTAAATATTAGTAAATGTGTGATTTAGCCCCAGAAACACAACGTTAATGTTGATTGATTTAAAATAGTTCAAAACCAGTTAAAATCAACCGTTAGTAAATATACCCCATAGACTTGTATTTGATACATGAGTGACAGTTCTCTCACAGACTTTTATCACAGAATATCAATTTAGATTTTTTATTTGATATGATGGATAATAAGCAATATGAAGCAAAGTTATTAAAACTGAAGGCAACTAGGGGGTTAACTGCTTGAGCATACTCCTGATTGATATTTGAGATGTCTGTTTTTTTTTTTTTGCAGTTAATATCCTCTGATACTAATGTTTATATACTGTATGTCACCATCTGGATATATTGTATCTTGTAGAAATTACAGGACTCAGCGCTCCATCCTGCATTATAAAAAAAACAAATATGTTTTAAGTTGTTTCTGTAAATGTTAATATACTAGTCCTGTGTCCCTTTTCACTTATTTCCTTGTTTGCTTACACATTGAGGATGGATTGGCAACTTTATATTAATTGTATAAATTAAGGAGGCTTTGTCCTAACTGAGCCATCTTCATGGAATTGTTATTGCTTTACAAAGGTAGTTTAGGATTAATTCTGAATTTGATATTGATCAGCTAATCCAAACTCAGAAGCTGTACATTAGACATCTCCTTGTCTTACTTTGTCTAGTATAAGGAATCAGGGGTGTATCTAGAGGTCTGAGCACCCCTGGCAAAGTAATGGACTGACACCCCCTTCCATATTTTCTGATTAAATTCTGTTTCCCCAGCCAACCCCTCTGCTGTGTCCCCAGCCAACCCCTCTGCTGTGTCCCCAGCCAACCCCTCTGCTGTGTCCCCAGCCAACCCCTCTCCTGTGTCCCCAGCCATCCCTCTTCTGTGTCCCCGGCCATCCCTCTTCTGGGTACCCAGTCGTCCCTCTTCTGTGTCCCCGGTCGTCCCTCCTCTGTGTCCCCAGCCATCCCCCTTCTTTCTCCACAGCCATCTCTCTTCTGTGACCCCAGCCATTCCCCCTTCTGTCTCTCCCAAGACATCTCTTTTCTGTGTCTCCAGCCATCTCTCTTCTGTGTCCCCAGCCATCTCTCTTCTGTGTCCCCGGCCATCTCTCTTCTGTGTCCCCGGACAACTCTCTTCTGTGTCCCCAGCCATCTCTCTTCTGTGTCCCTAGCCATCCCTCTTCTGTGTCCCCAGCCATATCTCTTCTGTGTCCCCAGCTATCTCTCTTCTGTGTCCCTAGCCATCCCTCTTCTGTGTCCCTAGCCATCCCTCTTCTGTGTCCCTAGCCATCTCTCTTCTGTGTCCCCAGCTATCTCTCTTCTGTGTCCCTAGCCATCCCTCTTGTGTCCCTAGCAATCCCTCTTCTGTGTCCCCAGTCATCTCTCTTCTGTGCCCTAGCCATCTCTCTTCTGTGTCCCCAGCCATCCCTCTTCTGTGTCCCCAGCCATCTCTCTTCTGTGTCCCTAGCCATCTCTCTTCTGTGTCCCCAGCCATTTCTCTTCTGGGTCCCCAGCCATCTCTCTTCTGTGTCCCCGGCCATCTCTCTTCTGTGTCCCCGGCCATCTCTCTTCTGTGTCCCTAGCCATCTCTCTTCTGTGTCCCCAGCCATCTCTCTTCTGTGTCCCCAGCCATCCCTCTTCTGTGTCCCCAGCCATCTCTCTTCTGTGTCCCTAGCCATCCCTCTTCTGTGTCCCTAGCCATCTGTCTTCTGTGTCCCTAGCCATCCCTCTTCTGTGTCCCCGGCCATCTCTCTTCTGTGTCCCCAGCCATCCCACTTCTGTGTCCCCGGCCATCTCTCTTCTGTGTCCCCAGCTCCCCCGCCCCCCCACACTCAACCCCAGCAGCCCACACAGATACTTACCATCTCTTCTGGCTGTGGCTGCACCAGCAGGCAGGCTCCTCAACAAACAAATAACTTTTTTATTAATTGCTCATACCAGGCAGCTGCCAGCAGCGGCTACCCGGCCCTAAACATTTACCCCAGGTAGGAGCCAGGGGCGTACCCAGGAGCCGGGACTCCAGTCCTGGCCTGATTCTACCACTTGGCTATGGGTGGCACTGCTGGATGGTGCCCCCCTCTTGCCCGGCACCCCTGGCGAGTGCCATCCTGGCCAATGGGTAGATGTGCCCATGTAAGGAATCAATCTCTCTCTCTCTCCCCCCCGCTAGGAGTGTGTGACCAGTGCAGCCACCTTTGCTGCCTCACGTCACTTGCTTTTGGCTAGCAGGATGCCTGTGGATGCTCCAGACGGGCACACTGCAATCTGTGCAGCTGACCAGGTATCCTCAGGATAAAGGAAAAACAAAACACAAAGTGAGGCAGTTGAACACTAGACATCACAGGGGAAGAAAGTCCCTCCTATTTCCAAAAGACAACTTAATTAATTATATGAATTAATCATCTAATTATTAAATTAAATAGGTTATTAATGCCTTTAAGGCAGAGGTTCCCAAACACGGTCCTCAAGGCTCCCCAACAGTTCAGGTTTGAGAGATATCCATGGTTGAGCACAGGTGACTTAATTAGTACCTCAGCCAATTTGATTTAACCACCTGTGCTCAACCATGGATATCTCTAAAACCTGAACTGCTGGGGAGCCTTGAGGACCGCGTGTGGGAACCTCTACTTTAAGGTCTGCTTAACACAAAGCGGTTATACTCTAAGATAAGGTCTTCCAAATGTCTTCTTAGATAGAGTTTCCACAATAGTTAAAATACCTTAACAATAAAGGGATATAAATGATATGCAAAAATAAGTCCTGAATATTTGTAGTAAGTGTTAACACCAATGTTGGTGCAGTGCTGTAATTGTGTTTCTTTTAAATTATTTAATATGCAGTATGCTAATCTACCACCAGATGGCATAAATCAAAGTACATGTGCCATAAACCTCATTCATGAATGGGTAGCTCCATATACAGATAAATAAAACCCAACAGGATAGCACTACCATACAATCTGCAGCCTGTAATAGCCAGGATATCCTCACTTTGGTGGCCAGTAAGAACATGTAAGCAACACCTCCAATAGGCTCCAAAACCACAGGGCTGAAAAGCGCTGGTGCTCCTCCTGGAAACAATATTATACTGTAGGTGTAGTGTACCATGACTGCAACTGTGCCACCCAGAGATGCCAGCACTCCGCTCTGCAGCCCCAATCTTCCCCCATTATATGAGGGCTGATTGAAAAGTAATGAGACTGCCTTTGGATTTCTGTCCCATAGGTAGACATGGAAACGCTATGCTGGTTATTGTGAAGCTCACACATTGATATGTCTTAGCCTGCCGTTGGACTGCTATAGTCTTCTTTGTTTGGTCACATCAAGTGGAAGATCTTCGTACGTTTCCTCATGGCGGATGAGGAATATGTGTCTGTGAGATTACATCAGAGATGTGTGATTCAATTTCGTGGTAAACCTGGAAAATACGGAAATGTTCCCATACACTGGACTGTTATTTGTATTCTGGATCAGCACTCATACTAACTCCTATTACAGTATACTAACATACACTATAATAGTAATAATTTAAGAACTTTACAATGAGTTGAAAGCCACATAAGATTAATTACATCCCCTCTACACAGTCCACACATAACATTACATAACTTCTTTCTAAACTCACACTTCCCACTGACTCCAGACAGTGGCGTAAGTTCCTCCCAGATGCCCGGAGACAAGTTATAATTTGGTGCCCCCCGTCACAGCCGCTGACACTGTAATGTAGTAGTTCGCATGCAGACAGGCTAACTTCTCAGGTGCCATGTATTGGGCGGCCGTGACTGTATACTCTGGGTACATAGTTACAGCCCTAAGCGGGATTAATATGTTGTTCACAATGGAGGAGGTGCCCCTCAAGAGCTGGAGCCCGGCAGCAGGCGCCTCCATTGTCTCCCATAGTTCTGCCCCTGACTCCAGACCATCTGAGTGACTGGGCCATACAGCCCACCAATAACAAATGCAATCTTTCAGTACCATTTGCAATGTGTAGCACTGAAGTATGCTTATATTCAAATGCTTATATTCTTATAGATAGTAAGCTTGTGAGCATGCTACCTATATAGTTGATATAGATAGATATATAAATATATATATATAAAAAATATATATATATACAAACAGTTCCTTCGGTCCGGCACTCCTTCTTTAGAAGACAGCTGACTCCGGTGCACTCAGCAGTAGGTGGATGTAAAGTAGAGTAATGAAGCTGCGGTACTCGGAGATTAGTGGTAATAATAAATATATTAAAAGTGTCACATAAACGAAACCAACGTTTCGGAGCGCTGAGCTCCTTTGTCAAGGTGTGAACAAGTGCAAGAAAAAATAACATACCTTAAATAGGAAGAGTGATCACCCACCGCGTGCACATGCAGGACCAGCTGCTCCGTCTCCATTTTGTTTCCCGGGACTCCCGAGGTCGCGGACTGATGACATCACGCGTCGCTAGCGCTGGGTTGCCATAGCTACACCAGATGCTTTCTGACGCTGTGGGGCTGGTCCTGTGCAAAAAGAAAACAAAGAAAATTTGTGAAAAGTGTACTGTGAATAATAAAAGGGAGAACTGCCACCCGGCGCTTAATAACTTGCAATAAAGAGAACCTAACACTAATATCTACAAAGAGAAACACAATAGTGGATGCCGTTAAAGTTTAAGAAAAACATGTGATAACTGCATGTGTGTGAAAGAATGAAAGTGTGGGTGAAAGTGAAGAAGAATGTAGAAATCAATAAAAGAACGTGGCGTGGGAGATGAACCTGAAAAAGAACAAGCTAGATTGGTTGTAAAGGAATGGTACTGTATTGTGGTGTTAAAAACTGTAAAAAGTGTTGCTGACCTATTGTATAAATGCACCACTCGAAGGGTGCAATGAACTAGGGAGTCTACCTTTGTCTGTTATCAGACCGAAACATCAGAACATGTGCTCTAACACTGCTGGTATGTAACAAATAAAGGATATTTTTATTGTTGCAATGATGAGTGCCCTCCAACCTGTAATTTTGTAAATATATATATATATATATATATATACGAGTATATATATATATATATATATATATATATATATAGATAGATAGATACGAGTATATATATATATATTATATATATATATATATTTATATATATATATTGTGATATCTTGGGGGTAATTAGCTCGGTAGAGGGTAGATTGGTGCAGTGTTTAGGTGCTTAATGAGGGTCCTCATACAGCTTTCAAGTAAATAAATGATGCTTTACTTTCCAGCATGGAAAATCAGGAAACAAACAGAAAATAATAAACAACCTAGCCCCTATTTCGGAAGTCTAACTCACTTCTTGAACCCTCTCTATAAGGGTGCAGCTAATCAGCCAATAAAGTCTCAGCCTGCTTCTCTGCAGGTCTATCACCGGCTCCAGCCGGGCTTGGCTGCCACAGCTATGCAAACACAGTCTCTGTGCCTTTCCTGTATCCTACAGGTATACTGTAGGCCCTGACTTCCTCAGCCTGCAGCCCAGCTGCTTCAATGTCACACAGTCTGAGAGTTTGGGGTCTCCTCTTGCCTCCTGCAAGGTCCAGACACAGGCCTCCTGGCCCCCAATGGCTTCCTCAGCTTCACTGGGCTCTCTGGCTGCCAAAGTCCCACATAGACTGTCTCCAACAGCAGCCTGACTGGTCTGCCTTCTCATCAGCCCACACCTGAGCTCTCTCCACAATGCAGCCATTAGTCATCTTCCCACAATGCTTTTCTAGTCTGTGTGGGCGGATCTCCCCTACCCCACACAGAATCTGCTGCACACCAGTGCCACCTCTGGTGATGCTACCACAATATACAAATATATATATATATATATATATATATATAGTATATATATATATATATAGTCTCCCCAGCTCTGCTGGCACTCCAATAATGAAAATAGTAATGACAACAACTTGCTCCTGTGCCCGAATCATATGATGCATCCTCCAAAAACAAACGGCACTAGGAGATGACAAGTATGCAAAAATCAACTTGTATTGGATGATCATCTAATACAAGTTGATTTTGCATACCTGTCGTCTCCTAGTGCAGTTTGTTTTTGGAGGATATATATATAGGTAGATGGTATGTGTCATAGTGACATCCACATGAATACCAGGACCCAAGGTTTCCCAGCAGAACATTGCCCAGTGCATCACATTGCCTCTGCCAAGCTTGCCGTCTTCCCATAGTGCAGACTGGTGCCATCTCTTCCCCAGATGAACGAAGCACACACTCCCGTCCATCCACATGATGTAAAAGAAAATGAAAATGTGATTTATCAGACCAGGCCACCTTCTTCCAGTGCTCCATGGTCCAGTTCTGGTGCTCTTGTGCCCACTGTAGGTGCTTTTAGCATTGGACAGTGTTCAGCATGAATGGTCTACACAGCCCCATACGCAGCAAGCTGCGATGCACTGTGAGGCCTGACACGTTTCTATCGGGATGTAGACGCTGATGCCAAAATGCCAACACCGATATCCAGAAGGAGATCAGGATACCGTCGTCTGGACCCAAGTAAGTATTGCAGTTTCCCCAAGGATGGGGGGGGGGTTAGGTTTAGGCACCCCCGGGTGGGAGACTAGGGTTAGGCACCCCCCCGGGGAGGGTTAGGCTATGAGGAGGGGGGATTAGGGTTAGGCACCCCCAGGGGGAGATTAAGGTTAGGCATCCCCTCAGGAGGGTTAGGTTTAGAATGTGGTAAAGGGGGTATAGGGTTAGGCACCATCTGGGGGGAGGTTAGGATTAGGCATCAAACAAGGAGAGTTAGGGGGGGAGAGGGGTAGGGATAGTATGCTTACCACCCCTGTCGGGATCTTCAGCATTCGGCTTCGAGTGTCAGGATTTCATACCCATTCCCTTTCCATCATAGCGAGCATTAACTTCAACAATTTGTTCTACATTAGCTCTTCTGTGGGATTTCTTTCCCCATGTGCATGAATAAGCTTTTGGTACCCATGACTCTGTTGCCATTCACCAATTGTCCTTCCTTGGACCAGTTTGGTGGGTACAGTACTATAAACTGCATACAGGGAAAACCCAACAAAACCTGCCACTTTGGAGATGCTCTGATTTAGTCATCTAGCCATCACAAATTAGCCCTTATGTTTGCCAATTTTTACTGCTACCAACATGTTAACTTCAAAAACTGACTATTGCTCACTTGCTGCCTATAATATCCCACCCCTTGACAGGTGCCACTATAATGAAATAATCAATGCTATTCACTTCAACTGTGATCGGTTTTAATGTTATGGCTAATCGGTGTATATATATAAATACTTTATATTTTTGTTCACTGTAAACTATTTATACATATTGTGAAAGAAGCACTGGGTAAGTTGTGAAGGGGAACTCATGTGTGCCCCAGGTTTCTAGCATCTATGTGGTGGTCGGTCAGCTAATTGCACCATTTGTAGAACCTTTTTTTCTGTTTTTAAGTCAGCTCATTAGCAACCTTGATTGCCAGACCACCTATGAGAGGCTGATAAAGGTGTGTCACTTTCTGTAGTCTGTCTCTTACTCCCTGGAGGAAGCAGCCTGGACACTGTTTTTGTTTGACGTAAGTGCTGGGCTAAAAGCTGTTATGTTTGTGAGTTGGACATTAGGTCCTTCCATACGGAGAGATAGAACATTGTTAGTTAGAGCCGAACAGGTTAGGATTTGTTTTTATTATTTGTTTATTTTATGCTGTCAAATAAAACTAGCTGTGGATACTTGTAATGAGGCACTGGACTAGTATGCTATTTATTGGCTGCTGCATGAGAAGTGCGGGTATTGACCCATAGGAGACGGCACTCCTAACCTCATCTTACGACAATACACACACACACATGTGTGTATACACCTGTGATCTCTTACAATACTTTACTATAAATTAACTTTACTTCTAATTTAAATACTTCATTTGCATATATTGAACACTTTTATAAATTCGACTTTATCTAATACTAATTCATATTTAAATTAAAATGGCATCATTTTTATTTTTGGGGGGTAAATAACAAGAACTGGTGGAACTTGGGGCCTGATTCAGACCCGGTCGCAAGCGCTGAGCGCTCGCAACCGTGTCGATGGTGGCCCACAGCACATGCGCACGATGGAGCTGGCTCCATTGTGCGCATGCGCGAGACCCGGCTAGCAACGGGCAATCCGTCGCTCCGGGTATCGCACCAAGGGGGGCGAGCTGTCGATGTTGAGTGACAGCTCGCCCCCTTTGGTGGGCGGGCCGGGGGGGTGGCTGCCCAAACGGCAGGCGTTCCCATGAGAACGCCTGCCGTTTGGGGGCAGTGATGTCAGTGGAGAGCTTCCGGGTCTACCACAAGGGTCTCGTCGCAAGCCCGATGGTCGCGATGGTCTTGACCATCACGACCATCATCATGGCCGTTCGCTATAGCTGTGGGTGGTCACCCACAGCTATGCGAGCGGCCAAGAGGCCTGCCCTGATTCAGAGCGAGCGCTCTGACAGAGCGAGCGGCTCTGAATCAGGCCCTAGGTTCCATGGGCACCTAATCTACAAGCTCTTCATGGATGTACAGTAGGCTAATCTCTGCTAATATGAACTAAGACCTATTGCCCAGCATAATTTGTCAATGGTGAGCTGCAAAGTAAAACAAAATAAAAATATTTGAGACCATTTTGCGTTACATTTCTTATTGTGCAGTTACAATTTCCATCATGTACAGTATAGTACTCTAGAATGCACTTATTCTCCCACACATGATGCTGAAAGATGACATATGGGGGGTTCACTTAAGCTGGGCATACACGTGCAGATAAAATATCTGTCAGACTGACAGACATTTTATCTGGCAGCATGCCCGCCGCAAAAGTATAATATATAAATGTATAAGCCCGAAATCTGTGCTCCACCCCCATGGGAAGGAACGCAGGAAATGTCTGTCTATCGGCTGCGACTGGGCATACACTGACAGTTCACCTGTTAAATATCGCAATCCGGCATGCCCAACCGAGCAATATTTAACTTTGGTCACCCGGAACACACGCTACAATTATCGGGGAGATCCGCGGATATCGGGCGGATCGCCCCGATAATTGTAGCGTGTATGGCCAGCTTTAGTGAGTTTACCACTTTCCCAGATCTCCCCCTTTGACCCACGCCTGGTCTGCAGGTGCTAATTATATAAAGATATTACTCTTTGATTAGAGCTTTAGTATAGCTGGTTAACTAGCACCTCAGCTGCAGTATTGCATCCAAACTGGCCACAATGGAGCTGCATAAATTGGAATGGTGTATGTAAAAAACAACGAGTAGTAGTAGGTAAAATGTATCTTTTAATTACACACAAAGCTTAAATTAAAGTTTGTATCGAGTTTATTCTAATCAACTATAAATATTTTATCACCCTTCCTGTAATCATTATTTCATTGATTATAATATGTATTCTAAAATAATAATATATTGTTCATTTACTAGTCTTTAAAAAACGATTGTGTTGAGGAGTCACTGTGTCCGAGTCCTGTTCTGTCTTTATTTTATTTACAGATGCCAGTGGGTTCTTGATGCCTGGGCATGCTGGCACTTGTGGTTTTTCAATTGCCAACACAATATTCCATTTTAAAATGAACCATTGCCTTGGTATCCACCACCACCAAGGGTACGTAGAACAGCCCTAGTGCTATTGCAACTATGGCTCGATGGACCCAGGAAAGGAGCATGTACATTTTCTTGGATGGACTCTGCTCCCCTAGGGACACCAGCCCTGATACTAACTGTAACTGACCTAGGGCTAGTCGAATCATGGTGGGGGGTCCCTCACACTGCCAGTCTCCCAACTATGGTACCATTTCCAGTGAGTTTATTATCCGTGGAAACTTGAAACATATCACACTTTCCTCTGAGTCCAGCCTGGTACAAGACAAAGAGTACTGTTACCAGTGTGGTTCATTACAGGCAGTTTGTTTTAGAAAATTAAGCCTTATAGAATCCAGGGGCAGGATGCAGCAATGTGGAAAATGGAAAATGTGATCAAACCGCCGAAAATGCAGTTTTCAGGGGTTTGACTGCATTTCCCATATACACCAAGCCCCGGAATGCGATGCTGCTTGGATGCGGTGGGTAATGCCATCTTCGGAGAGTGATGTGAGAGGGATCCAATCAGAACCCTCCCAGCACCCCCCGCGGCGTGTGACCCAGAAGTCCCCCTGGACATGCACAGAATGATACCAGAAGGACTTCTGGATCATAGACCCAGACGTCCCTCATTCGCAAAGGACAGCTTTTACCAAGAGTGGTCATTTGTGATTTTGTTCATGCTTACTGGCGTAATTAACCCTTGGTTAATTGAGTAAATTGCTTTCCTTGTAGCCATTTCCACAATATTAATGATGCTGTCAATCAACATGGAAATTAGTTCTTCATCTGCCTCATCACATGGAGATACATCAAAAATATGTTTCTTCCATCATTTCCACCTTCTTCTAAAATATTTGGATAGATAATGGTCTGCTGGTTATGACAGGACAGGAAGGACCATCAGTAAGATTCATCATACACATTCTGTGTAGCAATATATACCTTATGGGCTATCTTTATTGCTTTCTCCCAATACATGACAGGAGACAAAATATTTTGCATTGTACTAAAAAATACATAAAGGAGGACTTTTATGGAACCTGAAAAATAATCATCTTCACCTTTACGTTGAATAGTTTATGCATGCTTGCAGAATTTTATCCTCAATTTACAGCAGCATAACAAGACTCGGTCTGGGCGAACAGATATTAGAATTTATGTCCTCTTTATCAGGAGGGTTCCATGGACCCGAGAGAGGATGAGCTGGTAGAACATGTGTAGTAGGGATGTGCAGGCTCGGATAGGTTCGAGTTTGCACGTGGAGTTCGGATTTTTCCCTCCAAAAAAACGGAACTCAGAAAGAGGCAAAACGTCATCTTACATGGACGAACATCATCATTCCTGGACTTTTGTCCAGGAATGATGATGTTCGTCCATGTAAGATGACGTTTTGCCTCTTTCTGAGTTCCGTTTTTTTGGAGGGAAAAATCCGAACTCCACGTGCAAACTCGAACCTATCCGAGCCTGCACATCCCTAATGTGTAGTGAAGATGAGCAAGTTAGGGTTTTATATGTGCCCAGGAACTCTCAGGAATTTTAGGTTACTTTTGATAAGTCTTGTTGTAGAAGTCATCTACTTTGTGCAATAGATGATGTTGAGTCATCATATTTTTCAAGGTAGCAACTGTATTCTCAAATTTATTGGTATCATCTTACAATTATAAGCTGGGCATTACCTGTAATTTCCAGTAGTGCTGAATTAATAGAGGCATGGAGTAATTCAAATGTTTGTCAAATAATAGTGTAAGAATATAACACCATCTGATTTACATATGCAGTATGTGTCTTTTACACCGTGAAAACCATATAAGCATGGGGCACCCTCCAGAAGAGTCTGTTGGAGGTGGTTTTTATTAAAAGTTTTTTTTAATCTATCTATCTATCTATCTATCTATCTATCTATCTATCTATCTTGTGAGGTATATCTATGTGTGTTTGGTGTCTCTGTTTTATCTTTTATGATGAACTTTGTTGTTTTGGTTTTAAAAGGTATGGTGTGGTGTATAACTTTTCACCTGTTTCTGTTTTCTTAGAGTATTTCCCATGCAGCTTTGTCAAAGTATCTGCCCGTAGGTAATGTAACAATCAGTCTATGATGAATATGACATAGAAAATTCATGACGAAATCCTCATACAGATGTGTCCTTGCTCATCTAGCCTCAATACGCCATGTAGCTCGATATGGCATGAGTGAGCTGTCAGGTTCCGCGATAGTCAACTAGCGGCAGGCTTCTTTTATTTTTATGTGACACTTGTATATTTGTGTGTGACTGAGGTCAGTGGCATAACTAGGGGGGGTCGAGCGGGGCACGTGCCATGGGCGCTGAGGCACCCACAGCAAAGGGGAGCACCACCAGCCAGGGCATCGTACCTGCATCGCCTACCCCCACGCCACCATTGCATCCAGACTGAGGGGTCTATTTACTAAGCAGTGTTAGGAGACAGAGTGAAAAGTGATAAGAAAGTGATAAGCCAATCAGCTCCCAACTGTAAATTTTCAAACACAGCGTGTGAGATGACAGTTGGGAACTGATTGGCTGGCACCTTATCACTTACTTACCACTTTTCACTCTGTCTCCTAACACTACTAAGTAAATAGACCCCTGAGTGACTTTAACAAGTAGGCAAGTGTGAAAGAGGTGTGTGTGTCTGTGTAGGCTTTCTCCCTGTGTGTGTGTATATGTGGGGCAAATTGCGAGATATAATTGTGAGATATATATCACCAACCAATCAGCTTCTAACTTACATTTCGCAGGCTGTATTTAAGAAATGATAGTTTGGAGCTGATTGGTTGGTGATATGTATTTCACAGTTTTATCTCACATCAACTTTTGATACATATGCACCTGTGTCAGAGTGTGTGTGTATATATGTTAGGGTGTGTATATATGTGTCAGTGTGTGTGTATATGTGTCAGTGTGTATATGTCAGTGTGTGTGTATATGTGTCAGTGTGTGTCTATGTGTCAGTGTGTGTGTATATATGTCAGTGTGTGTGGGAATATGTGTCAGTATGTGTGTGTGTGTGTGTATGTGTCAGTGTGTGTGTATATATGTGGCAGTATGTGTATATGTGTCAGTGTGTGTGTATGCGGGAATACGTGTCAGTGCATGTACAGTATATGTGTCAGTGTGTGTGTATCTGTGTCAGTGTGTGTCTGTGTGCATGTCTGTGTCATCAAATACACATTTGGAAATTTGACAAGCCCACAAAAATGTAAAAATTAGCTAAAAAAGGGGTGAAATGTTAAAGAGCTAAATTTACTAAGTACTCGTATTTACTTTTGTCTGTCCAGAATGGTACACTGTCCAGGTCAGCTCTGTCACTCCTAGATATATAGGTGAGCTGAGAGATGACATAGTGGGGAGGTGATGTGTGCTGAGAGATGACGTGGGGGGAGATGATGGTGTGCTGAGAGACGACGTGGGGGGAGATGATGGTGTGCTGAGAGACGATGTGGGGGGAGATGATGGTGCGCTGAGAGGCAACGAAGGGGGAGGTGATGGTGCTGAGAGTTGACACAGGGGGGAGGTGATGGTGTGCTGAGATGATGTAGGGGGAGGTGATGGTGTGCTGAGATGATGTAGGGGGGAGGTGATGGTGTGCTGAGAGATGACGAAGGGGGAGATGATGGTGTGACTGAGAGACGATGCAGGGGGGAGGTTATGGTGTGCTGAGAGACAACATAGGGGGGGATGTGAGGGTATGCTGAGACAACATGGTGGGGAGGTGTTGGTGTACTGAGAAGCAACGCAGGGGGGAGGTGATGGTGTGCCGAGAGATGATGCAGAGGGGAGGTGATGATGTGACTGAGAGATGACGCGAGGGGGGGAGATGATGGTGCTGAGATTTGACACAGGGAGGAAGGTGATGGTGTGCTGAGAGATGATGTAGGGGGGAGGTGATGGTGTGCTGAGAGACAATGCAGGGACATGATGGTGTGGCTGAGAGATGATCAGGGAGATGATGGTGTGGCTGAGAGATCTAGGGGGAAGGAAGTTACACAGGGGGCACGAGTTTGGTTGAACAGCTGTTGTATGATGATGACCTGGTTAATATACCTACACAAACGGGCATCTTTTCGACCATGTGACCTACATGAATAGTGAATACTGACTGAAGACTGAAGTCTTCCCAGGGAAGATACATTTCTTCAGAGGTTCCATATTGTGAGAAACCACCATATAGGTAAGGTGCATATGGAATGGAAAGGAATGTTCGCAGAGTGACAAGAAATGGGTGGCATGTCATGTTGTCATGCCCCATTTTCAGCGGCCATGCCCCTTCTTGTATGTGAACATGCCCATTTTGTGCAGCGCGCCTTGGGTGCACAAATATATTTTGCTTTGTGGTGGTGGGGGGTTGCCAATCTTAAACTTGCCCTGGGCTCCGAAGACCCTAGTTACGCCTCTGACTGAGGGGTCTATTTACTAAGCCTTGGATGGAGGTAAAAATGAATGGCGATAAAGTACCAAGCAATCATCTCCTAACTGCCATGTCACAGACTGTGTTTAAAAAATGACAGTTAGGAGCTGGTTGGCTGGTACTTAGGGGTATATTTACTAAAGTGCAGGTTTTCAAAAGTGGAATTGTTGCCCAACCGATCAGATTCTACTTGACACTTATCTAGCACCTTCTAGAAGATAGCTTGAATCTGATTGGTTGCTATTGGCAACATCTCCACTTTTAAAAACCAGCACTTTAGTAAATACAGCCCTTTATCTCCATTCACTTTATCTCCATCCAAGGCTCAGTAAATAGACCCCTTAATCTGTAAACGGAACTTGCCATGGAAAAAAGATGTGTCCTCTGCTTTGTTACATTTTGTATGCTGATTGAGAGACTAAGGGCTCTATTTATTAACATTATTTTTACTAAAATAAAGTGAAAACGGGTGTTTTCACACCCGTTTTACATTATTTTAGTATCACCTAAAGTTACTACAGGGCAATTGCAGTAGAATTCGTAAAATTCTACTCCAACCCCTAATTATCACTTGTTTTTAGTAAGCAGATCGTATTTTCCCATAATTGTAATGGGAAATGTGATCTGGCCAAAGTTACTAAGAGCTTGGAGCCGGCCCCAGTGATCAGCTGTGTGGTCTAAACAGACCACATGCTGATACACAGTAAAAAAAAAAAAAAAAAAATTAGTAAAAAAAAAAACTTACCTGAGTCCAGGGACCGGAGATCGGGGCTCCGGTGTTGTCTCCCCTCCGGTCAGCTGGTCTCCCAGCCTGCACTGGTGCCCGGTCGTCACGTGACCGGGTCCCAGTGCAGGATGGGATGTCAGCTGACCGGAGCTATGGAGGACATCACCGGAGCACCGATCACTGCAGGTAAGTGTATTTAAGGGAGGGGGGATCATGGGGGTCTGCGATCACATGGGCGGGGCTTAGTGTTGGTGGGCGGGACTTAGCGACAGTCGGCGCATGCGTCACCACTTGTCACAGTATTTTTTGCGAAAATACTGTGATAAGTGTGTGGAGGGGAATCGCAGGGACAGAGCTTTATCGCAAGCTCTGTCCCTGCAAGGGATTTTTAGTAAATCCCTTGCAGGGAATTCAGTGCGAATTCAGTCGGTAATATCACACTACAATCTGCATTCAAAATGCGGATTGTAGTAAATAGAGCCCTAAGTTACACATGAGTGAGGATACATCTGTGCAACAGCCACATAACATTATTTTCTTGAATTTTGGTAACTGAATGCACCATGTCTATTACAGTAATTCTCTACCAAAATACTTGTGGTGAAGGTTTTGAGCATTTCTGGCACACAAAATTAACTGGCATTTGACTTATAAGGCAAGTTTTAGTCTTGGGACCTTACCAAGCTATGATGCTACCAGAGCAGTAACTAGACTTTGTGGTGCCCTGTGCCAGAAAGAGCATTGGTACCCCCCCACCACACAATATTTCAAATAGGGACATAAGATGCGCACCTGAAAAAGGGTCATGGCCTAATGGGGAAGGACCAGGGAAGAGATAGGGGAGGCCAGGAGATGCTGGAGAAGGGGAAGCTACAAGTGAGAATGATAATAAACAGAAAGTTTACATTGACCGAACAACGCCCACTGCCCTGTGGTGCCCTGTGCCATAACACAGGTCGCACCACCCTAGTTATGGCCCTGGATGCTACTGTATAATAAAGGGACAGTCAGGCATGTTGATAGGGAGCCCCAACATTGTACCTATAGCACTAGCAATGTATACATCAATTAAAACGTAAAGGAAGATGCCAGTCCTTGTGGGTGATAGCTATACTGAAATATTTTTAGGCCTACAATTCAGGAGTTTGACTCTAACAAGTTAAATGAGAAATTCCCATCCACAGCAGCATCAGCTTTAGAAGGATTGTGTCATCTAGTCTTCACCTTCTCTTATATGGAGTGCTGTAACAAGGGGCGCATCCACTAGACGATTTTAGCAGGCGATTGAACTATAACGATATCGTTATCGTTCCATCGTTTAAAAATCGTTTAAAAATCATTTGCAAATCATGCAGTAATTGTTTCTAACGATGAACGATGCACGCTCCCGCTGCTCGTTTGATCGTCTCCTCCATCGACTGAACATGCAGGTCAATTTCACTTGATCGCTTTCATATCGTTTGGAGATCGTTTACAAATCGTTTACACATCGTTTACACATCGTTCACACTGAACAATCAAACGATGAACCACTATCTGCCCACTATAGCTGAAAGCTGCCAATCACAGATTGAAACGACATCGTATATCGTTAGATCTTTTGCAAACCGTTCAGAGTGGAAGATCAAATTTCAAGGGAAAATTCAAGGGAAAATCGTTTAGAGGTTGGACAGGGATAAAATCGTCTTGTGGATACCCCCCTATACAGTATCTAAATAAATAAAATAAAAACACATTATAGGGGAGTGGTAACATGTAATCTTATTATTTTATATAGCAAAACACAATGTTTAATTTTCTCCATTAAAACAAATAGGCTCAGTTAGTAAATGTGTTGCAGCTGGCAAGGGTGTTTTATTAGCTTATTTCCACCATTTGAATATTTACTATATTATTGTAATGAACCATAAAGGTTATAAACACACTCAAATCTTTTTTTTCCATAGTGCGTTTACCATCCACATTGTGTGTGTGTGCCTGCCTTTCTAGGTGTGGGCTCTTGTGTTAGTCATTTAAAAACACTTTTCAAATTGTACTTTTTTATTCGAGTTATTTTAATGTACTTCCAATATATTAGTTTGCTAACATTATGTCCATATTGAATAATTTAGTTATGAGAGTGATGTGGAAGTTACTGTTCTAAAACACGCTTAAAAATAAATGTGTGTTTTTATTGAAGCAATTTAACTTTTTTTGGAAACTAGAATATAGATGTTATACACGTCAGTCACTAGAACCTGAGCCTGACCATAATTACCATTTAGCAGTAGCACACACATAGCACGGCTGTTCCTATTAATCAGGTAGCTGTGCATCCACTCAACCGCTTACAGTAAAAAATTCTCTGCTCCTTTTATTTTTTTAATAAGCAAGCAAGCATAGCACACTTCTAAATGCAATTACAGTGCTCCCTCATTATATTGCCTATTTTAAAAACAAGCATTAGAGTGAGAGTAGACAATACATTTATTAAATATTGGGGGTTTTGAAGAATGCAGTATAATCCTTAACTTCTATGTAAAATGTAGTCAGCTGAAGCAAGACAATGAGAAGTGACGGCTGTAATTTACACTGATTGTCTCTCTGCATTCTAAACCATGTTGTCTTAAACTTAACAAACACTAAGGAGCACAGGGCCTGATTCAGCAAGCAACGCAAAGGAGAGAACACACGCACTTGGCCGATATTGATTGACAGGAAGTACCGATTGTGGGTGGTGACAGGGGGTTGTCAGGCGAATACAAGCGTGCCTTTGCGTTGGAACGCCATTTTAGGGGCGTCCATAAGTAAGCCAGTGCGACGACAGACGCAGTGATGAGACTCTGTGCACACAGGAAGTTGGCAAGATCCTGCGCGAGGTCTGGTCAACCACTATTATACAAATGTGGTCGATGGTTCACGATGTTACCGATGTTTACGCTATCTTGCGTACTCATCAGGCTTTGAGTAAAGGGAGATGGGCGCTTAATATAGGGCTGGGCGTCTGCATCTTGTGCTGCTGTCTCCGTGTGTATGCATTGATTAGCATGTTCTCGCAGCGGACGGGTGCATGCGTTCTCTCTTTTGCGTTGCTTGCTGAATCAGGCCCATAGTGAGGAAACATGATAAAGTAGATTTTAACTTACTGTAATTTTAAATAAGAACACTCTGCATAAATGATCAAACAAACCACTAAAACATGTACTTAGCTGGAAATAAATCCTTGGCAGGTCACTAAACTCATGGACCAGAACATTTACATAAAAGGTAAAAAATGTCCAAATCCAACCATAAAAAAAGAAAATTCATATTAGGGAAATTGAGGGTTGAACCTGGTTCCAACCAGGCTCCGCCTCCTCTTTTGGCTGTAGAAGCTGTGGGCATCCTGGGACCTTTCTTCGTGTTAGATCCACAAGGTGAGATTAAGGGCTCACATGGATCTGGGGCTGAAAGTGATCAAGGGCCTATTGTGAGAAGCGGAGGAGATATCACCACATACTTGCCTACATCCTGGCTGTGTAGCAGGGGGGCGGGGCCTGTATAGAGGGGCGTGGCCATGCACTTTATAAGTGTTTAGGGGCGGGACTGGGGGCGGAGCCACGCAATAGCGTCATTTAGGCTCCGCCCCCACAACAAAATGCCGATATTTCCGGCATTGCTATGCGGGGGGTGGGGTTATGATGATGGGGGTTTAGCATTACATTGCAGGGGGGACTGGAAAAGTCGGGAGGCCTGCCTACTTTTCCGGGGGGCCGGGAGCGGCACTCGATTTTCGGGAGGCTCCCGGCCAAATCGGGAGAGTAGGCATGTGTGTATCACCAGTGCAGTGTTGGTGTGGCCAGTGCCATTTGGGCATGTATGCCCACTACACTATCAGCCCCAATGTCTCCCTAAATAGGTAAAAGTATAAAAAATTTATCATTTTGTGAGGGAAAATAGGAGAACAATTTCAATATTTATGGCCAACTGTATAACCAGCTGATCATCATCCTGCTGTCTTGATGATGGGCCTATTTTTATATGGAGGCCTGGGTCTATTTTCCCATCTGCTCCATTGTTAATTTGGCTTCTCCAGGTCAACCTGCCACAAGATTTTGGATTTCTGGAATTATGTATTCTCCTTCCTAAGCAACATCAAAAAGATTCTTACCTGAAAGGTCCCCAGTCCCTTTTTAATTAGGACTGTAAATAGAAGGGACTGATAAGTACAAATTTACCTCCCATATTCTAAAACAGTGGTCTCCAACCTTAATTGGAGTGGGAGCTACTTGAGAAAAATGAGGCATCTTGAAGAGCCACATTTTATTTTTGAAAGCTAAAATCTGGCTACTAACCAAATATGGCATAGATAAACAACAATGCATTTATTAATATAGTGATAAAGGGGTTTATTTACTAATCTTGTGGTCAGCGGGGAGCAGGGTGCTGCTGGGTGGTTTGTGCAGGCAGAACACAGTGGATGGCCAGGTCCCACACCCACTTTCATCTGTACTTCTGATGCCTGTGGAAAGCTGTCAGCGGGGAGCAGGATGCTGCTGGATGTATTATGCAGGTGGGACAGTGCATGGCCTGGTCCCACATCGCCTTTTCAAAGTGTCCAATCTGTACCTCAGAATGTCTGACGGTACATGGCTGCTGGTGCCAGCATGTTCCCGTCACGCCAGCTAACCAAAGCTCTGCCACCACAGTCACCACCCAGGAACTCCTATCGAAATTATATGGTTAGCCATGCAATTCCAATATGCATCCACCTGCGGTAACCAGCGGGACGCATGCACAGTGTATCTCTGACTTATACACAGATTTGAAACCTGTAACCTCTAAATCGGGTACAGTGATTGCCAATGACTTTTCTGCAGACCTCTTCACAGGCTACCATCAGAGTTGCTGTCATTACAAAACTTTTTTTATTAAATACATCTGAAAGATTACTTGATATATTACAATATGCAGCGATAAGAAATTATACTTTTTAAGGCCCCACTGCCACCAATGATAAATAGACCCCCTGGTCCTTTAAATGTCCTGAGATTGTCAGTCCATCCAGCAACAACAAGGTTAACATGCCAGCTCTGCAATGATCTGATGTGCATGCTGCCTTACCTCTGTTTAGACCTGTAGATCAAAGCAATTATGAGCCATTACAAGCCTTTAAAAAAAAAGCCTTCGCTCTTACAGACATATGCTAAAGATCACTTTTATAAATTCTTCCTGTCTGGTAATCACATTATCTCCCTCTCTTTCTTACTCATATATATATATATATATATATATATATATATATATATATATATATATATAATATGTTACAATGTAGTCTTGCATGTTACATCCCAAAGTTTTCCAGCCGCTGTTTGTAGCACAGGTACTGTACGTTGCAGGTCATACAGTGCATTTCAGTTTCATTATGTTACATAGTTCCTGTAAATACTGACATAATTAGCTCACCAGCATTTCACAACATGCAAAATGTGTAGTCTAGTAAGATATAATATAAAAAACTTAATATCTATTCATTGTTTCAACAAGCCTTCATTTTAATTTTGTATTCCCCAAAAGGAACACTATCTCTCTAATACCCCTTTTCCACCAAAATTCTGGGTCTGACCCGGAGTTGGAACAGGGTTCCTATCCGGATCAGACCCGGAATTTTGCAGGTGCCATCTCGGGATATTCCCGAGTCGGCGCCACTCACACCGGAGTCTGGTCTGCATAGACCCGGCTTTTCCGGTGTGTAAGTGGTCGCTCTCCCCTTTTACACCAGGGCGCTGCCCGGGTTAACCCTTCAATAACCCGGGTTTTAGCTCCAGTGTAAAAGGGGTATTATATAGAAAACATCCCCTAACCCAGTGGTTCCCAAACTGTGCGCTGTGGCACCCTGGGGTGCCTCGGGACACCTGCAGGGGTGGCTCAGTATGGTGGTCCCGCACCAAATCAAATTTTTTATGGTCAATGAAACGTAAATATGTGGGCAAACAAAAGTGCAAACCTGTCCAACACCACATAACTGAACCTAAGGATGACCGGTAAGCACAATTTCCTTCACTTTACTACTTCATTACATTTTTTTCTGAATCTCTCAATAACAAACTTAAACTTAGGGGTGCCAAGAAATCAATCCTGATACTCTAGGGCGCCGTGACTCAAAAAAGTTTGGGAACCACTGCCCTGACCAATGTGTGACTGACAATATTTAGAGATTCTAGGCCTCACGTTCGGGAATCTGCACAAGTGCATGATCCGTTCTCCGCATGTGCAGAACAGGTATGCGATCCTGCTCGCAGACTGGCAGCAGACTGCCAGTGATTAACAGTCTGCTGCCGTTTGTGGGCGGGATGGCAATGCACTCCGTTTCCTGAAACAGAGGTATGTCGCTGTCGTTGGTGAGAGAAGAGGCCAGGATCTCCATTGGCTGACGGTGATTTCCTGGCCTCTTCCTCTCAACTGTGGCGTCATGCTGCTGGACCCCATGGGTCACCTTAGCCAGCTGATGTTGCGCAGATTATCAGATGCTGCGTTAGACAACACAGCTTAGATAAGTAATGCACAGGAGGCATGAAGCCTGCTGCTGCATTACCATATCTGCAAGGGTCGCAATTGCAAAGCTGCCTGCGTGCATATATCATATATCTATAGCCTGCGTGCAGCTTTGCAATTGCGATCCTTGCTGAATCAGGTTATTCCTGTAACCACCTGCATTAAAGATGATACTGATTGTAGCATTGATGATCTCACACTATTGTGTACAGCTGGTGGGAACTGCACACAGTTTTTATCACAAGCAATTAATCGCTCTGGTTAAAAAGCTACCAAATTAAATTTGAGGAAAAAATTGTTTGGGTTGCTGAATTTTTTGACCATAATATTCCTATTGTTAATTTCTTCAGAGCTTTTGTGTTTTGTTCTACACATATAAATTAAATACACATGGATAACTAACTGCAAATGTGGATGTTTGCACTGAGTGTATTAACAGATAATACAATATTGTCATACAGGTAAAGCATAAAACATAACAGACAGTAACATATAATAACTTCCCATCTATAATGCACTGAATTCAAGTTTCAGTTCTACTTTTTTTACTTACTTGGCCTATAATATTTGGCATGTAAACATTGGTTTGTATTGGTATTACAAACAATAAATAAATCTTAATAAAACTGATCCCACTAAGGCCCTAACTGTGTGGAGTTTGTATATTCTCCCTGTCCTTGCGTGGGTTTTCTCCGGGTGCTCCGGTTTCCTCCCACACTCCAAAAAATATACTGGTAGGTTAATTGTCTCCTAACAAAATTAACCCCAGTGTGTATGTGTGTGTGCATGTGATCGGGAATATAGAGTGTAAGCTCCACTGTGGCAGGGACTGATGTGAATGGCCAAATATTCGCTGTAAAGCGCTGCGGAATATGTGTGTGCTATATAAATTACTGGTAATAAATAAATAAAAGGTATTTCAGTACAAAGCAAAATTCTAACATTTAATAAAGTAAAACATGGAACAAAAATATTTTCTAAGCCAAATATGTTGGCAGCACATACTTCTACACGTGTACTGGGCGGGCATAAGGAACACAGAGTTTACTGGAGTAGGGCCCCCGTGTTATTTTATGTCCTCCTGTGAGTTTTATCTGCAGCTGAGCTGTGACCAGGGAAAAGCAGAACCTGAGGTGTTATCACGCTCTCTCTGCTCCACCAATCCCCACTCATTCCTTTGATAGACAGTACGGCTTTTGGTGGATATAACGTTATTTCTACATATGAAACTATATGTGTTAGGAGACAGGGTGTATGTGTTTGATGATGGGCAATTTCATATGCTGGACAATAGGGTCAGTTTTGCATTTACTTTTTATGCCATATTGTGCCTGTTAAATATTTATTTACTTTTTGCTTTATTGTGTCATGTTATGTGCCGACCACTAGGAGGCTTGTGTAGCGCTGGATGCATTTGTGCACTAAATATAGGAAATATAGGAAAAGACAAATGCAAGAAATGCCCACTTATATCCAGCTGCAAAACAGTAGCATTTGCTCCAGACATAGGCCCTCATTCAGAGCCACTCGCTAGCGGCAGTACGCTCGTTCCGAGCGATGTTCGCACATCTGCGCATGCGTACGGTTTTTAGTACGCATGCGCGAACCAGTCAGTGCGGCCGAAAATCGTTGGTACGCAATATAGCGAGGGCCTGCTATTTTGAGTGACAGAATGAGGCGTATGTGGGTGGTAACAGGGGAAGGTGCTTGAAAACGGGGAGTGAAGATCCGAACGCAGGCGTGCTTAAAGGTCAAAACGGGCGTTTTAAAGGAGTGCATATTTAATACAGCAGCGTCATTGACCACGTCACTTGGTTTTTTTTAACTCAGAACTGCTCGCAAAATAGCGGTTGAAAACACCAACCACAAGAATAGCGAGCAGTTCATACGCTGTACGATGTACTCGATTAATCTAATAAATAGCGGACATGACGTATGGTGCGTGCGGCCAGGGGGCGTTTTTATCAAAAAAACGAGCGTATGTTTTGCTCGCTCGTTCAGACTTAGAGGTGGGAACAGACTGCAATTTGCGAACGGATCATTTGAATAGCCACCCCTTGTTTTTGAACGAACGACCACAAATAGCGAACGGCTCTGAATCAGGCCCATAGTTCAGGAGTCCAAATGTTTACATTACTATTCTACTTGTACACAGCATAATAATGTAATGGAGTATCATATACGCAAGAGAGGTGACACATTTTTAATATAAAACAAAATACAAATAACTATGAATACATAAGTAAAGTACTGTAAATTGCATACAAAAATGTGCTGTATATCTTCTTTACTGCTATACTATAAAAGGAAACTTTGCTGTAGGTAATGCAAGTGGATGGTGATGGCTTCATATAACATAGAATGATCTGTACAATCAGCTTAAATGATCCAAAAGCAATCAGCCAATCTGAAGCAGTTAGATAGTGCTGCCAGTGGTCATCATCATCATCATTATCATCATCATCACTATGTTAGGCGCTGCAGAACACTTGTGGCGCCATATAAATAAAGGATAATAATAATAATTGCATTTATTTGCAATAGTCCCCAAGCACCTGCAGGAGATGCGGAACACACCATTACTGTACTTGCTACCTCCATCCTCCTTACACCGCTGCAATCATAGGGAGCTGTGAGTGAGCACACCACGTGTAAAGCTACACGCATACTGTTTTTTTGCGTGCATGATCAGCATCAACTTATGTATCTTGGGTAAAAAGAAAAATATACAGACAAACGTCCAATTCTACATGAGCCTCTAGGAGCCGTATTCAATTTGAGCCGAGCCGCGTTAAGTTAGCGCGGCACGGACTTAATGCCGACTTCACCTGTTTTGTAGGAGTTAAAGTATCACGCGCGTGCACGCTTTACCCCGTAGTCAATTTCAAAGTACCCGTAAACGGCACCCGGCAATACTGTAACAAGCGGAAAGTGCTGTCATTTTTGGGGAAATCAGCCTGTCACCCCCCCCAAATGATGCTCTGACATGGGGGTTCACTATGGTACTCCCCGATTTGGCTTGCTGAAGGTATTTGGTGTTTTCAAATGGGCTCAATTGCTGCTAAATAGCGTTTTTCTATACCTGATGCAGAATAGTATTTAGGAGTATTTTTTCCAGAAAATAACGTATCCCAGCAAATTTGGGGTACTTGAAAATGGGGGTCAGCATATTTAAAGTTGAAAAAGTGAAGTTGAAAAAATCGTGAAAAATCCACCTGTCGCAAACACCTGCAATCACACTTGGGGCATACTTGGGGACCCCTCCCAGAGTCAAGTTCGCTAGTTTTCAACTTTGTACCCCAACATTTTTTTTTTCGTCCCCTATTTCAAAGTCAATTTTTGGGGTGTCCTTAAGTAATTTAAAAAATTTTTTTGACACAGATTACCTTTGAGGGACTGTCTGAAGGCTGCACGGGGGTTCCCGAAACGTTGCACCCCAAAACCCCAATTCTGCACTTTTTACTGCCTGCCATTCATAGGCGATACTTTACTGCCTATTACATTGCATTGGCTTTCCGCCTAGGCGGAAAGTCTTTCAAATTGAATACGGGGTAAAACCAAAACAGGTGATAATGACGTCATTCGCGGTAACTTAACGTGGATCCGGACTTAACGCTTCAAAATGAAAATGGGCCCAAGTGTTCTTTTTTTTTTCACCATACTGAGTGCACTGTGCAATATTTACCTTTGGTCACTCTGGAGCTTGATAAATTTAATCCTGGCACATGAGTCCATAAAGAGGCCAAATGAGCCTGATTTCCAGGGAGATTCCATAGAAATGTATGATCCTGGGGCCTGATTCAGACCCACTCGCAAGCGGCTGTCCGCTCGCAAGTGGGTCGATGTTGTGCACTGCGCATGCGCACGAGGGCGGGAGCTCCGTCGTGCGCATGCGCCAGATGCGACGAGCGAAGGACTTTCCTTCGCTCGTTGTGTCTGATCAAAGGGGGCGTGCTGTCGATGTTGATTGACAGCACGCCCCCTTTGGTGGGGGGCGTGCCGGGGGCGTGCCTCCCTGATGAAGAAGCCGGCCCACTGACATCACTAGTGATGTCAGTGGGAGTGATTTTGGCTCTGATAGAGCCAAAATCACAACGGGCCTTGCGGTTGAAAAACTCAACCGCAGGCTCCGGCTTGCAGTGGCGATGGTCGCGATGGTCAAGACCATCGCGGCCATCAAACTGCACGCTCGTATATGCTGTGGGTGGTGACCCACAGCTATACGAGCGTCCAGGAGGACGCTCCATAATTATGGAGGGCGGCCCTCATTTAGAGCGTGCGCTCTGCTCAGAGCGTATGGCTCTGAAGGAGGGCCTTGGACCGCACAACAATTTCCCTTTGTATACTGACAGCCATTATCACTATGTATTCTTATTTTCAGAACTTTACAAGATAATCTTTATAAAGCATTTTATAGTTGAACAATTCACATTATTATGGGTATATTTACTAAAGTGCAGGTTTTTTAGAAGTGGAGATGTTACCCATAGGAGCCAATCATATTCTAGCTATTATCTTCTAAAAGTTGCTAGATAAAAGTAGAATCTGATTGGTTGCTATGGACAACATCTCCACTTCTAAAACTGTTACATTAGTAAATATACCCCTAAGTGTTAAGTGAATGTTTTCAATAGGGATCATTGTACACACCCTGAGAGTACAGTGCCTAAAAGACACCTGATCAGCATCTCAGGGCCATTTCACATTATTTAAAAATCTTTCCATCAGTGATCACAAGGTGTAAAAAGATGAAGTTGGGGCTAACAACATATGTTACAACCTACAGTATATGTTTTCCTTCTCATAGCTGCATGTGAAGTCATTATTATCAATATTTTACATTCTTTGGTATAATACAATATTTACTATGCTATATTATACACATGAGTCTATTTATTAATATATTAATATGAGGTGTTAAGGGAGAGTAGGTACAGTATGCATGCATTTACTCATGTATGTCGATTTGGTTTAGCAGAAAGCGTACAGAGACTTCACTTGCACTATCGCATCTGTGCTGCTTCCTTCTCTACCTAGTCTTCCACCCACTCAGTCTAGCTGGTCTACCCAAGTTCACCCTATGCTGCTAACTGAGGGTACTGGGTAAATTCTCTGTATTGGGAAATTCATAGGGTATATTCACCAAAAAGAAGTGAATGTTTCCTGCTTAGTTTGACTTTAGAGGCAACAGTCCCACTGACTGTCACATGCAACTTTCCTCACTTGGATGTTATGCAGGCAAACGCATTTTACCATATCAACGCATTTCTAGACGCACACTCAATTCATGCTCCTTGGAACTGTTCTGAAATAGAAGGTGTGTACACTTTTTCCTAGTTATTGGCTACACATAATGCCCATGGTGGGAAGCATGTCAGCATTAGGACCACCATCTTTACTCATTATGAGTGGGATGCAGCAATTGGAGAAATGCGATCAAACCACCAAAATGCGTGTTTGACAGCATTTCTCATATGTACCAAGCCCTGGAATGCGATGCACTCCAGGGCTAGGGATGCACTCCGGGGTTAGGGATGCACTCCGGGGTTAGGGATGCACTCTGGGGCTAGGGATGCACTCCGGGGCTAGGGATGCACTCTGGGGCTAGGATGCGGTGGCATTACCCGATAGATGCCTATGGGCTTATAAATGGAGAGTGCTGTGAGAGGGATCCAATCGGATCCCTCCCAGAACCCCCCGTGGAGTGTGACCCAGAAGTACCCCTGGACATGCGCAGAATGACAGCAGAGGGACTTCTGGGTCATAGACCCGGTAGTCCGTCATTCGCTAAGGACAGCTCTTACCGAGAGAGCTGTCCTTTGTGGCGGGATGCAAAACTTTTATATTTTTATCTAAATTAATCATGAGAGTATGGGAACACAGGGAAATGTTTATCACGTGTGTCACTCCCATGGGTCTGAATGACTGTTATTACATTGGTTCAATTACATCTAGAAATGTTTTTCTCCCATAAAAAGGCATATTTGAATGATAAATTCAGGACTCCTTTGGATGGAACCCCTCCTTTTGTGGGACAATGCTATTGTTATATTGGGGAGCATGTGGATGTCTTCTGATTACAGTATAGAGAGGAAAACATGTCCTGGTAGTACATGACAAGGCAGATATCTTGTTCATTTTAACACTGTTTAACACTTTTCTTTTTACTTTTCTTGTGTCTTAAAAACACTCATTATAATTTATGAAATGAAAAAGCAGATGCATGATACATATATTCTTACAGTAATGCTTCAACTAGAGTGGGAGGCAGGGCTAGGTCAGAGGGGTGACGCTCACACACATGCTGAGGCCTATCTTATTTTGCTGCGAACCGGGGTTCCCTGGCAGACAAGGAGCCAGTTCTGCCAAAGACAGAGAGCAGAAGTGTCACCACTCTGCCAGCTCCTCCCACCATAAAAAGCAAACAGTGATTCACTGCCGAAACACACGCAGAGCCTGGTAATGCTGCAGCCATCTAAGGTCTGTAACTTACTAAACTGGATCTTACACAGTATGAACCGGCAGGTAAGGTAATAAAGGGTCATATGGTGCAAACAATGCCTCTGGCTATATACTACTTCTATGGCAACAAAACACCCTCTATACATATATACAATTAAAAAGAAACACGTCACAAGATATTCTCAGGCTGACTGCATGAGTAACGATACAACAAAAATGTACCCATTATGTGCTTTCTTGTTCCCCACCCCCTTGTGTGCATTAAAATTAAAATTCTATATCAAGCGGAAGAGCTTAATGACCTATAATATAAAGCAGCTGTAGATTCAGATGAAATGAAAGTACAACAAGGTAACTGTACAAATACTTTATAATTTTTATTTTAATTTATTGCAGACAATGGTCATCATTAAGAAACCTGGATCTGGAAAGTGTGTTTATCACATTTTGTTACAGGAAGATTTATAGTTTGCTAATGAACAGCCAAAGGAAAACAGCTTTGATAAGTGAGTTCTACACATACACTTTGTGAACAATTTTTAATACAATGCAGAAAACCTGTTTCTTTCCTGTACAACAGTACAGGACATCACAATATGCAGTCATTGTATTATGTCCACTCACAGAACAGTGATACACTGCTCTGCATAAAAGCAAAATAATTTAAAAGAGACAAAGTGGTGGAGAAGGCACATTTAGGGGGGTGCTCCTTGTATACTGTATGAAGGCAAGTTTAGGGGGGTGCTCCTTGTATACTGTATGAAGGCACATTTAGGAGGTGCTCCTTGTATAATGTATGAAGGCAAGTTTAGGGGGGTGCTCCTTGTATACTGTATGAAGGCAAGTTTAGGGGGGGTGCTCCTTGTATACTGTATGAAGGCACATTTAGGAGGTGCTCCTTGTATACTGTATAAAGACACATTTAGGGGGGTGCTCCTTGTATACTGTATGAAGGCAAGTTTAGGGGGGTGCTCCTTGTATACTGTATGAAGGCAAGTTTAGGGGGGTGCTCCTTGTATACTGTATGAAGGCAAGTTTAGGGGGGTGCTCCTTGTATACTGTATGAAGGCAAGTTTAGGAGGTGCTCCTTGTATACTGTATGAAGACACATTTAGGAGGTGCTCCTTGTATACTGTATGAAGGCAAGTTTAGGGGGGTGCTCCTTGTATGCTGTATGAAGACACATTTAGGGGGGTGCTCCTTGTATACTGTATGAAGGCAAGTTTAGGGGGGTGCTCCTTGTATACTGTATGAAGGCAAGTTTAGGGAGGTGCTCCTTGTATACTGTGTGAAGGCAAGTTTAGGGAGGTGCTCCTTGTTTACTGTATAAAGACACATTTAGGGGGTGCTCCTTGTGTACTGTATGAAGGCAAGTTTAGGGGGGTGCTCCTTGTATACTGTATGAAGGCAAGTTTAGGGGGGTGCTCCTTGTATACTGTATGAAGGCAAGTTTAGGGGGGTGTTCCTTGTATACTGTATGAAGGTAAGTTTAGGGGGGTGCTCCTTGTATACTGTATGAAGGCAAGTTTAGGAGGTGCTCCTTGTATACTGTATGAAGGCACATTTAGGAGGTGCTCCTTGTATACTGTATGAAGGCAAGTTTATGGGGCTGCTCCTTGTATACTGTATGAAGACACATTTAGGGGGGTGCTCCTTGTATACTGTATGAAGGCAAGTTTAGGGGGGTGCTCCTTGTATACTGTATGAAGGCAAGTTTAGGGGGGTGCTCCTTGTATACTGTATGAAGGCAAGTTTAGGGGGGTGCTCCTTGTTTACTGTATAAAGACACATTTAGGGGGGTGCTCCTTGTATACTGTATAAAGACACATTTAGGGGGGTGCTCATTGTATACTGTATGAAGACACATTTAGGGGGGTGCTCCTTGTTTACTGTATAAAGACACATTTAGGAGGTGCTCCTTGTATACTGTATGAAGGCAAGTTTAGGGGGGTGCTCCTTGTATACTGTATGAAGGCAAGTTTAGGGGGGTGCTCCTTGTATACTGTATGAAGGCAAGTTTAGGGGGGTGCTCCTTGTATACTGTATGAAGGCAAGTTTAGGGGGGTGCTCCTTGTATACTGTATGAAGGAAAGTTTAGGGGGGTGCTCCTTGTATACTGTATGAAGACACATTTAGGAGGTGCTCCTTGTATACTGTATGAAGGCAAGTTTAGGGGGGTGCTCCTTGTATACTGTATGAAGGCAAGTTTAGGGGGTGCTCCTTGTATACTGTATAAAGACACATTTAAGGGGGTGCTCCTTGTATACTGTATAAAGGCACATTTAGGGGGTGCTAGTTGTTTACTGTATGAAGGCAAGTTTAAGGGGGTGCTCCTTGTATACTGTATGAAGGCAAGTTTAGGGGGGTGCTCCTTGTATACTGTATGAAGGCAAGTTTAGGGGGGTGCTCCTTGTATACTGTATGAAGGCAAGTTTAGGGGGGTGCTCCTTGTATACTGTATGAAGGCAAGTTTAGGGGGGTGCTCCTTGTATACTGTATGAAGGCAAGTTTAGGGGAGTGCTCCTTGTATACTGTATGAAGGCAAGTTTAGGGGGGTGCTCCTTGTATACTGTATGAAGGCAAGTTTAGGGGGGTGCTCCTTGTATACTGTATGAAGGCAAGTTTAGGGGGGTGCTCCTTGTATACTGTATGAAGGCAAGTTTAGGGGGGTGCTCCTTGTATACTGTATGAAGACACATTTAGGGGACTGCTCCTTGTTTACTATATAAAGACACATTTAGGGGGGTGCTCCTTGTTTACTGTATGAAGGCAAGTTTAGGGGGGTGCTCCTTGTATACTGTATGAAGGCACATTTAGGAGGTGCTCCTTGTATACTGTATGAAGGCAAGTTTAGGGGGGTGCTCCTTGTATACTGTATGAAGGCAAGTTTAGGGGGGTGCTCCTTGTATACTGTATGAAGGCAAGTTTAGGGGGGTGCTCCTTGTATACTGTATGAAGGCACATTTAGGAGGTGCTCCTTGTATACTGTATGAAGCCAAGTTTAGGGGGGTGCTCCTTGTATACTGTATGAAGGCAAGTTTAGGGGGGTGCTCCTTGTATACTGTATGAAGACTCATTTAGGGGAGTGCTCCTTGTATACTGTATGAAGGCAAGTTTAGGGGGGTGCTCCTTGTATACTGTATGAAGACACATTTAGAGGGGTGTTCCTTGTTTACTGTATAAAGATACATTTAGGGGGGTGCTCCTTGTTTACTGTATAAAGACACATTTAGGGGGTGTTCCTTGTATACTGTATGAAGGCAAGTTTAGGGGGGTGCTCATTGTATGCTGTATGAAGACACATTTAAGGGGGTGCTCCTTGTATACTGTATAAAGGCACATTTAGGGGGTGCTAGTTGTTTACTGTATGAAGGCAAATTTAGGGGGGTGCTCCTTCTATACTGTATGAAGGCACATTTAGGGGGTGCTCCTTGTATACTGTTTGAAGGCACATTTAGGGGTGCTCCTTTACTGTATAAAGGCAAGTTTAGGGGGGTGCTCCTTGTATACTGTATGAAGGCACATTTAGGGGTGCTCCTTTACTGTATAAAGGCAAGTTTAGGGGGGTGCTCCTTGTATACTGTATGAAGACACATTTAGGGGGGTGCCCCTTGTATACTGTATGAAGGCACATTTAGGGGGGTGCCCCTTGTATACTGTATGAAGGCACATTTAGAGGGGGTGCTCCTTCTATACTGTATGGGGGCCTATACTGCATTTTTCTTAAATATGTGTTTTATGAGCACTGTGATCGGCCTGGCAATCAGGAGCTATCCTCTACTTTCATTGGACCTTTTTAGCAACTTACTCCTGGAATGAAACTCCTGAATTTCAAGACGCACTTCCTACAGTAGATTCTGCCCGCTAAATATATATCAAACATAAGGTATATATAGAAATTAATTGTGTGGAGACAAAACAGTAGCATATAGGGTCTATTTATCATGTGGGGAAATGCTTTATACTCATCCAATAATGGTGTCTTTAGAAGAGATAGGACTTATTCAACAAACTCAACAAAGACAAGCAAAGGCTATTACTGGCTGGCCACGGTGACAGCATAGGGAAGCCTAAGCAAAGGCTATTACTGGCTGGCCACGGTGACAGCATAGGGAAGCCTAAGCAAATGCTATTACTGGCTGGCTACGGTGACAGCATAGGGAAGCCTAAGCAAAGGCTATTACTGGCTGGCCACGGTGACAGCATAGGGAAGCCTATTTAAAAAAAAGATAAGAAAGCACCAGTACCGCCACCGGTCCTCTCATCACTATCGCCAAGTCAGAATGGCAATAGAATAGGTGATACAAAAGAGAAAATGCTTTATAAATACAAAAAAGTACACTGTATTTATATATTAAAAATAAAAATAATATTTAATTTTCTATTTTTTCCATAAAACTGCAACTAGAAGCCCTTATGGCGGGCACTGCCACCCACGGGGTCACCACTCAGCAATGACCGCTCCACAATACTGTACTGTACAGAGATTTAGTCCCTATTGGAGTTTGAAGACCTTGGGACATGTATATAATAATGTGCTCTATGGGAAAGGAGACTTGCTATAGGTGAAGACCTTGTAAAGTGGTTTAGGGATCTCATTATCTCAATAGGTATTGCCAAGTCAGCCTTCCAGTGTAGTGCATATGTGGGACCCGGCAATTCAGTAATAGAATATCTTTCATATCAAAGCTGATTGATAAATGGGGCTCTAAATCCCTTTAAAGCCACAAGTCTATTTCTTATATTAACTGTTATACTATATGTACTGTTATAATTTTGGCTTCAACATCAGGAAAATATATAGCCCTGAGGGAAGATAAAAAGATGTAGTGTGGGGGTCATGGTGATGTGGTTTGTGTCATCAAAGTCCCCCTCCCACTGTAAAATGTCACGATTTCCAGCACTGCGCAGCGGGGCCATGGGGATGTCATCTGGGAAGGTGATCTGCTCTTATAGAAGTCCATACCTCCCTGAAATTTGGGGGTCTCACAGACATTTTGAGAAAGTAGGCAAGTTTGTGTACATGTAAAAACAATAGCGTTTGGTACAACTGTGCCATATATAGTAAGCAACATGCAAAGTATAAAAGTCCTTCTTTCTGGGACATCAATAAGGCACTGGAATATAGCTATCTATCTATATATACATTATACATGCATGCTTATTGAACAGCTACTCTATTAACATAAATGTAAAGCTGGCCACACACATAGCGATATTTTACACAATTTGGCCGATTTCGATGAATCGTGACGACAAATCATGTAAAATATGCCAAAATCGTGAGTCCCCACTCACGATCACGTCCCCGCTGTACGCACATTGCATCATCAGATCTGCCGTGCTGTAGGGCAGATCTGACAATCTAGGACGCGATGCACTGTGAAAGTCTGGATGCAGGAGAGATCGTATGAAGATTCGACACCAAATCGTGTGCAGATCGCGTGCAGAGCTACCGGGGAGAGTTTCAAGGGAAATCGTACACATCGGCTGATCGTGAGTACATCGCTATGTGTGTGGGCACCTTAACATCTGCTTTCCATAACTGTAGACAGCAATGCAGTGCTGCATTTAGGTTATACATTGTTTTGTAAGTGCAATTTAATTGTATCTATTAAATTAAGTAAGCAGCTTATCATACAAAATAAAATATATACTTCCCAAATAGATATTATAATGTATGTACCAGCACATTTGAGTATATTTATTTATAAGCTCTCAGAGTTGCTATCCATGCAGTACACTGAAGACCTAGTTTATAATGCTGTCATAGCAGTTCTAGATTTGTTTTGAAATATAATAAAGTCAGGGCCCAATCACATCTACAAGTGACATGGCCCATGGATTGAAACTAGGCTGATTTCAGTGGCTAAACTGACAGCTCACTTGTTGCCAAAGGGAAATCTGACCCTGCTGATACTAGTTTGTGTTTCTGCATTTGGAAATGATGACTGCCAATTAAAGGCACCAGGTCTCCTGCAGGGATTATGTGTTTCACTTTGTTTATTTATTTTCTTGAATACTCATGTTTTTTTTTTCTCTCCTTCGGTGACTGAAGGCTGTAGATTTGGTCACCGTACCAAAGGGGAAGCAGCTCAGACTGCAGGCTAGTAGATGCTGGCCATTCGGGCAGTCATTTTTTATCTATGTAAGTGCTACTCTGGGGGCCTATATAACTGTTCTTCTTCCACATATTAGCCTGTAGATGTTTGCATTTCTTTGGAAACTGCTTGAATTACATTTCTTCTTTGTGCTGAGACATTGCACCACTTTAAACACAGCTCTGCTATTAATTATTTTCATATTGAACTGCATAAGACATACGGGAATAATGAATTGCCTTTCTGAGTTGCATTAGATGTAAATCTGATATTGTTGTGTAAGCGATTGATCACACTGTATACCTGATTCTTCATATTCTTCATAGGTGAAAGCATTAAGGCGTCTATTTACTAAGCAGTGTTAGGAGACAGAGGGCCTGATTAAGACCCGCTCGCGAACGCTGAGCGCTCGCAAGCGGGTCGATGGTGCCCTAGTGCGCATGCGCACGACGGAGGGAGCTCCGTTGTGCGCATGCGCGAGACCCGAATAGCGACGGCCAAGCCGTCGCTATGGGTCTCACACCAAAGGGGGCGTGCTGTCGATGGTGAGTGACAGCACGTCCCCTTTGGTGGGCGTACCGGGGGCGTTGTTGCCCAGACGGAGGTATTCCCATGGGAACGCCTACCGTCTGGGGCCGGCCCCACTGACATCACTGATGTCAGTGGGAGTGCTTTTGGCTCTGATAGAGCCAAAAGCACTCCTGGGCTTGCGGCAGCGAGACCCTACCGCAGGGTCTTGTCGCAAGCCCGATGGTCGCGATGGTCTTGACCATGGCGACCATCTTTTTGGCCGCTCGCATAAGCTGTGGGTGGTCACCCACAGCTATGCAAGCGGCCAGGAGGCCACTCCAATTTTAGGTAGGAAGGCCCTGATTCAGAGCGAGCGCTCTTGTCAGAGCGTCCAGCTCTGAATCAGGCCCAGAGTGAAAAGTGATAAGAAGGTGATAATGTACCAGCCAATCAGCTCCCAACTGTCATTTTCAAACACAGCCAGTGAGATGACAGTTGGGAGCTGATTGGCTGGCACCTTATCACCTTCTTATCACTTTTCACTCTGTCTCCTAACACTGCTTAGTAAATAGACTCCTTAGTATGTTGGCTTAACAAAAAAAGGGTTCTTGTATGGTGTGATCTATATTCCCCAAATAAATAGTTATACCTTAATGTAGGCCTAGACCAATGTATCCAAAAGTTAGGAGCATTCACTAGCACTCATATACTCACTATGGTATTACACAGCCCTTATAGCCCTACTAAGGTGTTACACCACCCCGCATACCCTCATAGAGGTATTACACCAGTCTGCATATACTCACTAATGCATTACACCAGTCTGCATATACTCACTAATGCATTACACAGCCCGCATGTCCTCATTAATGCATTACACCAGTCTGCATATCCTCACTAATGCATTACACAGCCTGCATATCCTCATTAATGCATTACACATCCCGCATGTGCTCACTAATGCATTACACAGCCCGCATGTCCTCACTAATGCATTACACCAGTCTGCATATCCTCACTAATGCATTACACATCCTGCTGGTCCTCACTAATGCATTACACAGCCCGCATGTCCTCACTAATGCATTACACCAGTCTGCATATCCTCACTAATGCATTACACATCCTGCTGGTCCTCACTAATGCATTACACCATTCTGCATATCCTCACTAATGCATTACACAGCATATCCTCATTAATGCATTACACATCCCGCATGTCCTCACTAATGCTTTACACAGCCTGCATGTCCTCACTAATGCATTACACCAGTCTGCATATCCTCACTAATGCATTACACAGCTTGCATGTCCTCACTAATGCTTTACACATCCTGCATGTCCTCACTAATGCATTACACCAGTCTGCATATCCTCACTAATGCATTACACAGCCTGCATATCCTCATTAATGCATTACACATCCCTCATGTCCTCACTAATGCATTACACCAGTCTGCATATCCTCACTAATGCATTACACAGCATATCCTCATTAATGCATTACACATCCCGCATGTCCTCACTAATGCATTACACCAGTCTGCATATCCTCACTAGGGGTGTGCACCGGCCACTTTTCGTGTTTTGTGTTTTGGTTTTGGATCTGGATCTTTCTTCGTGTTTTGGATCTGGATTGGTTTTGCCAAAACCACCCTTGCGTGTTTTGGGTTCTGGGTTTTGTGTTTTGGATCTGTATTTTTTTGAAAAAAAGCATAAAAACAGCTAAAATCACAGAATTTGTAGGTTTTTCTGCTCCTATGTTATTATTAACCTCAATAACCTTAATTTCCACTCATTTCCAGTCTATTCTGAACACCTCACACCTCACAATAGTGTTTTTATGTCCATAAGGTTGCACCGAGGTAGCTGGATGACTATGCTAAGCGACACAAGTGGGCGGCACAAACACGTGACCCATCTAGGCATGAAACTGCAGTGGCAGACAGGATGGCATTGAAAAACTAGGCCCCAAACTGTACATAATGCAAATAAAAAAAAGAGGTGCAAGATGGAATTGTCCTTGGGCCCTCCCACCCACCCTTATGTTGTATAAACAGGACATGCACACTTTAACAAACCAATCATTTCAGCGCCAGGGTCTGCCACACAACTGTGGCTGAAATGATTGGTTCGTTTGGGCCCCCACAAAACAAGCTGGCAATTTATCTGTCCCTGCACAAACTGGCTCTACGGAGGCAAGATGTCATCCTCATCCTCCTCATCCACCGATTCCTCACCCTCTTCAGTGTGTACATCCTCATCCTCACAGAGTATTAATTCGTCCCTGCTGGAACCACAGGTCCCTCTGTACGTTCTGGAGGCTGGTCTCCCTGGAAGAGTTGATAATTCATTTTATGAACATCATCTTCTCCACATTTTGTGGAAGCAACCTCCTACGCCTTTCGCTGACAAGGTTCCCGGCTGCACTAAACACTCTTTCGGAGTACACACTGGAGGGGGGGCAACTCAGGTAAAATAGAGCCAGTTTGTACAGGGACCTCCAAATTGCTTCTTTTTCCTGCCAGTACAGGTACGGACTGTCTGACATGCCTACTTGGATGCTGTCACCGATGTAATCCTTTAACAGACAGACGCACGCTTGTTGCTGCTGCTTTGAGGATTCAAGTGCGGCTACAGCCCACACAATTCACAAAGACAGAAAAAAAAAAAGAATATTTTTATTGTTTGTGGAGCACACTTTGAGGGTTACACCACCCTTTAACAGACAGACGCACGCTTGTCGCTGCTGCTTTGAGGATGCAAGTGCGGCTACAGCCCACACAATTCACAAAGACAGAAAAAAGAAGAAGAATATTTTAATTGTTTGTGTAGAACACTTTGAGGTGTCACCACCCTTTAACAGACAGACGCACGCTTGTCGCTGCTGCTTTAAGGATGCAGGTGCGGCTACAGCCCACACATTTCACAAAGACCGAAAAAAAAAGAACAATATTTTAATTGTTTGTGTAGAACACTTTGAGGTGTCACCACCCTTTAACAGACAGACGCACGCTTGTCGCTGCTGCTTTAAGGATGCAGGTGCGGCTACAGCCCACACAATTCACATAGACAGAAAAAAGAAGAAGAATATTTTTATTGTTTGTGTAGCACACTTTGAGGGTGTCACCACCCTTTAACAGACAGACGCACGCTTGTCGCTGCTGCTTTAAGGATGCAGGTGCGGCTACAGCCCACACAATTCACATAGACAGAAAAAAGAAGAAGAATATTTTTATTGTTTGTGTAGCACACTTTGAGGGTGTCACCACCCTTTAACAGACAGACGCACGCTTGTCGCTGCTGCTTTAAGGATGCAGGTGCGGCTACAGCCCACACATTTCACAAAGACCAAAAAAAAAAGAACAATATTTTAATTGTTTGTGTAGCACACTTTGAGGGTGTCACCACCCTTTAACAGACAGACGCACGCTTGTCGCTGCTGCTTTGAGGATGCAAGTGTGGCTACATCGCACACAAGTCACAAACACATTAAAAAAATAGTTTTTTATTTTTTGGAACACTTTGAGAGTTACACCACCCTTTAACAGACAGACGCACGCTTGTCGCTGCTGCTTTAAGGATGCAGGTGCGGCTACAGCCCACACATTTCACAAAGACCAAAAAAAAAAGAACAATATTTTAATTGTTTGTGTAGAACACTTTGAGGGTGTCACCACCCTTTAACAGACAGACGCACGCTTGTCGCTGCTGCTTTAAGGATGCAGGTGCGGCTACAGCCCACACATTTCACAAAGACCAAAAAAAAAAGAACAATATTTTAATTGTTTGTGTAGCACACTTTGAGGGTGTCACCACCCTTTAACAGACAGACGCACGCTTGTCGCTGCTGCTTTAAGGATGCAGGTGGAATCTAGACGGGATTTGGAACCGAGGACACACTACCTCCATCAATTGTCTAAATCCCACTGCACTAATGTCGGATACCGGACGCACGTCTAACACCAACATAGCAGTCAAGGCCTCAGTTATACGTTTTGCTTCAGGATGACTGCTGTCGTACTTCATCCTCATCGCTAGGGACAATTGTTGGAGGGTCAATTGTTTAGTAAAAGTAGTGATGTTCCTACTTCCTCTCTGGGATGATGAACAACTCCCAGCAGCAGCAACAGCACTAGGAGGAAGTGGTTCTTGATCTTTCCCTATTTTATTTTTATCGGAGAAAGTTTGGTCCTCCATTTATGTTATATTGATATATATACGTGCGGCTAAAGCGCACACAAACACAGAAAATATTTTTTTATTTTTGCTGGAGAGTAGTGCACTTTGTGGGTTACACCACCCTTTAAGAAATGAGCCAGCCGGCTCTTTACTTATGGGACACAGGCGCACGCTTGGCGCTGCTCCTTTGTTGATGCACGTGCAGCCACAGTGCACACAATTCACAAACACAGAAAATAATTTTTTTTTTGGTTTGGACTGGAGTGTACTTTCGGGGGTTACAGCACCCTTAACGGTCAAGCCAGCCGGCCCTTTACTTATGACACAGGCGCACGCTTGGCACTACTTTGTTGATGCACGTGCGGCTACTGCGCACACAATTCACAAACACAGAAAATAATTTTTTTTTTGGTTTGGATTGGAGTGTACTTTCGGGGGTTACAGCACCCTTAACGGTCAAGCCAGCCGGCCCTTTACTTATGACACAGGCTCGCTTGGCACTACTTTGTTGATGCACGTGCGGCTACTGCGCACACAATTCACAAACACAGAAAATAATTTTTTTTTTGGTTTGGACTGGAGTGTACTTTCGGGGGTTACAGCACCCTTAACGGTCAAGCCAGCCGGCCCTTTACTTATGACACAGGCGCACGCTTGGCACTACTTTGTTGATGCACGTGCGGCTACTGCGCACACAATTCACAAACACAGAAAATATTTTTTTTTTGGTTTGGACTGGAGTGTACTTTCGGGGGTTACAGCACCCTTTAACGGTCAAGCCAGCCGGCCCTTTACTTATGACACAGGCGCACGCTTGGCACTACTTTGTTGATGCACGTGCGGCTACTGCGCACACAATTCACAAACACAGAAAATAATTTTTTTTTTGGTTTGGACTGGAGTGTACTTTGGGGGTTACAGCACCCTTTAACGGTCAAGCCAGCTGGCCCTTTACTTATGACACAGGCGCACGCTTGGCACTACTTTGTTGATGCACATGCGGCTACTGCGCACACAATTCACAAACACAGAAAATAATTTTTTTTTTGTTTTGGACTGGAGTGTACTTTGGGGGTTACAGCACCCTTTAACGGTCAAGCCAGCCGGCCCTTTACTTATGACACAGGCGCACGCTTGGCACTACTTTGTTGATGCACGTGCGGCTACTGCGCACACAATTCACAAACACAGAAAATAATTTTTTTTTTGGTTTGGACTGGAGTGTACTTTCGGGGGTTACAGCACCCTTAACGGTCAAGCCAGCCGGCCCTTTACTTATGACACAGGCGCACGCTTGGCACTACTTTGTTGATGCACGTGCGGCTACTGCGCACACAATTCACAAACACAGAAAATAATTTTTTTTTGGTTTGGACTGGAGTGTACTTTCGGGGGTTACAGCACCCTTAGCGGTCAAGCCAGCCGGCCCTTTACTTATGACACAGGCGCACGCTTGGCACTACTTTGTTGATGCACATGCGGCTACTGCGCACACAATTCACAAACACAGAAAATATTTTTTTTTTGGTTTGGACTGGAGTGTACTTTCGGGGGTTACAGCACCCTTTAACGGTCAAGCCAGCCGGCCCTTTACTTATGACACAGGCGCACGCTTGGCACTACTTTGTTGATGCACGTGCGGCTACTGCGCACACAATTCACAAACACAGAAAATATATTATTTTTTTAGCACTTGGGGGGAGCACCCCTGATGGACAGAGCACCCCCTGGACAACACTACAGCACCTCTTTAGGACTGGGACACTGCACAGGACTTTGGAGTGGACACAGCCCCTATGGAGAACTGACTGCACAACACAGTCCAGCCAGCCCCTATGGACTTTGAAGTAGTGGACACAGCCCCTATTAACAACAGCAGCACAGCACAACACAGCCAGCCCCTATGGACTTTGAAGTAGTGGACAACAGCAGCACTACACTACACTACACTACACAGCCCTAACTCCCACCCTCCCTCTTCACTGTCCACAGCCGAGTGAGAAAATGGCGCCGACTTGGGTACCTTATATAGGATCCAAAACCCGCGAGACTCGGAAGGCGGGATGATGACGTTTTGCCTCGATTTCAGATCCGAGTCAGGCGGGAAAAGTTGAGCCTGATTCGGATCGGACTCGGATCGGGGGGGCTCGGGGGGGTTCGGATTTCAGAAATCCGAACCCGCTCACCCCTAATCCTCACTAATGCATTACACAGCCTGCATATCCTCATTAATGCATTACACATCCCTCATGTCCTCACTAATGCATTACACCAGTCTGCATATCCTCACTAATGCATTACACAGCATATCCTCATTAATGCATTACACATCCCGCATGTCCTCACTAATGCATTACACCAGTCTGCATATCCTCACTAATGCATTACACAGTCTGCATATCCTCATTAATGCATTACACATCCCTCATGTCCTCACTAATGCATTACACCAGTCTGCATATCCTCACTAATGCATTACACAGCATATCCTCATTAATGCATTACACATCCCGCATGTCCTCACAAATGCATTACACAGCCTGCATGTCCTCACTAATGCATTATACCAGTCTGCATATCCTCACTAATGCATTACACAGCCTGCATGACCTCACTAATGCATTATACCAGTCTGCATATCCTCACTAATGCATTACACAGCATATTCTCATTAATGCATTACACATCCCGCATGTCCTCACTAATGCTTTACACATCCAGCATGTCCTCTCTAATGCATTACACCAGTCTGCATATCCTCACTAATGCATTACATCAGTCTGCATATCCTCATTAATGCATTACACATCCCGCATGTCCTCACTAACGCATTACACCAATCTGCATATCCTCAGTAATGCATTACACAGCCTGCATATCCTCACTAATGCATTACACCAGTCTGCATATCCTCACTAATGCATTACACCAGTCTGCATATCCTCACTAATGCATTACACCAGTCTGCATATCCTCATATCCGCTGTGTACTGGGCTGCTCTGAGGGAGGGGGAGCTGCGCTGGACCCGGGCCCCCGCCGGGCCCCTCAGGAAGCCCGGGCCCCTGTAATCTGTACCCACTCCCCCCCCTCTCGGTGCCCCTGGGCGTCCCCCCCAAAAAAAATACAACATGGAGGACGAAAGGGTGTGTGGTTTTGTTGCACAGTAATGCCCCTTATAATACATTATGCCACAGTAATGCCTCTTACAACACATTATGCCACAGTAATGTCTCTTACAACACATTCTGCCACAGTAATGCCCCTTACAACACATTATGCCACAGTAATGCCCCTTATACATTAAACCACAGTAATGCCCCTTATTCATTAAGCCACAGTAATGCCCCTTATTCATTAAGCCACAGTAATGCCCCTTACACATTATGACGCAGTAAGGCCCCTTACACATTATGCCACAGTAATGCCCCTTATACATTATGCCACAAAAATAATATTTCATAGAAGAAAAAAGGATGAGAATTATAGGTGCACTCTGGGGATTATTTGATGAAGGCTTATTTATAATTTGTATCTATCTATATTAAAATATAACCTTTATTAAGGTATTTTAAAACAGTTTGCAAATATTGCAAGACTGAAAACACTCAAATGATAGTAGAAATATGTGACACAAAGTAAAGAAATAAAGTGCCGTTTAAAATAAATGAGCACTGTGTCTCGTCTTTTTTATGATTGCATATATCTCTTTCTATATGGTATTCCTAGTGTTCTATATTCACATTATAATAATCCAGGAAAAAGATAAGTCAATTCTTATTTATTTGGTTAAGCAGTGTGGTCAGTGTCTCTATTAATATTAGAACAAAAGGATCTATTGATTTCTCAGACTTTGTATTGTTTAATTTTTACTTTCAGGAAACTAAGGGCCTGATTCAGACCCGGTCGCTAAGCTGTGCTCGCTCGTTGCCAAAAGGGGCCGGGTATGCAAATCCCGCGATCACATTGTCTGGCTTAAGGACGCCCTCTATGTCTTAGAGAGCCACGGCAGTGAGCATACGCTAGTGTTTAAAGACGCCCACTTTTCATTCTTAACGTCATCTCCAGGAAGTGTATGAATCATCGGTAACATCGAGAGCCATCGGAGCAGCTCACAGCCGTTGAGGTAGACCCTACCCCACCGCAAGCACTGCGATCAGCTCAGTCAAAAAAACAACCAAGTGACGTGTTCAATGACGCTACTTTGCTAATTATGTACACACATTAAACTCCGTTTTGAAGCTCAGACACGCCTGTGTTCGCACCACCATTCCCCCGTTCACAAGCACCTTCCCCTGTTACCACCCACAAACGGCATTATCTGTCACTCAAAGTAGCGCTCAGTCTGTGTACAACGAGCGCACAATTCCCGATCGCAGTGACTGGCTTGCGCACGCGCACTGTTACTCAAACGCATGCGCAGATGTGCGATTATCGCCCCTAGTGAGCGAGCGCAGCTTAGCGACCGGATCTGAATCAGGCCCTAAGTCTGTTATTTGCCAAAAGTAGTGGGACAAACTAAACAATCCTAAATCTAACTTTTCACTTTTCACTTGGATGTAATTACCCTCAAATTAAATCTGAAAGTCTGCAGTTAAAGCACATCTTGTTTGTTTCATTGCAAAGCCATTGTGGTGGTGAATAGAGGCCAAAATATGAAAATTCTGTCAATGTCCCAATATTTATGCACCTGACTGTATGTCCCGTCAATGTGGAATGCCTGCAAATCCCATACTTGGCTGTACTTTCTCCTCTGCCGATCGTTGTCACTAAGATAAGTGGCTCTGATGCAAATCCCTGTGGTCGGACTGGTGCGCTATGCTGCTGCTATGTGTCCGTACTCTGCTCGGGGTTTTGGCCGCCTGCTATCACTAACAAACATGCGGCTTGAATACATTAAATCAAGTCCCAATATCGCTTCTAAATGAATACGGCCCATATGGCTGTTCCAAGGGTTCTGAGTGGTTTTCCCCATACGGCCGTATTCAATTAGAAGCGAAAAGCCGAGATCTGCGAAAAAGTATCGCCGATTGCGACTTTTCGCTAGGTGGAAAACTTATCTCCGTATTTAATTTCATTCGCTTTTCACGTACGCGGAAAGTCAATGCAATGTAATAGGCGAAAGATATTTGCCTCTGAATAGCAGGAGAAAAGAAGTGCAATTTTGTTTATTTGGGGTGCAAATGTGGGGAGTCCACTCAGAACCCTTGGAACAGCCCCCAAACAATCTGCGTCAAAAAATCCCTAAAAAAAGTGAGGAACAGTCCAAAAAATACTTTGAATTTGGGTGTCGAAAAAGCACAAAGTGGGGGGACAAGTTCGCAAACTTCTGGGGGTGCACTAAGAAGAGGTCAAGTGTTTTTGGGATTGCAGGTGCTTTTATGAGGGTGGAATTTCACTTTTTTAAAAACTTCACTTTAGAGACATTTAAAGATGCTAGCACCCATTTTCAGGTACCCCAATTTTGCCAGAACAACTTATTTTCTCCTAAAAATACAGCTTTATGCCATTCTTCACCACTTGTGCAAAGACGCTAATTAAAGGCAATTGTGCGAACTTAAATACCCCAAACAGTTTTATTAGGACTAATCGGGCACTACTACATTGATCCCCAATGTTTCTGCAGCTTATTGGGGGGTTCAGGCTGATATCCCCGATTCTGACACCACTTTTCGCCTGTTCTGACTTAGTGTGTCGCTGTTTTCGCATCTTTTGGAATTGAATAGGGCGAATCACGGGTACGCGCACGATAAGTTTCCGTGGCTAAAATACGCAATGTAGGCGAAAAATCCGGCATGCAAAACTTTATCGCGTACCCGAAACTATTTGGATACGGACCTTAATTGTGTGATGACTGTAAACAATAACATTTATCTTATCTGTATACATTACACTTATTAAACATTAAAACAAGACACTGTGCCCTGATGCTCAACTTTGTAGGGTACTTACAGAAAAAAAGACAGATTGAACAGTGTCACTTAAAGCAATAATTTTTTAACTAAGTTCTCATTCTTGCAGCTGGTGGACAATGATACACTAGGGCATGGGTCTTCAACCTTGGCCTTCCAGCTGCTGTGGAACTACACATCCCAGCATGTCTTGCCACCTTTTTGATATAACAGCATGCTAAAACGGTGGCAGGGCATCCTGGGATCTGTAGTTCCATAGCAGCTGGCTTGGCCGTCGCTATGTGGGTCTCGCGCATGCGCATGACGGAGCTCCCTCCGTCGTGCGCATGCGCACTAGGGCACCATCGACCCGCTTGCGAACACTCAGCGCTCGCGAGCAGGTCTGAATCAGGCCCTCTGTTCTAACTTAATGCATTTTTACTGTGATGCTGCTGCAGTTTTTACTGTACTCTTATGCGTGAGTGTGCTACTATGTCATGGAAAGAGGTGGAGGCCTTCGATGTCTCATCTATCTTCCGTCTCTCATTCTGATCGGGGAGGGATCCGGAGGGGACACCTCTTTACTGCAATGCATGGTCCAAATTTTACAAGTGCTGAATAGTGCCAGTTTCAATATGCCAACCCCTCTCTGGAACTATAAGCAAGTAAAGAGATCCTTTTCTCCACCTAGTGGGTGTTAGGTGATCACTTTAGCTTAGATCCTTTGGTGCTGATGTGGAGTCAGACTTCAAAAAGTCACTTGCTAGCTGTACAGGAATCAGCTAAGGTTATGAGATGGGTAGAACAGTTTTGGTTGTATACTGTGATACTTGGGGTAATTAGCTTGGTAGACTAGTGTCAGTGGTGCAGTGATTAGGTGCAGAATCAGACTCTACACGTGGCACTAGCTCACTTCTTGAACCCTCTCTACAGAAGCAGCTAGCATGCATGAAAGTCTCTCACAGTCTCTGAGATTGGTGGTCCTTCCTGCCACATGCAGGACTGGACATTTGCCCCCTGGCCTGGTATAGCTTCCTTAGCTTGTTGGCTGCTGCCTCTCACAGTCTGGCCTGCTTCCTTGCAGGTACCATAGCTCAGTCCCAGAGTTTGATAGCCTTCCCTGTATCTTACAGGTCTAGGCTCAGGCCTCCTGGCCCTGACTGGCTTGCTAGCACAGTGAGCTCTGTCTTTCCTGAGGTTTTCCTTCAGAATGTTGAAATAGTGGTGTCAGCCAGAGGACAACATGATGGTCATTCTGATAAACTACTACTAAGTGGAAAGGTTCTTCTCGAGAGTATGATTGTGCAGTAGAACCAGGGCCGTAACTAGGGTAGTGTGACCAGTGCCATGGCACAGGGCACCGCAGAGCAGGGAGCGCTGTTTGGGCCTGTCAATTTTCCTGTTTATTATTCCTCTTCTTTTATCCCCATGAGACCATGGCCTTTTTCAGGAGCACTATTTTATGTCTCTATTTAAAACATGGGGGGGCACCACTGCTCTCTCTGTCACAGGGCACCAAAAAGTCTAGTTACAGTTCTGAGTAGAACTATCAGTTAATATAGCCATGCTACCCCTGATACTTAAAAATTGCAAAAAGAGAAAGAACATTAGTTACCCTGTTCATTACAGATTGACCAATGTTCTAGGGATGGCAGCAGGTCTCGCGTGGGTCTTGCACTAAGGACCAACCTGCAAAGTCAAGGGCATTAGCCTGAGACGCAATTCTCTGAAAGTCAGGTTTTAGTCCTGTCAATTTTCATTCAGACAAAACTGCTAGCTTACATAGGTTCAGAAATTCTTATAGGGAGTACTCCATTTATAATCACTGTATATCCCTACTACAGTGCCTTACGATATAAATTTGGCCCTATCAGAATTGAAGCTAACACCATTTGAGTCTTTGGACATTGTCAAAGTTAAGTGTCTTATGTGGAAGACTGTATTTATTCGTTTCTGACTTGAGCGATTGAGCCGATAAGTAACCTTTGCTGGACGTGGTCAGATACTGTACTGGAAGATCTATTTGATTAGAACTTCTGTTTTGCAGATAATGGATACTGTAATGCAGTGTTTCCCAACCTCGGTCCTCAAGGCACACTAACAGTCCAGGTTTTAGTGATTTCCATGCTTGAGCACAGATGGTTAAATCAAAATAACTGAGGTTCTAATTAAGACACCTGTGCTCAGGTATGGCTATCCTTAAAACCTGGGCTGTTAGTGTGCCTTGAGGAAACCCTGCTGTAATGGTTCTTTATGAGGCCCAGAACAGAGGTTGGTCAACAACAAAACAGACCATTCCCTGATTGAGTCAAGTAATTATTCATCAAGTCTTCACCAGCTCAGAAAAAATCTCCATGGTACTGTAGCAATGTCTCCCACTGTGAAATTAAAGAAAGAGGATCTATATACAGTACTTCTGATAAATCCAGTTTTCCTTTTGGGAAACACATACATTCATTGGTTCTGTTTATTTTCTGAATGTTTCTGGTTGTGGAGTCGTTCAGCAAGGGTCTAGTGGGTGGAGCTTCATAAGTTGTGCAGGTGTTACTCTTATGTGCCCAGCCCTTCCACTGTACCCCATGGTAGCAGAGTCCTCCAAAACAAATCAGAAAAATGGATTTAACATTGAGTACTAAAAAATCTCTTTTCAGACCATGTTACTACTCATCAAAGGAGCCTTACAAAATATAAACTGTTTTAAATATAAGAGACTTATTTTAGGATTAAACTTTTTAAATGTGTTAGCTTAATTCTGGCATTCTAAGCATATGTTACTAAACCCTACAGCGATTAATAAAAAAAAAATCACATTTGTCAGTAAAACATGAGCTATGCTCAACAGTAACGGATGCTCAAGTAGGGAACACCTCACCATAATTATTTTAAATTATGCATTGAACAGGTGCTTCAGGCAAGTTTACTTACTTCACGTGGATCAAATTTTTTTTATCTAGGATTACAGATGTCATCTATAATACTGAAATTATGAAAGTTAACATTCATTAGTAATTATTTTAAGCTTACTCAGGTATCCTTCTGAACCAGGAAGTGTACTAATCAGAGAGACAGTTACACTGTACACATTACTGATTAGGAATTAGTACCTGACACTGACAAAGTCAAATCTAAAAAAAGCCTGTATTTGAGCTTGTGATATTATCATTGATTTATTAAGTGCCAATTTACTGTTTCCCATAGTTATACACAAATAAACAGTATATGAATATCGAGCATTGTAACATTTTCATGCAGATGTGTCATATAGCGCTTATACGCCATATGGCGCGAGACACCTGTTGCGACTAAGCAGTGTAGCATACCATCTTTTTATTTTTAGTTTTGTGTCTTATTAGCATCACAGGTGCTGGGCTGCGACTTTAACTGCACAGGAATTGGTTTTAAACACACAGATGAAGCACAACAGAACTTGGCGTGATAAAAAGTCACGGCCGCTGCATCGTAGCGCTTCATATACAGATTCAGGCTCATTCAGGAGCAGAACTATAGGAGACAATGGAGGCGCCTGCCGCCGGGCTCCAGCTCTGAAAGGGCACCTCCTTAATTGCCCACAATATATTCACTCCACTTAGGGCTGTAACTATGTACGAAGAGAGTACCGTCACGGCCGCCCAATACATGGCACCCCTTCCCGGCACCTGAGAAGCCACCATACACTAGTGGAGAGCTCCATGTCAGACCATCAGCTGCTGTCTATCTATAGCCCTGTCTGCATGCGAATTGCTACAATACAGTATCAGCGGCTCTGATGGGGAGGGGCACCCAATTATAACTTGCCGGGCTCATTCACACACAGATGTACAGATGTCGCACATCCAATTGATCGTCATTACCAGTTGTTTTATTTATGTAAATAAGATGCACATTTTGAATGAGAAAGACGCTTGGCATGGGCGAGTAGCTCGGGATCTGACACACTGTGATGGGCTGTTTGGCTCGACCGAGCCACAGTGTATAAGAACACAACTGTAACTATAACATACTGTATATCCAATAGGAAGCAGCTTCTGCTTTTATTACAGCAGCCTTATTCAGCCTCTAGGGGCTGTAGCAGATGCAACCCTTAGTCAATGTCGATATTCTGCGCATGTGCCAGTTTTTATTGTTTTTTTCCCTGTCCTTTTTTTGCACATGTGCAATGGATAGGGAGCGCGCACTGACTACACTGACTGTGCTGTGGCATTGGACCGCAGCCCAGGCAGTCCCCCATAGTAAAAAGGTAGATGATGCCACTTCTAAGGTCTGCTGCTTTGTTCCTTTCATAGTTACCTACATAATATATATCATTTATGTTTGTATTGCGTACATTTCCCAAGCTCTGTTGCTCTGTTACTAAATCGCTAAATAAAAATGCTGCAATACACTACTGAATCATGCAGACTTTATTGGTAATGTTATAGTTACTATTTTTCATTACCGTGAATTAAAAAAAAAGCTGCAGTTTTAGAACTTTCTATTACATCCTTTTTTATATAAAAAAAATGACTAGGACAGTAATATATAATATTTATAGCTGCATTTTTTTTAACATGAATTTTGGTCCATCCAACACTAGGACAGATGTGGATCTAATACATGCTGCATATATATATATATATATATATATATATATATATATATACATAGCACCTGCCATGGTGATGACTCTTGACATTGAAAAAGTCTTTCATATAGTTACATGACCCTTCATGCATTCTACCTTACACCAGTGATGCACAAGCTGATATGCTTCAAGGACTGCAAGAGTGGCCCTCCAGGCTTCAAAAGGGCTGTATATTACTATTCATTAATAAAAAGGAAAATAAAAAAAATGGCCTTTGGAAACCCCCCCGCGACTAACACCCAGAAAGTCCCTCTTACCTTCGTTTGGAATGCCGGCCCGTCGAGATTTCTTCCTGGGGCTAAAGATAGGCATCGGGATTTTAGTCCTGGGTCGGGATTCCACTATCGGGATTCCGATGGCTGGCATCCCGGTCGCCGGTAATCTCACCGCATCCCCAAATTAATACCTGTGTATTCCTTCCTCATAAAATGGACATTGGACATATCTCTCCTGGACGAGTCTGCACACATAGGGGTATATTTACTAAAGTGAGAGCTTTTAGAAGTAGAGATGTTGCCCATAGCAACCAATCAGATTCTACTTAACAAATATCTAGCACCTTGTAGAAGATAATAGCTAGAATATGATTGATTGCTATGGACAACAACTACACTTCTAAAAACCAGCACTTTAGTAAATATAGCACCTAATGCAAGTCCTGATGAGGCTGAAGAATAGGAAAAGATGGTGAATACCACCACACAGCTCAGCACCACCAACTCCACCCAGGTGTGGCCTGCGTACACATGGTGGTCCCACACGCAGAAACCCTGAGGATCCATCACCAGAGTAATTTCCTAAAATGAAACAATAATGTTCAACTATTACCTTATATTAAGGTTTAATGTCAACATACGTACCGTTAAAATGTTTATTTGTTTATTCAGTGGGTCTGTGAGCAAAATTTTAATACAATGAAAACCAATATATTTTGTAAAGCTACACCAAATGTGGTATAGTCGTTTTGCACAATGTTTTACACAATATCTTTAAACAGAGTAAATCCTATTTTTGCAAACGTTTAAATTTATGTTATATTTGTTAACAATTGCCACTGCAGATATCCATCAAACACCTGTCCTATATGAGGTAACATTACTGTAGTTTTAATTTTGCACTAACAAACTGTGGATGGGTGGCTAAAGGGGTGGACAGCCTGCTGTGCTGCAGGTGTAGCCGCGGTACCCCCCCCTGAGGACTAATTAAGCAATTGGAAGTATCCAATTAGATTAATTAGTCCTTAATTACTCACCTTCCGAAGCGCTGTCTTCTGCATCTTCTTCTGCATCCAGCGTCGGGAGCCGGCTCTTCTGCAGCAGGGTGAGTATGTCAGTGTGTGTGCTGTATGTAAGTGTGTATGAGTGAGTGAGTGTGTGTGTGTGCATGAGTGTGTGTGTTTGACCCCCAGTGCGGTGTGTGTGGCCCCCCCCAGAATGGGCGCTGGGAGAACTACATCTCCCCGCAGCCCTTGCACCTCCCATCAGCCCCCGGGACTCCCAGCAGCCCCCTCTCCAGTAAGAAGCGAGAGGGGAAGTCACTGGAGCCGCGTACACCCCCTGCCAGGTAGGTGTTTTTTTTTTTTTTTCTTTTTACGCAGCATGGGGCTTTCAGAGCTGAAAACACTGCAACCACTAGTTTTTTAATTGAATACCACAGGTAGCGGGAGCTCGCATACCCGTGGTATTCCGGAATTGGGCATGAGGTGCGCAAGGTTTTTAACTCGCTAAACCCAATTGTATATGCCCCATAGACTTCTGGATCCTGCAAGGGAAGGGAATGAGCTGCATCAGGATGACCCCCACTGGGATCAGTGTGTGTGTGGGGGGTCTTCATTAGCACTTTTGGCTTTTGAACAAAAGCAGATACAACAGTAGCTAAAAAACAACACAATAGAACACAAGCAGGTAAGTACCTTACCAACAGCCTACCTTTAATGGGGTCTGGCTGCAGGGGAAACAAAGATTTACCAACAGCCTACCTTTAACAGGGGCCTGACTGTGGGGATACAATGACTTACTAACAAGCGAGTAACACGGGACATGTCCTATAAATGGATCTCTCACTACACTAGGGCCTAGAGCCCCTCTGCACAATGTGTCTATCCTGAATTACAATCAGGCCTAAAGCCCTGGATTCTACAGGCCTAGTGTCCGCCTATCATTGGGGCAGCTTACAAATCTGATTGGGTCCTAATGCCCTTTGTGGCTTGGCTTAGTGCTGTCTAAACAATTGCTAACCTACAGGCCTAATGCCCTTTGTGGTTCAGCCTAGTGCCACATAAAGAATGGCAATCCTTTAGGGTCTAATGCTCCCTTATGTCTCCTGGGCCTAATGCCTGCTTACCACGCCACAGGCCTAATGTCTGACAATGCTCAATGGCCTGGTGCCCAAACCCTGGTGGTCTAGGGGGATACATAAATAGAATGGGACTTACAAGTTATGCAGTCTTTGGCTGAACCAAACCTGGTTCAGCCAGAGGGCCATCCTGCCTCTGGGCTTCCACGTGCTTCACCTGAGGTCTAATACTCTCAGGGCATATGGGACTCTTCACCTGAGTGCGGCACCCTCCACAACTAAAGGGCTTCCGATGCCTTCACAATCTTCACCTGGTGAACAGAGGTCTACTTAAGCTCGTTTTCAGGGGCCACTGCTGCACCAGTGCTTCCAATGACTTCACTGACCCCACTCCCAGTGGGCGTTGGCTCTTTTGACTTCACCTAGTGGGTGGCAGCACCTCTACGCTCCCTCTCTGCCATGGATCTGACCCCCTCTGTCTTGCGCTGGCCAATATAACCCAGCACCAGGGGACAGAGCAATAATTGGCTCATTGTGGCCATCTTGAATTTTCATTTTTTAAAAGGCTTGCTGTGATAAATCTTTGCAGATTAATTTTCACCATCATTGTGCATGTGGGGTGGTGGTGGAAATCCACCACTACCTCCACAGCTGCTGTTGAACTCTACTGCTATGGCAGGTGGGGACAGAATCCCCCAAGATCCAGGTCTGCCACCTTGCCCAATGTTGCCAGCAGACTCCGCTGCATAGGTGGATCCAGGCCCACTGCCATGCCCGGGCTCTCCACTTGGTGTACAGTAGCAGGGCAGTGATCGTACAAGTACACTGACCCTGCTACATGCACTAACAAGCCACAAAGGAAATTATACCTACATGTGAAAAGTTGTTCATTAGTGTTTGCCTAACCTGCTTTCCACTGTCTGTGCTCAGAGAGTCACTTGATGGTAACAAGACTGGTGGTGGAGGTTGATGTAATGCCAAATTATTCAATAGACAGCAGCAGAGCACAATAACAGACACTTTGCTCAGATGATATAACAAGATTTATTAAGATACCCGAACCTAAATTTTAATAGTTCAAAAGTGCATTATATCACTGATCTTGTGGATATATGTGCCTCATTATACTTATTATCAGCAGGAGTCTGCGGAAGCTACAACCGAGTATGTAGCCAGGAGCAACAGCCATAGCCAGAATCCCCTGTGTAAAAAATAAAATAAGTTATCATATATTGTTTATACCTTTAAATTGAACAACAACATTACAGGTTACTTAGCATAGAGGGATATCTGAGGATAAAGGCATTGTTTGCACCTTCCAGGACAGCCAGCTACAATAGTCATTATTTTTAGTTTTGCATCACACACCACCTGCACATTAATGGAATATACATGGTGCCTACTGATGTAAGTATCTGCCCTATTCTTAGTTGGTCTCAACCCAATTTGTGTGCAGTATATAGTTCTCATTAGGCATGCCTGTGAGACTATAGAAAATTACCCAAAGTTCATTCCACTGTGACTCCTGGCTGGGAAAGCAGATATAGGTATAGGAGAGGGTCTTTAGTACTGCAATGACCTGTGTGAGATGGCAGCTGAAGGTTAGTTGTGATAAGCCCAGCACTTTAGACGTGACTAACTGTAAGGAGCCAGTGGCTAAAAAATGCAGAGCACACAGAAGCTTGTGTAGGCCTGATAGGGCATGTGACCATGAATGGTGCAGCTAATGTGCAGCTACAAATACTTAACCCCCCCACCAGCCAGTGCCACACACCCCTTTCACACAGGATACACATAGGAAAGCCTCAAACTGCTCACAGACTGTGCCTGGTGCTTCCATCACAGTGAGATAGCTGGTGTCCCCTGACTCACCATAAAACAAAATGGTAAAATAAAATAAATAAGAACTGAAAATCTATATATGCCACTGATATTTATGGAAATCTTGTCCGAAGGTAGATGCTATACCTCCCAGATTCTAATCATAACCTAATCATTGCTAGTCTGCAACTGGAGTGTACTGCTGGAATTGCTGAATACAATTTTGTTTTAAAAATAAATCTTTTTATTAACCGTTTCAAATAAATACAATACAGAACCAAATATCCTATACAGTTGATAAGTGCAAACAAAATTAATCTTGTTACAGTACAATATATGCAATGAAGAAAGAATGAATAAATAAAAAATATAGATGCCTAATCTTTATTTTAAGTAAAGAGAAAAAAAGAAATGAAGTTAGGGAGGGTATGGGAGTGGGATTCCATACAGGACAATGCTGCCATATTAGGAGATTGAAGACATTGGACCTTATTCTGAGTCACCCGCAGTGCCGATGGTCATAGAATTGAGCACTGATTGTGTGCGAAAATCCCTAAAGAACAGTTTGGCCCATGTGTTACAAAGTGTGTACACACAAAGGTGTAGTTGTGATTGAGACAGTATAAGAAATGTCTTAGAAAAGTGCCGGGCATTCCTGAGTGATGACACGGCATGTTATGGGAGTGTCGCAGGTATGTCGCTAAAGTGTTAGCATACAGACACTTCTTCATTCACATAGGAGGCCATACTCAGCCAGAAAATCTGCCCCTGCCATAGGGCTGGTGCAAGTTTCATGGTACGACCGATGGTGGAGTTTAAAGATGCACCAAGCGGTATTACAGCATCCACAGACAATTAATGTGGGTGTCTCAGTCCTTGCACACTTTTACACCAGAATAAATTATTATTTGCACCATCTACTGGCGCTATCCCGATATACACATATACAGAGAAGTAGACAATAGATGTTATAACAATATAAATGATAATCACCAAACAAGATGTTATCACAATATAAATGATAATCGGCAAACATTTTTCAAAAAGTCCACTGTAAATTAAATCATTTATGTTGGTCCACATACAGGAACACTCCTTTATTCTTTCTTTATGATATCTGTAGAAAGTGGCCTCCCTTCCATATGTACTTGTTAGGGCAACATAGGCATGGGGAGACATAAAAAAACCATACAAGATGAGGATAAATGTGGTTCACAGAGCCCTGCTTAATGTGTTTCAGACTGTTGATAGTCCTTCAACGGAAACATTTCTGATGAAGGACTATCAACAGTCTGAAACGCATCAAGTGGGGCTCTGTGAACAACATTTATTATGAGTGAGTGAGCATATGTACAGTACTATATTCCTGTGGTGAATCCAGGTATCCAGAGCTGGGTTCAACATATCCTTTTTACCAACTGGTACTGAAGGGAAGCATTCTGCTGACACCGCTGCTATGCCACTGTGGATATAATTTTAAACGCTTGATTTCTTATATATATATATAGTAAGTGCAATCTACTATTAAATTGTGTTTTTGAAGATTGACCTGCACTATCTTGTATGTTTTTTTTGTGTCTTCCCATGCCTATTGGTGCGTACACACGTACAGTAGTGATCAGCCAGTGATACGATATCGCTGGCTGATCGTCCTGCACCCTCCCTGGTGTGCTGGATGTTCGATTATCAACATCCAGCACACCACCAACTCACCGACAACTATAGCCACCCGCTCCCTATAGCAACACCTGCTCAATATCGAGCAAGTTGAGCGGCATGCACGGCTGATGGATGATGTCGCTATCGTCCATACGTGGCCCCAGACACACAACATCGATGTTGATTGATTTAAAATCGATTAAAATCGACATTTAGTAAATATACCCCTAAGAGTAAAGATGGTATATTATAAAATTGAGTACATATACCCTGGTTTTAAAGAGCAGTTCCTCAAAAGTAGTTATAAGCTACCTTTTAGACAAATAACACATTTTTCTCCTAAGGGCAGCTATAGTTGTCAACTTTGGTTTTTCTTGGATCCAGCTATCAAACAATTGGATGCCCTTAACACATGTCTAATGAATTTGTTTAGATGTTTAGGAAGGTCAGGAAAAGGTAGAGGGAGTAAAGTTTGTTTCAGTTGAAATGGAACATCTGTGGCTGTTATACTGTACTTGCTATAAGGTTTTGAACTTCAGGTCAAAATCTCTTTATAACAGGGCACAACCACCATCTATGAAGAAACAAGTCTGGCTCTTGACAATCTCTTCAACACAGGGCAGAAACACTCAGATATAGCTTATTCAACTTTTTGTAAGTATGCGCCAGTGATATAGGAGCTTATATGTATTTTTTTTGTAAGTATATGCTAATAGATGGTTTTCAACTCCTGACCATATGTCTGGCCAGTCCTCTACATCCAGGGCCACATTTAAATTCTAATTCCAGTTGGATTCATAATTGTATTTGTTATTTATGTTGGATATTACCAATAAATGATAAATAGAGGTTATGAGGTTCCTGTCACAGGTTATATGGTATTGTGTCACCTTTAATTGTAAAGTTGCACTCCAGTAGCAGATGCACCCTTGCTCACCTGTCTGGAAGTGTCAGGAGTGTAGTCGGACAGTTCAAGGTCGGGACACAGCAAGTGATTGTTTGCAGGTAGAAATTAGATAAAGGGTAGTACAAATACAAGTCCAAAGGTCCGGTATACAAAAAGGTAAACAATGATAGGCAAGGATAAGGTAGAAGCATAGTCCTGTCATAAATCCAAAGGTCTGGTATACAGGCAACAAGTTAGTATCAGGCAAAAAGTAGTCCACTTAGTAGAGGCAGGTTTAGGGATTTCATTCCCGAAATTATTTACAAAACCCGAGATTAGAGGTGCTCAGAAGGGGCTTACTTTTTGTCGGGTGCATTGTCCAGTCCTCTCCCAAGCCCAGCTGCAGTAGAAGAGCTGTAGTCCTGTGATGCAGCTGCTCTCAGTCTCTAATTCGCTGGTAGCATGTCCCATAGAGATTATTTCCCAGCCTATCAGTGACTGAGAGAAACTTCAATATGGGACTCCATCTATTCTACGGGCAGCTGAGAGAATCTGAGAAGACTGGATAATGCAACCGGAACTGAGAGGGTAAATATTATCCCACTGTCCCCTGCCCAATCCACAGTTTGTTTTGAATCCTGTAATACTATGGATTTACTGATTATAATACCAGATTTTTTTGGGACTCAAAAATATCCAGGATCCTGGGATTAGAAGGTGGGTTGTGCACAGGGAGACAAATTAAGCAACACATAGAGTGATAGTTAGACAGGACAATAACCAGAAGCCAGGTTCACTTTATAAGGTTTGCGGATTGTGCATGGGATCACAGAGCAATCACCTAGCACTGACTGTTAGGTGAGATTTGATTTTAAAGAACTAAGGGTTCGAGATCTGAACTGAGAAAGATCACCAGCGAACTACACATGTGGAGTTGAACTCCAGTGATAGTAGGATCTGGACATCTCCAGTTGCCTAGAAGCCATTACACCGATGCAGCTTAACGAAAAGGCACAGATTTTGAAAGTGACCTGGGGCATTAATAATGCTGTTTGTGATAGTTTGTGATTGCACAGACAGTGACGTTCAAATAAGTTAATGTCTTTGCAGGGATTTTGGGGGCAAAGAAGTGTCTTAACTCTTAACTGTAGATACTGATGAAACACATTTTTAAATAAATAGCAATGGTTACTACTGTGAAACATTATGTAACTAACTATATATTAATTTTACTTTTACAGCGTGAATATGTTTCTTCTAGTCTATAAATGTAATATTGCACCTTCTTATAAACACTCTCATGCCTTGTGTATTCTTTATTTCTCTAAGAATACTGTACCAATTGTCATGACAGTAGCAATATGTTTTTAACATCACGTGACTGTTGGCAAGATTGTTTCTGCACCGTGCTGAGAAGGGCCTGACCTTTCCAGTGTCGAAGAAGGTTGAGGTGATAAGTGAATGATGTGGAAGGAGAGAGAAGGCAGTTAGACAAAGAAAGGTTACAGGGAGAGAGGATCGACCTTGTCACAAAGCTATATGCATCATGCAGTCCTAGTTCCGCAAACAGCCAAGAAACATTTAACCTGGGAGAGGCTACGGCTGTCAAAAACCTTATAAAAGTAATTCTAGCATGCTCTGCTTCAGCAACACTAAGCCACGTCTGGCTTACAGCTCTTGACATGGATCCATAGCAAAACCTTTTCAACCTCATTCTGTATGGGAATAGGTCAATCTGGCATTGTGTTTAAGCCATGCAACTGAAAGGATGAGAGAGAATGCTAGTACCCGTATATCTGTCTCCTTTTATCTTCATACATGGTGTCTCAATGTGACATACTCAAAGGTCTCATACCCCTCTCACTCTCCTTCTCAATGCAACCTAAATGTTTCTTGGTGCTTCAGGCACCAAGAGAGAGCAGCCAGGCCGAGATGTCACACTGCACGCTGTTTAAAGTAGCTTCACGGAAAAGAGCTCTTATGTAAATAAAAGGTTCATTCATCATTCTAAACTAGGAAATGAACTTTTCAAAGTTATTCTTATTTTTTGACGATTTTCTAGTGTTTTCTGTTTACATTGCCTCTGAAAGTGGTGATGGTTGTGTAAGATAAGCAAATCATTTTATACAGTATATTATTATACATCTTCATGCAGAAACTGATCACAGTTTATTGTATATTATATGACTATATAGTTATCTCTATTCTAAACCAAATCATACAACTGATTACTTGCTATGTTTTATGTAATATTCATCTATAAATTTGACGTACAGTTATGGCCAACTTTATTTTACTTTATGGTATTAATTATTCTGTTTCACAAATGTAATATTGGAAAGACTAAATAGTATATCTAAGATCTCCATTGGTTTATTGTTATTGTTGATAATCACATAAAACCCCCTTAACTTTATTCAACTTAGCTTATAACCAATTTACCTCTAATAAGCTAAAGACCCGAACACCAACACCCAACACCCTTTAACTTAATTAATTCTGGCTTTAACCAATTCAGCTACATGAATTAAAGCCATAGACGCTGTAGCTTTGATCTAAAAATCAAACTATTATTTAGTTAGCTAATTTAATTAGCCAAGAGGCACTGAAATCTTGGTTCTAGCCTCTCCATATTTATCCATGTTAGGGGATGACTAAAACACCCCCTCCAGTAATTTCTTGGGGGATGGCTATATCGTTCTCCTCTACCGTCACACTTGCGTTGTGGGAGACGTACTTCCCCTCCTGGGCACAGCCGAAAATTCCCCGAAAAAGCGCCCATGTCCCCCATACAAGGTGGAACAAACTGGCAATTTAATGGAGAGTCAGTGCCCCACAAAGCCTCACGCGTCACAGCAGGTCACCGAAAATTCAGCCCTCATCCGCCTTGCTGCACCTCCTCTACATTAATAAAAAGTCACATTAGCAGACATCAAACAAGCAAGGTGTTGTGGGTGGGAAGGTGAGACTCAACCACTGCTTAAAGCACAAAGAGGCTGCTTACACAACTCCCCTTATATAAAGTGTTTGAGAAAGACACAGGAAGTGTTGAAACGCGTCAGTGTAGTGCTCCAGTGGAATCTACATTTTGGGTGGACCTGCCTTCCTATTTGGGCTGAACATAGAGGTGGTTGCTGGGGACGCCTGGATACCTGTATTTTATGCCTTTTTGTCTATTATTGTATAATAGACCACAACATCTGATAGAGTCCACCTTTATTATTGCTGCTTCTTGCATCTTTGCACATGATTTTATATGTTTTACCTTGAATTAAAACTTTAGTACACTATTGGAGGCTCTCTTCCCTTTTACTTACATCTGGGGGAAGTGTTGTTTTTTTCTCTACATCCATCACAGAAATTGTGGAGGAACTATGGGAAAAGGATCCTTAGTCTATTTAACAAGCGTTGCACTAGTACAGGCATGTCAAACTCAAAATACCAACCGGGCCGAATATTCAAGGTTTAAGAGTATGGGCTGCAACAAAAAAAAGTCTTATATGCAATTTTAAAAGGCTTATTATTAATAAAAACCAATGCAGTGCCCCCTGTAGTAGTGCCCCTTATGCAATTCCCCCCTGTATTAGAGTCCCTTATGCAATGCCCCCTGAAGTTGTGCCCATTAAGCAATGCCCCCTATGCAGTGCCCCCAGTAGTGCCCCAGTAATGCCCCTTATGTTGTGACCCCAGTAATGTACCTAGTAGTGCCCCTTATGCAGTGCCCCCAGTAATGCCCCTTATGCAGAGCCCCCAGTTATGTCCCTAGTAGTGCCCCTTACGCAGTGCCCCCAGTAGTACCCCTAGTAGTGCACCTTATGCAGTGCCCCAGTAATGCCCCTTATGTTGTGTCCCCAGTAATGCCCCTTATGCAGAGCCCCCAGTAATTTCCTGTATGCAGTGCCCCTAGTAGTGCACCTTATGCTGTTCCCCCAGTAATGCCCCCCTTGTGCACCTTATGTTGTGCCCCCAGCAATTCCCCTAGTAGTGCCCCTTATGCTGTGCCCCCTCCCAGTATAGAACAGACCCAACTCACCTGTGCAGTACTTACCTTTCTTCATGATGGCTGCTAGGGACCGCTCCAGTCCCCGCCTTCATCGCTCACCACACGCATAGACGCTGCAGCTGACTGGATCCAGAGCAGCAGGTGTGGGTCACATCATGACGTAACACGCGCGCTGCATCACTGGGAACGTTGGCCTCTAAAGTGATCGGAGGCTTCTTTAGTCTCTGATCGCTCCAGAGACCAGCGTTTCCAGTTTTAAATAAAGTAAACACTGCCCGATCAGAGCTGAGCTCTGATCGTGGCAGGAGTGTGGGCCGCATATTATATATATTTGGGCCCACACTGTCGGGCCGCATAAAATCTTTGACATGTACCACTGTAATACTTGATCTGTCATTGTAATCTAAGTTTTTCAGAGAACGATATATTTTAGATATTTATATTTGTTTTTTTTATATTGATACTAGCTATCAATAATGTGTTGTATTTATTTTCTTTTATTAGTGGAAACAAAACCCAAGTCTCTCATCTACACTGCAAATACATGAACCGGCTTGCTGGGTCATACATCTGAAGATCCCCTGAGATTGGCACGGCAAAGTAATTAGTGAACCAGGCCTGTATCACCGAGGCTACTGATTATCGCTTTGCTGCCTCTGCAAGATTCATTCCTAAATTGTAATAATAAAAAATATTTTTTTTGGTCAAAAGTATCTATAAAAAAACATTGTTATTAATGCTTATTAATAATAGGCCCCCAAATATGGAAAATGTTATTAAACATACAGGCACGTGTATATAATTGTGTCCTATTCTCCATACATCTAGCCTCAATACGCAACACTGAGACTTGCCTAGCATGTGAGCTACCAGGTCCTGTGCTACTCTGCTAGTGTCGGGCGTCTTTTTTCGACGAAAATGCGTTTAAGTTGCAATGTGATGCGACTAGGATGCACCAGCAGACTGTGTTGAATAATTTGATAGGTGACAATTGTATAGCTGTGTGCACCTGAGTCTTTATATGAAGCACAATGGAGCTTACAATGAAAAAACACAATGGAGCTTACAATGAAAAAAAGCTGCGGCCACTATATTGTAGAACTTTGTATACAGATTCAGAGACTCAGGTGCACACAGATATATAAGTGTCACATAGCAAATTAATCAGCACAGTCTGCTGGTGCGTCCTCATCGCATTGCATTGCGACTTAGACACATTTTTTGCAAAAAAGACACAAAAAAGATGCCCGGTGCTAGCAGAGGCTCACAGGACCGGGCACGCAGAGAGGGGCTTTTTAGCGCGACTGCAGCAAACATGTATAAGGACATATCTGTATCAACGAGGGGAAACATTGTCATCTGCTAAAATATAATTACTGTATGCTGTTATAATGTTAATATTTTTAGCAAAATCTTACTGTACATCGCCTGTGTATATACACTCAGTAATCCTGACAATATTGCAGGTGATTAACAATAATATAATCACCATAAGTAGAGGAACCTGGATAGAGAGCTTAACCTAAATAGATAATCTATGCTAGTAATACACATATCCAGATGATTATAATTAATGGACATCCTTAACAGCAGGTAGAAAGTAATACTTCTTACTACTAAGCTTATGCTGTTTTCTTCACTGCTATGATTCCAGAGAGATAACACACACACACGCACACACACACACACACACACACACACACACACACACACACACACACACACACACACACACACACACACACACACACACACACACACACACACACACACACAATTATGAAATAGAATGCAGAAGACAATCAGTGACAGGTTTCTTTTTTATATATAACAAAGCCACCACAACAACTCTCACCATTAACAGCCCACCATGAATTGTGACAATAAATAATTTTAATTAGCCTCAATTATGTTAACAATGTAAGATGCAATGGAAATTATTACAAATGTTAACCAGACCTATTAAATTACAATGCCAAGTAGCAAGAATACGTAATCGTATGAACATAATAATAATACTTCTAAAAATCATATATATATAATATTCATTGGTCTGTTTTTTTTTTTTTTTTTGTTTGTCTGGTTATGCATTTGGACACCCCTGCACTGATTGGGATGAAACCAACGCGAGGTGGTCCAGTTGTATCCTGGCCAGGGGTCGGACACTGGGAAGAACTTTGAACTGTGGTGCATGTTCTGAGCCTTCACAGAGTGGTAACACTAGATCCCGGAAGACACACTAGGGGGTTGAGGTCCTGGTTGGACCTCCCGTTGGTGTATGCTGGGCAGAACTTTGACCTGGGGAGCCTGTTCTGGGCCTTTCACTGGATGGATTTGGATGAAAACTTCATAGATGGGTGGCAATTGGTCTGGGATGCCTAAAGGAGTGGTTGGAGTCCCGGTCGGAACTTACAGCGGAGTGTGCCGAGCAGAACTTTGACCCAGGGAGCCTGGTCTGGGCCTTCCACTGGATGGATTTGGATGACATCACATAATTTGGCCGATAAATTCAGAGTGGTAAAATTGGATCCCAGAAGACTTACTAGGGGGTTGGGGTCCTGGATGGACCTCCTGTAGGTGTACGTTGGGCAGAACTTTGACCCTGGGAGCCCGTTCTGAGCCTTCCACATGGATTTGAACGAAAACTTCACAGAGTGGTAACGTTGGAACCCAGAAGACATACTAGGGGGTTGAGGTCCTGTTCGAACCTCCTGTTGGTGTATGCTCTTCAGAACTTTGACCCAGGGATGCTGGCCATAACTTTGCCCCGGGGGGCCTATTCTGGGCCTTCCACTGGATGGATGTGGATGAAAACTTCACAGAGGGGTGGCAACTGGTCTGGGATGCCTAATGGAGTGGTTGGGGTCTTGGTCAAACCTCACAGCAGAGTACGTTGAACAGAAATTTGACCCAGGAAGCCCATTCTGGGCCTTCCACTGGATGGATTTGGACGACATCACATAATTAGTATGAAATCTTCACAGAGTAGTGACATTGGATTCCACGAGACATACTAGGCTTTGAGGACCGGGTCAGTTCTCCCGTTGGTGTATGCTGGGCAGAACTTTGACCGGGAGAGCCTGTTCTGAGCCTTCCACTGGATGAATTTGGACAACATCTTCACAGAGGGGTGGCAAATGGTCTGGAGTGCCTAATGGAGTGGTTGAGGTCCTGGTCGGACCTCACGACGAAGTGCGCAAGGCAGAACTTTGACCCAGAGAGCCTGTCCTGGGCCTTCCACTGGATGGATTTTCATGACATCACATAATAAAACTTAATAACTGGAAGCTTTAAACCCTGGTCAATGCCAAGTACTTCAGCTAGTACTCAATAAGATTGGCAGGACAGCTATGGAAGAAATAAAAGAATAAAAGAAAAGGATGATAATCAGAAAAGAATTATACTAAATGGCAAGATTCATATTTTTAGCAATATGAAGGAAACGATAGGTAAGGTCCTTTGACAAGAATATTTTTCTGAAACAAAAAAAATGGACATCAGATAGGTGCACTAATGCATACAAAAGCTTAGAGACAGTTTCTGAAGAGACACGATGTTCAGATATAAAAACAATCACAATAAAATATAATAAATGAGAAATACACTTCCCTTGGAAGTTTAAAAGCCGATCTTCGTTATTCTCCAAGGGATATCCTAACATTCGATTCATGAGAAATACTTTTCAGAATATACGGAGAGAAAAGCACATGGAAAACATGGTGTAATATGTAACACAATTTATTGTTTTCACAAATAATAAAACATGGAAAAATAAATGTTGGCAAAAAGGACAAGATGGAGGTTTACCAGATATCTATGACAAAAAGGCCTGTAGATGTTTGGTGGAGGTGGAGCCTCAGGAACCTCACTCAGGGTCATCCTGTAATAGAGGTCTGGATCAACTCCTCATTTCACACGCGTCACACGCGCACGCAGGGGGGGGGTTCCGAGTACCTAGAAACCCCCCCTGCCCGTTGCTCCATTCGCCGCTGGCCCGAGCGGCTGAGCAATTTAACTTTTTTTTTTTTCAAGAGTCCCGACTGCCTAGGCTGGCTGTAGGGGGAGCTCAGCGCGCAAACCCCTCCCAGTCACTTCCCGCATAGGTGCACCATCGTGACCGGCATCTGAGGATGAGCGTGCCTGCTGCCGGGTGACACAGTGTAATCCACTGTTGCTAGCGCTGTCGAGTCCCGTAGCCGCACGCCGTGGGTGGAGGTGCGTGGGGAGGGGGGGTTGAGTGGGCGGGCGGGGGTGATGCCAGACAGTATTTATTTGGCTAAGTCTGTATTCATGTTCTTAGGTAAGCGCTGGCTGCGCTGCAGTGTGTGTCTGTGTTAGTGTATGTGTTTATGAGTGTGTCTGTCAGTGTGTGTATGTATGTCTGTGTATGTATGTCTGTGTGTATGTATCTGTCTGTGTGTGTGTGTGTGTGTGTGCATGTGTGTAGGCTAAGGGAGGGGAGTGAGAAAAGCATGGCAAGAGATTCAGATCAGGACTTGTAGGAGTATGTAAACTGGAGAGCAATTTAGTATAAAAGTGTTAGTATTAGGGACTACTACAGGGGGCATTATATAAGGGGCACTACTGGGGGCACTGCATAGGGGGGACTATATAAGGGGCACTGCATAGGGGCACGATTATTGCGGGCACTACATAGAGGGGTACTATATAAGGGGCACTACTGGGAGCACTGCATAGGCGGGGCTACTACTGGGGGCACTGTATAGGGGCACTACTGGGGCACTGCATAGGGGCATCACTACTGCGGGCACTACATAGGGGCACTGTATAAGGGGCATTACTGGGGGCATCTATATATTTATTTGTGGCTAGATGTTTTTCAGTAACCAAGAATTTGGAAACCCCCCTTTCAAAATCCTGCGTTTGCCACTGCATTTAACGTCGTTGTAGCACTCCTGTCACCAGCTGCCGACATGTTTGAGAACAGGTCTCACTGTGTGACAGGATTGAAGGAGATGCCTTAGATACCCTGCAGACCTGTCACTTTCGTGTCAAAGGTGACATCTAGTTTAAAACTTTAAAAGACCTTGGAAACCTTTCTCTGCCTTTACATAACCTATTCACAAGACAAATGGGTGGAGCTCTTACATTGGGCTGAGTGCTCGCAACCAGGTCGATGGTGGTCCACAGCGCATGTGCACGACGGAGCCGGCTCCATCGTGCGCATGCGCGAAACCCGGCTAGCGACATGCAATCCGTCGCTCCGGGTCTCGCACCAAAGGGGGTGAGCTGTCGATTGGTGGACGGGCCGGGGGGGTGGCTGCCCAAATGGAGGCGTTCCCGAGGGAACGTTTGCCGTTTGGGGGTGGCCCCACTGACATCACGAGTGATGCCGAGTGATGCCGAAAGCTCTCTGGGGCTTGCGATGAATGAGACCCTACCACAAGGGTCTTGTCGCGAGCCCGATGGTCACGATGGTCTTGACCATCATCATGGCCGCTCGCTATAGCTGGCCACTCCTAAAAAAAAAAAAATCAGGCCCTGAGTTCGCCCACAACTACCGCTATCACACTGCAACTAATACCACTTAATTTTTTGCAAATTGTGGTTTTTATCCACAAATTCCCGAATTTCAACTACTTTCGGTTATAGATGTACCTGCAACAGTCTCCAGACTAAAACTCCCGCTCAAGTATGGAAGGACATTCATGTGTCTTTAAAGAAAGCACATATAGTACAGGCATTAAGAATCTTAAAACTAGTAGGTTGGCAAAACTGCGCTGACTTCTGGTATAACACACCGGTGCCACAGTCTAACTTTGGGGCTCTAATAGGGACAAAAGGTCAACAGTAGCCCATATTCAATTCACAGAATATTAAACCAAATAATGTCCAAAACACTCTTCAGATCAGGTGGTCTACATCACATCCCACTTCCAGTTTGTGAAATGCAGGCATCACCCAGATATGACTAAGACTTCCTTTTTTTTTGGTTTTGTTAGCAGAGTCGTTTCTAAGTCCACAGTGTCAGAGTGCAGCACCAGCGTCGTTGGTGGTCTGCGCGTATACCCATACAGGGAGTAGGATGTTGGGGATGGTTGCAGGGCCACTCGGGGAGATCCTGCATACAGCCGGCGGCCCTGATCTTAGAGTCCCGGCCGTGTACCTGATCGCAGACAAATTGATAAAGCGCTCCGTGGTATTGGAGTAAATATTAGTGATAATGCGAGAATCTACCTGTAAATAGCAGAATTCTGGGATATATATATCTCTATGAGTGTATGGGTAATAGATGATTCAACAGAAATAAAATTTAAAAAAATAAATAAATAAAATTTCAAATAAACATAAATGTAGAGGGAAAAAAGGGGTAATGTTTCTGGCTAATGACTGGTAAGTAGCTATAACCTAGAGCCCGGATGTTTTAGACCCGTGTGTGTCTGTGTATAATTTCAAATGGAGGTGTAGAGATTTATATGACAGCTGGTGGGCAAAAACTTGAGGCTGGATGTTCAGGACTCAAGTCCCCTGGTACATGAAAGAGTCCAGTAATAATTATGAGTCCAAGTGAGGTGACCATTAGAGGGTCTCTGATCACCAGGAAAGAACAATTGTCCCCAGTAGGCAAAAACTGTCGGCAGGGTGTTGAACGTTCGCAATAGCCAACAGCAAAATGTATCAGGTATGCAAAATCTGTTGGCTGAGTGTTGTATAAATATAAATGAGCCTTGTCCAGGAATTGAATACAGATAGCCTCCTCCTCCACTGCTCACACCACCTCAGAAAAGGAACGCAGTATCAGAGTGACAGGTACACTAGAATACAGTGTCATAGGTGAGGAATAATTGCTTACCTGACCATGATGCCTGCTGGTCCTGCACGTTCCTGCGTCTGCAAACACTGCATGCAAGTGTCAATGGGGAGCCTATAGTGGGTTGTGATGACTATGGGCATCATTCAGACCCACTCGCAAGTGGCTGTCCGCTCGCAAGTGGGTCGATGGTGTGCACTGCACATGCGCACGACGGAGGGAGCTCCGTCGTGCACATGCGCCAGACGCGACGAGCGAAGGACTTTCCTTCGCTGGTTGTGTCTGAACAAAGGGGGCGTGCTGTCGATGTTGATTGACAGCACGCCCCCTTTGGTGGGCGTGCCGGGGGCATGCATCCCAGACGGAGGCGTTCCCAAGGGAACGCCTACCGTCAGAAGCCGGCCCCACTGACATCACTAGTGATGTCAGTGGGAGTGATTTTGGCTCTGATAGAGCCAAAATCACTCCAGGGCTTGTGGTCGAAAAACCCGACCACAGGCTTCTGGTCGCACTGGCGATGGTCGCGATGGTCAAGACCATCGCGACCATCATCCTGCACGCTCATATGTGCTGTGGGTGGTGACCCACAGCTATACGAGCATCCAGGAGGATGCTCCATTTTTATGGAGGACGGCCCTCATTCAGAGCGAGCGCTCTGCTCATAGCGTCCGGCTCTGAATGAGGGCCTATGTACTCTGTTCTTAATACAAAAAAAACTGTTTATTCAACAGTAAATGACAGAATATACCCTTCAAACAGGGATTGTGGGTTAAAAGTACATGGGTAATGACAATAGTGGCCCAACGCATTTCATCTCACTAGGGGACTTCTTCAAGGGCAAATGTCATCTGTAGTAACCCCTCCGCCTTTTATAGTGATCTTAATCATTCAATAATCCCCTGGTGTGGTAGCGCCGCACTTCCGGGTACTACTTCCGGGTTGTGTGCGCATAGTGTCTGTGACGATAGTCAGGCACAGCATCTGACGTCTGTGAGGAAGTGTTATGCTTAAGTGTGCGGCAGCGGGATGTCAGTGCCGCCGTCTGGTTATGGGGGGTGAGAGTGGTGAAATGGTCTCTCATTCTTCTTTGTCCTCACTGATGGCGGTGGCCATCTTTGGTTAGATTGTCCCTATGTAATGTGCAGATCATGGCCCTCATTCAGAGCCGTACGCTCTGAGCAGAGCGCACGCTCTGAATGAGGGCCGCCCTCCATAAAAATGGAGCGTCCTCCTGGACGCTCGTATAGCTGTGGGTCACCACCCACAGCCTATACGAGCGTGCAGTTTGATGGCCGCGATGGTCGTGACCATCGCGACCGTCGAAACTGCGAGCCGGAGCCTGCGGTTGAGGTTTTCAACCGCAAGCTCCGGAGTGATTTTGGCTCTATCAGAGCCAAAATCACTCCCACTGACATCACTAGTGATGTCAGTGGGCCGGCTTCTGACGGGAGGCGTTCCCGTGGAAACGCCCCCGTCAGGGAGGCACGCCCCCGGCACGCCCCCGGCACGCCCACCAAAGGGGGCGTGCTGTCAATCAACATCGACAGCACGCCCCCTTTGATCAGACACAACGAGCGAAGGACTTTCCTTCGCTCGTCGCGTCTGGCGCATGCGCACGACGGAGCTCCCTCCGTCGTGCGCATGCTCAGTGCAGAACATCGACCCACTTGCGAGCGGACAGCCGCTCTCGAGTGGGTCTGAATCAGGGCCCATATGTCATGGATGTGCATTCACAACCATGATCGTGTGTATAAATTGGGATTTTGATACATGTCAATAAAATTGTATTTGTATTGAAACTTAATATGCTAATAGGACTGTGAACAATAATAAAGTAAAAAGAGAAAGTAAAATGAAAATAAAATAAAATAAATTGTAATGAAGTTACATGTTAACCACGAAACGACTAATTGTATTTAATGCACTCCACAACATTGTACAGACCCAGAGTGCAGATGTCATTCCAGCATACTGATGTTAATAATATTAATGATGGTAATATATAGATTAAATGGAGACTTATATTAGTGGTAACTGATTAGTCCCCATTGTATATCACAACAACTGATGTTCATCTAATGAACATAAGGAATGTGTGATGTCATAGGTGTCTATAAAAGATGACTAACTCAGGGGTGTCAGGTTAATGATGTATATGATATACAGGGCCGTATTTAGAGTAGACCGGCCGGTGCCATCGCACAGGGCACCGCAGGGCAGGGGGCGCTGTTTGGGCCTGTCAGTTTTCTGTTTATTATCATTCTCACTTGTAGCTTCCTCTTATTTCATCCCCAGCATCCCCTGGACTCCCCTATCTCTTCCCTGGCCCTTCCCCATGAAGCCATGGCCCTTTTTTGGGTGCGTTAAATCCCTATTTGAAAATTGGGGGGGCGCCAATGCTCTTTCTGGCACAGGGCACCAAAAAGTCTAGTTACGGCTCTGAATATATATAACAGCATAGGAAAGGATTTAAAATAAAGTTGGTTGGGGTATACACAACAGTAATGTTATGTAGGAAAAATTGGAATATAATCTTATTATGAATAATTTAACCAATCTAGCAGGTATTAAAGACAAAAATGAGAATTACGTATACACATATATATACCCCCATACATATATACGAATACACATGTACATGTGTACACATGCACGTAGGTAAAATATAGGTGCAATCTAAATCTATCAAAGGTATTTTCAGAGTAAAAGTAAATAGTAAGACTCAAGAATATAATCATAACTTAGGGATCTATATTGAGACCTTCCGAGTGTAGGGTTTGCAGGTCATATATCCATCTACTCTCAGCACGGTCTATGACATCTATTTTATTGCCTCCTCTCCAGTTATAATTGATTTTTTTCAATCCCCGTAAATTTTAGACCCCTAGGGTTGCAGTGATGAACTGTCTTAAAATGCTCAGAAACACTATGGTTCTCAAAACCTTTGCAGATATTCCTGCAGTGTTCATAGATCCTTGTTTTGAGGGCTCGTGTGGTACGTCCCACATATTGAAGCCCACACGGGCACACTAAGAGATATATTAGTTTGTCAGTGTCGCAGGACATAGTACCTCTGATCTTATATTCCTTTTTGGTTTGTTTTGATGTAATTGTGCTTGTGGGTCTTGTGCTTATATACCCCAATGACTTACAGTTGGAGCACCTACCACAATGGTAGAAGCCCTCTTTGACATTATCCCCTTCGATTGTCTTCTGTCTCACCCTTTTATTGTCTTGGAGATGATTATGCACTATTTTTTTCTTTATGTCGGGGGCTTTCCGAAATACCACATCTGGTTTGGCCTGGAGTATTGTTTTCAGACTTTTATCCATATATAGGATATGCCAATGTTTATTAAGGATACTTTTTACTTTGAAGCACCTGTATACTCAGTTATAAAGTAGATTTTATCGTGTTTGTTGGTCAAAGTTAAAGGTTCTGTCTCAGAGTATTTTAGTAATGTCTCTCTGGGTCTGGTTTCAAGTTCCTTAAATGCACCTTCTACTGATTTCATATTATAATTTTTCTCTTTGAATTTCTGTTTCAATTCTAGGCCCTGTTCAGTATAGTCTTCTACAGTCCTATTAGCATATTAAGTTTCAATACAAATACAATTTTATTGACATGTATCAAAATCCCAGTTTATACACACGATCATGGTTGTGAATGCACATCCCGGACATATGATCTGCACATTACATAGGGACAATCTAACCAAAGATGGCCGCCGCCATCAGTGAGGACAAAGAAGGATGTGAGACCATTTCACCACTCTCACCCCCCATAACCAGGCGGCGGCACTGACATCCCGCTGCCGCGCACTTAAGCATAACACTTCTCTCTGAGGTTAGACACTAGCAGATGCTGTGCCTGACTATCGTCACAGACACTATGCGCACACAACCCGGAAGTAATACCCGGAAGTGCGGCACTACCACACCAGGGGATTATTGAATGATTAAGATCACTATAAAAGGCGGAGGGGTTACTACAGACAACATTTGCCCTTGAAGAAGTCCCCTAATGAGATGAAATGCGTTGGGCCACTATTGTCATTACCCATGTACTTTTAACCCACAATCCCTGTTTGAAGGGTATATTCTGTCATTTACTGTTGAATAAACAGTTTTTTTGTGTTAAGATCAGAGTACATAGTCATCACTACCCACTATAGGCTCCCCATTGACACTTGCATGCAGTGTTTGCAGACGCAGGAACGTGCAGGACCAGCAGGCATCATGGTCAGGTAAGCAATTATTCCTCACCTATGACACTGTATTCTAGTGTACCTGTCACTCTGATACTGCATTCCTTTCCTGAGGTGGTGTGAGCAGTGGAGGAGGAGGCTATCTGTATTCAATTCCTGGACAAGGCTCATTTATATTTATACAACACTCAGCTAACAGATTTTGCATACCTGATACATTTTGCTGTTGGCTATTGCGAACGTTCAACACCCTGCCGACAGTTTTTGCCTACTGGGGACAATTGTTCTTTCCTGGTGATCAGAGACCCTCTAACGGTCACCTCACTTGAACTCGTAATTATTACTGACTTTTATAGGGATATTATTGACTATTCCCTCATCATCTGGACTCTTTCATGTACCAGGGGACTTGAGTCCTGAACATCCAGCCTCAAGTTTTTGCCCACCAGCTGTCATATAAATCTTTACACCTTCATTTGAAATTATACACAGACACACACGGGTCTAAAACATCCGGGCTCTAGGTTATAGCTACTTACCAGTCATTAGCCAGAAACATTACCCCTTTTTTCCCTCTACATTTATGTTTATTTGAAATTTTATTTATTTATTTTTTTTAATTTTTATTTTATTTCTATTGAATCATCTATTACCCATACACTCATAGAGATATATATATCCCATAATTCTGCTATTTACAGGTAGATTCTCGCATTATCACTAATATTTATTCCAAATTTCCAATACCATGGAGCGCTTTATCAATTTGTCTTTTATCATTTAAGGAAGTGGGGATACTTCCCGAGAAGAGCTGCTAGTGGTTATATGCCCCTACCCCTTCTATGAGCGCCAACTGCCCCTTTTTGCTTTCACTTGTGTCCCTTATCGCGGCAGTCCCGCCGTTCCACCCATGGGTGCTGCCATTGGGCTGAGACAGATGACCCAGTTCGGCCAGCCACGGACCCGGCTCAGGGCTCCACCAATCCTGAACCAGCAGGGGAGATAAAATGGGGTGCATGAACAATTAGTCACTTCCTGTGGTGTGATAGGTCATTCTGTTCTATTCTCCCAGTGTAAGAGCTTACTGTTCTAGGTTCCTGCATTTCAAAGTCTGGTTCTGCAAGTTCTCCTGCAGGTTCCAATCCCGTTCTGCAAGTTACTCTTGACGGTCCCAGTCTGGTTCTGAAAGTTCTCCTGCCAACCCAGTCTGGTTCTGCAAGTCACTCCCACCAGTCCCAGTCTGGTTCTGCAAGTTCTCCTACCGGTCCCAGTCCAGTTCTGCAAGTATTCCTGTGGTCCGGTCCTGTCTAGCAGCATCTATCCATCCATTGTTGCTACCCATTGCCAAAAGCAGTTACACTATCAAGTTACTTCTGCCGGTCCCAGTTTGGTTCTGCAAGTCACTCTTGACGGTTCCAGCCCGGTTCTGCAAGTTACTTCAGTCGGACCAGTCAGGTTCTTCCTGGCTGCATCTAATCTATCTATTGCTGCTACCCATCACCAAAGGCAGTTCTCACTGCTACCCAAATCTACATGAGAAAGAGCTATATATTGCCTCCATGGTTCCTGTTGCTCTCATCTGCCGCTGATCCTACACCATTGCCTAAGACAGGTAACTTTGTAACACCAGCCATGACAGTTTGTTCAGGCCTACAAATGGATTTGGATGAAGTGCAAAACCCTGGAGCTAATCCTTTACAGAGTCTGGCCGCCCGCCTGGACACAGGAGGCAGCACACGGTCATGTGCTACAGTACTTACAAGAAATTTCTACACTTTTAGATAGAATTCAGTCTGTCTTGCTGGCTCCCAGTACCTCAACCAGTCCTTCTATAGTGCAGTCTGCTCCTGCTGTCATACCGCCTGCAGCCACGAAGTCTTGCCTACAACTACCCACTCCGAATCGTGATAATGGCAACCCCAGGAGCTGCCAGGGATTCTACAACCAATGTGAAGTACAGTTCGAGATGCTTCCCCTCAACTTCCCGATGCCAAGGTCTAAAGTGGCCTACCTAATCTCTGCTGGAAGGTTCTGCTTTAGAGTGGGCATCTCCTCTGTGGGAATGCTCTGACCCAATGGTGTCCAATTATACAGAGTTCATTGCTTCCTTTAAGAGAATCTTTGACGAGCCAGGTCGATCAGTTTCCGCTTCTACTGACTTGCTCCGGCTCAAGCAGGGCTCACGTTCTGCCGGACAATATGTAGTTCATTTTCAGACCATAGCCATGGAGCTACAATGGAACAATTATGCCCTTAAAGCAGCTTTTCTAAATAGCCTGTCGGAGAGATTAAAGGATGAATTGGCTACACAGGATTAACCAGAGTTGTTGGAAGATTTAATCTCGTTGTGTGTAAAAGTTGATTTTCGCTTACTAGAACATGGTCTTGAGAGAAGCAGGGGGGATCGCTCTAAGTTACAAACGACTCCTGCGATTCATCCCAAGTCTCCCACAACTGAAGAGCCCATGCAAATTGGCTGCTCACAACTTTCACCTGAAGAACATCTTCGTCATTGCCAGGAAAAGTTATGTTTATACTGTGAATCACCGGACCACTTCCTGAGCAATTGCAACTCTCGTCTGGGAAACCAGCGGTCCTGATCTGTTTTGGAGGAACCAGGTTGGGAGTAACCTCTAAACATTCTCCTATCTAACTGTCTAATTTCAGTTACTTTAAAAGGTCCTCAAGTTTTTCAGCATCTTTTTGTTTTACTAGACTCCGGAGCTGCTGGTAATTTAATTTCTTCGTCCTTAGTCCGAGACCTACATCTTCCTGTCAAGGTGCTGGAACAACCCATCATACTCACAGCAGTTAATGGAACTCGAATCAAGGAAGGGACTATCTTACACACCACAGAGCCCGTTACTCTTCAAGTGGGGTCTTCACATCATGAGCAACTATCATTCATCGTGCATTCACAGGAAACGCATCACCTAGTGTTGGAGTTACCCTGGTTACAAATCCATAATCCGCATATCGATTGGGTTTCCTCCCAAATAGTAGCCTGGGGTCCAACCTGCAAACAAAGTTGTATCTCCACATAAATGCTCTCTTTATGAGCTCTCTCATTCCACTTTACCTGAAGCTTATCAAGTCTATATTCACGTCTTTTCTGAGCAATCAGCAGACCATCTACCACCCCATTGACCTTGGGATTGCCCAATAGAGTAATAGTTAATTCTAGGAAAAGTTCCTTCCAGGGGCCGCACCTATCTCCTCTCCATGACCAAAAGCCATGACCAAGTATATACAGAATAATCTGAAAAAAGGATTAATTCAGTCTTCTACATCTCCAGCGGGTGCAGGTTTTTTTTTCGTAAAGAAAAAGATGGAGGGTTATGCCCCAGCATTGACTACCGCAGCTTGAATGATATCACACTGAAAAATCAATATCCCTTACCTCTCATTACTGAATTGTTTGACTGAGTGCTACAGTAGGTGCCAAAATCTTCACTAAACTGCATTTGAGAGGGGCATACAACCCTATTGGATTAAGAGTAGGGGATGAATGGAAGACCACCTTTAACACCAGGGATGGTCATTATGAGTATCTGGTGATGCCCTTCAGCTTGTGCAATGCGTCCGCGGTTTTTCAACACTTCATAAATGAGAGTTTTCATGATGTACTACATCAGTACATGGTCGTTTACTTGGACGACATCTTAATATTCTCACAAGATCTAGCAAGTCACTATCAGCAAGATCGGGAAGTGCTGCAATGCTTACGAGTAAATAATCTGTATGTAAAGCTTTCTAAGTGCACCTTTGAAGTCTCCAGTATTCCATTCCTGGGTCATATTATCTCAGGAACTGAGTTACGGATGGATCCTGCAAAGCTGGCGGCCATTCAGGATTGGGTCCCACCGTCCACACTGAAGGCAATACAAGGCTTCTTAGGCTTTGCAAATTACTATAGAAACTTTATTAAAAAATTTTCCTTCATCGTGGCACCTATCACAGCATTGATAAAGAAGGATGCAGATCCTGCCTGCTGTTCTGCAGAGGCATTTGAAGCTTTCCATCATCTAGAACAAGACTTTACTTCAGCACCAATACTTTTGCGACCTGATTTGGAAAGATCATTTATCCTCGAAGTTGATAGATCTGCTGTGGGGAAGGGGCTATTCTATCACAGTATGCTGATAACGAGAAATGACATCCTTGTGGCTTCTTTAACCCAGGTCTAACAAAATTATTCCATTGGCAATCAAGAACTTTTGGCAATTAAAATTGCATTAGAAGAGTGGAGATATCTACTAGAGGGTACCAAACATCCGATTATCTATACAGATCATAAAAATTTGCTCTACTTGTCTACGCCCCATTGTCTTAATTTCTGCCAGGCTTGCTGGGCACTCTTCTTTTCTTGATTCAATTTCAGTATCAAGTACCATCCAGGGTCTATGGATACAAAAGTGGATGCTTTATCCTGGTCAATGACTTCAAAAGAGGATGACAATATATTCAAGGGGCCCATCATTAATCCTCTTGCCTTTGCTTCCACAACTACTACCATTACTCAAGTTCCCCCACCTGGTAAATCCAAATTTCTGTGTAAACTAAGAAAGAAGATTTTGACATGGGCACATGCATCTCAGTTTGCCGGGCACACAGGACTCCTTAAAACCTATACATTTTTGCAGCAGTATTATTGGTGGCCAACCATGAAGGATGTGCAAGATTTTTTCAAATCTTGTCCCACTTGTGCTCAGCATAAATCTGCACTGCAGGACTACTACAACCGCTACCTGTACCAACCCGGCCCTGGAACCATTTAGCCATGGACTTTATCACAGATTTACCTGAAGAGAAAGGTTATAACTAGGGGTGTGCACCGGCCACTTTTCGTGTTTTGTGTTTTGGTTTTGGATCTGGATCTTTCTTCGTGTTTTGGATCTGGATTGGTTTTGCCAAAACCACCCTTCCGTGTTTTGGGTTCTGGGTTTTGTGTTTTGGATCTGTATCTTTTTGAAAAAAAGCATAAAAACAGCTAAAATAACAGAATGTGTTGGTTTTTCTGCTCCTATGCTATTATTAACATCAATAACCTTAATTTCCACTCATTTCCAGTCTATTCTGAACACCTCACACCTCACAATAGTGTTTTTATGTCCAAAAGGTTGCACCGAGGTAGCTGGATGACTATGCTAAGCGACACGAGTGGGCGGCACAAACACGTGGCCCATCTAGGAGTGACACTGCAGTGGCAGACAGGATATGCCCCAAACAGTACATAATGCAAAGAAAAAAAGAGGTGCAAGATGGGGCCTAGTTTGAAAAACAAGGCCCCAAACAGTACATAAAGCAAAGAAAAAAAAGAGGTGCAAGATGGAATTGTCCTTGGGCCCTCCCACCCACCCTTATGTTGTATAAACAGGACATGCACACTTTAACAAACCAATCATTTCAGCGCCAGGGACTGCCACATGACTGTGGCTGAAATGATTGGTTCATTTGGGCCCCCACAAAACAAGCTGGCAATTAATCTGTCCCTGCACAAACTGGCTCTACGGAGGCAAGATGTCGTCCTCATCCTCCTCATTCACTGATTCCTCACCCTCTTCAGTGTTGTGTACATCCTCATCCTCACAGAGTATTAATTCGTCCCTGCTGGAATCCACCACCACAGGTCCCTCTGTACGTTCTGGAGGCTGGTCTCCCTGGAAGAGTTGATAATTCATTTTTATGAACATCATCTTCTCCACATTTTGTGGAAGCAACCTCTACGCCTTTCGCTGACAAGGTTCCCGGCTGCACTAAACACTCTTTCGGAGTACACACTGGATGGGGGGCAACTCAGGTAAAATAGAGCCAGTTTGTACAGGGGCCTCCAAATTGCCTCTTTTTCCTGCCAGCACAGGTACGGACTGTCTGACATGCCTACTTGGATGCTGTCACCGATGTAATCCTTTAACAGACAGATGCACGCTTGTCACTGCTGCTTTGAGGATGCAGGTGCGGCTACAGCCCACACAATTCACAAAGAGAAAAAAAGAAGAAGAATTTTTTAATTTTTTTTGGAGTGCACTTTGGGGGTTACAGCACCCTTTAACAGACAAGCCAGCCAGCCCTTTACTTATGACACAGGCGCTGCTCCTTTGTTGATGCACGTGCAGCCACAGTGCACACAATTCACAAACACAGAAAATAATTCCTCCACCATTCTGTCAGTGGTGACAGTATCATATGCATTGACAGTAGACATGTCAGAAATTGTTGGCACATCCTTCAGTCCGGACCAGATGTCCAACCGGCCCTTGACTTATGACACAGGAGCACTCTTGGCGCTGCTGCTGTGTTGATGCACGTGCAGCTACTGCGCATACATTTCACACACAAACACAGAAAAAAAAGAATTGTTTATTTTTTGTGGAGTGCACTTTGGGGGTTACACCACCCTTTAACAGACTTATGGGACACAGGCGCACACTTGGCGCTGCTCCTTTGTTGATGACAAGGGGGGGAATACTACTGGGGGCACTACAAGGGGGGGACCACTGGGAGCACTACAGGGGGGGATACTACTGGGGGCACTACAAGGGGGGGAATACTACTGGGGGCACTACAAGGGGGGAATACTACTGGGAGCACTACAAGGGGGGGGAATACTACTGGGGACACTACAAGGCGGGGGACTACTGGGAGCACTACAGGGGGGAATACTACTGGGGGCACTACAAGGGGGGCTACTACTGGGGGCAGTACAAGAGGGGGGACTATTACTAGGGGCACTATATAAAGGGCACTGCATAGGGGGGTACCACTACTGGGGGCACTGCATGGGGGGGAGTACTACTGGGGCACTATATAAGGGGCTTACTACTGGGGGCACAAGGGGCACTGCACTGGGGGGACCACTACCGAGGGCACTGTAAAAGGGGCACTGCATGGGGGGGGCGCCAAAAAAATACGCGCTTACCAAAAAATTTGGGCTAGGGCTGGCCCTGCACAGCCCCTATGGACAACAGTAGTACAGCACAACACAGCCAGCCCCTATGGACTTTGGAGGAGTGGACACAGCCCCTATGGGCAATAGCAGCACAGCACAACACAGCCAGCCACTATGGACTTTGGAGGAGTGGACAGAGCCCCTATGGACAACAGCAGCACAGCGCAGCACAGCACAGCACAACACTACACTGCACTACACTACACTGCACAGCCCAGCCAGCCCTAACTGCCGCCCTCTCTCTTCACTGTCCACAGCCGAGTGAGAAAATGGCGCAGACGCGGGTAGCTTATATAGAATCCAAAACCCGCGAGACCCGGAAGGCGGGATGATGACGTTTTGCCTCGATTTCAGATCCGAGTCAGACGGGAAAAGTCGAGCCTGACTCGGTTCGGCCTCGGATCGGGGGGGTTCGGATTTCAGAAATCCGAACCCGCTGACCCCTGGTTATAACACAATTTTAATAGTGGTAGATTGCTTCACCAAGATGGCCCACTTCATTGCTCTTACTGGGCTTCCCTCTGCTGCCAAGATTGCCCAGATCTTTCATTACATTTTTAAGTTACATGGTCTTCCTCTTGAAATCGTATCGGATCGTGGAGTCCATTTTGATGCCAAGTTCTGGCAAGCCTTATGTGCAGTCATGCAGATCAAATTAAAATTCTCTTCTGCCTAACACTAACAAACCAACAATCAGGTAGAAAGAGTTGATCAAAAATTAGAAACCTTTCTCCACCTTTATGTAACCTCTTCGCAAGACAATTGGGTGGAGCTCTTACCTTGGGCTGAGTTCACCCACAACTACTGCTATCATGCTGAAACTAATACCACTCAGTTTTTTGCAAATTGTGGTCTTTGGCCCTCATTCAGACCCACTCGCAAGCGGGCGCACGTACGTTAGGCGTACGTACAAAATTATTTAAATTCAATGGCTCGCTCGTAATTTCGTTCGCATCTAAAATTCCTCCCTAAACTCAGGCGACCCCTCCTCTAACTAACGAGCGTGCGAAATAGCGAGCGTACATCCCCAAAATGGCTTGAAGGGAACGCACGCACAAGTGAAACCGGAAGTGGCCTTGTCAGATGTCGATTACCTGCTCCTTTATTCTGCCTACCTCCCTCAATCGTATCATGCCAATCAATGTATCAATTAGCTCATTTTTTTTTTTTTTCAACACAATGCAAGAAACTTTACTCTTGTCCGTGTTTGTGTTTACCCACAGAATACGTACGGATGGAACATTCGCTTTTATTGTTCAAAAAACATGTGAACCACAATTAAACAATTGTTCTATTGCTGTGGATCCCCGCATATTTTCCGGGGTTCATTTCTTTATTTAAATTTGCAAACGCATGTCACTGCATCAAGCCTATCATAACTCTCCAGAGATTTCTGGCCCTGTTGAACACATGACTCATACACTAACCAATAAAATTGCTCCTGTTAATTTCCAAAATACATTAGCCAATCAGAAATTTGGGCCACACTTTATCAAAAATGTTTTGTATGAAAAACTCCATTGCCATCATGAGAGCCTCCGCATTCACCAGGCGCGAGCTGCTGGTGCTTACGGAGGTGATGGATAGGCGGATCACCAGCCAGCCTCCACCCATCACCAACCGGCAGAAGCGCTCCGCGTATGCGGAGGCACGGTCCCGCCTGCGGTCGATGGGTTCACGCCGCAACATCGGGCAGCTTGAGCGCAGGTGGTCAGACCTGCAACGGCGAACGCCCCGCTTGCTGGCATGCTTTCGCATGCAGATCCTGGAAAGTAAGTGTTATGTATTGTGGTTTTCATGTTTGTGTTTGTGGGGCAAACTGCGTGTGCATGTTTTCCTGTCTGTCCTATTAATTATTTGTCCTCATATCTGCGTGTGCATGTTTTCCTGTCTGTCCTATTAATTATTTGTCCTCATATCTGTGTGTGCATGTTTTCCTGTCTGTCCTATTAATTATTTGTCCTCATATCTGCGTGTGCATGTTTTCCTGTCTGTCCTATTAATTATTTGTCCTCATATCTGCGTGTGCATGTTTTCCTGTCTGTCCTATTAATTATTTGTCCTCATATCTGCGTGTGCATGTTTTCCTGTCTGTCCTATTAATTATTTGTCCTCATATCTGCGTGTGCATGTTTTCCTGTCTGTCCTATTAATTATTTGTCCTCATATCTGCGTGTGCATGTTTTCCTGTCTGTCCTATTAATTATTTGTCCTCATATCTGCGTGTGCATGTTTTCCCTCTATTTGTGTCTTTTTCATTCTACTCCTTTTTGCATGTTTTTTGTTGCTGGTTTTTTTTTTTAAATTTGGGCCCCGGATTTGCCCAGAAACTAACCTCAATTTGTATTACATATTTTAGGAGGACAGCCAAGACTACGCCGTCACCGTCCGGCCAGACGGCGTTCCCGGCCACTATCCCCAACCCCCAGCCAACACTCCACCCCAAATATTTCCCCTATACCCCACTCCTCCCCAGCCTTCCCAGACCCTCTCCCGGAACTGTCGGGCCTCCTTCCCCTCCGTCCCACTTCCCCCTCTCCTCCACCCACCCCTCTTCCAATTACCCCCTCCCCGGAGTCCATCATTACCCCTCCCCGTTCTTTGGGGAATGAAGGCTCCTCCGAGGAGGAACATGGATGGACTTCCGGAGCTCCCGTTTTGGCTCCCGGTATGTTTTTCTTTCTCATTTTTTTTTACCACAAACTGTTTGTATGTAATCATGTGTCGTGCCTTTATTCGTGCTTGTTTGGTTTACTTTTGTTGATTTAGCAGTTTGCCTTTACCTCTTCCTGCTGATTTCAACATACACATATCACACCTGTGTGAATTTGTACATAGGCCTTGTATTTTTGCCAGCACCCCCTTTTTGTTTTGGATTTTTTTTTTTCGGTTTAGGAGTGATTTCGTTGTGTTTTTTTTTTTTTATGTGGATTCCCTATTATTTTATTAATCCACACACTTTTCTCACCCACAGAGGAACAGAGGCGTCGTCAAGAGGTGGAGGCTTGTGTTGGCCAGATGCGGCAACATGTAATTGGCCTTCTTGTGGCCCTTGACCGGCTGTCTGGCATCCTTCGCCAGTAGTTTTTTTTTTTTGGATTCGTTTTGTAAATAAATTTTGTAGTTCTAATATACGTTCTGGCTCATTCTTTTTTTCGAAAACACAAATAGTTTTCCCTGACATAAGTAGACTGTTCCTGCACGGATTTCCATTTTTTAAAAGTTAGATTGTATTTTGTATTTGTATGTTAAACAGCCACAAGAAACACATAACAGTAACAATGTCATTTCCCTTTTTGGGTGTAGTGTCAATTAGATATTTCGACAGTTTACAGGTTCCTAGTTGGTGTGCAAGCTGCTTAGGCCAATCTTCAAAATCCAAAGGTTTGGACAGGCTTCCTTTTGGTGTGGGTTGGGAACCTGCAAACATATTTCAGTTTACATCAACTGGTGTCAGTACTGGATTACCCCTTAGTCAATTGTAAGGTGTGTTAACCTGGTTACACTTGCTGTTAACGTCCAAAAAAAGGAAGACCATTTCACTCTCCAAACATTTATTCACAACTTAAATGAGAAATCAAAGTGGTCAGTCCCAAAACCAAAAAACACTGATAATCTCAAATCCAACACATACAAATAAAATATTTAATTTTAAAAAACAATCAAGAACTGGTTGACGAAGGACCATGCCAACATGATTCCACAAACATGGCGTTGCGATATGGGTTCCAGAATATATGGTCAAAATCACCAGATCCAGGTTTGGTAAGGGTAGCAGGAAGTAGTGAGCGTTGGAGTGGCAAAGATTATGTGAACAAACAGAAGATGGTGCAAAAATAAAAATAAATTAGATGTTCGCAAACAAACACAAACACATTAGGTATAAACACTGTAGTTTGGGTCAAACTTACCTAAAAAATCTGGCCACCACATCATCGCGTATGGCCCCCCCACATACTGACCTCCGACCAACCTCGGGGGGGCCATCCTCAGGTAAGGCATCCTCTGGCTGCATTGGGACACCACTCCTTATGGCGATGTTGTGAAATATCCCACACAGGACCACAATTTTCGACACCATATCCGGCAAATACATGAGCTCGCCACCAGAGCGGTGGAGGCATCTGAATCGGCCTTTTAAAAGGCCGATACAGCGCTCCACCACTTGCCTGGTGGCTGTAAGTGCGGAATTATACTCACTTTGTGGGCCTGGTGTGGGAGCCAAATAAGGAGTGAGCAGCCAGGACATGCAAGGGTATCCACTGTCTCCTGTGAAAAATAAGAGACAACATCAGGAACACTGTGTATCAAGCTTAACATTGTTATGTACTAAAGGTCTCCACTTACCCAGAAGCCACGCATCACCAGCTTGTAGGTTGGTTAATTTCTGCCATATCCCTGATTGCCGGATGACGACGGAGTCATGTGCACTTCCTGGTAACTTAGCATTCAGGGACAGGATCTGGAGGGAGGCATCACATACCACCATTACATTCAGGGAGTGATAGTGTTTCCTGTTTCTAAATATTGCCTCCAGCCGTGCTGGAGGCTGAAGTGGTATGTGAGTACCATCCACAACCCCTATGATGTGTGGGAAGCCAGCTATTTGGTAAAAATTGGCCTTGGCCACACTAAGGGCACCCATATCCAAAGGCATTTGAATAAAATGATGGAGGTGCTTGAAAAGTGCCTCCATCACTGCCCTCAGGATCCGGGAAAAGGAGGATTGGGAGATGCCCGCCACTATTCCAACCGTTGTTTGAAACGATCCTGAGGCACAGAAATGTAACACCGCCATAATTGCGTCAGTGGTGGTATTGCTGTTGGACTGTCAATTTGCCGCTCAAGATCACTTTCTATTAATGAGAGAGTGTCTATGATGATTTTGGGAGGTAGACGGTAGCGTCTTAAAACCTCATCATCGGGCATTCCAAAAAGGGTGACACGTGTTCGAAATATCTGGGGCCTTGCATGCCTACGATGCCTACGCCTGGGATGAGATTGAGGTTGGTCGGCTTCCGGGAGCATGGCCAGAACAATCCTCCCCAGATCAACCTGAAAATCCAAAATTTTAAAGTAAGGCTTTTGACCCACCCCAAAACTATATTAAAACAACTTAGCTTGATGATAGCATCCATTGCTGCTTACATGCCGGGGTATTGTCATGATACGTCCAAACTGAAAATAAACAACAAAATTACTTGACACATTTCACTCTGTGCATTTTTGTGGATACATTTTGTGCTAGACCAAAGTTCAAATATGCCAAACACCCATTTAGCAAAACCGCAAAGCGACATTTAACACAGTACATCAAAACGGGTCGAAATGTTGGCTTAAAAATGCGAAAGCTAAACCATCAAAAAGTTAGAATGATTATTAAGCTGTTTAAAATGTGCTAATTAGTTCGCTAATACAAGTCACAAGAGTAACTACTAAAAATGCGCTAATTAGTTCGCTAATACAAGTCCCAAGAGTAACTACTAAAAATGCGCTAATTAGTTCGCTAATACAAGTCCCAAGAGTAACTACTAAAAATGCGCTAATTAGTTCGCTAATACAAGTCCCAAGAGTAACTACTACAAATGCGCTAATTAGTTCGCTAATACAAGTCACAAGAGTAACTACTAAAAATGCGATAATTAGTTCGCTAATACAAGATAAAAAATGGACTTACCAAGAGCAAATATCTAAGATGCAAAATCAAAAGGTCTTTGGGGTCGAAAAAAAACAAAATCTAAAATAGAATAAATTAGGTATCCAAAAATTACAAAATATACGAAACACAATGAAACAACAATTGAACAAAAGTTAGACTTCACAAAACTTACCAAATCAACAAACGAGGTCCCAAAAATATAAACCAACAAAGTTAACGGAAAAAAAAACGCAAATCTAACCAACACACGATTCTCCAACCTCCAACTCCTTTCTACACAATCAATACACTCCAGCCAAGATAACCTCCAACAATCCAAAAACGCCACCTCGACTTGAGACACACCAAGCCATAAATAGTGTTTCGTTTCCCGCACAAATTAAGGAGGGATCATAGGGCCGCACAATCAATGATGCGGCCGCAAAATAAGGACGCATGTATAAATACGTCACGAAAACACATTCAAATTCTGGTGTATTTCTTGTTTGGACCGCAGACATGGCGACAGACCAGGGAAAAAATGCCCAAGAGTCAGGCGGTAAGTCTTTCATGCATTTTCTAGCAACGATTAATTTGAACCATAAGATGAGGCAAGTTGTGATTTTGTGAATTCTGTAAATTTACACAAATAGGTGAGGAGGATGACATGGAAGAGGCTGCTGGGCCCAGTATTCCGGCCAAAGCGGCCCCAAAAAAAAGGCAGCCACATTTCACAAGAAAGGAGATGGAGGTTTTGATCCAGAAGTGTGTGGACATCCTGCCACAGGCAGACAGGAATATGAGTCTAAGCCAGAAGTGGAGAATGTGGGAAGAGGTAGCCGTTGCTGTCAATACGGTGGGTGATTATGTCCGTCTAGCCCGGGATGTCAAACGGCGGTAAGTAAACCCTTGCCCCCCCTAAAAACAAACCCCATTTTAAACCAAAGGATAATGGCTTCCATTTTTCCCCACAGATGGGGCGACTTCAAATATCGCCTAAAGCAAAAACTCGCGGACAGGGCTAGGCATGCAAGGGGGACAGGTGGGGGTCCCACCCCTGTGTCATTGGAGTTGACCGATTTAGAAGAGCTGGCACAGGGGTGTGTGCAGCCTGTGGAGGTGTTTGGCGTGTCCAACATGGATACGGACATGCCAGACTTTGCGGCTCCTCATGTTGGCCCAGGTAAGTATTGTGATGTCACCAACTCTGAAATGCTATTGTGCCAATATGTAGATTCTAATGTGACTCTTTTCTCATTTTTCAAACAGAGACACAGGCGGATGAGTCTGCTCCAGAGGGAAGCCTTGGCCGCAGAATTTCTGCTGGCTCTGCAGGGGAGGAACCAGTACATCCGGCTGAGGACCCTGCAGAAGCCAGTCCAGGGCGTGCCCCCTCGCAGGCAGTGGGCCTCCTCACAGAACTCAATTTCAAATCGGATTTCCATACGGAGATTCTGCAGAGGATGGACGCCAGTCTGCTACGGGTGGCTGAGGCCCTGGAGCAAAATGCTGCGGCCAACGTGACCATTGGTCAGGCCCTGGCGGAAAATACCAGGGCCAACATCCGCATCGCCGATGCCCTGGAGCAGCTCGTTCGCCAGCACATGGTGGAGCCGACCTCCCTTCCTGCCGGAACATCAGGATCCTCCACCTCTGGCACAACATCAGCCAATCCTCCAAATGTGCCTAGCCCTGTGCCTAGTCCAGAGGCCACAACATCTGCCTCTGGACAGGCCAGCCCGATGGCATCCCGGACCCGGTCTGGCGCCCACCCTCCCCCATCCAAACGGGCGAAAAAACGGTGACAGCAATGGCGACTTTTCCCACACTCCTTCTGTGCTTGGCTCATATTCCTTTCTGGTCAAAACTTCCCTCTCCTTTCTTGTGAAATATTTTTAAGTTATTTTTGTACGTTTATGTTATCAGTTATTGTTTTTTTTTTTTTGATAAAAAGTATCTTTGGCAGAAAAACAAAAAAAAAATATTATGCCAATTGGTTTGTGTTTAAACAATAAATTTATGCCAAAAATCTGACATTGTATTGTGACATTATTGCACAAATGGGTTACATTTAATCCTGGCCCTAAAGGCAAAAAAGGACACCAAAAACCATTTCATTTGTCTAAAAAAAAGGCCTCTTGAAGGAACGTTTAAAAAAACACATAACGATGCAAATTGCACATTAAAAAAAAAAAGGGGGAGCTAATTAAAACATGATGACATTATTGTCACAATAGGCCATAAACAACAAATTGAGGCCAAAAAAACCCCCAAAAAATGTACGCCAATTGATTGTGTAATCCTGACATTAGCAGGTATGATTTCCACCTGCGTACGGTTTTGTGCTATCCCAATAAACTGCTTTCCAAACACATACCAAGCCGGTTTTCAATACAACACTAATTGCTTTTGTGACCACCTGCGATTAATCGCTGCAACATCGTGGAGTCCCGGGACGGAGGAGAAGGCCATCGCCAATGTGGTAGAGTAATCCAGACCCTAAACTGTGCGAGCATTTTGAAGGGAAAGAGGATGTTCCAGTGACGTATGTGACGGTCCGAACACATTTTACGCTCGCATCTGCTAATGTATGTACGCCCCAAAAACGCCTCGCCACGCCTGCGTTTTTCCATCTCCACCCCCGTCAACACCCAAAAACGCCCTGTTCTGTCAATCACATTTGACATGTCACTTCCTGTACGCTATTTTAGGAACGACAGATAAAAAGCTCGCAATCTGCCGTACGCACATGCGCAGTGTAACACCGACGCATGCGTGGTTAGTCAACATCGGAACGCAACGAGCGTACTGCTGTTTGCGAGTGGCTCTGAATGAGGGCCTTTATCCGCTAATTCCAGAATTTCAATTACTTCCGGTTACAGATGTACCTGCAGCAGTCGCCAGACTAAAATAGAAGGACAGACATTCATGTACATTTAAAGAAAGCTTCCAAACAATATAAAGTATTTGCTGACAGGAAACGGTGAGCTATTCCAACTCTTCAACCCGGAGATCAAGTCTGGTTATTTACCAAAAATGTAAGGCTCAAACTACCAACAATGAAATTCGCACCTCAGTTTATTGGGCCATTTCCAGTAGGAAAAGTAATCAATCCTGTGACCTATAAACTCAAGTTCCCTGGTCATATCCACGTCCCTATTACATTCCATGTCTCTTTGTTGCGAACTGTGTAATCGCTACCCCCCCACAGGCAGCTCCCACTGCATCCCACCACACAGCAGTGTATGCCGGGCTACTGACAGGTAAGAGGGAAGGGGAGCAGCAGCGGTGGACCCGGGCCCCACCAGGCTCCTTCAACAAGCCCAGGTAATTAGTACCCGATCCCCCCTCTCGACACCCCTGCATATGGGGGAAGGGTGTATAAACATACGTGGATATGTATGTAGAGAGAGAGTGAGAGAGAGAATCAATAAAGGAGAGAGCACTCACCAGTTCCAAATATGAATGAATCTTTATATAGAAAAAACTCACGTCACAAGCAATACCCCTATCTATAAAAGGAATAGCCACAACATGGAAATAGGCGACAGCTGCGGCCCGTGAACTGGAAGTGACATCACTATGACCAGCCGCTGGGAACAAGTACATATGGGAGCTGGGGGAGGGGGGACAGGAAAGATTAGGGAGAGAGAGGCAGGACTGAGCAAACAGGGAGGGTGGCAGGATAGAGTAATTAAGGGGGGATGTCAGGATAGAGCAATGCGGGGTCAGAACAGCAGAGAGGGGGTCAGGCTGGCCAGAGCGGAGGGTAGTACAGAAAATTAATTGCCCTGAAATATGTATATGTGTGTGTGTATATATATATATATATATATATATATATATATACAAATGACAAGACAAGAAGGCGGTGATAGTGTAGTCAATCAAAAAACAGTTTGGTTTTTAAGGTAAGTATTGTGCGTGCATTAAATAAGAGTATACAATCTTATCTCAATTCCACTTTGACTGATGGTGTGATGAATCAAGACCTAATGCCTCCAATATCGGAATGCAGCCCAGCACCAAAAATAAAATTAGAAAAAACTCATAGGGAAGTATATAAAGACTTTATCAAAAAGTAAGGATTAAAAACACGTACATAAAAACCACTTGACACAGTGCATATAAACAAGTATGAATCACCCAACCCGGTATCTGGATAGTCCAACCAAAATGGTACCGAATTCTGGGAACTCCCGACAGCCGTGGTATTTCTTCAATGGGTGCAAGCTTGTGAACAGGAACTCCAACGCGTTTAGTTTAAACCAAACTTCCCCTGGGTCTTGATTCATCACACCATCATTCAAAGTGGAATTGAGATAAGCTTGAATACTCTTATTTAATGTACACACAATACTTACCTTAATAACCATACTGTTTTTTTTATTTACTACACTATCAGCGCCTTATTGTCTTGTTTGTATTCTTATCTTAGATCCATTGGCTGGCAAGGATCGTACAAGAGGAGCAGCATTATATTTATTTGAGTGTTATTTATTTATTTATTTATAAGTGTATGATCAAGAGCGCATTGAGGGTTTGTTACATGTATATATATGACGGTTTGTTATTAAAACCAAAACGTTGCTGTAGCATCACCTCTTTTCTTATTGTACAAGTCCCGGAGTGCCACCCTTCATTTGATCCTATATATATATATATATATATATATATATATATATATATATATATATATATAATCTCAAAATATATATAAACACACCTATATCACAATATACAGAAACCTTGTACATGATCAGGTTCAGCCTCAGCAACCAGTCCCCGATCAGAAGAAGAAGCTGGACAGCCTCAGGCACCATCACCCAGCCGCCGTCACGGAGCTGACTAGCTTAGCTCAGCTGCTGTCGGGCGTGACAGTGCAGCAGCGCTTGTCACATGGCGCGGAGGGGGAGGAGGAACCTAGAAACTGTGTGTGCAGCGCAGGCAGGGCTAATGAACTTTATAAGGCCTCCCACTGAACCTCTGATATTAAACCCTGCACTGGTATTTGATCCACCGGTGGGGCGGACAGGCGGGGAATTGCACTTTCAGTGGGCGGATATTGAGAAGCTGGGGGCAGCTATGCTGTAATAGGAAAATATTTTTTTCTTGTCTCCATTAGCCCTGCAGATCCTGTGGGCCTATTCCGTTATAGGGCCTTAGCTGCAGCTCCATCCGTCCCATTGTTAATCTGGCCCGGCATGGTGGACCTACAAAGTACTGACATTAATAAAAATCTCGTTGATCTATTTGCTGTCAGTGCCCAATCACTTTTGTCTACACAGTGTAGTTAATATACAGCTAAGTTAACTGAGGAAATTCAATAAATCTAATGAACCAACATATGCAAAATAAATATCACTTTTCCAAATAAAAATGTAAAATTATAGATACACAGTTACATAATGTTTACAAAAAAGATTTGAAGATATAAAACATATGCTTAAAATAATATAATAGCACCTAATACTATCTAGATAAATTTGATATTTGCTTGTGCAGTACCCTATAAAGAAGACATATAATAATGTAAATGTATTGTAATATATTATTATTTGTTAAAGTATCCTTTTTTTTTTGCAGACAATCTTTCACATTACATATTCTTTTGGTGCACAATCTAACATGAATAAACATCTGTAGAGACCATGTGGATATATTATATTATTTGGATACCAAGAATATACTTCTACAGTCATCCTTTAATATTTACATTCAACAAACAAATAAGTAAATGGAAAAACAAAGGCTTATATTTTTAGGGATAAATATTAAAATGTTATATAAAGATTACGGGTTAACTGAACATTTAATTATAAACCCTATTTTTAGGCGTCAATCCAATTAGGTGCGAGTTTGCGATATGAAACTCATACACTTTGCACGAATGCTCGCTCCCGAAATACGCTCAATCTAATTACAAATGCCAACTCGTGCTACTTGTAGAGAGATTGTGCAAATTTTCTAGAGCATGAGACTTGGAGAAGGGCATGGAAAAGTTGGGAAATTATCCTGCACCCCAAAAAGTGACAATTTTCGTAGCAGAATCATACAGAAGGCTGTTAGTGGGCATAAGGAAAGTACTGGAGGTTTTTAAATGGTGTCAAATACAAAAAGTAAAAAAAAAGGTGATTTTGTGGTCATTTAAGTCAACTATAAATTTTTTCAAACAACTGCAAAAATATGATAAAAAGCAACTATTTTTCATTAAAAAAATACTTTCATTAAATTTGGTGTCTAAACTAACAAAAAAAGTTTATTTGGGGACAAATTGGGGCCATTTTTTGAAACACCCCCAAAATGACATGTAATTATTGGGCCAATTAAGCTAATTGAAAACTTCTAAATGCCTACTAATTAGTCATTAGGAGGGCTGTCTAAGAGGTTCTGCACTGTGTCTCAACATTATTACCTTAAAATAAAGCTTTTCCCTACCATCTCACACCCTAAGGGGGGTGCGCACAAAAAAGTGCGATTTTCTTCTAAAAAATTGTGAGTTTGGAATTGGATTGCAACTGCACTTCGCAGTGCGAGTTTGCCATGAAAACAGCTTGCACAAGCCAACGTGCACCTACTTGGATTGACCCCTTAGATTGGACCAGATCTGACTGCATATGGTGGAAAAACAGGTACAGGTTACGTAATTTCCATTAGCCTGGAGGAAGCCTTACTTGCAAAGGCTGGCGCACATGGGGCCTGATTCAGAGCCGGACGCTATTTGCGCTCGCTCGTCAAGAAAATAGGGGTGGCTATTCAAATGAACTGCTCGCTGTTTGCGGTCTGTTCACGCCTCTAGGTCTGAACGAGCGTACAAAACTTGCGGTCGTTTTTTGGGAAACTACGCCCCCTGGCTGCTCGCATCCTACGTCATGTCTGCTATTTATTAGATTAATCGAGTACATCGAACAGGGTATGAGTTGCTTGCTATTCCTGTGGTTGGTTTTTGCTACCACAATTTTGCGAGCAGTTCTGGCAAAAAAAAACCCCGTGACGTGGTCAATGACGCTGAAGTTTTAATTATGCACACCCATAAAAAGCCCAATTTGACCTTTAAGCACGCCTGCGATCGGATCTCCACTCCCCGTTTTCAAGCACCTTCCCCTGTTACCACCCACATACGCCTCATTCTGTCACTCAAAATAGCAGGCATTCGCTATTTTGCGAGCACACGATTTTCGGCCGCACTGAGTGGTTTGCGCATGCGTATTACGATCCGTACGCATGCGCAGTTGGGCAAACATCGCTCGGAGCGAACGAGCAGCCACTTGCGTCCGGCTCTGAATCAGGGCCATGGTTGTCAATGACCTGTGCATGCACAGTAGTGTGCAGGGGGTCCCAATATAGTAGTGAAGTGACAGCTAATGCAATCATTTCACTACTAAAGCCGGGTACACACTATACAATGCACCATGTGATATATCGTTCCCACGAGCAATGGAACGATATATCGAACACCCTGTATAATGTGTATTCCTGATTTGTCGTTCATGGCGGTCGTTTATTGCATCGGCCAATCTGCTGTCCTGCTCAGCAGATTATACAAAGCAATGAATGACGCTTTACTTTGCATCACTGCATTGCTGGCTCACATCATCGTATGGTGCGTATCCAGCTTCACACATAGCTGGGGTGGGCTCCTTTACGAGCCCACATGTTTTATGATACATTTGGGCAGTAAACACTTTCTTGTTGTTGACGAATAGCAGCAATAAGAAATTACAATTATCAGGTCTAAAACCTGATAATTGATAAATATGTCCCCACCTAGTCTGGCACCTGCCCCGTCCGGAATTCCTCTGGAGCTCCGGATATCTCTGTCCGGACTCTGGAGGTAGTTTAGCAGCTGTTAGTTGGACTGGCCCCCTCTACAGCTGCACGTGACCAGACAGTGTGAGGACTGCACTGCAGTGGTGCGTGAGGACTTGGCAATTGCTGCAGCAGATGGACAGGCTCCAGAGACAGGACTAGGAGAGATAAGAAACATAAGGGGGGCTCTGGGCAGGTACTTAAGGGGGAATCCAGGCTGGCACATAATAGGAGGACTCTGGGCTGGCACCAAAAGGACAGACTCTGGGCTGGAACATAAGGTGGGGGCAGCTTTGGGCTAGCAAATAATGAAAAATTCTGGGATGGCACATAAGGGGGTTCTGGGCTCGCACATTACTGGGGTTCTGGGCTGGTACATACTCAAGTGGGGCTCTGACTAACATCTAAGGACATGACCTGGCATATGCAGACATAATGGGGGCTATGAGCTGGCATATAAGAACATGAAGGGTTCTCTGAGCTGGCAATATAGGTACATGAGGGGCTCTGAGGACTGGGGCATATAAAGCTGCATAAATAGTTATAAAGCAGGTGGAAAAATCGCTGCATACTATACACAAAGGTTACTATAGAAGTTATAGCATAAAAAAGTATTTAATAAATCTACTAACATATTTTAGTGTGAAATACAAGAAAATATCGATCTAATTTGCATGCAACCTATTCATATACAAACACAGTGGTGTAACTATAAATTTTGCTCCGCCCTGCCAAAAAAGTTTCAGATGCCCACCCCCCCCTGGCAATAAAACAAACACACCCAAAGATGAAGTTTAAGGTGTGTAGTTCCATGATACAGTAATGTCCCTTATCACACAATAAGTAATGCCTCTTGTAACACATTATGCCACAAAATAATGCCACGTCTAACACAGTAATGTCCGTATAACAAATTATGCCACACCGTGCCTCTTATTTAGTGCCCCTTGTAGTAGTCCTACTGTACTTGTGCCCCTTATGCAATGCCCCCTGTAGTAGTACCCCTTATGCAATGCCCCCTGTAGTAGTGCCCATTATGCAGGCCCCCTGTAGCAGTGCCCAATATGCAGGCCCCCCTGTAGTAGTGTCCATTATGCAGGCCCCCTGTACCAGTGCATATTATGCAATGCCCCCTGTAGCAGTGCCCCTTATGCAATGCCCCCTGTAGTAGTGCTCCTTATGCAATGTCCCCTGTAGTTGTGCCCATATGCCATGTCCCCTGTAGTTGTGCCCATATGCCATGTCCCCTGTAGCTGAGCCCATATGCCATGCCCCCTGTATTTGAGCTCATATGCCATGCCCCTTGTAGTTGAGCCCATGTATCATGCTCCCTGTAGTTGAGCCCATTTGCCATGCTCCCTGTAGTTGTGCCCATATGCCGTGTCCCCATTAGCTGAGCCCATATGCCATGCCCCTGTAGCTGAGCCCATATGCCATGCCCCCTGTAATTGAGCCCATATGCCGTGTCCCCTGTAGTTGTGCCCATATGCCGTGTCCCCATTAGCTGAGCCCATAAGCCATGCCCCCTGTAGCTGAGCCCATATGCCATGCCCCCTGTAATTGAGCCCATATGCCGTGTTCCCTGTAGTTGTGCCCATATGCCGTATTCCCTGTAGTTGAGCCCATATGCCATGCCCCCTGTAGCTGAGCCCATATGCCATGTCCCCTGTAGCTGAGCCCATATGCCATGCTCCCTGTAGCTGAGCCCATATGCTGTGTCCCATATAGTTGAGCCCATATGCCATGCCCCCTGTAGCTGAGCCCTAATGCCGTGTCCACTGTAGTTTAGCCAATATGTCGTGTGCCCTATAGTTGAGCCCATATGCTGTGTCCCCTATAGTCAGGTGATTCGGCCGCGGCATCCACCTGCTCCTCTGTAAGCATGCTTCTCCTCTTCGGCTAGGCACTTTTTCTCCTCACAGGCAGCCAGGCACACAGAGAGCGTGTAATGGGTGGTCCGATGCGGCGGCGGCAGAGCTGGCCTAACAGACAATAGAGGTCAATCTGTCTCCTCTTAGGAGGCCATTTTTGGAGGGACGTTTTCAGCAGATTTCATGCGCCCGGCAAGTCTGCATGGAATCTGCAGCCCCAAGCCACCACGCCCCACAAGCCTCCACACCCCCAAGCCACTACGGGGTCTGCAGGGGCTGTAGTTACACCACTGCATCCACATGATATGTGGTGGCGCTGATAGAACAGGTAGGCAAAGCTTAAAGCTTCGATAGTGACCTTTGCGCATTTTCCACCTTTATAACCATTTTTGCACTGTGTGTGTTTTTGGGAGTGGTGGCATTACTCCCAGGTGGTGAGCAGCAGCCTTCACATTTGGAATATGTATATCGAATAATAATTTAGGGGGTCTGAGGCTGGCATATAAACTGGCATGACTGAAGGGACTTTTTTGGCAAATTACCAGCTGGGGCATTATTGTGTGTCAAATTCCCATTTTTGGCCTTACACTGTGACATATTATCTTTTGGGGGTATTATGCAGTGGCAAATTATTGCTTCGGGAATTACTGTGTGGTATTTTATCAATTGGCGGCACTACTGTGTGGCATATTATGAATTGGGGACACTGCTGTGTGGCATGTAATGTATCTTATTACAGTGAGAACAATAGAAATCTAAAATAATTCAAAACATGTTTTTTTTAAGATCGTTTTATTAGTTTGAGTATTTATTAGAATAAGGTTTATTCAGAAAAGAACACTTACTTAATTGCTGGGTGGCTAATTACAAAAAATATTTTGTGGCATACAGTCCGAAGTCATTTTCTTAATATGGCACTCCAAGAATAAAGTTTGGATGCCCCTCCCGTTTATACTCATACAGTGAGTAACATCGCACGAAACAGTTATTTCTTACAATATATCTAAATTCATAATATCTACTGAAAAGTAAGTCACGCTGTAAGTCTATGGGCCTGATTCAGACCAGCTCACAAGCGCTATGCACTCGCAAGCGGGTTGATGGTGGGGCATTGCACACGTGCTGCGTGCGCAATGCACGTGCGCGAGTCCCGGAGCGAGTGAGAAATTCACTCGCTCCGGGGCTCGCTACAAACGGGGCGGCTGTCAATGTTGATCGATAGCTCGCCCAGTTTTGTAGGCAGGGACGGGGGGTGACCGGTCAAACGGAGGCGTTCCTGTCGGAACGCCTGCCATTTGTGGGCGGCCCTGTTGACATCACCAGTGATGTCAGTAGTGAGCTTCCGGCTCTATTAGAGCCGGAAGCTCACTGGGCTTGCGGCAGATGAGACCCTACCACAAGGGTCTCGTTGCAAGCCCGATGGTCGCGACCATCACCTGGCCACTCACAAAAGCTGTGGGTGGTCACCCACAGCTTAGCGAGCAGCCAGGAGGCCGGCTTTTAAAAAAAAAAATGGCTGCCCTCATTCAGAGCGAGTGCTCGCTTTTTTGCGAGCGGCTCTGAATGAGGTCCTATGTCCCAAAAAAAAAGCCACTTAAATTTGATTAAGCAGTGGAAAGGAAATGTGATAGCCTGCCACTGAATAACCAGGCTACATACTATTCAAGTATTTTAAATGCGCTCAAGGTGTGAAAACATTTATTTCTGCATTTGTAAGTGTCATATATTCACTCATTTAAAATGTTCACAAGAAAACAAGGTTAATAAATGTATTATTATAAGTGCTGCAGTGAAATGTAGCTGTGTTGATTCTTACACACATCATAACGCATCACAACTCTCTATGCTGCATGCTCCAAGAAAGTGAAGCGGATCTGATTAAATGTTCTCTCGATGGAGTAGTGCTGTTAATTTAAATAAGGGCTTATTACTTTAATGACTTATCCAAATAATCAGAATTCATTAACATCCTTGACTGCCGTCTTCTGCACTTGCCTTGGGCATGGCCCACCCTTTGGGCACATGGACACAGTTGTACTGATATACACATGCAGGCATCAGTATATTACTTCCACTTTTAAGGAATAACTTTTTTTCTTTATTATTTTCATGATTATATTCCTCATTCAATTCTCATTAGAGGCAGAAATAATGTGGGTGATGATATATTTAACGAGCTTATTTTATGTAGATGCCTAAGAGGAGACAGTCATTTGATTCGAGTTTAAATCTACTTATTTTTTGCATGCCTAGGTCCCTTTTATTTAATAACATTATGTTTTCTCCATGATAATGCTGGATAGGTCTTGAAAGAGAGTAGCAGACAATAGCCATACAGGGGCTCAGGGCCGTAACTAGGGTGGTGCACAGGGCACCGCAGGATAGGGGCTCTGATATAAAAAATTTGGACAGAGCCCCCTTAGATATTCATGTTAAAATCATGTGACATAGATAGAAACGTAATACAAATAAATTTACATTTGACTAGTTTGGTGACTATGCTTAATTAATTCTATACGTCTCCTCATGAGTATGTTTAGCAGGTTTGGCACATAGAATAATTAATCACTCTTGGTCATCAAATGCAGTAAGAATGATATACTCAATAGCGCTTCAAATATACTCTATTATGTAATTGGTCATTAACCCAATATTGCGGGATTGATTATATAAATGATCCACTTCTCAAAATTTCACCCCTCACAGTCCTATCAGCAGAAAGAGGTAGCACAGAAATACAATGTTGCGATCTACTTAAGACAGTATAAATACTGAGAAGAATCTAAATACATTGTTGCAATCTACTGAGCAACGGCATGAGTACATTCCATCACAGGTCTGAAAACCAATATTTTGAATCAGCCGTGGGGTAAATTCAGAAGGATACACTCTGGAAATATCCTAATATCCCCTATGATTATAGGCAGGTAATATAAATATAAACAGTAAGTGTCATATATTCACTGGCCGGGTAATGAACCATACATAGCGTACCACAGTTGCTTAAATTTCCTAGGACATCGTGGGGGTGAGAGCATATTGGTGCATACACACGATCAGATTTTTCCTTCAGATATGAACGATAACGATTTAAAAATCGTTCAGTCGTTCATATCTGAAGGAAAATCGTTCATATCTGTCATGCCTGAACGATGGACGATCAACGATGCGCGTTCCCATTTGTCAGATAACGATATCTGACATCTGATGGGTTTGCAGTCAGACTTGGACGATTCCATTCATTTTAATGCAGTCAAAAATCGTTCAATCATTCAAATCATTCAAATCGTTCAAAACTTTGGTAAAATCGTTCAAATCGCTCAAATCGTTCAATCGTTCAGTCGTTCATCTGACAAATCTGACAAGTCTGACAAATCTGACCGTGTGTACGCTCCATATATCATTAAAAATAGAAACAAATATACATACATAACCAAAAAATCTTTACATCGGAAAGCCCCGTGGTAGCAAGAATAGAGTAAGTGAAGTGCGGTGCCTAAGACCCAGTCCCTTCTACTGTCTAAGGTCTTCCGTGAGCAGACCAAAGTTGAGAGAGGGACAAGGGAAAGCTCCGGTAGAAACAACAGGGAGATGTTGGGGACACTGATCCCGTGCATGGTGTTAGGTGGTCCCTGTTTTCTTGTGGTATAGCAGGGACTGGATGCGCCACCGTGACAAGTCGATGCCCACCTGAAAAGTAAATACCTATCCGTGGTGTATGACCAGAGGATTCATACCAAGTAAGCCTGCAAATGTACTGCTCCCTCCTGCAGTGGGGCGTAGTGTTTGCTAGGAAGCGCGTTTCACCACATCAGGCTTGTTCACCTTACAGCCTTTCCTAACAAATACCTAGATAAATGGCACTGTATTTTATCTAAATATATTTGGAAAAATTGCCCTCCGAAACTTGCACGATCTCGAATGATTCTCCTTAAACATCGAGGTGGGTTAGCTCTCCCAGACTTGGTGAAATATCAAGAGGCATGCCCACTAACTAAACTTCCAGATTGGTACTGTCAGCCTGTTACTAATTGCTGGGTGTCCCTTGAAATATCTCATTGTTTATGATTCCCTCTGGTGGACCTCCTGTGGACTCCTAAACATATGTGGCCTTCCACCTTGCCATTGCTCTCTGCTACAAAAGCTTCTTTATCTGTTTGGGACAAATTCGTTTCTCAAGTACCCAAGATATCTCTCCCTACTCCTGTTATTTCCTTATGAGCTATTCCTACACTAATCCCAGATCTTAATGTGCCTACTTGGTACTCTTGGGCTATTAGTACTTTAGGAGATGTGATGGTCAGTGGTGTATTGCTGGCTGTGCACATTACTGTTTAATGTGAGACAATCTTCGCTCATTTTCCTTCACATTTCTATGGGGTGCAAGATAAAATGAGTGAAGATTTTGGTCACAGTGGTACCCCTCAGTTACAAATCAGTTACTCCCTTCCCTCTAAGGATATATTTCAATATTATCAAAGCGGACACTGGTTCCAAAGCATAGCACATTTGCCTTGGTCTTTCGGTTCACCCCCTAGTGTTTTAATGTACCGTTTCACCTTGAGGGGCGAAAGGGGCAACATTTCTTTTTGGTATAAGTTTCTATTGGGGTTGTGCACATCTGTTAAGTTGCCTTCTCACTCTCGCTGACTTGGGTCACTCTGCACTTTGTTAGGGTTTTGGGCCACTTGTTTGATAAAATGTGTATTTATTGCCTACATGCAAGAATCAAACACTTCCATTTTTGGGATTATTAAATTATACATACAGTTTGTATTTTATGTAGAAATAAATGTATTCTTTTGACTGACAATTTCATAGTGCAATGTATATAGGATGGAAGTATATAGAAATATATCATGGTTCTAACTTCTTACCCTGATAACAACTCCAATAAATGCCCAGAGGTGTGAGAGAGCATTTCAACATCATTTCTTTTGCCAGATTTCTGCAGCTCCTGGCTCATTTCCACAGCCAGGTTGCTACACATTTTATTTCCTCCAGTGGATCCAGCTCTGGCTGGCAGCATACATTTACTACATTTACTAGTGTGCACGCAATGCTTTCTCTACAGGACTCCTTATTCTCATCCCACCCCCCAGGGAGGAAACTCCCAGCTCAGTTTCTGGGCTGTTTGACAAGCTGGCACCTCTAAGTTGAGGGAATCCAGGCAGTAAGAATAATCATTTATTTTCATATGTATCATAGAGAGCAGTATGTAGCTACTTCTAGTCAGGTTTGCTGAGTGGTATTTGTGTAGCTATGGGGAAATAGAGGGCCTGATTCAGACCCGGATGCTATTTGCGTCCGCTTGCTGGCTAAAAAGGGGTTGGCTATTTAAATCATGTGTTCGCACTGCATCGCGTAAAGCAGCCCACTAAGTAATAGCAAACGGCCGTACTATGCGCTCGCACCTGTATTAAGACGCCCCTTTGCCACTCGCAACACACAGCATTTGTAGGATTAATCGGGACCATCGAGAGCCATCGGAGCTGCTCGCAGTGCTTGTAGCAGCCTTTTCCCACAACAACATTGCGAGCAGTTCTGGCTAAAATACAACCTAGTCACATGTATAATGACGCTACTTTGCTAATTATGCACACCCATTAAACGCCATTCTGACGGTCGGGCACGCCTGCGTTCGCACATCCACACCCCCGTTTTCAATAACCTTCCCCTGTTACCACCCACAAACGGCACTATCTGTCACTCAAAATAGAGGCCCGACTGCGGGCTACGGGCGAGCACTTTCACATCGCAATGACTGGTTCGTGCACGTGCATTGCGACTCATACGCATGCGCAGATTGAGAAAAATCTCTCAATGCGAGCGAGCGCAGCATAGCGTCCGTGTCTGAATCAGGCCCGTAGTTCCTAACAATGTGCTAGATATCACTGTAATATCTGGCTGTGCACATTACCTATTCTCAGACTAAAGGTGCCCACACACATACCGACTTTTCATCCAATTTGGCCGATTTCGACGAATCGTGACGACAGATCATGTAAAAAATGGCCAAATCGTGAGTTTGTACACTTGATCACGATGCCGATGCGCGTCCTGGCTCGTCGTACATCGCATCTTCAGATCTGCCGTGCTGTAGGGCAGATTAGCCAATCTGGGATACAATGCACTGGCTGCAAGATAGATCTTAAATCAGATTGGACATTTTTAACTCCAAATCGTGACCACGACTGCCTGGGGAGAGTTCAGGGAGAGTTCATGGGAAATCGTGTACATTGGCTGACAGGGAGCAAGTCGGTATGTGTGTGGGCACCATAAGGGGTCTATATACTAATGATCGCAGAGCAGCCGCGATTATTATCTATCCAGATTGCTGTGGATATTTTAATTTTTAATGATAATATCCCCGCTATGTACAGAGAAACACTTTCCAGGGGAAGCTGGCACTGCGCATGCGCACACTATCAGCTTCTGGAGCCGTACGGGGGGCTGCGAGAGATAGAAATATCTCTCTCCTCCTCCTGGAGCCTCCATAGGCTTATGATAGTTTACACCATCTAAAGATGGTGTAAACTACCTGGGCTAAAGGTGTTTAGTACATAAGGGTCAGATCATAGTCCCCATTGATAATAAAGGGGACTGCAATCTGAAGTGATAATTAGAACTTTGCTGAAGATTTCTGTGAAATCTTCATTATGCTACAGGTATTAGTACATTTTATGTAAAAAACAGTTTGATACATAGGTCCCTAAATATCAGTCTGATCATACACTTCTTCAATGTTCATGTGTGATGAAGAAATAGCTATTTGGTATCACAGTGGTCCTTAATCTGGAACACTTTTAAAATGGAAATGTATAGCTGGGGTTAGTTAAAAATGGCCCTTAAGTCAGTGCCAGATGGGAATTTTTTTCAGAGGCAATCATTAATCCATATCAACCTGAGCAGAGTTTTGGATATTAAGAAATACCACAATAAGGTTTTGTGTACTATTAGTGATTTGTATAAAATCCAATTGTGATAGGAAATAAAAACAGGATTTTTTTTGTAAAGTTTCGTTATTTTAGTTGCCTTGAGGAATTTGACAGTGTTTCCTAGAAATGCATAGCATTTATTGGAGCAGAAGTGAAGTATTAGTTAATTTATTATTTTTTATGTATACAGTATATTCTCTTTTTTTGGATTTTCATATTGTTATATGTATGATAAATAAGTAATATTTTTTACAAAAAATCCCTTCCATTTCTTTGGCATCCAAAACGAAAAAGCCAGTTTTTAGGGCATGGTGAAAACCAAATTAGATTGAGTTTAAATTGTTGCACTTTTTTGCTGGTAATGCACAAGGTGATATCAGGGTAAATTGCCAATGTCACAGTCTGTACCTGCAAGCTGTGACAAAGCATGTTGAAAGACAATGCAAACTAGTTATAGTTTTCATTGTATAGCAATGGTATGTACATACACCTAGTTAGCAGCCCGTCAAAAAGACGGGACATTGTCGCGCCTGCGAAAAGTCCCGTTTGAGCGTTTGGGGGGCTGCGAGTAGAAATGTCAGTGCAAAACACACCTGAATTTCCCCCGTAGAGGTGAGGTGCAGCGTTAGCCTTTTATATATATAGATACCAGACATCTCAAGTTCTGTTAATATGAGGGAACATATATATTATATATATATATTTAAAGTTACAATAATAAAGTTTTAAAATCATTATACCCTCACAAAATGATGTGATCTAGCTATGACAGAATGTACATTCTTGATATAGGTACTGTGTATACTGTAGACATGGTATGCATGTCTGTTTTGTCTTTACCTACTCTGTAATTTCTGGTTCTTACTACCTGGCCATGGCACCTGTCATTACACACTCCTGAGTCAGCCTTCTATTGCTAAATGTCCATTTGCATTTTATATTGACATGATTGCTTCTGATTAGATATTGTTTAGTATTGTTGTAGGTCAAAAAATTAGACAAATTACTTGTCAGAAATGCATTATTTTTAAACTATTAGTCACTTTCTGCCCAATGAAACATGCCCTCTGTATAACAATCGGGAGGACTTCCAAGGATCAAAACTATTATCAAAACTGATAGACAGCTCATGGTGCAGGTGGATTCAGTGGGTCCATGGTTCTTCAGTAGAGCCCTGGAAGCTCTGCCATTGAGCTCAGGGCCTGATTCAGAGCAGCTCGTAAGCGGCCGCTAGTTCGTTCCGAGCGATGTTTGCCCAACTGTGCATGCGTACGGATCGTAATACGCATGCGCGAACCAGTCAGTGCGGCCGAAAATCGTTTGTTCGCTAAATAGCGAATGCCTGCTATTTTGAGTGACAGGAAGAGGCGTATGTGGGTGGTAACGGGGGAAGGTGCTTGAAAACGGGGAGTGGAGATCCGAACGCAGGCGTGCTTAAAGGTCAAAACGGGCGTTTTAAGGGTGTGTATAATTAATACAGCAGCGTCATTGACCACGTCACTGGGTTATTTTATAGTCAGAACTGCTCGCAAGATTGCGATAGGAAAAACCAACCACAAGAATAGCGAGCAGTTCATACGCTGGTCGATGTACTCGGTTAATCTAATAAATAGCGGACATGACGTAGGATGCGAGCGGCCAGGGGGCGTAGTTTTCCAAAAAACGACCGCATGTTTTGTTCGCTCGTTCAGACCTAGAGGCGTGAACAGACCGCAAAGAGCGAACGGTTCATTTGAATAGCCACCCCTTTTTCCTAAACGAGCGAGCGCAAATAGCGCCCGGCTCTGAATCAGGCCCTCCGTCACCTAGCTTCATCTAACGGGGGATTCCAGGTGAAACAACCCCTATTTGCTACAAGGAGGCTTGCCTGTCATATTTACATGTTTCATTAAACAAAGGCTGCCCAACAGTTGGCATCCATTTAAGACTAATGTGAGTGTTGTGGGAGGAGCTAGTTAAATTAGTGAAAACATTGAACAGTCACTTACTTTTTCCCATTAGACACATACAAAGGCAAAATAAAAACATTGTTAGTGTGACTTAAAGGCATGTAAATCTATCAAAGTTGGTATATATACACACAGTATATATATATATATATATATATATATATACAGTATATATATATATATATATATATATATATATATATATATAACCATATCATTTTAAACTTGTTGAGAACTTTAGTATATATAGTTTTATCTACTATTTAATTGCAGAGTAATTGCTATAATTACAAATGCAGATCACGATAAATGAACTATAATTAAAAATACAGTGACAAGGGGAGTGAGTGAATGGGTGTTTTTGCTTGATGTTCTCAGATCCAAAATGCCTTTTTATTTAGTAACTAGGGGGCTGTTTCAGAGTTGGGAGTAGACAAAAAAAAGTTATTTTACATCTTGATAAAACCAGGTTCCCTTACAGGTGGGGCTGATTTAAAATGTCCAAACTCAAATCTTAAAGGTACAGTGTACATTTAAGTTACTTATTGTAGAGACCAAATGTCCGCAATTGAAATCAACAAGTCAAGTAAGGACTAAATCAAATGAATAAAACCTAAATAATAATACATACCAGAGTTCAACACCCTGTGATATACAAATTATGTTCATGCTCGCCCAGGAGAGATGTTGCCATGTCAAGGTCATTACATGATGATTACTGACCTGCCTTCAAGTACTCTTGAGATCTGTTATGTTATTAATATATATTGATAGAGCTCTTGAGAAAGTGGTAACTAAACAACAATATGCATTGACCTTTTTAGGTTACATATTGATATTATGTTATAGTTTACATATTGATATTGTGAATCCATATCACATGGGTATTCCACCTGATATCTTGGGGCTGGTGTGGCACCTTGGAAGGTCATTATTACATCTTCGGAATTTCCTTGGGGAATCCTATGACAGAGAACTTCTGGAAAAAATAATGTTATCCTTTCATTGGTCCACATGTGACACATAAGTAGCTATGAAACCCAGATAACACATATGGGGGCAGATTTACTATGAGTTGTTTTTGAAAGCCTCAGACGATCGGCGACTTTGATCAATAGATTTCAAAAGCAATATTAATTAATGCTACATCAGGCTTGTGTAGCATTAATTACTGACTGTTGTTGTTTGAAATCAATTGTTTAAAGCTGCTGATCATCGGCGGCTTTGAGACACCGCTGAATTGCAAATCTACCCATTGGGAAAGGATCTGGGATAATACTAACTGCATAAAAGTAATGTGGAAAGCAATCATAGAAGATGGAATGTATTCCTATTTTTGCTCATTTTGTCACTATAATATTTATTTGCTTTTGGAAACCAGGTGGGTGAACGAGGCACAAAATAACCCATTTTCTGCCATGACTCAGGGAAATATGAAAAGAACAATATAAAATGAACTTGCTTTCTCTAAATGAATATTCCCTTTTAAACAGGAACATTGCAAAATATTACAATTGACCTGTTCATGAAGGTGGGAAGCAATAAGTTGTTAATGTTTGAATGTAATAATAATTCAATATCCTACTCCCACTAAGGGCCAAATGTAATAGGTAGTCAGTTTTAGTAACAGTACAAACTCGCACTTTCTCGCACTTTTAAAAAGTGCGAGTTTGTACTGAAAGTCGCAAATTCAATAGCCTGCGAACTTTTCAGCTCGAGGCTACTGCATTTGCGAGTGCAGGCGAGTTTAGGACAATGTAAACTGACACCTTTTAATGCGAGTAGCATTAAAAGGTGCGAGTTTTAGAGAAGCCATCACAGATCAGTGAGATCCGTGATGGCTTCTGTGTGTGTTAAAAGAAAAAAAACGTGCACCCCCTCCCCAAAAGCATAACCAGCCCCGGGCTTTATAAAGCCTGTTCTGGTTCTGAAAATACAGGGGCCAAAATGCGTAGGGGGCCCCTGTATATTAAGAACCAGCACAGGGCTTTGTTGAGCTGGTCCTGGTTCTGGAAAATCAGGGAACAAAATGAGTAGGGGTCCCCTGAAAATTCCAGAACCAGCACCGAACTCTTTCTAGCAGGGGGATAATGCCACAGCCAGGGAAAACCTTTCACCGGTTTCCCCGGCCAAAGCATTATCCCTGACTGCTAGTCAGTCCAGGCCGGGGATCCCTGGGGAGTTGGGTACCCCCCCAATAAAGGGGTACCCCTCTCCAGGGCACCCCAGGCCTAGACTGATAGCCTGGGGCTATCCCCCGCACCCTAGGATGGTGAGTGCCGGGTTGATAGTGTAAAGTGTAAAATTAAATTTTCCATATTGTCTTTATTTGTAGAACCACAAGTACCTGCAAACCTCCCCTGCATGCTGGTATTTGGAGAACCACAAATACCAGCATGCGGGGGTATTACGGGCCCGCTGGCACTTGTAGTTCCACAACTAAAGAAATACGTAAATAAAAAAACATACACCGTGAAAGTATAATTTTAATAAAACATATGTGCACACTCACACTCACACTCACACATACTCACCTTGTATCCGAAGTAATCCATAGGGGTGTACCTGAAAAAAAAAATCCATACTCACCTCTCCTATGCATCGATCACATCCTCTTCTGCAAGTAGGCAATCCAGGGGTTAAAATAAAAAAAACGCAAAAAAAACAAACCATACGGACCGAGCAAAGGTATGTGTGTACACATACCTTTGCTCCGCGTAAATGACCGGGGCACACGTGTGCCCCGTCAGTGAAGGGGCTGCCAGCCAATCAGGGAGCATCTCCGTCGGAGCAGCTCCCTGAATAGCTGAATGCGGCCAGCCTGTGTGTCCCATAGACGTCTATGGTGAGAAATCCCCATAGACGTCTATTGTGGGAACCGCTACATCGTAGCCGCAAGATTAATTGATGTTAATCTTGTGGTTACATCATTATACTTTCACGGTGTCAGTTTGTTTATTTATGTATTTCTTTAGTTGTGGAACTACAAGTGCCAGCGGGCCCGTAATGTCCCGCATGCTGGTATTTGTGGTTCTCCAAATACCAGCATGCAGGAGAGGCTTGCTGGTACTTGTGGTTCTACATATAAAGACAATATGGAAAATGTAATTTTACACTTTACACAACCCGGCACCCACCGCCCTAGGGTGCGGGGATAGTCCCGGGCTATCAGTCTAGGCCTGGGGTGCCCTGGAGAGGGGGACCCCTTTATTGGGGGGGTCCTCAACTCCCCAGGGATCCCCGGCCTGGACTGACTAGCAGTCAGGGATAATGCTTTGGCCGGGGAAACCGGTGAAAGGTTTTCCCTGACTGTGGCATTATCCCCCCGCTAAACAGAGTTCGGTGCTGGTTCTGGAATTTTCAGGGTACCCCTACTCGTTTTGTTCCCTGATTTTCCAGAACCAGGACCAGCTCAACAAAGCCCTGTGCTGGTTCTTAATATACAGGGGCCCCCTACGCATTTTGACCCCTGTATTTTTAGAACCAGAACAGGCTTTATAAAGCCCGGGGCTGGTTATGCTTTTGGGGAGGGGGTGCACGTAATTTTTTTTATTTAAAAACATTTAACATAAGTACACACAGAAACATGTACATATCTCATGGATATGTGCATGTTTCTGTGTTAATCTGACCTGCTCAGGATGTACTCGCTAGCCTGAAGCAGGTCTATTATTTGGGGACTTTTGGTAATCTTTTTTTTGCGAGTCTGAAACAGACACTCTATTACATTGGGCGAGTTGATTGTTTTCAATGTGAAAACATCTGGATGCGAGTTTGAGAATGGAGAGTTTTAGTAACTCTGAAAAATGCGAGTTTTAGTGAACAGACACCCTATTACATTGGAGAGTTGTGAAAAATTGCGAGTGTAGCACCAAACTCGCAATTTACCAAAACAGACTACCTATTACATTTGGCCCTAAGTATTAGAAACAAATTCCCCATCACAAATAGAATATGAATTTATTTTTTGTAACTGTTTAACACAGCATTAAACAATTAGTTGCACCTTTGCAATAAATCAATAATGTCTGCCTAGTACTGTACCATATATTTAGTTTTTTCATACTTGGAAGTGTATTGGATGGAAAACAAATATGATTTTAAGAAGCACATCTCTGACATGTGCCACTTTTAATGCCAATTGAACCATGGTAAGTTAGGTCAAGAAGTACATCCCTTTACAATTATTAAAGTCTTTTGATACATATGAGTTGCTCATCATAGTGTATTATCTTTGTTTAACAAACATGGGATGATGCTTTGGTACTCTACTATAACATCGATTACAAGCGTATAACCAAGATATACAAATCTGATCTGATTACAACAAAGGTAATCAGACGTTTACATCTATCAAATCTGACTGTGGCATGACCCTATTTATAAGCCTACATACCACTCCACTCCACACTGCAATGTATTATTATGGGAAAAGAGGAAAAGGAAGATCAGATACCAGACTATAATATTATAACAGGGATATCCTTCTCATCTCAGCTTAAGGAGCCCAGCTGTTCAGCAAGTTGGAAAGCATTAGATTGTTACCCATTGTGTCGCTGACGATGCACGCTCCCGAGCATCGTCAGTGACATTGCCCGTCGGTCCTGCATGCAGGTCTGACGGGCGATATTGTCAGCGGGGGCCATGCTGCCGAATACAGCATGGCCCCCAGCAATCGCACTTGCGATGTCGGCACCCCGCCAGGACTGCACTTGCCGATGTACACACTTGCTGATGCCGGCACCCCGCCAGGATCCACCGCATGACACATCGCCCTGGATGCACATCATGTAGTGTGTACCCAGCATTACAGATAGAAGCCCAAACCTATAGGCCATAATAAAAGAGCAATTTACATCTGGTCTTAATCATCCCTATCCCCTACCTTTCCCTTTTTTCGAGTCTTCTTAAAGAACTAATTTCCCATGCCCCTTTCCAAACAAATTGTTCATTTTTGTGTCTGATGTCATCTCTATGAATAATCTCCTCCACTGTGCCCAGGAGTGTATTATTGGCTCCTACATGTATGCATCAGTATTACAATGTGCATTACTGCTCTGTCATGCTAGTTATGTATAGTAAGCTGAGCTTGTCAACTGCTCCTAATTTCCAGGGACAGTTTTAGATTGTAAAAGATGTCTCCCTTAAAATGTCCTTAGTTATCAATATTATCCAACTTTACATACTAAGCTTTTATACTGTATACGAAATGTAATTCTCACAGATAACTATACTTATTCTCTGGAGTTTATACTATGTAATAAGGCGACTCATAAGTTACAGCTAACATATCATCATGGAGCATGAAGTGCTTCTCTTGGAGAGCGCTAGGTGTGATGTAGAATCACCTGTCCATCCACAAAGTATACCTAAGAATTACTATGAAATGTTGGCAGGTATGCAGTAAGCTGTATTTCTTGTTGTGTCCTTTTATAACAACTCTTAGGTGCCCCCCTTTGGGCATCTGAGCAGTTGGGAGGTACGATAATATAAATATTGTATATACATTGTCTCTTGTTGCTCAATGCTGGGGACAGTGCTTAACATCTCTAGGTCTTTAATCACTTCCTCTGTGTTTTGTTTATTAAAGGTTTCTTTCTGTGCACATTTGGTTCCCATTACTGTGCAATCCACTCTGTTATGCCACATAATTGCTTTAATAACAAACCAAAGAAGAGCCTGAAAGACCAATTTTTTTCCACTGCTGTAGAAGAAAATCTAACACAAACCAAAAGTGAGGAGGGGCTGGAATATTACAGCCTTTCATTTAACTCTGAATGCACTGGTAAGTTTTCATTTGGTGAGTCTACTATGCAGTTTTTTGTATATGACGATAAATATTTTGTTAATTTTACACCTCGTCTGTCTTTTTTTTTGTTAGATTCACTCTCAAGCAGAGTGTATCTAACAATGAATGTAAAAGTGTTCCTATGTATGAGTTCCAGCGTAAATGCACACCACATACATGCCTGCTTTTACATCACAGTAATCTGCCCAACACATGCAGGTGCAGGACCGTAACTATGGTAGTGCGACCAGTGCCATGGCACAGGGCACCGCAGGGCAGGGGGCGCTGTTTGGGCCTGTCACTTTCCTGTTTATTATCATTCTCACTTGTAGCTTCCTCTAATTTTATCCACAGCATCTCCTGGCCTCCCCTATCTCTTCCCTGGCCCTTCCCCATGAAGCCATGGCCTTTTTTCAGGTGCACTATCTTATGTCCCTATTTTGGGGGTGGGGGTGGGGGGGTGGAGGCAATGCTCTCTCTGGCACAGGGCACCAAAAAGTCTAGTTACGGCTCTGTGCAGGTGTTACATGCTCAGATAATTCATGAAGTATGTTCAGAGCTACTGATAATGACAAAGTGTTACTGCAATGTGGATGGACAACAGAGGTTGTCTATAGAAAAGAGAACATTTAATCATTGCTGGCAATAAGAAAACTCTGCTAGGCAGTATCTAACAAATAAGCCAAGATAGAATGTATAGGGGATGTTTCAGAGTCACTTTATGCTAATGCTGGTATAAGCCCTTCCCTGGTGTACATCTGTGCATCTGAATGTGCAAGGACTGAGACTGCCACTTTGTGTATCTTTAGATGCAACAGTCCCACTTGGTGCGTCTTAAGATGCTACCATTGGACACACCATTGAAACTTGGCCTTAGCCCATGCTAGGTGCAGAATCTCCGTCCAATGTAAGTGATTAATGGGACAATTTACTAAACATAAATTATCTAATTTTTCCAGCATAATAGCTGTAAGTGTATTGAAGAGTATAGAAAAGTATGTAGAAATCGCTGATGTCACATACTTTTCACTGTTTCCTGAACACACTGCCTCCCCCATAGAATCTAATGGGGGTTTCCTCCTGGAGATATTTATATAAACTGGAGAAGAGATAATTTTTAACAAACTTAGCTCCATCTCCAGATGGTGATAAGTAAACATTCCCCTACAGTACCTGAGCTATCAGCACTACATTCTCATACACATATAATGGGCCTCTGTACCAGATGGTGATAAGTAGCCTTTCACCTTAGTACATGAGCTATCAGCACTACATTCCCATACACATATAATGGGCCTCTGTACCAGATGGTGATAAGTAGCCTTTCCCCTCAGTACCTGAGCTATGAGCACTACATTCATTCCCATACACATGTAATGGGCCTCTGTACCAGATGGTGATAAGTAGACATTCCCCTACAGTACCTGAGCTATCAGCTACATTCCCATACACATATAATGGGCATGGTGTATCGGATGGTGATAAGTAGCCTTTCCCCTACAGTACCTGAGCTATCAGCACTACATTCTCATACACATATAATGGGCCTCTGTACCAGATGGTGATAAGTAGCCTTTCCCCTACAGTACCTGAAATGTCGGCACTACATTCCCATACACATATAATGGGCCTCTGTACCAGATGGTGATAAGTTGACATTCCCCTACAGTACCTGAGCTATCAGCTACATTCTCATACACATTTAATGGCCCAATTTAGAGGTGGATGCAGCATCGATGTCAGACGCAAGCAGACAATGTTTTACGTCTGCACATGCAAAGCGCATACATCCTAATTGTTACCACCGTGGACACAGAGGCAATTTTAGGGGAATTAGTAGGGTGTAACTGGGGGAATGGCTTGTCAGATGCAGGTGTGTCGTGGCTAGCAACTGCGTCCAAAGACGTGGTTACACTGGCATCAGCGGCCATGTTCCAACATTCTGTACCTCCATAAGGATGCTCTTGTGTCAGATATTGCGACAGATGGTACGTCGATGCAGCATTTTGTAATGCAGCAGGTGGGTGGCTCAGTAGGAAGCCCATCAGTTGTTGCATTAGAATAAAGCCGCAGTCGCACTTCGGCAAAAGACGTAGTCGCAGCTGAAACTGCGTCCACCTCTGAATCAGTCCCAATATATCTATATCCTATATCAACAGCGAAGTGCCCTGTTTATCTGAAAACAGGCTTATTACTGCTCCAACGGGGCACCCGCTCCTGTGTGTATTGCATCACCATACATTTGGAATATTTCTTTTGTGAAAAATACAGGAATAGTAGTAATATATATATATATATATATATATATATATATATACACAGTGCCTTGCAAAAAGTATTCACCCCCTTTGCATTTTTCATGTTTTGTTGCCTCACAACCTGAAATTACAATGGATTGTTTGAAGGTGTGCATCATTTCATTCACAGAACATGCCTACAACTGTGAAGCTGTGGTTTTTTTTTATATTGTGAATCAAACAACATTTAGGACAACATAACAGAAAACTTCAGCGTGCATAACTATTCACCCCCCTAAAGTCAGTACTTTGTCGAGCCACCTTTTACGGCAATTACAGCTGCAAGTCGCTTTGGATAAGTCTCTATGAGTTTGCCACATCTTGCCCCTGGGATTTTTGCCTATTCCTCAAGGCAAAACTGCTCCAGCTCCTTCATGTTGGATGGTTTCCGCTTATGAACAGCAATCTTCAAGTCTGACCACAGATTCTCAATTGAATTGAGATCTGGGCTTTGACTAGGCCATTCCAACAAATTTAAATGTTTCCCCTTAAACCACTCGAGTGTTGCTTTAGCAGTATGCTTCGGGTCATTGTTCTGCTGGAAGGTGAACTTCCGTCCCAGTCTCAAATCACAGGCAGACTGAAACAGAATATCCCTGTATTTAGCACCATCCATCTTTCCCTCGACTCAAATCAGTTTCCCAGTCTCTGCTGCTAAAAAACATCCCACAGCATGATGCTGCCACCACCATGTCTCACTGTGGGGATGCTGTTCTTGGGGTGATGGGATGTGTTGGGTTTGCGCCAGACAGCGTGTTTTCCTTGGTGGCTGAAAAGTTAAATTTTAGTCTCATCTGACCAGAGCACCTTCCTCCATACATTTGGGGAGTCGCCCACATGCCTTTTGGCAATCTCAAATCGTGTTTTCTTATTTTTATCACTAAGTAATGGCTTTTTTCTGGCCACTCTTCCATAAAGCTCAGTTCTATGGAGTGTACGGCTTATTGTGGTCACATGCACAGATACACCAGTCTCTGCTGTGGAACTCTGCAGCTCCTTCAGGGTTACCTTTGGTATCTGTGCTGCCTCTCTGTTTAATGCCCTCCTTGCCCGGTCTGTGAGTTTTGGTAGGCGGCCCTCTCTTGGCAGGTTTGCTGTGGTACCATGTTCTTTATATTTAATGATGATGGATTTGATGGTGCTACGGGGATCTTCAAAGAATTGGATATCTTTTTTATAACCCAACCCAGAATTATACTTCTCAACAACTTTGTCCCTGAATTGTTTGGAGAGCTCCTTGGTCTTCATGGTGTGATGCCTCTTGCTTAGTGGTGTTGCAGCCCGTGGGGCCTTTCAGAAAAGGTGTTTTTATACTGACAGATCATGTGACACTTAGATTTCACACAGGTGGACTTTATTTCACTAATTATGTGACTTCTGAAGGTAATTGGTTGCACAGAACTCTTGAGGGGCTTCATAGCAAAAGGGGTGATTACATATGCACATGCCAATTTTCAGAATTTTATTTAGAAAGATTCTTTTTTATCTATATATTTCTCATTTCACTTCACCAAATTAGACTATTTTGTGCAGATCCATCACATAAAATTCAGATTAAAAAAATAAATAAATTACAGGTTGTAATGTAACAAAAAAGGTAAAAAGCTAAGGGGGGTGAGTACTTTTGCAAGACACTGTATATATATATACAGGAATCACAATCGGTCCGGCTCTCCAGGTAAGATAATATTTGGCCTGGTGCCCGCATAAAAATGTTCAATACTTATCATCCAGATGTGGCACTCAGGGCACTTATAACAAGCTTTATTTTACATTAGAAATGGGAAATAGCATTTTCCTATTTCTGATGTCAAATAAAGCTTGTTATAAGTACCCTGGGTGCCGCATCTGGAGGATATATATATATATATATATATAATATATATATATATATATATATATACTGTATTTATATACAGTCAGGTGCATAAATATTGGGACATTGACAGAATTTTCATATTTTGGCCTCTATTCACCACCACAATGGCTTTGAAATGAAACAAACAAGATGTGCTTTAACTGCAGACTTTCAGATTTAATTTGAGGGTAATTACATCCAAATCAGGTGAACGGTGTAGGAATTACAATGGTTTCTATATGTGCCTCCCACTTTTTAAGGGGCCAAAAGTAAAGGGACAAACTAAACAATCCTAAATCTAACTTTCACTTTTTAATACTTTGTTGCAAATCCTTTGCAGGCAATTACAGCCTGAAGTCTGGAACGCATAGATATCACCAGACGCTGGGTTTCATCCCTGGTGATGCTCTGCCAGGCCTCTACTGCAAATGTCTTCTGTTCCTGCTTGTTCTTGGGGCATTTTCCCTTCAGTTTTGTATTCATCAAGTGAAATGTATGCTCAATCAGATTCAGGTCAGGGGATTGACTTGGCCATTGCATAACATTCCACTTTTTAGCCTTAAAAAACTCTTTGGTTGCTTTTGCAGTATGCTTCGGGTCATTGTCCATCTGCACTGTGAAGCGCCGTCCAATGAGTTCTGAAGCATTTGACTGAATATGAGCATATAATATTGCCCAAAACACTTCAGAATTCATTCTGCTGCTTTTGTCAGCAGTCACATCATCAATAAATACAAGGGAACCAGTTCCATTGGCAGCCATACATGCCCACGCCATGACACTACCACCACCATGCTTCACTGATGAGGTGGTATGTTTTGGATCATGAGCAGTTCCTTTCCTTCTCTATACTCTTCTCTTCCCATCACTCTGGTACAAGTTGATCTTTGTCTCATCTGTCCTTAGGATGTTGTTCCAGAACTGTAATGGCTTTTTTAGATGTTGTTTGGCAAACTCTAATCTGGTCTTCCGGTTTTTGTGGCTCACCAATGGTTTACATCTTGTGGTGAACCCTCTATATTCACTCTTGTGAAGTCTTCTCTTGATTGTTGACTTTGACACATATACACCTACCTCCTGGAGAGTGTTCTTGATTTGGCCAACTGTTGTGAAGGGGTTTTTCTTCACCAGGGAAATAATTCTTCTGTCATCCACCACAGTTGTTTTCCGTGGTCTTCCGAGTCTTTTGGTGTTGCTGAGGGCACAGTCGTGCCCTTATATTAAGGCTGCTTCTAAATCAACGTATTTCTCCATAGAGAATTCGGAAGGGGGGGGGCAGGGTGTTTAAGGGGCTACACCTCAAAAGCTATAGGAGATACCGAGTTGAAATTTGGTAAGGGAGGGTTGAACTGTTGCACGGTGCGGCATACCAAATTTCAGGGCATAAACATTAAAAATGTGGACATGGGAGAAATCTAAAGCTCCAACTGTCACATTTTTCTGACATTCTCAATTAGGACCACTTTTCTGCTATAGTCTCTGGGTTTTTTTTGCTGATACTTGTGGTTTTCCAAGTACCAGCATGTGGGGTAGGCTTGCTTGGAACTGTAGTTCCACAGCAAAAGACAATATTTGAAATTTAATTGCACCACACTTTACATAATCAACCCAGCACCCACCGCCCAGGGGTGCTGGGGATAGCCCCGGGCTATCAGCCTAGGCCTGGGGTGCCCTGGAGAGGCGGGACCCCTTTAATGGGGGGGTCCCCAACTCCCCTGGGATCCCCGGCCTGGGCTGACTAGCAGTCAGGGGTGATGATTCAGCTGGGGGGCCCGGGGAAAGGGCTCCCCTGGCTGTGGCATCACTCCCCTGCTAGAAAAGTTCCGGTGCTGGTTCTGGGAAATACAGGGGGGCCCTATGCATTTTCCCCCCTGGAATTTCAGGAACCATGACCGACTTAGAGCCCAGTGCTGGTTGCGATAAATACGGGGGTCCCCTGCATCATTTGTCCCCGGTATTTTGGCAACCAGGACTGGTTCTGAAAAGCCTGGTGCTGATTGTGCTTAATACGGAGGACCCCTACCTCATCTGTTCCCTGTATTTAGCACAACCAGTACTGGGGCTCCAAAGCCCGGTGCTGGTTGTCTTCTAGCGGGCGGGGCTACACCTTTTTTTTTTTTACACATTCAATTTTTAACAGATGCATAGATGGATTTCCCTGCTGCAGCCGTCCATCTGTGAGTTATTAATTTGATTTTCTCAGATGCATACGCACTACTAGTGAGCCCTCTGTCGCCCACTGATGCCCCCTTTGCACTGCACTACTGCCCTGCACCACTGTTGCTGCCGCTACCCCACACACCTACAGCCATCTCGCACTCTGCACCTCCCAAACCAACTTCCTGTGTGCTGTCCCCTCTTCCACCTGCGTTAGTGTACCATTTTGTTGCCCTTCTCCCCTGCAGGTGGTCCGGTTTGCTCCTCCAAACGCTGATTGTTAATAAATTATAAAAAAGCTATGAAATTCCATAGACAAAAAAACCTTACGATTTCACATGTCCCATTAAGGCTTCTTACACATGATCTGAAATTTCACAAAACCTACTGAATTTGTGCCACTCAAACTAAAAAAAAGCAATGAAATTACGATCATTAAGGCTGACGCCTTACTGGACGTGTTTCTTGCGCAATACAGATATGGTATGCCATCATACCCTGTGGTTAACTGCAGATTCAGCACTCTCACAGAGTGAGATTGCTCTCACTCACAAAATGGTGGCGCTGCTAATTCACAGAATTGTGTGCTCATTGGAATACACACATGCAGTTTATGCAACTGAGGTCTGAGTAGTTATGTGGCTCCCACATCCCACTCAGTGCCAACAATCTTCCCATTCAGTCCCCACAAAAATTTCACTGTGTTCCAACATCCTTCTCACTCCATACATCCATCTCATTCATTATACACATTCAGCTTCCCAATTGCTAAAACTATCATACTCTGTCTATACATGTACACTATCTTTGCCTCCGTGCTGCTATAACTTCCCCAATCCCTACAGCTGTGTGTTCTCCCAACTGTGCTAGTCTGCAAGCCCTAATCCACACCAATATGTCTTTCTCCATGTGCACTGCCCTGTCTTCCTGCATCCTTGCCACTGTGTTTCCTTCCATCTGCACCACTGCCTTGCCCCCAGCTATGTCACTCAGTTTTCTCCTTATCTCTGCCACACTTTATTCCTCCATCTGCACCACTCTGTCCCCCCAACCGTGCAACACTGTCTTTCCCCTCCCACCCATACCACTCTGTCTTCCCACCCATTTGCACCAATCTGTCTTCCCCAATCCCTTCTGTTGTGTGTTCTCCCATTGCACTAGTCTGTATTTCTCATCCACACCAATCTGGCTTTACCCATCTGCGCTGCTCTGTCTTTGCGCATCCATGCCACTCTGTATCCCCCATTCATGTTGCAACCGTGCCACTCTGTCTCCCCCCATGTGCACTGCTTTCTACCAATCTGCATCACTTTTGGCTCACCCCCATCTGTACTGCCTAATCTTCCCCTCTACACGCCATTCTGTCTGGCCCATCCACACCGCTCTGTCTTCTTCCCCCACAGTGGCGTAAATTCATCCCAAATGCCCGGAGGCAAGTTTTAATTTGGTGCCCCCCCTAAAAAAGGTAAAATATATATTGTGCATATCTATCTATCTATCTATCTATTACATATGCACAAAAACACTAATATAAAATAGCCTTAAGTGGGGTGCATATATTGTGGGCAATGGAGGAGGTACCTCGTCAGTGCTGGCACCCAACGGCAAGCGCCTCCATTGTCTCCCTGTTCCCCCATCCACATACTCTTATCCCATCTGCGCAGCTATATGTTCTGCTCAGACCTCAGTTGCATAGACAGAATTGTGTGCTCATTGGAATACGCACATGCAGTGAATTAGCAGCTCCACCATTTTGTGAGTTACAGCAATCACACTCTGTGAGAGTGCTGAATCTGCAGTTAACCACAGGGTTTGATACCATATCTGTATTGCGCAAGGAACATGTCCATTAAGGCGTCAGCCTTAATAATCGTAATTTCATTGCTTTTTTTAGTTTGAGTGGCACAAATTCAGTAGGTTTTGTGAAATTTCAGATCATGTGTAAGAAGCCTTAATGGGACATGTGAAACCGTAAGGTTTTTTTGTCTATGGAATATACATATGCTGTCTGCTGGGCTGCACTGGGAGACAGCCCAAACAGTCTCCTATGCCAAAGGGGGGAGCGATCACGCTGATCGCGCCCCCATTGTCTGTGCGCGGGGCTGAGGGACACACAGCGCCCCCCTCCCCAGTGGCAAAAAATGTTTTTGGTTTTATTGAAGGGGCGTGACCACGCCTTCCATGATTAGGCCATGCCCCCTACCCAACCCCCACCCGCCGGGACCCGCTGCAGCATGCAGATGATGGTCGTTCAATGTGTAAGAACGACCATCATCTGCAGATCACTCGATCTGCAGATATATCTGTCAAGTGTGTACCCACCTTTAGTATTTAAACCAGTAACCATATAGTTTCAAAGCTAATTAAAACAGGTGTTTATTAGTTCACTGATAAAAACAATTAAATGGTACTATTATATGACAGATTAAAAACAGTATGTCTAGATAGTATAGCTTTACATAATTCAACTTATCTTGGCACGGCTGTGTTAAGATAATAAAGGCAAAGGAATAGAACACTGGCACATTAGGGTAAGAGGTGAATATGTGAGGGTAAAAACATATAAAAGCATAGACAAAAATAGAAACAATATAAAAAATAAGAAAATAGTACGTAGTGAAAACTGCATCCAAAAAAAATATATATAAATATATAAAAATTTAAAATTAGGAAAATTAAAAAAATAAATTGGAAATTATTTTTAAAATAAATACATACAGGACACAAGGTCTCTGGTCTTCCAGTGTCCAAGGGTCAACCTTGTACGTGGTAGTTGTAACTTATATCTTCTACTCTGTTGACACCGCAGCTTTCCAACGCGTTTTGGATGGCAGAAGCGGACGTAAATGAAATGTCATTTTATTGTGTTCTATTTGGTTCACCTAAGAACATGTTTATAAATGTACCCAAAATAGATCCACTCAAAAGTAATTTAATGTTATAGTGACAAAACAGTATTGTGAAAAGCTTGGTCTATTTATTAAAGGGCAAAAAGCACTAAGGCTGGATAAAGAAGATGTTTTAAAGAATGGGTCACCAACAATGATAGCAGTGCTATCATCAGTGATGACATGTTTGGTGATAGCCACCCTATGAAAAGCATAGTAACGTCTCTACAGCATGCTTTATGGCATTACATGTACAATCACAAGTTTATTCTTTTTTATGTATTAAAATTATTTTAAACAGTTTTTTTTACTCTTTTTTTCCCCGTGAGCTTTCAGTTCTACTGCGTATGCATGTAGCCATTAACTAGGTCTTGCATGCGCATAAGACCTCATACTTGCTCGTGTTCCATTTGCTGTGTATTGCTCAGCTGCCTCAGTTTCATTATAAAAAGAGGCAGTATGCTGTTTTCTACCACCTTGATAAGTGGCAATAATATGAATAAGTCATATTTTCGCCTGTTAATAAATTGGCCGCTGTTTTTATGTACTACGACTGTAGACATTGCATTTTTGTAAGTGAAAAAATATAAATATCAAAATGTCATTAAAACTGATGTACCGAGTTGGCACACAGCAAATTAAGAAAGTATATCAAACTAATGGCGCTTGTAAAAAAAAGTACACTGGTGGCCAAAATTGCGGACACATTTTGAAATTTGAATGTTTTTCAACTTCGAATGTTTGTAAAAACTGTTTCACTTCACGCAGTGCAATGATTCATATATCAAATGAAAGAAAATGTAATACTTAATTCAACACAATAAACAGAGGTCAAATATTTGCATTACAAGGGAAGTTATGCTACTTTCAGTCAGACAAAGAAGCACAGATGCGTGAGATTCAAGAAGTGGATTGTAGTAACAGCTACTTCCAGCCAAATGGAAACGTCGTTCTGAGGACCAATCAGCTGTTGTTTATTAGCAGGTGCAAGTTCATGTTCAAAATTGGGGAAAGGTCAGTTTGGCTGTTTCATTTTGCAAAATAAAGTTGGTTACTGAAGTGCAATTATGGTTGGATGTTTGTGTGTATTGTTTAGTGCTATTGACGGTGTAAAAAATAAATACAACAATGTCGTCCAGGCAAGTGGTAACTGGTCACTCAGGAAGGATCCAGGATTGTGGTCTTTCGTATGCAGCAATTGTGAGAGAAGTTGGTGGGAATGTGACAACATCAGGCGTACGAAAGTTTTGTTTCCGCTATCAGGAAACACAATCTATACAAAACAAAGAAGGAAAAGGCCGGAAAAAGTGCATAACAGCTGTTGATGATAGGAGAATAAAACTAATTTGTGTCAGGGACAGATGGATGTCATCTGCGGCCATTAGCAGTGAACTGAGTTCAACTGGTGTTTTTGTCAGTGCAAGAATGGTACGGAGAAGACTATTGGAGGTTGGCCTAAAAGGAAGGATTCCCTGAACAAAACCATTGCTGAATAAAAAGCAGCGGCAGCAACAATACAGTGGGCAAAACACATTACATGGACAGTAGGTCAGTAGGTCAGTGGAAACAAGTGATATGGAGTGACGAAACTAAGCTATCGATATTTGGTAGTGATGGGAGAAAATATGTGAGACGTCGCATCGGGGAAGAGGTACATCCAGACTGCATTCAAGCAACAACAAAGAATCCTACAAGTGTTGTGATCTGGGCATGTATGACAGCAGATGCTGTAGGCCGCCTTTATGTCATAGATGGCACACTGAACAGCAGAAAGTACATTGACACAATCCTACAACCAAAATTTATACCTTCTATCAGAAATCTTTTTCCAGATAATGCCCCATTTTTTTCCCAGCAGGATTTAGCTCCCTGCCACACTGCACATATATGCACACAGTGGTTCACGGAGAATGACATACAGGTGCTGGGATGGCCAGGAAACAGCCCAGACCTGAACTCCATAGAACATTTGTGGTTCTGTTTGAAAAAACTGGTACATCTGAGGCATCCGTCCGATAAAAGACAATTAATTGAGGCTGTAATTGTCTCATGGCAACACATAATAAAGGAGGAAGAGCACCATACATTGGTTGGCTCAATGCCACGTCGCTTTGCTGCTGTCTTGAAAAATAAAGGATACCCAATGAAATACTGATAGGACAGTAACATCATAAGTAAACATGAATTTTCACCCTAGGTGTTGTTTTCACTGCATAACTTCCCTTGTAATGCAAATATTTGACCTCTGTTAATTGTGTTAAATTCAGCATTAAATTTCCTTTCATTTGATATATGAATCATTGCACTGCATGAAGTGTAACAGTTTTTATAAGCATTCGAATTTGAAAAACATTACAATTTCAAAAAGTGTCTGCAATTTTGGCCACCACTGTTTATATAATCCCAGTATAAATCACAAACCAATTTGGATCTCAAAAATGATCTAATTATGATTACACAATTGCAGTAATTTAGATGAACTGTAGTTGCTCATCAAGAGAAGAAAACAGCTAGTAACAATGTTTCATTACTGCGCTAATTAAAAATATGTTTATTTGAGAAATGGCAGAAAATAATTATCAGTCAGAACTAAATGTAAATGAATAAAAATATATATATTTAATCACATAAAATATACACAAACAATACACAGTCTCAATAGTTATCAGATATATGTAATATACTTTGTTTCCTGTCAGGCTCATATAATATCCAATATAAACTGTAGCAGAAATATTTGATTTGAACATCACACCCCAATTACATTTATGTCTTTATCAATGTTCAGGAAGATTTGTAATTGAGAGCGTTACTCTCTATGGCCATACTCAATAGCATCCACATTGATCCATATGGTTATATTAAGCAGTGTATACACGGTATTAAGTTGTGAAGTAATGTCCACGATATTAACTACATCCTGGCTGAATTTATTCAGTATGGCTAAGAATCTGGTTTAAAACTGGTGAGCCGCTTTTGTGTATACTCACTACGGATGTTCCATCTGCACAGCAGTGTTTCGTCTGACCGCAATCCGTCTCGTGACAACTGTGCTGTCTTTTATTAGCGCCCACTGTGTGCCTCTCAGCTTGTCAGCAGCAAGCCGGTAAGTTTAATCACTGCAGGATATTTGTAATACCAGCAGGGAAGATGACATCCATACGCTAACAACGGTAGAATCTCCAGTGACTGCCGTTATATCTTTGTACTGGTCAGCAGTAAGCTGGTGAGTATAATCGCAACAGGACCTTTGTAATGCCAGCAGGGTAAATTACATCCAAAGACTTGCAGCGGTAAATGTCCAATAACTGCTATTACACCTGTGGATATCCAGGATGCAATGACCATCAATAATTCGGCGTTTCGCCTCTTACCACCAGAGGTTTTCTCATAGAGCAAATATAGGAATATCTTCAAAAAAGAAAACATTATATAATTTTAAAACTAAAAACTGTTTATCTCACTTGTTTTATGACCTGGGTAGTTGCACAGCATCTAAAATATTCTAAAAACAAATTCACACCTCCAGTTGTTCATTTAACACATTCCAGTTTAATGACTCATAATATTATTATTTATTATATATACAGGTTGAGTCTCCCATATCCAAAATGCTTGGGACCAGGGGTATTTTGGATATCGGAATATTCCGTATTTTGGAATATTTACATAAAATAATGAAATATCTTGGGAATGGGACCCAAATATACACACAGAATGCATTTATGTTTTATTTACACCTTATACACATAGCCTGAAGGTCATTTTATACTATATTTTTAATAATTTTGTGAATCAAAAAAAGTTTGTGTACATACATGAAATTCATTTACGTTCATATATACCTTATACACACAGCCTGAAGGTTATTTTATACTATATTTTTTATAATTTGTGCTTTACACAAAGTTCGTGTACATTGAACCATCAGAAAGCAAAGGTTTCACTTTCTCAGTCATGCTAAAAATATTCCGTATTTCGGATTATTCCGTATTTCGGAATATTTGGATATGGGAGACTCAACCTGTAGTAATATTTATCTCTTAAATTAACTTTGATTTACTTATTTGACATGAGTAACTAAAATACAATATTAGCAATATATACTGTATATGTATAGGTTTTCAGCCTTGCACTGGGAACAGCCCTTCACAGCCGGTGATTTATGCTAATATATTTAGTTTCATCTGATTTTATTCCACTTTATCATACCTGGATTTGTCATATCAATAATCGTGAATTATGTACCCCTGATGAAGTCCGTAGTGATTTCTTGGTTGAGAATCCATGTGTCTACAAGGAGGAACCTGCTGAAGCAAATTTGACCCAGAAGGGTTAACGGCAGGAGTAAATTACCTTGTCCTTGATTATGGCAATTGAAATTTGAATAACGATTGATGTAAGCATTTTTTATGGTGTAATAATGATGTACTAATCAGTACACGTGTTTTTAAAAAATAATTATTGATTGAAAAAATATATCTAATGATTGGCCTCTGGGCCTTTTTAGGGTGTTTTTGGTGATAGGGTCCTCTTTCAGAGTATTCTGAATATTCCAACAATTGACATCAGAGGACTGATAGAGGTTTCAGAAAGAAGAACACTAGCTCACTGGAGTTTGCTCCCTTCTACATATATGAGCAATAGCTTATTGCATAAAACTATTATTATTATTACTATTTTGATTATTGTGCACCCTCTAAGTGTTTATATATATATATATATATATATATATATTGTGATAGAATGATAGAAGCACTGGTAAAGTGGTCAATGGCAGGTACATTTGTCCTAGGATTTGGCCTATGTGTTCTAAACCCCCCCAGGAGAAGTCTGTTTTGTAAACAGACCAGAGTGTTGGCTTTTGGAAAATCCGGTTTGGGTCCTGGGGGTGTGGATGTGAGGAGAGGGAGGGCTCCACCCACAGGCCACTCCAGGTTCTGGGCCTTTCAGCCTGGTAACAGGCTCATTAGAGTTTGCAGCTGGAAATGGCTAAGATAAGCATGGTTTGTTTGTAGCTGAGTGTCTCACAACAGGGGAAGTAGGCATGCAGGCTAGCATGTCCATAGACACTGTATGATTACCCTGTAAGTACTGTGCACATGCTGTTATTGATGGTGAGGGCAGTAGGCCCTACCATTCTGGTAGTGAGGGTACCCACTGTTTAGTTAGTGCCCATATGGGCTAGGGTTTTGTTTACTGTTTTATTTTGTTTATGCATTTGGTACAATAAAGACTGGCACCGACCAGTTTACACAAGAACCCCAGACTTGTGTCCTGTTTCCTCAGCTGCTGTGTGTATAAAGAGGGAGTCCATCTACTCCAGGAGAGAGACCCCTATCCCGACTGTGTCACAATTGGTGGAGAATGTGGGCAAATGCACACTGGAAATTGCAGGAAGAGGAAAAATTCTACATTTAAAATTTAAAGTGACAGACACCAATTTTTTGTGTTGGGTATCAACTTGTGTTCTGTGAAGTCCATGAAGGTGGCATTGACAGATGCTTAGAGAAGCCAGGTTTTGCTACAAACCTACACCAAAAGACAACATGGAGGACATTGTTAAGGCCTTGCTCCAAGCTAACAGAGCTCAGCAGGAAACTAACAAGGCCTTGCAAGAAGCTACAAGAGCTCAGCAGGAAAATACCAGAGCTCAGCAGGAATCTACCAATGTGCAACTAATGGCCATGGAGGCAGCTCAGAGGCAACAACAAGTCACCATGGAGGAAGCCCTGAGGCAACAACAAGTTGCCATAGAGGAAACCCACCAGGCCTTAAAAGACGTGGTACAACAGTTAGTAATCCGGTCTGGAGATGCTTCCACTGGACTTCTAAACAACACTCGCTCCATACGGGCCAGTCACTTTCTGCAAAAGATGACCAAGAGTGATGATGTGGAAGCATATCTTACGGCCTTTGAAAGAACCGCAGAAATGGAGAATTGGCCCAAGGAACAGTAGGCAAGTCTTGTGGCACCCTTCCTGTCTGGAGAACCACAAAAGGCCTACTATGATTTGTGCCTGGCTGATGCAAAGGACTATGAAAAGCTAAAACGGGAGATCCTAACTCGCTTGGGGGTCACCTCATTTGTTCGTGTCCAACGAGTCCACCGCTGGGAATTCCAAATGGAAAAGCCTCCATGCTCACAGATGCATGACCTAGTCCATCTAACCACAAAATGCCTACAGACCGAGATGCTGACAGGACCACAGATCATCGAAAGAGTCATTATGGACCGGTATCTGCAATCGCTACTTGCATCTCTGCGCAAGTGGGTGAGCCATGCAGACCCTAAGTCCACAGACCAGTTAGTCGAACTGGTGGAGAGGTATGTGGCGGCTGAGGAACTGTTGAGTGTGTCCCACTGAGCCCCGATTCTGCAACGGCGATCTCCCGTGACTACTGGTAAGACTGTTCCAGGGGAGAAGGGTGCTGGGCGGTAGAATGAAATTAAAACTGTGGGTTTGGAACCTGGGGATAGGCCAGCCAGGCCAGGAAGATTCTTACCCCATAAGAGACTAGATAATAGCATGATACAATGTTTTCGATGTAGTGAATTGGGCCATATTGCTGCTAATTGTCCACTCACCTCTGAACCTATGCAATGTGATACTGCTTATGTCCATCACAGAATGTCTTTCTTTGCACAGCCTGCCTGTACTGCTGACCGACAGGCTGAGACAGATAAGCAAATGTGTAATGTTACTGTAGAACGCAATCAAGTAGCAGCTCAAGATTCTGGCAGCCTGGTTACACTTATGAAAGCTGAACTAGTGAACCCCTTAAAGCACAAGGGAAGAGCTGTTGGAGTGACCTGTATATATGGGGATACTCGGTATTATGTTACTGCGGAAGTGAACATAGAAACACAGTATGGTTCTGCTATAGTCTCTGTGGGTTTGGTGCATGGCTTGAGGTATGATATAATGTTGGGGAGAGACTTCTGGAAGTTGTGAGAAAGCCGATTTGTTACCAAAGTAAATAACCCCGACCCATTTGAGAAGGCTGCTAATGCAGTAGCAGGGGAAGTTTCTTCCGGGTCTGAGAAGTTCCCTTTTTCTAGCATGATTGGTGAACCAGAGAATACTGAGATGGCAAGTGTTGTTAAGCCAGTTGATCGTCTGTCTGATCTTGAGGTCAGAAAAGAGATCTTTGCAGTGGAGCAGTTCAATGACCCTACTCTGGTAAAAGCCAGGGAAAATGTAAAAATGATTGTTGGTAAATCCATAGACCCTGATAGTCCATTGTCATATCCTCACAGGGCAGTATGCCAGGATTTTTTGTACGGGAGACATCCAAGGGGGTTACCTGACATTGCCAAAGAGACATGGGAGGGGAAGTCCAGTCCTTATAAAACTGTCATTAAGCCGAGAAATAGAAAGCCAGAACAGTTATACCATGTAAATCTTATTAAAACTTGGAAGGATAGAGCAGCTCTGTCAGCCGTCCCGGCCCCTCCAGTAAACATAGGGCCTTTGGTTCATGAAGTGACAATAGCTAAAACCCTGTCGGCTGTTCAACAGCAGGAAGTTAAGGAATTTCTTATAAGAAATAGGGTTTTGTTCTCAGATTTTTCCCTGGCAAAACCACAGTCTGTCACAGTTGGTGCTAGTGAGTTACCTGTCTCAGGTGATGAACTGGAAAAACTGGAGGCCGGCTGGACTGGAACCATGAATAACATGAATAGCTCTTTTAATATAAGAAGTGGGTAACAGTGAGAACTGCCTTTGGTGATGAGTGACTGGAACTGGAAACTTGAAGCGTTGGAGTGAGACCAGAAGGAACTTGGAGGGACCGGACTGGGACCGGCAGGTAGGCTGACTGAGCTGGTCGGGGTACCAGTAGATGAGCTTGCAGACGGATGGTAGCGTGGAAGCTACTTGTTGTGGCTTGGGAAGTCGTGGGTAGACGTTGGTAGCTGGGTGGCTACGTGGAGTGGCTGGATAGCCGTGGGTAGACGCTGGTAGCTGGGTGGCTACGTGGAGCGGCCGGATAGCCGTGGGTAGACACTGGTAGCTGGGTGGCTACGTGGAGTGGCCGGATAGTCGTGGGTAGATGCTGGTAGCTGGGTGGCTACGTGGAGCGGCTGGATAGCCGTGGGTAGACACTGGTAGCTGGGTGGCTATGTGAAGCGGCTGGATATCCGTGGGTAGACACTGGTAGCTGGGTGGCTACGTGGAGCAGCTGGATAGCCATGGGTAGACGCTGGTAGCTGGGTGGCTACGTGGAGTGGCTGGATAGCCGTAGGTAGACGCTGGTAGCTGGGTGGCTACGTGGAGTGGCTGGATAGCCGTGGGTAGACGCTGGTAGCTGGGTGGCTACGTGGAGCGGCTGGATAGCCGTGGGTAGATGCTGGTAGCTGGGTGGATACGTGGAGTGGCTGGATAGCCGTGTGGAGAAGCTGGCAACGTGGAAGCTACTTGGAGCGGCCTGGGAGCCGTAGGTGAGAGATGGTAGCGTGGAAGCTACTTGGTGCGGCCTGGGAGCCGTGTGGAGAAGCTGGCAGCGTGGAAGCTACTTGGAGTGGCCTGGGAGCCGTAGGTGAGAAATGGTAGCATGGAAGCTACTTGGTGCGGCCTGGGAGCCGTGTGGAGAAGCTGGCAGCGTGGAAGCTACTTGGAGCGGCCTGGGAGCCATAGGTGAGAGATGGTAGCATGGAAGCTACTTGGTGCGGCCTGGGAGCCGTGTGGAGAAGCTGGTAGTGTGGAAGTTACTTGGTGTGGCCTGGGAGCTGTGTGGAGAAGCTGGCAGTGTGGAAGCTACTTGGTGCGGCCTGGGAGCCGTGTGGAGAAGCTGGTAGCGTGGATAGCTGAACGCAGCAGGCTTACGAATAACACTGGTCTAGGAACCAGCAGGAGCCTGGGACATACTGGTTCACAGAGGTACAGCTATATCACAAGTAGTACACCACAGGATGTAACAAGATGTTCAAGCACTGAGTGCTATTAGAGGAGGATCTATATACCTAGAGTCTGGCAGCGATTGGTGGATACAGACAGGTGGTCTGGCAGTGGCATTCAGAGTGGAGCAAGGCACAACATGCAGAGGGAGTAATCATCTCTGCAGCCCTTGAGAATCAGAACCACACCTGTGATTCCAATTAAGACTAGCAATGCTCACAGACAGGGCAGAGTCCAGGTGATTAATCGGTGTGAGGAGGAGAGCAGTCTGCACACACACAGGGTTGTCACAGCCAGCATGATTCAGCCAGAGCAGATATCCCAGGGGAATTACAAACACAGATCCATGGAGCAGCTGGCAGAGGTAAGTCTCAAAAGGTAAAAACTAGCCAGGATTGTGACACAGTCATTAAACATGACATAATCACTGACCCAGGGGTTAAGATTAACCTAAAGCCCTAAAGGTTACCAGAAGCCCAAAGAGAATCAGTGTTTACAGAAATTAAAAAATTTTTGGAACTGGGTGTAATTGAAAAATCGCATAGTGAGTTGTCAAGTCCCATTGTGCTTATTCCAAAGCCTGACGGGAGTGTACATTTTGGCAACGATTTCCAAAAATTGAACAGTGTGTCAAAGTTCAATGCCTACCCAATGCCAAGGGTGGATGAACTAATTGAAAGGCCAGGAAGCCAGCTGGCCAATGAAGATGCTTTGTTACATATCCATTGTTTGGGGGCTGCAGTTGTTCTGCCCCACAGGTCAAAACAAAGGGGGGGGGATATGTGATAGAAGCACTGGTAAAGTGGTCAATGGCAGGTACATTTGTCCTAGGTTTTGGCCTATGTGTTCTAAAAAACGCCAGGCGAAGTCTGTTTTGGAAACAGACCAGAGTGTCGGCTTTTGGAAAAACTGGTTTGGGACCTGGGGGTGTGGATGTGAGGAGAGGGAGGGCTCCATCCACAGGCCATTCCAGGTTTTGGGCCTTTCAGCCTGGTAACAGGCTTATTATGGCTTGCAGTTGGAAATGGCTAAGATAAGCATGGATTGTTTGTGGCTGGGGAAGTAGGCATGGGGAAGTAGGCATGCAGGCTAGCATGTCCAGAGACACTGTATGATTACCCTGTAAGTACTGTGCACATGCTGTTATTGATGGTGAGGGCAGTAGGCCCTACCGTTTTTGTAGTGAGGGTACCCACTGTTTAGTTAGTGCCCAGACAGGTACAATAAAGACTGACACCGACCAGTTTGTACAAGAACCCCAGACTTGTGTCCTGTTTCCTCGGCTGCTGTGTGTGTAAAGAGGGAGTCCATCTACCCCAGGAGAGGGACCCCTATTCCGACTGTGTCACAATTTATATATATATATATATATATATATATATATTAGGGGTGAGCGGGTTCGGATTTCTGAAATCCGAACCCCCCCGAGCCCCCCCGATCCGAGTCTGATCCGAATCAGGCTCGACTTTTCCCGCCTGACTCGGATCTGAAATCGAGGCAAAACGTCATCATCCCGCCTTCTGATACTCGCGGGTTTTGGATCCTATATAAGGTACCCACGTCGGCGCCATTTTCTCACTCGGCTGTGGACAGTGAAGAGGGAGGGTGGGAGTTAGGGCTGTGTAGTGTAGTGTAGTGTAGTGCTGCTGTTGTCCACTACTTCAAAGTCCATAGGGGCTGGCTGTGTTGTGCTGTGCTGCTGTTGTTAATAGGGGCTGTGTCCACTACTTCAAAGTCCATAGGGGCTGGCTGGACTGTGTTGTGCAGTCAGTTCTCCATAGGGGCTGTGTCCACTCCAAAGTCCTGTGCAGTGTCCCAGTCCTAAAGAGGTGCTGTAGTGTTGTCCAGGGGGTGCTCTGTCCATCAGGGGTGCTCCCCCCAAGTGCTAAAAAAATAATATATTTTCTGTGTTTGTGAATTGTGTGCGCAGTAGCCGCACGTGCATCAACAAAGTAGTGCCAAGCGTGCGCCTGTGTCATAAGTAAAGGGCCGGCTGGCTTGACCGTTAAAGGGTGCTGTAACCCCCGAAAGTACACTCCAGTCCAAACCAAAAAAAAATTATTTTCTGTGTTTGTGAATTGTGTGCGCAGTAGCCGCACGTGCATCAACAAAGTAGTGCCAAGCGTGCGCCTGTGTCATAAGTAAAGGGCCGGCTGGCTTGACCGTTAAGGGTGCTGTAACCCCCGAAAGTACACTCCAGTCCAAACCAAAAAAAAAATTATTTTCTGTGTTTGTGAATTGTGTGCGCAGTAGCCGCACGTGCATCAACAAAGTAGTGCCAAGCGTGCGCCTGTGTCATAAGTAAAGGGCCGGCTGGCTTGACCGTTAAGGGTGCTGTAACCCCCGAAAGTACACTCCAGTCCAAACCAAAAAAAAAAATATTTTCTGTGTTTGTGAATTGTGTGCGCAGTAGCCGCACGTGCATCAACAAAGTAGTGCCAAGCGTGCGCCGGTGTCATAAGTAAAGGGCCGGCTGGCTTGACCGTTAAGGGTGCTGTAACCCCCGAAAGTACACTCCAGTCCAAACCAAAAAAAATATTATTTTCTGTGTTTGTGAATTGTGTGCGCAGTAGCCGCACGTGCATCAACAAAGTAGTGCCAAGCGTGCGCCTGTGTCATAAGTAAAGGGCCAGCTGGCTTGACCGTTAAAGGGTGCTGTAACCCCCAAAGTACACTCCAGTCCAAACCAAAAAAAAATTTATTTTCTGTGTTTGTGAATTGTGTGCGCAGTAGCCGCACGTGCATCAACAAAGTAGTGCCAAGCGTGCGCCTGTGTCATAAGTAAAGGGCCGGCTGGCTTGACCGTTAAAGGGTGCTGTAACCCCCGAAAGTACACTCCAGTCCAAACCAAAAAAAAATTATTTTCTGTGTTTGTGAATTGTGTGCGCAGTAGCCGCACGTGCATCAACAAAGTAGTGCCAAGCGTGCGCCTGTGTCATAAGTAAAGGGCCGGCTGGCTTGACCGTTAAAGGGTGCTGTAACCCCCGAAAGTACACTCCAGTCCAAACCAAAAAAAAAATTATTTTCTGTGTTTGTGAATTGTGTGCGCAGTAGCCGCACGTGCATCAACAAAGTAGTGCCAAGCGTGCGCCAGTGTCATAAGTAAAGGGCCGGCTGGCTTGACCGTTAAAGGGTTCTGTAACCCCCAAAGTACACTCCAAACCAAAAAAATATATATTTTCTGTGTTTGTGATTGTGTGCACTGTGGCTGCACGTGCATCAACAAAGGAGCAGCGCCAAGCGTGCGCCTGTGTCCCATAAGTAAAGAGCCGGCTGGCTCATTTCTTAAAGGGTGGTGTAACCCACAAAGTGCACTACTCTCCAGCAAAAATAAAAAAATATTTTCTGTGTTTGTGTGCGCTTTAGCCGCACGTATATATATCAATATAACATAAATGGAGGACCAAACTTTCTCTGATAAAAATAAAATAGGGAAAGATCAAGAACCACTTCCTACTAGTGCTGTTGCTGCTGCTGGGAGTTGTTCATCATCCCAGAGAGGAAGTAGGAACATCACTACTTTTACTAAACAATTGACCCTCCAACAGTCCCTAGCGATGAGGATGAAGTACGACAGCAGTCATCCTGAAGCAAAACGTATAACTGAGGCCTTGACTGCTATGTTGGTGTTAGACGTGCGTCCGGTATCCGACATTAGTGCAGTGGGATTTAGACAATTGATGGAGGTAGTGTGTCCTCGGTTCCAAATCCCGTCTAGATTCCACCTGCATCCTCAAAGCAGCAGCGACAAGCGTGCGTCTGTCTGTTAAAGGGTGGTGACACCCTCAAAGTGTGCTACACAAACAATTAAAATATTGTTCTTTTTTTTTCTGTCTTTGTGAAATGTGTGGGCTGTAGCCGCACCTGCATCCTTAAAGCAGCAGCGACAAGCGTGCGTCTGTCTGTTAAAGGGTGGTGACACCCTCAAAGTGTGCTACACAAACAATTAAAATATTGTTCTTTTTTTTTCTGTCTTTGTGAATTGTGTGGGCTGTAGCCGCACTTGCATCCTCAAAGCAGCAGCGACAAGCGTGCGTCTGTCTGTTAAAGGGTGTTGTAACTCTCAAAGTGCTCCAAAAAAATCAAAAAATTTTTTTTAATGTGTTTGTGACTTGTGTGCGATGTAGCCACACTTGCATCCTCAAAGCAGCAGCGACAAGCGTGCGTCTGTCTGTTAAAGGGTGGTGACACCCTCAAAGTGTGCTACACAAACAATAAAAATATTCTTCTTTTTTCTGTCTTTGTGAATTGTGTGGGCTGTAGCCGCACCTGCATCCTTAAAGCAGCAGCGACAAGCGTGCGTCTGTCTGTTAAAGGGTGGTGACACCCTCACAGTGTGCTACACAAACAATTAAAATATTGTTCTTTTTTTTTCGGTCTTTGTGAAATGTGTGGGCTGTAGCCGCACCTACATCCTTAAAGCAGCAGCAACAAGCATGCGTCTGTCTGTTAAAGGGTGGTGTAACTCTCAAAGTGCTCCACAAAATAAAAAACTATTTTTTTAATGTGTTTGTGACTTGTGTGCGATGTAGCCGCACTTGCATCCTCAAAGCAGCAGCGACAAGCGTGCGTCTGTCTGTTAAAGGGTGGTGACACCCTCAAAGTGTGCTACACAAACAATAAAAATATTCTTCTTTTTTTTTCGGTCTTTGTGAAATGTGTGGGCTGTAGCCGCACCTGCATCCTTAAAGCAGCAGCGACAAGCGTGCGTCTGTCTGTTAAAGGGTGGTGTAACTCTCAAAGTGCTCCAAAAAATAAAAAACTATTTTTTTAATGTGTTTGTGACTTGTGTGCGATGTAGCCACACTTGCATCCTCAAAACAGCAGCGACAAGCGTGCGTCTGTCTGTTAAAGGGTGGTGACACCCTCAAAGTGTGCTCCACAAACAATAAAAATATTCTTCTTCTTTTTTCTGTCTTTGTGAATTGTGTGGGCTGTAGCCGCACCTGCATCCTTAAAGCAGCAGCGACAAGCGTGCGTCTGTCTGTTAAAGGGTGGTGTAACTCACGAAGTGCTCCAAAAAATAAAAAACTATTTTTTTAATGTGTTTGTGACTTGTGTGCGATGTAGCCGCACTTGCATCCTCAAAGCAGCAGCGACAAGCGTGCGTCTGTCTGTTAAAGGGTGGTGACACCCTCAAAGTGTGCTACACAAACAAAAAAAATATTCTTCTTTTTTCTGTCTTTGTGAATTGTGTGGGCTGTAGCCGCACCTGCATCCTTAAAGCAGCAGCGACAAGTGTGCGTCTGTCTGTTAAAGGGTGGTGACACCCTCAAAGTGTGCTACACAAACAATTAAAATATTGTTCTTTTTTCTGTCTTTGTGAATTGTGTGGGCTGTAGCCGCACCTGCATCCTTAAAGCAGCTGCGACAAGCGTGCGTCTGTCTGTTAAAGGGTGGTGACACCCTCAAAGTGTGCTACACAAACAATTAAAATATTGTTCTTTTTTTTTCGGTCTTTGTGAAATGTGTGGGCTGTAGCCGCACCTGCATCCTCAAAGCAGCAGCGACAAGCGTGCGTCTGTCTGTTAAAGGGTGGTGACACCCTCAAAGTGTGCTACACAAACAATAAAAATATTCTTCTTCTTTTATCTGTCTATGTGAATTGTGTGGGCTGTAGCCGCACCTGCATCCTTAAAGCAGCAGCGACAAGCGTGCGTCTGTCTGTTAAAGGGTGGTGACACCCTCAAAGTGTTCTACACAAACAATTAAAATATTGTTCTTTTTTTTCGGTCTTTGTGAAATGTGTGGGCTGTAGCCGCACCTGCATCCTTAAAGCAGCAGCGACAAGCGTGCGTCTGTCTGTTAAAGGGTGGTGTAACTCTCAAAGTGCTCCAAAAAATAAAAAACTATTTTTTTTATGTGTTTGTGACTTGTGTGCGATGTAGCCGCACTTGCATCCTCAAAGCAGCAGCGACAAGCGTGCGTCTGTCTGTTAAAGGGTGGTGACACCCTCAAAGTGTGCTACACAAACAATAAAAATATTCTTCTTTTTTCTGTCTTTGTGAATTGTGTGGGCTGTAGCCGCACCTGCATCCTTAAAGCAGCAGCGACAAGCGTGCGTCTGTCTGTTAAAGGGTGGTGACACCCTCAAAGTGTGCTACACAAACAATAAAAATATTCTTCTTCTTTTATCTGTCTATGTGAATTGTGTGGGCTGTAGCCGCACCTGCATCCTTAAAGCAGCAGCGACAAGCGTGCGTCTGTCTGTTAAAGGGTGGTGACACCCTCAAAGTGTTCTACACAAACAATTAAAATATTGTTCTTTTTTTTCGGTCTTTGTGAAATGTGTGGGCTGTAGCCGCACCTGCATCCTTAAAGCAGCAGCGACAAGCGTGCGTCTGTCTGTTAAAGGGTGGTGTAACTCTCAAAGTGCTCCAAAAAATAAAAAACTATTTTTTTTATGTGTTTGTGACTTGTGTGCGATGTAGCCGCACTTGCATCCTCAAAGCAGCAGCGACAAGCGTGCGTCTGTCTGTTAAAGGGTGGTGACACCCTCAAAGTGTGCTACACAAACAATAAAAATATTCTTCTTTTTTCTGTCTTTGTGAATTGTGTGGGCTGTAGCCGCACCTGCATCCTTAAAGCAGCAGCGACAAGCGTGCGTCTGTCTGTTAAAGGGTGGTGTAACTCTCAAAGTGCTCCAAAAAATAAAAAACGATTTTTTTTATGTGTTTGTGACTTGTGTGCGATGTAGCCGCACTTGCATCCTCAAAGCAGCAGCGACAAGCGTGCGTCTGTCTGTTAAAGGGTGGTGACACCCTCAAAGTGTGCTAAACAAACAATAAAAATATTCTTCTTTTTTCTGTCTTTGTGAATTGTGTGGGCTGTAGCCGCACCTGCATCCTTAAAGCAGCAGCGACAAGCGTGCGTCTGTCTGTTAAAGGGTGGTGACACCCTCAAAGTGTGCTACACAAAGAATAAAAATATTCTTCTTCTTTTTTCTGTCTTTGTGAATTGTGTGGGCTGTAGCCGCACTTGCATCCTCAAAGCAGCAGCGACAAGCGTGCGTCTGTCTGTTAGAGGGTGGTGTAACCCTCAAAGTGTGCTCCACAAACAATAAAAATATTCTTTTTTTTTTTCTGTCTTTGTGAATTGTGTGGGCTGTAGCCGCACTTGAATCCTCAAAGCAGCAGCGACAAGCGTGCGTCTGTCTGTTAAAGGATTACATCGGTGACAGCATCCAAGTAGGCATGTCAGACAGTCCGTACCTGTACTGGCAGGAAAAAGAAGCAATTTGGAGGTCCCTGTACAAACTGGCTCTATTTTACCTGAGTTGCCCCCCCTCCAGTGTGTACTCCGAAAGAGTGTTTAGTGCAGCCGGGAACCTTGTCAGCGAAAGGCGTAGGAGGTTGCTTCCACAGAATGTGGAGAAGATGATGTTCATCAAAATGAATTATCAACTCTTCCAGGGAGACCAGCCTCCAGAACGTACAGAGGGACCTGTGGTGGTGGATTCAAGTGGGGACGAGTTAATACTTTGTGAGGATGAGGATGTACACACTGAAGAGGGTGAGGAATCGGTGGATGAGGAGGATGAGGACGACTTCTTGCCTCCGTAGAGCCAGTTTGTGCAGGGACAGATTAATTGCCAGCTTGTTTTGTGGGGGCCCAAACGAACCAATCATTTCAGCCACAGTTGTGTGGCAGACCCTGGCGCTGAAATGATTGGTTTGTTAAAGTGTGCATGTCCTGTTTATACAACATAAGGGTGGGTGGGAGGGCCCAAGGACAATTCCATCTTGCACCTCTTTTTTTTCTTTGCATTATGTACAGTTTGGGGCCTAGTTTTTCAATGCCATCCTGTCTGCCACTGCAGTTTCACGCCTAGATGGGTCACGTGTTTGTGCCGCCCACTCGTGTCGCTTAGCATAGTCATCCAGCTACCTCGGTGCAACCTTTTGGACATAAAAACACTATTGTGAGGTGTGAGGTATTCAGAATAGACTGGAAATGAGTGGAAATTAAGGTTATTGAGGTTAATAATAGCATAGGAGCAGAAAAACCTACAAATTCTGTGATTTTAGCTGTTTTTATGCTTTTTTTCAAAAAAATACAGATCCAAAACACAAAACCCAGAACCCAAAACACGGAAGGGTGGTTTTGGCAAAACCAATCCAGATCCAAAACACGAAGAAAGATCCAGATCCAAAACCAAAACACAAAACACGAAAAGTGGCCGGTGCACACCCCTAATATATATATAGTGTGGCAATTAAATAAACAAGACTGTACTTATAAATTAAACCATAATGCGTGAGTTTAAATGGACTATCCTAAAACGGCTTTGCAAGTTTCAGCTTCTAGCATAGATAGTTTGCAGAAAAACTGAGGGCCCGATTCAGACCCACAGCTGCTGCCCTTGTAATTCCTAAACGGCAAGGAACCATATACTAATGACAAGACAGTAGGCTCTTATGGAGTAGTATTAGTGATCAAAAATTTCCAAATGTAAGCAAATCCTTACTTCAAATAACTAATTATTTATTAATTAACAGTTATTTACTGTATATAACACACATAGGGCCTGATTCAGAGATTTTCGCAAATCCTATATTTACGCAAATTAAGCAAATGTTTGCCACAGCGTATGCGCAATGGCCGCACTGCACACAGCAGCGATGGCATTGCGTTTGCGGTCGTACAGAGGAATCACTGACAAAGTGAGTGACAAGTAGTCAGCGTTTAGGAGTGGTTACAAAAACGCAGGTATGTCTGACCATTTAAATGCTGTTTCATGGGTGTTCTCCAGTACAGCATGATACCTCTCTGCGTGTCAGGAGAGATGCAGCATTTGCGGCTGGTCAGACGTGAATTACATGCTGCGTGACTGCTTGATGTGCGGCGATATTACCGATGTTTACGCTGCTGCACGTTGTCGGACAGATATGAGAAGGCAGCAGCGGAAGTCTCTATCAGGGCCGAAACTAGTGTTTTTGTCACCCGGAGCAAGACAATAATTTGGCGCCCCCTCCCCCTGGTAAATCCCCCGCAGCAGTGCCCCCATAGTAATGCCCCTTCAGTAGTGCACCTATAGTAATGCCCCTGTACTAGTGGCCATATGGTAATGTTCCCATAGTAATAGCCCTGTAGTGCCCATATGGTAATGCCCCCATAGTAATGCCCCTGTAGTCCCCATATAGTAATGCCCTCCAGTAATGCCCCCATAGTGCCCCCTGATAATGCCCATGTAGAGCCCCCTGATAATGCCGCTGTAATGCCCCCTGATAATGCCTCCTGGTAATGCACCCATAATGCACCCTGGTAATGCCCCGTAGTGCCCCCTGATAATGCCACTGAAGTGCTCCCTGGTAATGCCCCTGTAGTCCCCCTGGTAATGCCCCTTTAGTGCCACTTACGCACACACAAAAAAAGAAATACTTACCTTAAACCCCGCTCCTGCATCCAACGCCGTTTGGTCTGCCCGCCTGCTCCTCGGAACAATGTCTCTCCCATAGTGCCTGTGGGGAGATCTGGAAGCTGGAGTTCTGGAGAGAACTCCAGCCTCCGGCTAGCGCGGCACTGCAGAGAAGAGCAGGGCACCCGCTGGTAATAACATCTCAGCGGGTGCCCGCATTAGAGTCTCCCTGCGGCGCCGGGCTGGAGGTCACTGACGCCGGGTGCAGCGGCGCACCCGGTGCATGTGCACCTCCAGCCCCCCCCTAGTTGCGGCCCTGTCTCTATGATCGGCTATGATTTAGAAGGCATTAGCATATTTTAGCAACTACGATCTGTGAGAGCTTGCAGTTGTGATTGCATTATCGTAAATCTCGGAATCAGACCCATATTCCACAGTGCGTTACAGAGAATATTTGGCTATTCACATCAGTTCCATGCCCCAGTGGAACTTACAATCTATGTCCCCTACCGGATGTATACACACATACACACTAGGGTTAATTTTTTTTGTTGGGAGCCAATTATACAGTACATTTTTCAAGTGTGGGAGGAAACCAGAGTACCTGGAGGAAATCCACACAGGCACAGCAAGCATATACAAACTCCACACTGTTTGGACTGTGGTGGGAATCACCTATCTGATCAGTGCTGGGGAATTGCATACCAATGCATACCTCCCAACATTCGCGTGTGCACCGATTCTATTCTCTCTCTGCTTACCCACTGCTCTGCTATGCAGAGGGGTGCCTCAGATAGGACACATCCACACTGTATGATGCTGCTGGCACCGGCTGGCTGTGTGTGCCCGCTGCTGATAATGAGGGCACGTCTGTGTAATTCACCGCATGGGGAGACAGGGCTATATGAGCCTGGCGACATATGGAGATAAAAGCGGCTCCCCCTCTCCGGGTGGCACGGTTCCAGTGATGAGGCTCTGGCAACATGGCAGCATTGTGCTATAAAGCCCAGTAGGATATCTGTGCCCGGTCGCCGGGGACATCAAGGCTCAGATGCTGCTGGAGCTACAGTCGGGTGTTGGGGTCACAGGTGCATTTAGCTGAGCAATGTTCCCCTCAGCAACTGACCCGGGTCCCTACAACAAGCCTGGGCGCAGACCCGGGTAAACATAAACAGTACCCCTGAACACCCTCACATTTCCTTTGCTTCCCTCATCAGGCCCTTGACCATTTTCAGACTCAGGCCCATGTGGCCCGTTATCCAGCCACTCATGCAGGGCCGGTGCAAGGTGTCTGGGCGCCCTAGGCAACATTTCACCCACCGCCCCTGCTCCCTCCAATTCATACTGTGCCACATATTAGTGATGCTAATTTATAACATGCCAGACAGCAGAGCCCCAAAATCATATTGTGCCTCATAACCCTGCCCCAATTCATAATGTTATGTTCCACAATTCATTATATGCCACACATCTGTATCCCCAATACATTATATGCCACACATCTGTATCCCCAATTCATAATTATGCTACACATCAATGCCTCCAATACATAATATACCACACATTTGTGCCCCCAATACATAATATGCCATAAATTTGTGTCCCCAATACATAATATGACACACATTTGCGCCCCCAATATATATGACACACAGCTCTACAAGAAAGTGATTGTATGCCACATAGCCTTGAATTATGCCATACAATGCCTCCAATACATATGCCACACATGTGCCCAAGATTCTTTATATGCCATATAGCTGTGCCCCTAATACATTATGCCAACCATCCATGCCCCAGTATATTTATGCCACACATCTGTGCTCCAATACATGTCAGTTCCCATTACCCTCCACATACACACACTCACCCGCCATCACTCATTAAACCCACACACACATACACTAACCCTGTCAGCACTCAATAAAACCACCCCCACACACTAAACCAACCTGTCTGGGACTGAAAGATACTAACTTTTTTGTTTTTGTGGACTCAGCGGCGCCCTCCAGTGGCCAGCGCCCCTAGGCAGTCGCCTAAAGCTTCCTAACGGTAGCACTGGCCCTGCACTCATGTGTACTCTGTAATGATTACTGATAAATTAAAAAAGGAATAAAATATATTATTTGATATTACAGGCGTGACATGATGATCAAAACAGAAATGAAATCTTCTGTCGATCCGTCTCCTCCTGGATACAGCAATAGCAAAAGTGTGTGGGAGGCTATTTTTTATTTATTGAATTATGTATCAGTGGCATGAATATCTTGCATTCTAGTATATCTAACATTTTTGACAAGAAAATGAGGAAGAACTAGCAATTTTAAAACATTTTGCTTTAGTTTCTCGCAATTTCTACTTCACAATAAAATCCCATGAACTTTATGGGGGAATACAATTACCTGTGGCTGGCATTTCAACCAGCAGGGTTAACCCCGCACATAATCTCCTCTGGGTAGACTTTCCCTCGCAGCTTCAGGAACTGAGAGAAAAAGGCACCATTGGGGATGTCGTGCGCAGGGAAACCCATTGATTCTGCAGTTTACACGAAATCAGTGTGTTTCCGCGCGTTAACCTCTGATTTCCCACACGGGAAAAATGCTATTTCATTAAATAGCAATGCCCCATGCGGTGTGGGTAAATAGCTGGGGGGTTAATTGGACTACCCCTTATGTCTTCCATTATGGTTCAGAAAAAACAAAAAACAGTCAAACACAAACTCTCCATGCTGATGTCAAAATTGTACAAATATATAAATATATCTTTGATTTTTAGGCTGCTTATGATCTGGCTCTGGCTGCTTTATAAAGCAGGCAGTTTATCGAACATTTTGAATGGAGGTGTGGGATAAAATAAGAGCATGGATCACGGAATATACTACACCTGGCAATCATTCATTAGAAAATGTGAATTAAACAGTGTGCAAAAACATTGGGTCCAAATGAATGTTGTTTTATTGGCATGCCTGTATATTGCTCAGAGAAATATCCATATGTACACTACCAGTGGCGTAACTATGGAGGGTGCAGGGGGTGCGGTTGCTATGGGGCCCGGCGGCTTAAGGGGCCCGCCGGCCCAGCGATCGCACTCACTGCACCCTCCATTTGCCGGGCGCCTGTGTTACCATCTGCCCGGCTTCTCTCTCTCTCTCCCCTCCCACCACCCCCCCCCCGGCTCCAGCAGCAGCGGCAGCCGGAGGATGGAGCTCACTCCCGAGAGCTCCGGCTTCCGGGTCCCGCAGTGCACTATGGGAGTGATGTCATGACGTCACTCCCATTGTTCCGAGGAGCGGGCGCCGGGGACGGACGGACAGCAGCAAGCACTGGAGTGGGGTTTAAGGTAAGTATTGTTTTTTTTTGGCGTGTGTGGCAGGGGGGGCTTACTATTGGGGGCATAATAGGGGGGTATTACAGGGGCCTGCCTTACTACTGGGAGCATGATATGGGGGCACTACAGGGGGCATTACAGGGCCTGCCTTACTACTGGGGACATAATATGGGGGCACTACAGGGGGGCATTACAGGGGCCTGCCTTACTACTGGGGGCATAATATGGGGGCACTACAGGGGGGCATTACAGGGGCCTGCCTTACTACTGGGGGCATAATATGGGGGCACTGCAAGGGGGCATTAAAGGGGCCTGCCTTACTACTGGGGGCATAATATGGGGGCACTACAGAAGCCTTACTACTGGGGGCATCATATGGGGGCACTACAGGGGCATTACTCCTGGGGGCGTCATATGGGGGTACTACAGGGGCCTTACTACTGGGGGCACTATTGGGAGCATTACAACTGGGGGCACTACAGGTGCCCTTACTACTGGGGGCACTTCAAGGGGCATTACAGGGCGCATTACTACAGGGGCCCTTACTACTGGTGGCACTGCAGGGGGCATTTTTACTGGGGGCACTACTACAGGGGGCATTACTTTTAGGTGCATTATTACCAGGGGGCATTGTTACCAGGCACATTACTATAGGGGTAGTATTACTACTGGGGGCACTGCGTAAGGGGCACCATTACAGTGGGCATTGCATAAGGGGCACCATTACAGTGGGCATTTAATGTTTATGGGGAACTACTATGGGCATTGTGTAAGACCTAAGTTGGGGGGCCCCTTAAAAATGTTGCTCTGGGGCCCAAACAGTTCTATAGATTTTTTTTTGCCAGCAGTGCCGAACACCATATACTCCAGCAGTGCACAGCATACAATATCCAGAAGGAGCCAACATAGTATGGTTACTGTTGCTCAAAGATTCTGGCATGATATTGTCCTGTCCAAGTAACTGCTTTTGAAAACCAATTTTGTACTGCCCTTTGCAAGTTGAAAGGGAAGTTACCTACCTGACATACTGTGCAACTGAAATAATCACCAGCACAGAGGAAGTTAAGAGCATATAAAAGTTGTGTAAGACAAATACACATAATTGGCAAGCACTTCTTGCCAAGTACTTCAAACTGGATTGAACCTTTGTATACCTATTATTGTGTTAGCAGACATTAGGAACACCCTCAGGACCATTAGTCCTTCTATGGGTACTCAATCTCAGGAACTTATGATATAACCAGGCAGCATAATCGACATATTAATATTTTACATCGCAGCTCTTTATCTGAGTTTTGCCTCTCAGGGGGCAGGAGGTGCTGCTTTATTACATAGCACTAGAGAAACTAAGGATCATTAATAATATAAAAATCCTTCCTTTGTTTTGATTTCAACTCTCCACTGAACAACCTTTCAGGTGGTCCATTGGCTGCACGAACAGTCTCCAATACTGAAGTATTAGCTGCTCATAGTGAGCAATACAACCAGTTTAGTAGGAGACTGTTCTCACTCACTAAGTTGATGGCTTCAAGTTATTCACTTATAACATACTTTTTGCAAATAAGTAATAATCCCATAGACACTGGGCAGATGCATCTAAACTATGGGTGAGCGGGTTAGGATTTCTGAAATCCGAACCCCCCCGAGCCCCCCCGATCCGAGGCCGATCCGAGTCAGGCTCGACTTTTCCCGTCTGACTCGGATCTGAAATCGAGGCAAAACGTCATCATCCCGCCTTCCAGGTCTCGCGGGTTTTGGATTCTATATAAGGTACCCGCGTCAGCGCCATTTTCTCACTCGGCTGTGGACAGTGAAGAGGGAGGGTGGGAGTTAGGGCTGGCTGGGCTGTGTAGTGTAGTGTAGTGCAGTTGTCACGGCCAGGGTATTTCAGCATGGCGCTAGGCGAGTGTTACCTGTGAGGTCATTGTGGCGCGGGCTGTCTGGTGGCGGAGCTGGTGTCTGGCGGGGGGCTTTGGCTGCACGCGTTGTTGTGCGGGCCTGTTGTCACTCTGCGCTGGTAAGGCCTGGCGGCGTCTCCATTCCGTTTGGCATGGGCGCTGCCATCTTGCCTTCTGGCCATGTGATGCGGCTGGCCAATCCTGGTGAGTCACATGTTCCCTCCAGCCAGTAACAGCACGGCATGGGGTATTTAGGAAGGGTCAGTGCCTTCCTTCTTTGCCAGTGCAACGTGTATCTCAGCCTAGCTGAGAGGGAGTTCTCTGTGCTTTCCTGTTCCTGTGAATCCGCTGTCTGCCAGTCTGCGTGTCAGCTCCTAGTTCCCACTGGACTACCCCGCTACCTCCATCACCCCTGCCCATACCTGAGTGCCTGAGCCTGCTGACATCCTGCACTTCAGTTCACTATCTGCAAACCTGGCTTGTTTATTTTCAGTTTCACTATCTGCAAACCTGGCTTGTTTATTTTCAGTTTCACTACCTGCACACCTGGACTGCTCTAATTGTTTCTACCTGGACATTAACCCTTTTGCTCCCACCACAGAACTCTTGTGCACATTTATATTTTCCTGGACTTTTATTTACTGCCACATTATATGTCCACTCGAGCACTTATTAAAAATCCTAGTTTTATTTACAAATCTGCTTCTGTGATCGCTCCTGCTACCACCCCGGGTCCACAAATAACCCAGAACGTAACAGTTTGCACTGGCCACATGGAGCCGGCCACGGATCAGGAGTCAGGAGTGGATTTGTTCAGGTGCATTTCTGGTCGATTAGAAAATCTGGAAAACATGCAGCATCAGATGGCTAAATTTCTGCAAGAGATGTCCAAGCGACAGGATAGTTTGCAAACGTCCTTTTCTACCCCTGAAATACCAGCAACTACATCCGCATCAGCGTCTGGGAATACAGGAGGCAGATCATCTACCCGCTTTCGTCTTCCTTTACCAAATAAATTTGACGCCAATCCTAAACTCTGCCGAGGATTCCTAAATCAGTGTGACATACATTTTACCCTGCAGCCTGACAACTTTCCAACTGCAAGAACTAAAGTGGCTTATATAGTCTCTCTGTTATCCGGCCAGGCCTTGGAATGGGCTTCCCCACTCTGGGAGCGCTCAGATCCACTGCTGGATAATTACACAGGCTTTGTGTCATCCTTCAGGAGGATTTTCGATGAACCTGGGCGTACTGTATCAGCATCATCAAACATCATGACACTGAGGCAAGGGGTCCGTCCTGTCAGTCAATATGCCGTGCAATTTCAAATTTTAGCATCAGAGCTCAAATGGAATGAGGAAGCCCTTACCTCGGCCTTCTGGAATGGGTTGTCAGACCGACTAAAGGATGATCTAGTCACTCGAGAGCTTCCTACTAATCTGAACGACATGATTTCATTGTGTATCAAAGTTGACCTACGCTTCAGGGAACGTCAGGCTGAAAAAAACAGAACTGACTGGCAAAGGTCGTTTACCCCCTCCATTTCTACCCGTCCCATTCCTTCTCCCACTGAAGAGGAGCCTATGCAGGTGAATCATACACACCTCCAAAGAAGAACGACAGAGAAGAATGCAAAAGAACCTCTGTCTGTACTGCGGAGAGTCTGGTCACCTGCTGATCTCCTGTCCCCGTAAACCGGGAAATGCCAAATCCTAACTGACCCTGGAGACATCAAGTTAGGAGTTATGAACCCATCTCCAAAAATTAAAGATTTCACGATTACCCTAGCCTTGGATCTTAAACCCAAACCTGTCTTTGCTACTGCTCTAATCGACTCAGGAGCAGCCGGAAATTTCATAACGTCTAGTTTCATTGATAAATTTCAGATACCTTGTTTGACTCTCAACCATGCTATCTCTCTGACCTCGATAGACGGACGCCCTCTGACTAACGGGATAGTCACCAAAGAGACTCAACCTGTATTGGTCCGAATTGGGGCACTTCATTCTGAGTCCTTAAAATTCCTGGTGATATCAGAGGCCTCTCAAGAAATTGTTCTTGGTCTACCCTGGTTACGTAAACATAATCCCAGGATTGATTGGAGTTCTATGCAGATTCTGTCATGGGGTATGGACTGTCAGAAATCCTGTCTTCCAAAAATTCGACCTGTGAGAAAGACAGTTTCATTAGTTTCTTCTGCCATTCCCAAGGAATATCAGATGTTTGCCGACGTTTTTTCTGAACAACAAGCAAATATCTTACCCCCTCATAGGGAGTGGGACAGTCCAATTGAATTGATACCTGATAAGATGCCACCTCGTGGTCGTACCTATCCGCTGTCCTTGCCTGAGACTCAAGCCATGACCGAGTACATCCGGGACAACCTGGCAAAGGGGTTCATCCGCCCCTCTACTTCACCTGCCGGAGCTGGGTTTTTCTTCGTTGGCAAGAAGGACGGTGGTCTAAGACCATGTATCGATTATCGAGGCCTTAATGACATTACTGTAAAAAATCGATACCCTCTTCCCCTGATTACTGAATTGTTTGATAGGGTCAAGGGCTCTGTCATTTTTTCTAAATTAGATCTAAGAGGGGCTTACAACCTCATTCGTATCCGAGCTGGCGATGAATGGAAGACCGCTTTTAATACCAGAGATGGACATTTCGAGTATTTAGTAATGCCTTTTGGATTATGTAACGCCCCTGCTGTCTTTCAAAGTTTCGTTAATGAGATTTTCCGGGATCTGTTATATGTTTCGGTTGTTGTCTATCTGGATGACATACTGATTTTTTCACCCTCTGTGGCTAAACATCAAGAACATGTTAAGGAGGTCCTGACCCGTTTGAGAGAAAACCACCTTTACTGCAAACTGGAGAAGTGCGTCTTTGGAGTGCCCAGTGTACCTTTTCTCGGCTATGTAATATCTGGCTCCAGTTTAGAAATGGACCCCAAGAAGGTACAAGCAATTCTGGATTGGACCCGACCTCAGACACTGAAGGCCATCCAGAGATTGTTGGGCTTCGCCAATTATTATAGACGCTTCATTAAGGGATTTTCTACACTGCTGGCTCCCATTACAGCCTTGACCCGCAAAGGTGCTAATCCTGCCCAATGGTCACTTGAGGCAGAGTCTGCCTTTCATCTTCTAAAACAGGCCTTCATCTCAGCACCAGTCCTTCGACAACCAGATCTGGACAGGCCTTTTTTGTTGGAAGTAGATGCATCATCTGAAGCTATGGGAGCAGTCTTGTCTCAACGTTATGAGGACAACCGAGTCCATCCGTGTGGGTTCTTTTCTAAAAAATTCTCTCCTGCCGAAAGGAACTACGCCATAGGTGAGCAAGAACTACTAGCTGTAAAGTTGGCGTTGAAAGAATGGAGATATTTGCTAGAAGGCGCCAAGTTTCCATTTACTGTATTTACGGACCATAGAAATCTCCTATTTCTCAAAAACCTCCAATGTGTGAGTCCTCGTTTGGCCCGCTGGGCAATATTCTTTGCCAGGTTCCAGTTCACCCTGACCTTTCGGTTTGGAGCACTTAATCAGAAGGCTGATGCCCTATTGAGATCTCTCCTCTGTGATGATCAATCTGAAAATCAAAGCAATACCCCTGTCTTGGAATCAAGAGTTTTTCGCCGCATTACAACTTCAGCCTCCTACGGGAAAATCATTTGTGGCCCCGGAATTAAGGAAGCAGCTTCTCACTTGGGCACATTCCTCTCGCTTCGCAGGGCACTCAGGCACTCGGAAGACCTTGGAGTTCCTGAAAAGACACTATTGGTGGCCTTCTATGAAGGCAGACATAATGGAGTTTATCTCTTCCTGCTCCTCCTGTGCCCAGCATAAATCATAACGACAAGCTCCAGCTGGGGAATTGCTTCCATTACCTACTCCATCACGTCCATGGACGCATCTCTCCATGGATTTCGTCACAGACCTGCCAGTCTCTCAAGGTTTCAACACTATCTGGGTTGTAATAGACCGATTTTCTAAGATGGTCCACTATATACCGTTGAAGAAGTTACCTTCTGCCCCTGACCTGGCACAGTTGTTTGTCCAACACATATTTCGTCTACACGGCCTTCCTGCTGAAATTGTCTCTGACCGTGGTGTGCAGTTTACTGCAAAATTCTGGAGGGCTTTGTGTTCTGTTCTTCAAGTGAAGTTAAACTTTTCCACGGCCTACCATCCGCAAAGCAACGGCTCCACCGAGAGAGTTAATCAAGATCTAGAGACTTTCTTAAGAATTTTTATGTCATCTTCCCAGGACAATTGGGCTGCCTTGCTGCCGTGGGCTGAGTTTGCACATAATGCTTCCTACCACTCGTCAACTAACCAAACGCCATTTCAGGTTGTATATGGCCTTCATCCTCGTGTTCCCGAATTCCGAAGCCTGCCTGTTTTCGATGTTCCGGCCGTGGAGGACACGGTGCGGAATTTTGCTGCCATCTGGACTCAAGTACGGTCTGATTTGTTGAAAGCATCCTCTCGCTATAAGACCCAGGCCGATAAGAAGCGTAGAATAGTTCCACGCATGCAAGTTGGAAGCCAGGTCTGGTTATCCACCTGAAATCTTCGTCTGAGGGTTCCTTCTATGAAATTTGCACCACGCTTCATCGGTCCCTTCTCCATAACAGAAGTCATTAATCCAGTGGCCTATCGTCTACAGTTACCCCCATACCTAAAAATCCCTAATTCCTTCCATATTTCCTTATTGAAGCCCCTGGTCCTGAATAAATTCCATAGTGCTCTACCTGCTTCTCCTCGAGTCCAGACGGAGAGAGGAGTTGAGTTTGAGGTCGCCCAGATCTTGGACTCTCGTCTACGCAGAGGTCATCTACAGTATTTGCTGGACTGGAAAGGTTACGGTCCAGAGGAACGTTGCTGGACCGATGCTCGTGATGTCCACGCTCCCACGCTCATCAGGAGATTCCATTCTGCCCATCCGGAGAAGCCTGGTGAGTGTCCTGAGGCCACCCCAAAAGGGGGGGGGTACTGTCACGGCCAAGGTATTTCAGCATGGCGCTAGGCGAGTGTTACCTGTGAGGTCATTGTGGCGCGGGCTGTCTGGTGGCGGAGCTGGTGTCTGGCGGGGGGCTTTGGCTGCACGCGTTGTTGTGCGGGCCTGTTGTCACTCTGCGCTGATAAGGCCTGGCGGCGTCTCCATTCCGTTTGGCATGGGCGCTGCCATCTTGCCTTCTGGCCATGTGATGCGGCTGGCCAATCCTGGTGAGTCACATGTTCCCTCCGGCCAGTAACAGCATGGCATGGGGTATTTAGGAAGGGTCAGTGCCTTCCTTCTTTGCCAGTGCAACGTGTATCTCAGCCTAGCTGAGAGGGAGTTCTCTGTGCTTTCCTGTTCCTGTGAATCCGCTGTCTGCCAGTCTGCCTGTCAGCTCCTAGTTCCCACTGGACTACCCCGCTACCTCCATCACCCCTGCCCATACCTGAGTGCCTGAGCCTGCTGACATCCTGCACTTCAGTTCACTATCTGCAAACCTGGCTTGTTTATTTTCAGTTTCACTATCTGCAAACCTGGCTTGTTTATTTTCAGTTTCACTACCTGCACACCTGGACTGCTCTAATTGTTTCTACCTGGACATTAACCCTTTTGCTCCCACCACAGAACTCTTGTGCACATTTATATTTTCCTGGACTTTTATTTACTGCCACATTATATGTCCACTCGAGCACTTATTAAAAATCCTAGTTTTATTTACAAATCTGCTTCTGTGATCGCTCCTGCTACCACCCCGGGTCCACAAATAACCCAGAACATAACAGCAGTGTAGTGTTGTGCTGTGCTGAGCTGTTCTGCTGTTGTCCATAGGGGCTGTGTCCACTCCTCCAAAGTCCATAGGGGCTGGCTGGACTGTGTTGTGCAGTCAGTTGTCCATAGGGGCTGTGTCCACTCCAAAGTCCTGTGCAGTGTCCCAGTCCTAAAGGGGTGCTGTAGTGTTGTCCAGGGGGTGCTCTGTCCATCAGGGGTGCTCCCCCCAAGTGCAAAAAAATAAATATTTTTTCTGTGTTTGTGAATTGTGTGCGCAGTAGCCGCACGTGCATCAACAAAGTAGCGCCAAGCGTGCGCCTGTGTCATAAGTAAAGGGCCAGCTGGCTTGACCGTTAAAGGGTGCTGTAACCCCCAAAGTGTACTCCAAAGCAAATAAAAAAATATTTTCTGTGTTTGTGAATTGTGTGCACTGTGGCTGCACGTGCATCAACAAAGGAGCAGCGCCAAGCGTGCGCCTGTGTCCCATAAGTAAAGGGCCGGCTTGCTTGTCCATTAAAGGGTGCTGTATCCCCCAAATTGCACTCCAAAAAAAATAAAAAAATTTATATTTTTGTGTTTGTGAATTGTGTGCGCAGTAGCCGCACGTGCATCAACAAAGTAGCGCCAAGCGTGCGCCTGTGTCATAGTAAAGAGCCGGCTGGCTTGACCGTTAAAAGGTGCTGTAACCCCCAAAGTACACTCCAAACCAAATAAAAAAATATTTTCTGTGTTTGTGAATTGTGTGCACTGTGGCTGCTCGTGCATCAACAAAGTAGCAGCGCCAAGCGTGCGTCTGTGTCCCATAAGTAAAGGCCGGCTGGCTCATTTCTTAAAGGGTGGTGTAACCCACCAAGTGCACTAGTCTCCAACAAAAATAAAAAATTATTTTCTGTGTTGGGTGTGCGCCTTAGCCGCACGTATATATCAATATAAGATAAATGGAGGACCAAACTTTCTCCGATAAAAATAAAATAGGGAAAGATCAAGAACCACTTCCTCCTAGTGCTGTTGCTGCTGCTGGGAGTTGTTCATCATCCCAGAGAGGAAGTAGGAACACCACTACTTTTACTAAACAATTGACCCTCCAACAGTCCTTAGCGAGGAGGATGAAGTACGACAGCAGTCATCCTGAAGCAAAACGTATAACTGAGGCCTTGACTGCTATGTTGGTGTCCGCCATTAGTGCAGTGGGATTTAGACAATGGATGGAGGTAGTGTGTCCCTGGTTCCAAATCCCGTGTAGATTCCACTTCACTACGCAGGCGATACCGAGACTGTACAGAAACGTCAGAAAAAGTGTCCTCAGTGTCCTGAAAAATGCGGTTGTACCCAATGTCCACTTAACCACGGACATGTGGAAAAGTGGAACAGGGTAGACTAAGGACTATATGACTGTGACAGCCAACTGGGTAAATGTATCACCTTATGCAGCAACAACAGCAGCGTCACCAGTAGCAGCATCTCAGAAACGCCAGCTCGTTCCAAGGCAGGCTACGCTGTGTATCACCGGTTTCAGTAAGAGGCACACCGCCGACAACCTCTTAGAGAAAGTGAGGGAAATCATCGCCCAGTGGCTTACCCCACTTAGACTCTCCTGGGGATTTGTGATATCTGACAACGCCACCAATATTGTGCGGGCATTACATCTGGGCAAATTCCCACGTCCCATGTTTTGCTCACACAATAAACTTGGTGGTGCAGAATTTTCTGAAAAGCGACAGGGGCGTGCAGGAGACGCTTTAGGTGGCCCGAAAAAAATTCTGGCCACTTTTGCCATTCAGCGACTGCGTGCGCCTGTGTCATAAGTAAAGGGCCAACTGGCTTGTCCGTTAAAAGGTGCTGTAACCCCCAAAGTGCACTCCAAACAAAATAAAAAATTCTTCTTTTTTTTTCTGTCTTTGTGAAATGGGTGGGCTGTAGCCGCACCTGCATCCTCAAAGCAGCAGCGAAAAGCGTGCGTCTGTCTGTTAAAGGGTGGTGTAACCCCCAAAGTGCGCTCCACAAAAAATAAAAAATTCTTCTTTTTTTTGTCTTTGCGAATTGTGTGGGCTTTAGCCACACCTACATCCTCAAAGCAGCAGTGACAAGCGTGTGTCTGTCTGTTAAAGGGTGGTGTAACCCTCAAAGTGCGCTCCACAAACAATAAAAAAATTCTTCTTTTTTTTCTGTCTTTGTGAAATGTGTGGGCTGTAGCCGCACCTGCATCCTCAAAGCAGCAGCGACAAGCGTGCGTCTGTCTGTTAAAGGATTACATCGGTGACAGCATCCAAGTAGGCATGTCAGATAGTCCGTACCTGTACTGGCAGGAAAAAGAGGCAATTTGGAGGCCCCTGTAAAAACTGGCTCTATTTTACCTGAGTTGCCCCCCCTCCAGTGTGTACTCCGATAGAGTGTTTTTATTGCAGCCGGGAACCTTGTCAGCGAAAGGCGTAGGAGGTTGCGTCCACAAAATGTGGAGAAGATGATGTTCATAAAAATGAATTATCAACTCTTCCAGGGAGACCAGCCTCCAGAACGTACAGAGGGACCTGTGGTGGTGGATTCCAGCGGGGACAAATTAATACTCTGTGAGGATGAGGATGTACACAACACTGAAGAGGGTGAGGAATCTGTGAATGAGGAGGATGAGGACGACATCTTGCCTCCGTAGAGCCAGTTTGTGCAGGGACAGATTATTTGCCAGCTTGTTTCGTGGGGGCCCAAACGAACCAATCATTTCAGCCACAGTCGTGTGGCAGACCCTGGCGCTGAAATGATTGATTTGTTAAAGTGTGCATGTCCTGTTTATACAACATAAGGGTGGGTGGGAGGGCCCAAGGACAATTCCATCTTGCACCTCTTTTTTTCTTTTTTTTTCTTTGCATTATGTACTGTTTACGGCCTAGTTTTTCAAACTACCATCCTGTCTGCCACTGCAGTGTCACTCCTAGATGGGCCACTTGTTTGTGCCGCCCACTCGTGTCGCTTAGCATAGTCATCCATCTACCTCGGTGCAACCTTTTGGACATAAAAACACTTTTGTGAGGTGTGAGGTGTTCAGAATAGACTGGAAATTAGTGGAAATTAAGGTTTTTGAGGTTAATAATAGCATAGGAGCAGAAAAATCAACACATTCTGTGATTTTAGCTGTTTTTATGCTTTTTTAAAAAAAAATACAGATCCAAAACATAAAACCCAGATCCCAAAACACCGAAGGGTGGTTTTGGCAAAACCAATCCAGATCCAAAACACGAAGAAAGATCCAGATCCAAAACCAAAACACAAAAAGTGGCCGGTGCACACCCCTAATTTAAACTCAATATAAGTGGTGTGTAATAGGATCCTGTAGCACAATAAACTGGTTTACAGAACATGTTTTTGTATTTTGTTGTCATTACCTTAGCTATTACTAACTTATAAAGCCAATATATATAGAATATATATATAGAATAAGGGCAAAGTTACATTTGCAATTTAAAATATATATATTTTTGGTTTTGATTTGGAAATGCTGTACACATGTAGCCAGTTTAGACAGTGGAATCAATCTCATATAACAGAACATTGTTCCTTACTTATTTCATTGGGATGCAGTTGAGATCCCAGCAATCAGGAATCCAGTGCCGGAATCCCGACACCAGTCAAAATCCCGACGACAGCATCCCAACCACCGACATCACGATGATAAGTATTGGGGTAGGGGGAGAGTTAGCGGTTAGGGATAGGCACTAGGGACAGGGTTAGGGATAGGCAACACAAAAGAGTTTAGGGTTAGGCTGCGAGGGGGGGGTTAGGGTTAGGCATGGGGAGGGAGGGTTAGGTTTAGGGGTAGGGTTAGGATACTTACCGGCAGGTGTCGGTATCCTAAGTCGGCTGGAATTTTGACTGACTGCCAGGATCCTGAGTGCTGACATCTCGTACCGTGCCCAACCCATTTCATTACAACCATCCTTGTTTTATAGCGTCATGGTTTCCTAGTCAGAAAATGGAGGTGTTTTAAATGCCTGCTTAATTCTGCCTTACCATCACGACCATCGGGCTTGTGACGAGACCCTCTATTAGAGCCGGAAACTCACCACTGACATCACTCGTGATGTCAGTGGGGCTGCCCCCAAATGGCAGGCGTTCCTTCGGGAACACTTCCGTTTGGCTACCCCCCCCCTGACCCGCCTACCAAACGGGGCGAGCTGTCGATCAACATTGACAAGCCACCCCTTTTGGATGCGAGCACCGAAGCGTGTGACTTCTCGCTCGCTCCGTGGCTTGCTCACGCGCAGTGCGCATGCCGCGCGTGCGCACTGCCCGGCCATGACCCGCTTGCGAGTGCGTAGTGCTTGCGAGCGGGTCTGAATCAGGTCCAGTTTACTGTCCAACAATGGTTATAATTACTCATCAAGCAATATAATGGTCACATTTTCACATCTTTCATACTATTACAAAATGTATTCTATACTGGTTCACTGCTTAGTTAACAGGCACAGGAAATAGAAACAAAGAAAATCACTGTACAACATAAAGATAACTATATTATTTGAAAAAAAAAATAGGTGGCCCCATTAATTTTTTTACTGAAATTGTATGTATAATATATTTTGCATTGGAAAACTTAAATTAGATTGTAGTTCTACCTATCTCCAGGTGTACTGTATGTGCCTACAAAGACTACAGAATAAAAGCCAAAGTGGAAACTGTCATCTCTAATACCAAATATTATAAGAAAATGTCTCCACAACTGTTGAAAATATGCATTGACAGCGAAACACAGGTTAGTAAAGTAAACATCAAGTTGCGATCTCAAGCACAAGTGATATTTAAACTGTCTCTGTTGATGTGTGACACCTCCCACCTCGCTGAAGATAACAAGTCTTGGCTGAGAGGACTTCTGTTTTTAGTGGCACCAGTTTTTCATGCCTCAAGGAGATTCATTGTGGCAGAGAGGGAGGCTGGGTTATTGTGGGTTGCTGGTGTGGGAGGGGGTTTGAAGATGCTCCAAGCTGGGGGAGCAGAGATTAGCAAACTTGGAGGGACCATTTGCGAGCCACCAGTTTGATTTAGGCTCCTCAGGGCCTGTTAGGGAACTTGATTGAGTTTGGCCTTAATGTTCCCTGCCACTTTCCAGCACTTGTCTTTACACATTAGCAATGGGAGCGGGGGCTGGTTTTAACGAGGCGATGCTAATCTGTGCTTGTTAATTCAGTAGATATTCAAATGAGACAAGGACGGAGTGCCCAGCCTGCCACCACCACATGAGGAAACAAAAGTGATGTAATTATACATAGAAAAAAAAAAACTTTTAATGCTGAGATATTCAAAGGACATTTTTAATTGTTAATTCAATATCCACAGCTATTGTTTTTCCCAGTTTGTTGAAATTTCAGTTTTCATTTATTGCTATCTACTGTTTGTTTGAACAAATGATTATATGCAATAAAGCCACTGTTATGGGACATGAGACCTATCAGAACAGTAATGAACAAAAAGGATTTTGCCAATTTCAGTACAAATTACAAAAAACAAATTTCCTAGTGATATATAAAGTATATATATAGTTATCTGTGTTTTTTCAAAGATTATTATATGTCAAGTCTTCTCTGGTAACAGCCAGCTCAGAGTTTGTGATTACACTGATGTCCTACTTCCACATGCAAGCATCCTGTAGATGCGGAGCTTAAGCCAGGTACACACCTGACCGATATATCTGCAGATCGACTGAGCTTCAGATATATCTGCAGTCTGCGCAGAACATATGTTCAGCATACAGACTGCCCAATTCGTCCTGACTGACGTCACAACTGGGCGGGCATTTACATCCTCCCAGTTAAGCTGTTCAGTCACTGCTGGCCCGTGCAGCAAGTGTATGGGTGGTCAGCTGACATATCGATATGTCGGCCACGGTGTACCCAGCATTAGACAGATATAATGTCTAAGATGCGGTGCTGACAAAGTGGCATGGTACAGATACAGGAGCGTGCAAGGTCTTTTTAAGATAAGTTCTAATAAATGTATGTTAACCTACATACAGTGTTTTCCACTGTAGTCTTATTTAACCTCTAATAAATGTGGGCAAACAAACAGAGTGGACAGATTGAGGCTGATTCTGAGTCACCTGCCGCTGCAATGCTTATTGTCTTCTGTCGTAGTTGCGTCAGCAACTTTCCGCTAATGCTGATATCAGCCTCACTCCTGGTGTACAAGTGTGTTTCTGACTGTGCAAGGACTGAGATGCCAACTTTGTACTTCTTTAGATGCAACAATCCCGCTTGGACTATTTGCATTAATAACGGCATTACAGGCAACTCAGAATCAGCCTCGTTGTGTCCCCGGCTGTGCAGACTACAGCAGCTGCCCTAAAATAACGTGGGGTGCAGCTAATCTGTTGGAAAAAGTCACACGGTAGACACTTCCACTATCTCTTACTTAAAGGACAGGACATTACAAGGTTATTGGCAATTGTATATAAACCTTTATTTATATAACTCCAACATATTTAGCAGTACTGTACAATGACAAATCTTACATCGGCAACATTAACCCTTCCCCCAGATAGATTGCAATCTAGTCTTCCTACTACAGAAAAACTCCACACTCACACACTAGGATCACTTTAACCCGCCAATTAGCACTACTCGTGAGTCGTGATGAGGGTGTGCAAAATTTGTACATAAAGCACCCTTAATCCCCAAAAATAGTCAACTGAAATAGCAGGACCCTATAGAAGGCTGTCAGTGGCCATAAACACAGTACTGTAGGTTCTTAAAAGGAGTGAAATATCTGTATTTTTGAACTTTTTAATAATGGTTGCATCATGAGAGCAAGCAACTGTTTTTCATCAAAGTAAAGACTTTCTTGCATTTTAGGGTACAAGAAAATATCTGTATGGTAATTTTTCAGTGTTTATACAAGTTTGTTAAAAGGCGGAATAAACACTTTTACCTCTCATCTGCAAGTTCAATAAACCCTCTCCCATCAATACAACATCCAACATACCTGTTGGTATCCTGACCACCTGCAGATTGCCGGATCCCATACCCAATGCATCCACATCCCTGTCCCACATCATTTAAACCTCCACATACCTGTTCTACATCAATTACACCTCCAAATACAGTACCTGCCCCACATCATTTATACCTCCACATACCTGTCCCACACCATTTACACCTCCACATACCTGTCCCACATCATTTACACCTCCACATACCTGTCCCACATCATTTACACCTCCACATACCCATCCCACATCATTTACACCTCCACATCCCTGTCCCACTTCATTTACACCTCCACATACCTGTCCCACATCATTTACACCTTCACTTACCTGACCCTCACCATTTACACCTCCATATGGGATGTAGTTGACATCACAGTGGACAAGATGCCGGCACTCATAATACCAGAGCAGCAGTCAGCAGTCAGAATCCTGGTGCCAGAAACCCGACTGATGGCACCCTGACAATACGTATTAGGGTTAGGGGGAGAGTTAGATTTAGGGGTTAGGCATGAGGAGGAGGGTTAGGGTTAGGCTGTGGGGGGCGGAAGGTTAGGGTTAGGCTGCGGGAAAGGTGGGTTAGAGTTAGTGGTTTGGGCAGCGGGATTCTGACTGTCCGCATCTTGACCGCCGAGATCCCATACCCAACCCCTCCACATACCTGTCCTACATAATTTACACCTCCACATACCTGTCCCACATCATTTACACCTCCACATACCTGTCCCACATTATTTACACCTCCACATCCCTGTCTCACATCATTTACACCTCCACATACCTGTTCCGCATCATTTACACCTGCACATACCTGTCCCACATAATTTACACCTCCACATACCTGTCCCACATCATTTACACCTCCACATCGATGTCTCACATCATTTACACCTCCACATCCCTGTCCCACATCATTTTACACATCCGCATCTCTGTCTCACATCATTTATACCTCCACATACCTGTTCCACTTCATTTACTCCTCCACATCACTGTCTCACATAATTTAACCCATTATTGAGCATTTTAAAGTAATCTTAAAACGGAAATGTCTTGATTGGCCAAATTATGCTAGTTAAACCCCTCCAAGTGCATGATTATTCATTGGGAGGGGTGTACCAGAGATCCTGCAATGTGTCCCAAACATTTTTACCTTAAAATAAAGAAATTCCCTACCTTTTCACCTGTTCAGGGGGATGCAACAAAAAAAATTCCTCTGAGAAATCAGTGCAAGTTTGGATTTGTATTGTAACTGAAATTCGCGGTGCGAGTTCACAGTGAGCACAGCTTGCAGAACTCAACTCGCACCTAATTGAGCTGACCCCTAAGGGCTCGATCCAATTAGGTGAGAAGGGGGCGAATTGTCGTTACAATGGCATAGAAATGCTCGGCAAATCACCCTCCCTGCTGCCTGATCTCAAACCGGACTATCACAATTTTGCTTGCAGCGAACTTTGTGGCTGTAAACATAAATGTGCAACTCCGGAGGTACCCTAAGTGCAGCATTCCGATGCTTAGTACATTTGAGAAATGATGTACAACCCCTGAGAACTATATATTTGGGGGTTTTACTGCATTCCTGCCATTAGTACATCCGGCCCAGAAGGTCAAAAGTTCAACAGGTAAATGGTCAACATTGACTTAGGTCCACAGGTCCAAAAGGATGACATGCAAATGAGCGACACAGAAAAGATTGACACATGGTTTTTGTTATTTTAACCCTAATCCTAACCCTCTCCTTAGTGCCTAACCCTACCCATGGTGCCTAGCCCTAACCCTCCCCCTGGTGCCTAGCCCTAACCCTCCCCCTGGTGCCTAGCACTAACCCTCCCCCTGGTGCCTAACCCTAACACTCCCACTGGTGCCTAGCCCTAACCCTCCCCCTGATGCCTTACCCTAACCCTCCCCCTGGTGCCTAGCCCTAACCCTCCCCCTGGTGCCTAGCCCTAACACTCCCCCTGGTGCTTAACCCTAACCCTCCCACTAGTGCCTTATTCTAACCATCCCCTTCTGCAGCCTAACCCTATCTCTCTGCCAAGTGCCTAACCATAACCCTAAAAATCATGAATAACCATGTGTCGGCCTCTTCTGTGTCGACCACTTTCATGCTGACCTTTTGACTATGTCGACCTTTTGACCCCATCGATCATTTACCTGTTGACCTTTTGATCCTGTCGACCAATGCACTGTGTACCTTCTGGTGTCTACTATTAACAGTCTATTTAGTTACTGTCTATCTTCCATATGGATACCGTAGCTGTACCATGCAAGTGTGTCAATGTTTTAAAATAAGAGAAATATGTCACATATTTTTTTACTACATATTTTTCTTACTCTTTATTTTAATAATACATTGTAACCACACACTGAATGGTCCCACAAAGGTAAATTAGAGAAGTATAAAACTGTGGACTCCACATTGCAAATGATGCTTTGCGATGTCATGCACCTATATTTAGCAGAAGAGCATAGACCTGCAGGCCTCATCAGCTGGGTGTGTGCAAAACTGCACCTTTTGGTGACTGAAGCTGGTTGCATTGTGGTGTTCTTGCTAAATGTCAATTACAGGCATATATTCACAGTATTATTATAGCCACATGCAAAAATTGAGTGTAAGGGCAGTATTCAATTGCCTGCCGGACTTTCTGTCTACATCGCGTGTTTTTGGTGAAAACACTATCTGTGCGCGCGGCTGTTTTTCGCCCTATTCAATTCCAAAGGACGCGAAAACGCATCCCGGCGAATCTGAAACAGGCAAAAAAAGTGCTGTCAGATTTGGGGAAATCAGCCTGACACCCCCTTCAAAAGATGCACTGACATGGGGATCGCTATGGATACCCCCGAATAGCCCTGCTGAAGGTATTTGTGGTGCTTAAATGCTCTCAATTGCTGCTATTTAGCGTCTTTACACAAGTGGTGAAGAACAGCATTTAGCAGGTTTTTCTTGCAAATATAAGTAGTCCCAGCAAATTTGGGGTACATAAAAATGGGTGCAAGCATGGTTAAAAATCGCTAAAGTGAGGTTTTAAAAAATGTAAAAACCGCACCTTCAGCAACCACCTGCAATAAAAAAAAACTCCTGGGGCATACTTGGGGGACCCCCTGGAGTCTATTTTGCTAGCTTTTAAGTTTATCCCCCAACTTTTAACTTTTTTGCCCCCAAAATGAAACTACTTTTTTGAGGGGATCAATAGTATTTTTGAAACTTTTTTTTTGACGCAGTTTACCTTTGGGGGACTGTCCCAAGGCTGCAGGGGTGTTCCCGCAAGTTTGCACCCCAAACCCTCAATTCTGCACTTTTTCCGCCTCCGTTCAGAGGTGAATCTTTTCCGATGGTTACAAGGCGCAGACTTTTCGCACTGGCGAAAAGTCTTTGCAATTGAATACATCGGAAAGTTTCCGACAGGTGAAATTACGTCATCGGCACAAACTTATCGCTGAGAACGGCTTTTCACTTGCAATTGAATATGGCCCTTAGTAGGGCATCTCTTACAACAGGTGCACTATATGGCAAAGCATATAGGTTAATTTCTAACACTGTAATAAAAACATGTAACCAGTGGACGAAGCGGGGTGGTATACGGCGGTATGACATACCGCCACTTCCCGGCCCCACTTCATTTTAAATGCAGATGAGAATGTACCAGCGCTGGGATCCAGTATGGTATCCCAGCGCTGGAACAGCGGCGGCTATGTGTAGAGATGTGTCCCGCAGGGGACACATCTCGATCGGGGTAGTGGAGGCGCTGGCATGTAGCCGGGACAAATTACCGGGTCCCGGCTGCACTAGATGCACCACCACCACGCACTGGGCGGCCGCCAGCCAATGAGGACGCTCGCGGCCGCCACCCAATGAGGAGTCTCGTGGCCGCCATCCAATCAGGAGGCTCGTGGCCCCCAACCAGTCAGAAGGCTCGTGGCCGCCAGCCAATCAGGAGGCTCGCCTCCGCCAGCCAATGAGGAGGCTTGCGGCCGCCAGCCAATCACAAGGCTCGCGGCCGCCAGCCAATGAGGAGGCTCGCGGCCGCCAGCCAATCACAAGGCTCGCGGCCGCCAGCCAATGCATCGGCGCCAGATAACTGCAATGAGGAACAGAGGCACCCGGTGGCTCCATTCCAGCAGTGCAGGTCAGAGGGAATTAGAGAGAGGGGAGGGTGTGAGAGGGGCAGACAGAGGGAGGCAGGCAGTTAGTATTGTAGGGGGTGAAAGAGAGGGAATCAGTAAGTGAGAAGGACAGGGTGTGAGAGAGGGGAGCAGGCAGGGAGAAGTGTGTGTGTAAGGGGGGGGGGTGTAATGGAAGCAGGGGCCCAAAGGGGGGGGATTCAATCTCCATACCCCCACCTCTAAATTCCCACTTCGAGCACTGCATGTAACAATAAGATAGTGACACATAATAAATGCAGGACCCCACTGAGGGTTTAATTAGTAGTATTTTAGATGTCAATTTGAAAAGATGTAAAAATTACAAGGTGGTTCTAAAGTGTTAGGGCTCTATTTATTTATAGAGCTGTGAAAAGCCCTTTATCTTTCATCACCTCTGAAAAAAAGGGCTTTTCACAGCTTCATGTTATTCAAGGACTGGGTTACTGCAGAGAAATCTCTGATTTCTTCTGCAGTCCCCTGAGTTTCAGATAATGGGCCCTATGCATCAATATTATTTTTATTAAAGAAATTTAAAAAAGGGTGTTTTCACACCCTTTTCACATTATTTTAGTATTACAATTGCATTAAAGGGCAATTACAGTAGTTTTCATGAAAAACTACTCTGCTGTTTAATTGGAATATTTTTTAGTATGCAGATAACATTTTCCATACAGTACTTGGAATGGGAAATCCGATCTGCCTGAGATTTACTTAAAATATATTGTTAAAAAATACCAGGGGAAGCCCTGTGATAATAACGCCACCTGTAGATGGTGTTATCCAGGGTTTCCCGCTGTTCCCCGACTCCTGATCTGCTGACAGCCTGAGCAGAACCAGGAGCCGGCCCCCTGTGCTCAGCTGTGTGGTCTAAATAGACCACAAGCTGATTGCTGGAAAAAAATATTGAAAAAACCCCACTTACCTGCATCCAGGGACCGGTGATCGGTGCTCCAGTGATGCCTTCTGGGGCTCCGGTCAGCTGGTCTCCCAGCTCCTGCACTGTGACCCTGGTCAGCTGCTGCATACAATAGCTGACCGGTGTCACAGTGCAGGAGATGGGAGACCAGTTGAGGACATCACCGGAGCACTGATCACCAAGGTAAGTGTAAGTGGGTAAGGGGGGCGCGCAGGGGTTGGTGAGTCAGCGGCGCATGCAAAAAATACAGTGAAAAGACTGTGGAGGGGATTCGCAGAGACAGAGCTTTATTGCAACCTCTGTCCCTGCAAGGGATTTTTGATAAATCCTGTTATATTTCCTAAAATTTAGGTGAGAATATCACACTACAACTGCATTTTAAATGAGGATTGTAGTAAATAGGGCCCCTTGTCACTACCTCATATGTCAGTTTGGGGAAAACAATCCACTGGCAATTCAACAAACTGCAGTAAGCTCACACATGCTGGGTATGGAGATAAGTGCAGAGGCTAATTGGGCATGTGTGGGCTCTCCTGCCTGCACATGTGCTATACTGGAAGACAGTCTGCGATTGGAGAAAAGCCCTTTGGAGGGCATGTTAGAAGTTGGCAGAGGGTCTAGGATACAGCAGCACATCGTGAGACACAAGATGGTATTTATTAATTACTCCGTAACTTGTAAATCTAGCGCATCAAAGCAATATGATAATTTACCCTGCACATGAAAAAATCTTTATAAATAGAGCAATAAAGACTCTTTACGGGACTGTCCAGAGAATATTCTCTCTTGTGTACATGACAAGTGTTACATTATTATATTATAGTGCAGAGGTTCCCAAACTCTGCCATTATGGTCCAGGTTTTAAGGATATCCATGCTCGAGTCCAGATGGTTAAATCAAATTGACTGAGATACTAATTAATCCACCTGTGCTCAAGCATGGATATCCTTAAAAGTTAAAACACGGACTGTAATGGTAGAGGGCTCGATCCAGACCCAGACGCTAAGCTGCGCTCTCTCGCAGCAAAAAGGTCCAGGTATGCAAATTCTGCTTTCGCACTGTCTGGTGTAAGGACGCCCTCTATGTCTTAGAGAGCGACGACAGAGCGAACGCAAGCCAGTATAAAGTCGCCCACTTTTCTTTCTTAACACATGTCATCGATTAATCAGAGCCATCGGAGCTGCACGCATCGCTTGAGGTAGACCTTACTCCACCGCAAGCACTGCGATCACTGGAGGCTGAAATACAATCAAGTGACGTGTACAATGACGCATCTTTGCTAATTATGCACACCCATAAAACGCCATTTAGACGCCCAGACACGCCTGCGTTCGCAGCACCACTACCCCGTTCACAAGCCCCTTCCCCTGTTACCACCCACAAATGGCACTGTCACTCAAATTAGCGTCCAGTCTGTGTACTACGAACGCACAATTACCGAGCGCAGTGAGTGACTCACGCATGCGCATATTGACGCATACGCATGTGCAAACGGGCAATTATCGGCCATAGCGTGCGTCCGGGTCTGAATCGAGCCCACAGTTTGGGAACATCTGTTCTAGGGTAATGCGACTTTAGCATCTAATACTGACAAACCAAATCTGTACACTATCGTGGGGTGTAAGTTTACGCCCATATACACCCGATATGCATTTGGTTCAGATGCTAATGTGCTTGAGAATTTGATGGACAACTTCTGAGATGAGACCGAATGAACATATGCGCATAAATATACACTATGTGGTAGATGTACTAAGCCTTGGAGAGAGATAAAGTACCAACTAATCAGCTCCTGTCATTTTTTAAACACAGCCTAAAGTGTAAAGTGTCAGTTAAGAGCTGACTGGTTGGTACTTTATCTGTCTCCAAGGCTTAGTACAGTACATCTCCCACATATGTGCACTTTCAGAGCGCAAATGCTTCCACCTCTAGAACAGTCCTAATTTAGTACGTATGGGAACGTTTGCACATATTTTGTTGATCAAGTCGTATTTTAGGTTTTGTCATCCTATAACCAAGTAGATGCAATTGGATGAAAGACTTTTATTACCACAGGAAGGACACAGGATAGGAGTTGCAAATAAAACCAGTTTTATTTATGATGATGGAAATGTGATGACAGCTTAAAAATACTTTAGTGAAACAGCTTTCTGCTGAAGACTATCTGGGTTGCTAACAAACATATCAGGACACAACTGATGTCTGCTCTGTCATAGGGCAAGTTGTAAAAGTAGGGAATGCAGAAAGGAAGAATGATACAACACAGAAAGGAGAAAAATAGGCTTGCAGAAAGAGAGTGGAGAGAAAAGAGGAAAGAATGAGCGTGACAGAATAGGACGAGAAAAAAGAATAGGAAAAAGGAGAACAGACATGAACTAATTAAGGCTTTCCTAACAAGCGAGAAACATGTCCACATGTGACAGTCAGTCAAGCAAATAAAGGAAATGAGCAAAAATCTGGCCTGCGGAGGGCCCGCTAAAGAGGGGGGAGTGGGACAGAGGGGGAGCTGGCAGTGAAGAGCGCATTGAGAGCCGGGGGAAGCCATTCAAAGGTCATTTGCATGAAACGCGTTGCTTTCCTTGTCATCTGCAGGGGGTGAAATTAACCCATTTCTGATCAACAGTCTTATTCACATATATCATATATATGGCTGCACTATGGAGATACAGCCTGACGTGTTTTGTGTCTTGATTTCCAAACCCTCCTCACTCTAACACAAATGCTGTCCTATTCTCTCCAGTCCACAGAAAAACATGATCTTGTTGGAATGCGCTGATTGGTTGTGAAGTGCTAGCAGACCTATGCAATATGCTATATACATAAAAAATGCTGCATACTGCACACCAGACATCTTTATCACAGTCAGTATTAAAGGTAATGCTAGAGATATCCATGATATCTCATGCATTATCTTTATAGAAACACTAACATATAATAACAAAATCAAACATATAAGTTGGTGTGAATGTAACACTTTAGACACTGCATTTACTACTATTGTGATGTAGTGCATCAACTCACCAAAGAGGGCTACATTAGTCATGTCCCAATAAATGTCGGGATGCTTTGTGTTCCCTGACCCATCATGCATCAACTGTGTCTGGCATCTGTTAAATGCTGGAAGCTACTCTAGAATTCAGCAAGGCAATCACCCCAGATAGACTCTGCAATAGGTAAGGTCGGTTGTGAGACCCAGAATGGTGTCTATTACATTGTGCTGTCCCCCACCACACTAAGATGCTTTAAACTTGCTTTGCATCACCAGGTAGTTATGTTTTTCCTGCCGTTGCTGTCCCAAATACCACTGGTGCTCTTAGATGTTCTAAGAAGCCACAATATACCTTTTATCAGAGGCGTCACAGAGGGTGGTGACACCAGGTGAAAAAGTTGGCATGGCCTTGTGTCCTTGAGGCCATGCCCCCTTATGTGTTGGTGGTTTGACTGCGTGTCATGCCCCGTACTCGTCACACTGGGGGGCTTGCCCAGCGCTCCAGGGGCTGCTGGGAAGCCCCCAGCCTCTCCTAGCACAGTGTGGAGCGCGTCACCCATCATCGCTGTTCAGTGACACTATCTGAGGGGATAAAATAGCAGAGCTGCTCTATTTTGCTGTAACCCATGCTTACCAACATTCTGGCTTGGGAAGGTAGGCAATTATGGTGTAACCCCCTCGGATCGGATATGGTGTCACCCAGTGCAGCCCGCACCCCCCACACTTTTCTAGTTACGCCGCTGCCTCCTATCAAGTTGAAGCCTGCTATCACAATATTGGCAGAACCGAAAGGTGTTGATATAGGTGTCAAGGGGCGTTTTCATGGAGGTGAGTCCACACAATGAGCAATTTAACCAGCTTATGCTTTATTAACCAGACAAAACAGGCTGCAGGATAACACATGGTTAAATCACAGGGACGCACAGGCATATGCACAGCACTATGGAGATACTCAATAGTGTTATATAATGTAAGCAGCTAGTAAGGTAAATCAGCCATTGAATGAACACTACCAGTGAATTAACATTTTCAGGTTTAATCTTACATTAGATCTAATGACTGTTTTATTGATGTACAGTATTCATTTATTGGACTGTTCATTGCTGGCATTGTGCGTTGATTCACTGGTCATTTTTACACCTCTCCTGTTTTTTTGGTTGTAAAATTCTAACTATTTCAATCTTTAAACAAAAATTTTATTTTAAACGTAAACAGCAATAATGATGGCACATGTCTAAAAATAGAGTTTATATTGTATCTTCTACATCCCCTAAATATGAGAACTCCCTTAATCGGTCATTCACTGAACGATTCACCCTACTATAATATGTACTGTATGTGTCGGTGTTGGCCACAATGTGCTTGCGGATTGTGTAAAAACTATAATACACTCTCCGTACAGGAGAGGCTCTCATGGGCACGTTCTTCTATGATGGAGGATGGAGTTGAAAGACATGCATACAGGATACAGATGCGCAGTTGTGCAATTCAGCTGGCCGCCTCAGTGATGTACAGTGTAGTCACTGTATGGGGTCCTGGCGGCTCAAGAAGAGAAACATCGCAGAACGACACTGTCGCCAACTGCAAGACCTACATAGGAGCTCTCAATTCTTCCTTCAGACTGCCTGTGGCTGCTCTCCTAACAGATCTCTGCCTCTTGTTGTAGGGGATTTCTCATGCTTACTGACTGCAATTATCTTGGCAACTACACAGAAAAATACTTAGACAGTGCAGGAGGATTCTGCAAGGTACTGTATGTATATGAGAGAGAGATGGCTGCCCACCAAGAGAGAGGGAGAGAGCGGCCTACCAAGTTAGAGTAATAAACAGAGGACTGCCCCAGGAGAGAGAAATGGTGGCTCGCCAGGAGATAGAGGCTCTCCAGGGAAGATAGAGAGTGGGTGCAGCTCGCAAGGAGAGAGATGGGGTACATTTACTAAGCTGTGGCGGGTGTATTTAAGTATAAAACTTACCATGGCAATGATGTAAATAGAAAAATATTACACACACACACACACACACACACACACACACACACACACACACACACACACACACACACACACACACACACACACACACACACCACCCCCCCCCCCCAAAAAAAAAATAGCACATTCTGTGTCTCCTGCAGAGTAAGACATATGTCACAGTTTGTAATTCTGCATTTGTTTTTTTAGACTTTAGCCTGGAGATGAAGAATAGGATGACAAGCATATGTTAAGTACAGTAAGAACATGTACACTTCTCACGATCTTTAGGAGGAACTGGTGGCCTGGTCTAAAGGTACATGATGATGAGGGAACCAGCAACACTAGCTTCTGTTGATTGGTTGCTTGCGTATTGACCGCTCCAGGTGATAGTATTTCATTCAATAACCTCACAGCTACTGTATGCTACTGTGCTGCATATGCACCCAGTGGAACTGTGTCTGTGCAGACCAATCATCTCTCTGCAGCTTTCTATTGGTCTGTGGGGTCACATCTCTGTCTAGCAGACATCTTACGCTTATTGAAGACCTGGACTAACAAAAAATAGAAAAATTTGCAGTCCTAAAAACAACTTGTTCCTGTTATGTCTGCTGCCTGCCCCAACTTCAGCTACATTCCTGGAGATGCACTGTCTGCCGTCTGCCCCAACCTAGTTTACGACCAACGAAATGCATGTCTGCCACCTGCCCCGACCTCAGCAGTGTATTAGGAGATGCACTGCCTGCCACCTGCCTGACTTCAATTGCATCCCAGGAGATGCACTGCCTGCCGCCTGCCCCATCCTCAGCTACGTCCCTGGAATGCACTGTCTGCCACCTGCCCGATCTCGGCTACATGCCTGGAGTTGCATTATCTGCTGCCTGCTCCGACCTCGGCTATGTCAATGGAGATGCACTGTTTTCCGCCTGCCCCAACCTCTGCTACATTCCTGGAGATGCACTTGCTGTTGCCTGCCCTGACCTTATCTACGTCCCTGGAGATGCACTGTCTGCCGCCTGCCCCAACCTAGTTTAACATCCAAGGAGATGTATGTCTGCCGCCTGCCCCAACCTTGGCTGTGTCTTAGGAGATGCACTGCCTGTCGCCTGCCACAACTTTGGCTACCTCTCAGTAGATGCACTGTCTGCCATTTGCCCCATCCTCAGCTATGACCCTGGAGATGCACTGTCTGCCGCTTGCCCCTACCTCGGCTACGTCCCTGGAGATAAACTGTCTTCCGCCTGCCCCGACCTCGGCTGTGTCCCTGGAGATGCACTTGCTGTCGCCTGCCCTGACCTTACCTATGTCCATGGAGATGCACTGTCTGCCAGTAATGTGCAAGGAGATGCATGTCTGCTGCCTGCCCCGACCTTGGCTTTGTCTGCTGCCTGTCCGACCATGGCTACGTCCATGGAGATGCACAAGCTGTCGCATGCCCTGACCTTGGCTACATTCCAGGAGATGCAGTGTTTGCCACCTGCCCTGACCTCGGCTACTTCCCTGGAGATGCACTTGCTGTCACCTGCCCTTGCCTTGTTTACGTCCCTGGAGATACACTGTCTGCCAACCTCGGATATGTCCTAAGAGATGCATTGTCTGTCAGTTTCCCTGACCTTGGCTATGTCCCTGGAGATGCACTGTTTGCCACTTACACATATACATATATACACACACATATACGCATACATTACATATACATATACACACACACAAATCATTAAATGATTCCCCTCACCATGAAACCTTTAAAGAAATAACTAACCAGAATCCATCCAGCAGCAGCAGTACGGCCACTGGCAGTCTATGACAGGAAAAAGGTTTTCCTGTCAAAGCTTAGTCTCCTGGGAGCCTATTTTCAATGGGTGCCTGGAGCTGCAGTTCCAACCGCCCCATTGTTAATCTGGCCTTGACTGTATATTACAGTATGTTGCAAACCTATTTCGATTGCTTACTTGTCATTTCTGTTTGGACTACTATAGGAAAGCAGTACATGACATATGTGGGGAATTTTATATTTTTATATATACAAACTTCCCATTATTTTTATTAACACTGTCCAGACACTATTCTCTCTTGTGGATGTGATTGTAGCCTAGTACACTAGCCATGCAGTGAAGATGGCCACAACCGCATAAACGTTCATGCTGTGGCACCATCAAGAGGAAATGTCAGCATCATGCGCTTATTGTGGACTGCATATGTACTGATGTAATATGTACAGTTTTAATACCCATTGCAGCTAATGGCACCTGAACAGTGTCTGGCAACAGCAGCACAAAAGGGTTTAATGTCCAGCACTAGGCACACATATGCACTTATAGAAATTTATTTCTATGGTATTTTGATTTATAGATATTACCAGTTAGTTGATTAGATTTGTTTTATGACATTCTGATGCACAGTAGGAAGTCATATGGTAATTTTCCTACTGTACTCTCAACAGAAGGGGGATGCAGTCGGGATGCCAACGGTCTAAATGCCGACCATCAGCATCCCGACTGTCTAATCCCCCAAATACACCCATTTTCGTGGGGTAACCACAAATATCAAGTATCACCCCAATGTACCATGGAGGGACTGTAGCAGATATCTCCATATATGCTGCGGTCCCATCATTTCCGTCACCAGCTGCAGCACCCATAGGTTTGTATGCGGGATGCGAAGCTGTCAGATTTACCACGCTCCGGAATGCAAATCATTCTTGAACTAGGCCCCGGTTGCTAATGCCATCTTTAGATGACATTACACTCAGCAGAGTTTTTCATGAGAAGGATCCGTAGGATCCCATCCTCTGCCACCCATTTGTACATGTGCTGCCAGACATATACCAATGCGCAAATGTGATCACTTTAAGATCAAAATCGATCAACATTTATTGGGCTTCTGGGGCTAAATTGCACATTTACTAACGGATCATTTTTGATTTGGTTTTTCAAGTATTAGTAAATGTATAATTTAGCCCCATAAACCCAACATCGTTATTGATTGATTTAGGGTTTATTTACTAAAATCGACTTTTAGTAAATAGACCCCTTAGCAATGGTGACAGAAGTGGAGCCGCAGCGCAGTCCGCAATTCAACTAGGGAAGCCACAATCTAAAATTATACTAAAATGCTTATTTGCGTATAACTAAACTGGCACTAGTGTGTGCTTGTGTGTTGTGTGCCTGTAGTAGGAAAATTAGATGGCATGGGGACTGATGTGCGTGCGTAAATATTCTTTGACTTCATAGTGGTATGTAATACGCTAGCATAGTAACAATAGTAATATTGTCCCTGTAGTTATGTAAGATACAGTATGTCACGCTACAGACCCTAAACACCACCTTCTTACCTCTCCAGTATCTGTCCAGGCTACGGCTGAGGTCCTCTCGCGCTGTGCATCACTCCTGGATAGCACAGAGGTCCGCTCACGCTGCACATTGCTCCCGGCTGGTACAGAGGTCTGTCTGTGCTGCTCCTGCCCAGTCCACTCAGTGTCCTGTCACTGAGCATGAAGATGGCTCTCTGCCGTTCCTTGCTCATAGCATGTCTCCCCAGCATGATGGCACACAGGCTGCATGCCTGAGTTCCTTCCTGCCATGTTGGACTCTGTCACCTGATGCTATTCTTCCACTCAGAACGCTGCTCCTAGACCAGCTGATCACTGCATCCAATCCCTGGGGATCCACGACTATAAATTCCATTTCCTGACTGGCTCCTATTGCCAGTACAACTTCGCTGAAGTTACAGCTCTGTGCTGAACTCCCAGGTGCTCTGTATTTGAACGGTTCCAGGCCGTAGCATTCCAGTTCCAAGTCTGGTAATCAATTCCATCTAATAATTCAGTTTGGTTTTACCACAGAGAATTGCTAATTTCTACCACCATTGGTTCCAGCTGTCATCTCCAATCATTGGTCCCAACTGATATTTCCAACCATCGGTCCCAGTTGATATCTTCAATCATCGGTCCCATCCGATATCTCCTACATCGGTCCCATCTGTCTCAAACTGATCCAGTTCTTCAATATTCATCAACATCGGTCTCAAACCGATCCAGTTCTTTAAATCATCAACAGCGTTCTGAAACCAATCCAGTTCTTCAATTCATCACCATCAGTCTCAAACCAATTCAGCTCTTCAATTAAGCATCACCGGTCTCATACCGTTACTACTTCATTGGTCCCATTCCGATATCAATGCCTCCAGTTCTCATTCCAACTTGCTGTTTAATAAAGACTTTACATTACTGTCCTCACCTTCAGGCCCATCATCCTCTACAGTTCATCTAACTACTTACATTATTCATGAGGAAATCCTGACTCAAGCCACCCAGCTTCATCCACGCCTCCAAAGTCTCCACTTCAGCCTCCCACGCCTTTTCCAACCAATCCCAAATCACAGGCATGACACTGTAAAGATAGCATTATTTGCAGCTCATAAGCATGTAAGAGGTCCTGCTTCAGATATTGCTCATGGTTCTAGAAGATTTTAGTTTTGCCACTAAAAAGGTACCATTCATGGCACGTGTGAACCACAGATATACTGTGTGCACCTTATCCAGGTGTCTTATTCATAGAACAAAGGTGTGAACTGACCACTGATACTCACTGAAAGATCCTCGCACTGATCCTCTGTAATTGTAGCCTCCACATACTGAAACTGAACATTACAAGATAAGAGCTGGCTGCAGTCATCAAGCTTACAGAGCCATTATACTAAGGTACTGTAATTATATTTGCAAGCTTCAAATGGTATATCCCTTTGTATATTATCATGCAGAGCATTTAGCTGTCCAGTTTCACAGTCTGACCACTGTTCGATCACTTAGCTGCTTACCAGGGCTGAACCCCCAGGAGACAGATGGTAAAGTACCTGAAAAATTACAGCAGCATATATCTTTTGGGGGTAAATTCTACTTATGTCATTGAATTTACATATTTCCTGGCTTTGCAAATGATCTTGCTTGCTTTTAGCCCAGACTGATATAAACTAAGGGGTAGATATATTAAAGTTTCTAAAAATTAAAAGTTGTGTTATTGCCCGTAGAAACCAATCAACTTCTGTCTATCATTTTCTAGGATGCAATAAAGAAATGATAGCTAGAATCTGATTGGTTACTATGGGAACCACTTCTAATTTTTAGAAGCTCTAGTAAGTCTTCCCGTAAATTTGGAATTCTACATTATTATGTGCACCCCTGTTTTAACCAAATGCTGGAGAAACATAAAGGTAGAGGTGCTCATTGAATTTGCAGAAGTATATATAGTGTATGTATGCTTGAAGTATTCACGGGCACGTGGCTCGCGGGGTGCAGCATTTCCCTCGAGGCCATGCTGTTTGTCGATAGCCCATGTCCCCTATTTTCAGCCACTGTCCCTCCTGGCCGGACTTAAATGTTTATGATCATAGGGATTAGTAATCCCTACTAGTATAATATGAGGCCAGGATACATAGAAAAGCCCATGACTTTGAGCCCCAAGGCAGAACAGCATACAAGAAGTATGATATGAAGGGAACCTAGATAACTAAAATCAGTACACACAAGTTCCATGAGCAGTGCGGTGTATTTTAAGGGTTTTTGTTCATGACAGTAACAGCTATCACATGGTGTCTGATTCAGAGTGGCATGCAGATGTATCTCATGCTAATGCCATGGCCGATTTCTGGATATTGATAGACCCACTTGCAGCGTCTTCCGATGGTGCATTTCTGTCTTGCGATAGTACACCATCGGACGCACCCTTGAAACTTGTTCCAGCCCTATGGCAGGTGCTGTTTCTCCATTTCAGTATGGCCTCCTGTGTGAGTGGCTGTACATCTTTACACGCAGCCGCTTACAGTGACACAAACGCAGCACGCCCATGTGCTTAGCCACACTTGTTACCTCACTGGGAGCCCACTGAAATCCACAGACCCTGCATCCAAATCTGTCTCCATGCGGTAACAAATGGGAATCCGACACACGCGTAGAAGAAAAACCATCGGGCCTGATTCAGTAAGGATCGATATTGAGTATGCAGCTGTGAATTCATACAGAATGCAGCTGCGAATGTATGCTAATACCCGCCATAGCTAATCCGGCATAAAGACGCCCACTGCTGCTTTCTCACATCCGTACTACCTCACACTCCTGTGTATACTTCGGTACAATCGACGCACATCAGCCCATCATGCACAATGCAAGTCTGAGCAGCGCAGAAACTGCAATTCTTGTCGCTCGCAGTGACTAGTCAAGCTGCATATGCAATCACAGTGGCTAATTTATACACGCGCCGGAAATGGCGTTCAAACGGAAAGACACGCCTACATTTTTCCAGCTACTCCCCCATCACCACTCCCAAAGGCTCACAGCCTGTCACTCACTCTGCTATGCATTCCTCAGTGCATCTGTAATCGCAGTGCGATCGCAGCGTACGCGCAGTGTTTATCAATCGATCAATCTGCGTACATAATTGCAATTGCATTCGCTGCTGAATCAGGCCCATTATCCATTTGCACGAATATCGGCATAGCATGTGACTGGAATTTCAACTGTTTATTGCACCCAATCTCCCTAATAAAGTGACGGGAGATTGAGGGTGATATTCAATTGTTTTGGGCACCCATGCCTTTTCGCACATGTCGCGCCCAAAAGGCTCATACACACTTAACGATATGCTCCATGAGCGATATCTGTAAGTGTTTGGCCTTGAACTGCCAGACTCAATGTCGGGAATGACATTGAGCATACACATTGAAGGATATTGTTAACGGTATCGATCAGTGACGTCACCGGCCACATCCCTGAACTTGCAGTGCCTGACAATATCGTCAGGTTCAAGAAAAAAGAGGAAAGCGCTCTATGGTAAAAGAGTATGTGAATATAATGAACACATACATAAGATTGTGTATGATTAATTGATTATGAACTCTTATAGTTGTAGTATTTCATGTGTATAGAATTTTGAAATGCTTATGATTGTGTGGTCTTCTGTGGAAGTGAGTTGCTTGACGCTAGGTGGGCAATAACTTGAGGCTGGGTATTTACAGTTATTCAATATGAAAGAAACCTAGTTCTTCCTTAGAACCAGGTATGGTGAAATAGGTGAAAATAGTCCAAAGGTAGATGAATTGAATATCTTTAGCAATTAAAGTCAATGCTGCCAGTCTATCTGACTATAACAGGTAGACAACAACAGTAGGCTGGATGTTGTGAAATAAAAATGATGAGGTAAATGCAACGGAGGTGGCACCTACAGCATACAGCTTCCAGTACTACATGAGGCGTTTACCTCATCATTTTTATTTCACAATATCCTCGTTAGTACACCTAAACGGCAGTCTGGCGCCCAAAAACCTGACTTTTTGTGGATTTCTGCTCGCCACCTCAGGAGGGTGCGTCTGCAGCATTCGCGCCCAATCGGAGCAACAATTTAATTTTTCTGTCTGGCACCCATTACTAACAGCCCGAGAAAAACAATTGTATTAACCAGTTTGAATCAGGACCATAATGTGTAAAGTCTAAATTATTTTAAACATCCAGTGTATCTTTAGGTCACCTGTACTTATTCCCAGTATTGCACATGTTTTTACCATGTAAAATATGTCTTTAGTATATCACACCTTAATCTGCACTGGTGACATACAAAAGTGCATTACGAAAAAATAAAGTGTTGTTTAAATAATGACTGTGCATATTGTAAGTTTCAGTAGCCAATATAGCATTAAAAAAATGATCTGGTAATTAGTAGCTGCTAGTCAGGTGTAAATACTCATGCTGCTATTATTCCTCAAAGAGAATGCTGGATATACCCTAACATCTTCCTCGCATGCACATTTTAAGAGCGTGATACCCCCTACTGTTTATGTGTGATTTATAAGCTCGGGGTGTTCCAGTGCACACTTCTCACCTGGTATTTTCATGGAAGAGCCTGAGGAGAAGACCATCACTTGTTTCTGTAGCTTTAAAAGCTTCTTAATTGATTGTAAAACAGGTTTGACAAGCAGCTGAAAAAGTACACTCCGCATTTTATGGTAATACTCACGTTACTCTCGAAAAAGTGTAAATAAATATAAACATATATTATTTCTCATGTTTAGGTCACAGTAATAACTGAATTTTATTACATTATTTTATCTAAAATACTTTCCAAAACTTGGAGACACAAACCCAAAAATATATATTTTTATAAAATTTGAAATAATATTTTACAGCCAATGTTAAAAAATAAAAAAAATAACCAAAGTAAAATTTTTCCCTAATTTGTAACGATTTGAAATGACAGTGAATTTCTAATAATTGCAACAGCTGAGATCGGGCAAATGTCCTAATATTATAGATGCATGCAATACCCCAAATAAATTGTCCAGCATTGTTGACTTTTTCAAACCTTTTAATTAGACCCACACTATCAGGGATGGAGCATTGATTTGCAGTACCCCATTGTAAAATGTGGGTAGGGACCCTGTGATGCCTCTCTACCCTCCAACCCTCTCCGTCATGCTCTCTCTTAGGGGCCTATTTAACATTTGATATTTGTGGCATATTCACAGAACACACCAGTTTTCGGGGGATATCCGTAAATATTAAGTGTCTCCTAAATGTACCATAGAGGGACAGCAGCAGAGGGTTAGGTATGGGATGCCGGTGCTCGGAATCCCGGCGGTCAGAATCCCGACGCCGGCATCATGTCTGGTGGTATCCTAACCCTCCCCCTACCCCTAACCTGCTGCGCGGGTGTATGTATGGCGATGCAGGGGGGTGGCGGTGTCTGGGAGATTTGCCTACTTTTCCGAAAGGTCGGGAGCGCAACATGATTTTCGGGAGACTCCCGGCCATCCCGGGAGAGTAGGCATGTATGATTATTGATAAATGGGCCCCTTAATCATGCTTGGTCAGGTGGACCATGGAACCACAGAAGAGGGCGAGCATTAGCCTCAGGTAGGGTTGCCACCAAAACCCCTAATAAATGGGTTGTTTGTACATCAAAAATGTTGAAGTAGCTGATTTGTCTTAAGTTTTACAGATTTAAATTTATAGATTTTATTTTTTACAGGAACTGTCACTGTTTTTATTTATGAGTAAAACAGGTTTGATTTGAATAACTTTCCCTAAAGATATCTTTAACCTCTACTTCTCCAAAAGGTTCCAAAATAGGCAAGCCCAGATAAAGTAACAAATCTGGGATTACTAGAGAGGTAACCTGCTGGAAGACCTCCTCCTGTGTGTCACACCACTTCTCTCCTGGGTCCTAATGCCAGCAGCTGAGACCTGCATTACCATCCTATTTTCTTAGGTCTACAGGTTAACTGTTTTGCCCATAAAAAAATGAGAAAAACATAACCCGTTAATTGCTGCCTAAAATGTAACATCAGAATATCACAATAAATGTAGTATAAAAATACAGGCCTGGCTACAGTGAGCCTAAATATCAGAAAATAAACCAGCGGGAAAAACCCAAACTCTAATAATATAATTGAATCAGGAAACATAAAAAATGGCACAGAGTCTTTCCATGCTCAGATTTTCTCTGGCAGGTTAGAATCTATTTCACGGACATTACTCTAATATGCACATGCTGAGATGCACATTGGTTTTAAATGAGATAGAAATAATTTTAAATAAGGTAAGTAAGGAAAAACTGAAACATCAAATTGTAATCTTTCCTGGGAGTATAGACAGCTGCCAAAGCAACAAAACAGAATCAGTTTTACAGCAAGCGTCCAGCTTTGGGCCAGCAAACCACCCAGTGGATCAGATGAACATTTGCCAAGCACAAATCCATATAGTAAAACTTTTAGTATGGGTTGAGGAACCTTAGCAGGATGCAGCTGGATGAAAATATACTCAGGATTTAGCTACTATAGGAAATCTGTATGCGTCCAACAGACAGCAGTGTACACAGTGGGAGCTAATTACATAGGAAATGACTCACAAGGCACATGCATGTACATGCTGTACGTGCAACAGTGTCTATTTTTATGTGTCAGAGCTTACATTATGCATGCCGACACCAGAGGTGTAGCATGGAGCCATGGCGTCCGGCGCATGCCGACACCACCGCCAGCATGTGAGGCTAATTTGAATTAAAAAATATATACTGTAAATGCTCTGCAGAGAATATCTTTTGTTGCATAATAAATGGGGAGTTCAATGGGGAAAATGAAATTCTATGTGATGTGCTGGCGCCGTTCACATATCTCGCACATATACTCTATGGAGGTATGGGTGAAAACTTGCAATGCCAGTAGGCGCGATATGCCATACCGGAAATGGCAATTGAATTCTCCCCTATGACTCCGTTATTATACAATATACATAGTTCAAATCACAATGCTCATATAGATAAACAGATATGCTCATATAGATAAACAGATATGCTCATATAGATAAACAGGTATATCTTTAGTAGACACTGGATATACATTTTTGCCATCATATCTCTCCACATGCCACGTTTATACCACCAGACCTCTCCACATGCCACTTTTAGACATCCGTCAGTTTTATGATTTATTGATAAATAACTTTTGACATACACATTTTGGATATGATAGCATGAAATATAATGATAAGAGTGATTGGGAATGATTTAATCATAATACATAAAAAATTGCCACAAACGATTGCTGATGTATGGGGCCTTTACAGCCGCTGCAGCTTATGCAGGTTTGGAGCTGGTAGAAAGGGAACTGCTTCCCTCTATCTTGTCTCTGACAAATATGGCTTTATTTTAATTTATAAAATATTGTATGCAATAAGAAGACAAATTATGCGCTACTTATTATGTACAGTGTATTGTAGTTATCCACTTTATAGGGGATATTCAAATACTATAGTAACTGCAAAAACACTGGGAAAGCAATCATAATAATATGTCAATGATGATATCGCAGGATGAGGTGAATTTCTGTCTATAGCTGCCAATGCATTAGATAGACACACACAGACAGACACACAGACAGACAGATATGTTAGCTGTATAAAAAAAGCCTTTTTGTTTAAGTGCTTGTACTAGCAAAACTTATCCTTGACATGTCTGGAACCAATACAGAAACTTAATCGCTCTTAATATCCCATTAATAAAATATTTGCCAGCTAATACACATTAGACTAGAGTTGTGCCTGATGTCTCCTCTATATGGAATATCCTTAACAGCTTCCCACCATTCATCTTGACAAGCACAGATAACTCACAAAATTATCCCTGCACAAGCGTTAACATATGATGTATTCATGAGACATGTTATAGGCTTTTAGTTTGGAAGTTTAGTAGGCAGTTTATATTACTGTGTCTATTTGTGCGGTGTCTTCTTGCTAACTATGGAAGAATATTACAAGACAAAAATAAATCTTCTGCTCTCAAATTCTAAACTCCAAACTGCTTTAATTGTCATTGTCACACACTCAATATCTTACTTTGTGGCATTGTTCAGATGGACAGTTATGTGCCTGTGTGTCTGCGGTGCTCTATTCAGAAACGTACCTATGCAAAGTGTTCCTGCTATTCAGACTGAGATCTATAAGTTAGCACCAAACGCAGAATGAATGCTCAATTGTACAACATTTACTGTAGTTGAAGCGTGCCTGTAAATCAGAGCAATTTGCAGTCATTCAATTATACCAAAGTCTGTGCACTATTCAGTGCAGGTTACTGACATTGGGCCTGCAGAGATGGCCGCATATGTCTCAGAAAATCGTATTTATATGCATATGCTCAGTTAGACGCATCTCATGATGCAAACAGCTCTGCAACAATAGCATATATGCCAAGTTTAGGCCTGGAGCAATAATTGTAGCATAGAGATAAGCAGAGATGAGGACTGACAGTGTTTGTAGTATAAATGCGTAGGTTGCATTACACCATTTCTGCACAATACAAAAATGTAATAAGGTGTTTTATATATATATATATATATATATATATAATTTTATACACACTCACTTTGTGCGCATCAGATGAAAAAATATCCAGCGAATTCTACCAGCACATGACTATCATTCAGTAATCATTATAATGGTTTATAATGAAAGACATGAATCAGCTTGGACAGGCCTGGCCATCCTGTGGCTCTCTAGCAGTTATCAAACTACAAGTCCCAGTCCGCGGCGAGAATATGATAATCAATGCATACACACGGAGACCACAACACAAGATGCAGACGCTCACCCCATAATAAGCCGCCCATCTCCCTTTACTCACAGCCTTATCAGTATGCAAGACTGCGTAAACATCGGTAACACTGAGAACTGCAGTCACTTGCTCACAGCGTGCCTCCCCAGCATGATGGTATACAAATTGCACGCCAGAGTTCCCTACAGAACAACAGTGTGGGCACAGCCATGTTGGACTCTGGGGGTCATTTAGACCCGCTCGCGAGCGCAGGACGCTCGCAAGCGGGTCGATGTTGCCCCACTGTGCATGCGCACAACGGAGGGAGCTCCGTCGTGCACATGCGCGAGACCCGGATAGCGACGGGCTCTCCGTCACTCTGGGTCTCGCACCAAAGGGGGCGTGCTGTCGATGTTGATTGACAGCACGCCCCCTTTGGTGGGCGTGCCGGGGGCGTGGCTGCCAGACGGAGGCGTTCCCATGGGAACGCCTACCATCTGAAGCCGGCCCCACTGACATCAGTAGTGATGTCAGTGGGAGTGAGTTTGGCTCTGATAGAGCCAAAATCACTCCAGGGCTTGCGGCAGTGAGACCCTACCGCAGGGTCTCCATCGCAAGCCCGATGGTCGTGATGGTCTTGACCATCGCGACCATCATCATGGACGCTCGCATAAGCTGTGGGGGTCACCCACAGCTATGTGAGCGTCCAGGAGGACGCTCCATTTTCATGGAGGAGGGCCCTGATTCAGAGCGAGCGCTCTGGTCAGAGCGTTCGGCTCTGAATCAGGCCCTCTGTTACCTGACTCTCCTCCACCACTCAGAGTGCTGCTCCCAGACAAGCTGATCACAGCATCCAATCCTTGGGGATAGGCCCAGGGGAACAACTGTACTGGGCCCCGAGGTCCTAGGGGCCCCCGGAGTGTAACTGCTTCCTGCACTGCTGCTGCAGTAATCAGCAGGGTGGGGGCATGTACAGGGTCCCTGCTGATCACTGCAGCAGCAACAAGGTAGTGACCCGGGGTTCGTCCAATGGGGAGCAGCAGGGCTGCAGCTTGTAGCCACTGGAGATACTGCCCAGGCCACAATCAGATCAGAGCAGACGGGCAGCCGCAGCGGCCGTCAGTCACGTGGCGCCCCTCCAAGCCACGCTGCTGTCACAGTGTGTACAGTGGCTGTACACTGTTTTGGATGCTAGATTACTGATTGGTGGATGACACTGGCCATCCACCAATCACTGTTGTGGGAGTATCTAAGCACTGATTGGTGGATGGCTGGAGCTATCCACCAATCGTCGGAAACTGCAAATGCACTGGGAGAGGAAGAGCTGGAGGGGATAGCACAGCATGAGGAGATGGCCGCCACATAGATCTGAGGTCTGAATTTAAATGGATCCTTTATGCAGGGAGGAAGGGAGGGGGAGAGGTATGGGTTGTTGTATGAGCAGGGGGAGCAATTATGGGAAAGTTGTTTGAGGAGGAGGGAAATAATCAGACATAATTGATGGAGGAGGAGGGCAGATATGGGACATAATTAGAGTTGTTGGAGGGGGCAGTTATGGGACATAATTGTGTTTCAGGAGGGGGGTAATTGTGGGAAATTATAATTGTGGGAGGAGGGGACATAATTATAATGGTGGTGCGGGGACAGTTATGGGATATAAAGGTGGGGGGCAGTTATGGGTCATTATTATTGTGTGAAGACTTGCCTGTGCTGCCAGGGATCCAGGGATGGGGGGCCCCTAAAAAAAATGGGTGTACCGGGCTCCATGATTTCTGTTGCCGGCCCTGCCTGGGGATTCTCCCCTACAAATTCCATTTCCTGACTGGCCTCTGTTGCCAGTATAACGTCGCTTCTTGCTGAAGTTACAGCTCAGTACTGAGCTCCTAGGTACTCTTATCTGAACAGTTCCAGTCTGTTATATCCAGTTCCTAGTTCTGGTAAACAAGTCTCCTATACCATCTTGCACCCCAGTCTGGTTTTACCACCGAGACTTGCTCTTACAGCAACCATCGGTTCCAGCCGATACCTTCAACCATCAGTCTCATCCGATGCTTCATCAGACTCTTATCAATTAAGTTCATCAATGCATCAACATCGGTCCCAGCCGATCAAGTTCATCAATTCTTCAACATCGGACTCATATCAATTAAGTTCTTCAGTTCTTCAACATCGGTCTCAAACCAATCAAGTTCATCAATTCTTCAACATTGGATTCAATTCCATCAAATTCTTAAAATCATCAACATCGGTCTCAAACCGATCCAGCTCTCAATCCAGCATCATCGGCCCCAATCCGATTCTGCTCATTCATTCAGTATTATATATTCAGTACCATTCCAACCTGCTGTTCAATAAAGACTTTCTATTCCTGTTCTCGCCTTCGGGCCCATCATCCACTGCTGTACCTCTATCTCCTCACATCTACAGATAAGGAGGTCCTGGATCAAAACACCTAAATTCATCCACGCCGCTCAAATCTCCTCTTCAGTCACCCACGCCTGTTCCAACCCAAAACCAACCCTCAGGCGTGGCAGGCATTACTAAATGCTGCTATGCATGTAATCAGTGGTGGGATGTATCGCATTCAAAATGCAATGCTTGATGCATCCCGCCCATAAACTGTTCTGACCGGGAACACATTAGAACAATATCGGTACAATCTGCTGTATCGGAACGACAAATAATATATATCGTCTAATGCGTGTGCACAATTGCGCATTCCTGCGGGTGACATACGAGATCATTTGATAGGCAGAGCTGCACAGCCAATCAAATGATTGTGTGTCAGGCTGTGCATTTTAATGAAGAACGGAATGAAGTATTGTTCCGTCGTTCATTAAATTGTGTAGTGTGCACGGCCAATTTGTGATGGTCCGGAACAAAGGGAAATCGCCCAGACCATCTGCATGATTGGCCATCGTTCTGATGTATACCCGGCCCATGTTATTAACTTATTGTATCACTAAGCACTTGGCCAGCCTTTGTAGGTTTTGCTTACTGGGCTATGGGATTGATCAAAATAAATGAAAACAACATACTTGCCACAGATTTGAACACATGGTTATTCAGAAGCATATACATTTAGGAACTTCACAGCATCTATTTAAAATATGAAAAAAAGCGCTTTGTTTTATAAAGGGTTACTTTTAAATTGTAACTGCTGACTAGAAATAAAGAAGGATTATTTCAACCAGTTCATGAAGTCATCGCTTTATACTTCTGCGACAGTGACACAAAAAACCACTGACATCTATATTTCCTTACAAGTTGACAGTGTTGCACAGCAGCCCCTGGAGACAAAATAGCAAAAACCTTGCGGTGCTAATAAATCACTACAAAGTGGGAGGAGGCGAGCTGTGCGCTATGCTCTAGGAAAAATAGTCTGAGAGAAGATTTTACTGAGATAGAAAGGCAGACAATAAACATATGTCTTATATTGGATGTATTTTACCAGTACTATTATGTGTACTGCTATGCTATAATAGATAATACGTTCTCACCAGCAATGGCCTTTCATACTCATGTGCCTGAACAGAAAAGTGATTAGTCAACTCCAGAAATAAAAAAATAACTAGTGATAAAATGCTAAAAGTTACTGTAATAAATTTGATCTGAACTAATCAACACACCCACAAGATTAGGGGAGTAACTAGATGTATGTGGTCCCATAGTAACTGTAAGGTCCCTTTTATACCCCTTTAGAACCCAATTTAAGATTCTCACGCTCGCTTACAAAGCCCTCACCCAATCTTCTCCCATATACATCTCTGATCTCATATTCCTTCACTCTCCTCTCCGCTCTCTTCGTTCAACGAATGCACGCCGCCTTTCAGCTGATTACTTCCTCCCACTCCCGCCTCCAAGATTTTGCCCGCACTGCTCCCCACCTCTGGAACTCTCTCCCAACCCCATCAGACTCTCCACCTCTTTGCAATCCTTCAACCGGGCTCTCAAGACCCACTACTTCATCAAAGCCTTCCAGCTATCATTCTAACTCCCTGCTACATGCTCCTTCCTCTCCCGTCTACCCCATTTGTGTCACACCTGTTTGTCTTCCCCTCCCTTTTAGAATGTAAGCTCTTACGAGCAGGGCCCTCTACCCTCTTGTGCTTCTCCCTACTTTAGTGTCATCTACTTCTTACTCACCACTAGGGCACCTAACACTTGGTTGCTTATGCTCTGTTGCTTATCTGGGTGTAATGGTCGCTAATGTAGCAATATATATTATCCATGTCCTGTATTGTATTGTTCTGTAAGTTGCTTGTCTACAATTTGTTTATGTACTTTGTAAGGCGCTGCGGAACACTTGTGGCGCCATATAAATAAATGATAATAATAATAAATAATACCACCCAATGGTGAAAAAGCTATATAACACATGGAACTTTAACAGGTAAGATGCCCCCCTCATCTGTGGGTCTTATAGCGGCTGCATCCACTGCTTCTACAGTAGTCACACCTGTGAAGACTAGCAATAATAGTATGTTCAGAACAATACCAATTGCTCCAGAAATGAAATAGGTGGAATTAGAAAAAGCTTTACTCTGCTCCAGACTTTGTGCTGGGAGAGGGGTGCAGGACTTTAATTCAATATAGAAAGTCTGCACTTTAACACAATCTCTGCTTATCCACTGTTTCCATAGGGCACCATGTACTCAGTCTAGGTGCATCATTTTAAGAAAGCACATCATTCCACTCAAGTAAAACAATACAGTTAAAAATAAATATTCATAAATATTACCATTAATAATATAATTGGTGACACATTAATTCTGAGTTACATAACAGCCAAATGACGGATGAGCAAGCAATTATTAAACTGGTAGAAAAAGTTTATTTTGAGCACATGAGGTCCAATTGTTATAGATGGTATCCTCACTTCTTTCACACCCAATAATGCACAAAGGGGCTGATTCAGAGATGTGCGCTAACCCGATGGTGACTCCTCTGCGCAGGTGCATGACCCATACTGTGCATGTGCAGTACTGGTCTGCAATCCCACATGCGAAGCGGCAGCAGACTGTCAGTGTTTGACAGTCTGCTGCCATCTCTGGGCGGGGAGGGGGTGGCAACAGTCTTTCTTTTCCCCAAACAGAAGCGTGTCGCCGCCGTTAGGGGTGGGGCAGGATCTCCTCTTTGGCAGACGGAGATTTCCTGCCCATTTTTGTGCATCTGCGTCGGTCGGCTAGACTGACCCCATGGTCACTTAGCCGGCTGAGGATCCCGCAAATGGTCTGATGCTGGGTCCATGGACGCAGTCTAGATCAGTAATGCATGCAGGAGACACGATGCCTCTTGCTGCATTACCATAATAGTGCTATCGCAGCTGCTACCATGTTAGCAGCTGAGATAGCATCTCTGTCTGAGGCTGAATCACCCCCAATGATCACCCAAAGCAACTAAACAGATGGACCATAAAACTGCTTTTCATTGTTTGAACCTATTCATCCACAATATATTAACACAGATGGAATTGTGTGCACAAAACAAATGAAAACATCAATACATTATTTAATATCATCAATAAACTATTATTCTCAACCATGGTCCTCAGGACCCCTAACAGGTCACATTTTCAGATCACCAGCAGGGACACAGGTATATAACCAACTGTCATATTCTAAAGATACCCAGGTGACCTGGAGAACATGAACCTTGTGAGGACCAAGTTTAAGAACCACTACACTAATATATTACACCAGTGGTTCCTTAACTGGGTACCATGGGGCACTTTCAGCAGGGGTGCCACAGGTTGGTGGTTAAGGACCAAATCAAATTGTTTATGTTCAGTGTGATAGGCAAAATCAGTGTTGGTTGCTGCCAATCATAAAATGTGTGGACAAACAGAAGCACAACCCTGTCCACCACCACATAACTGAACCTAAGGATGACAGGTAAACACAATTTACTTCATTTAATAATGTTTTCTGAATTCCTCAATAAGAAACTTTTGGCCTAGGGCGCCGTGACTCAAGTAAGTTTGGCAACTACTGTATTACATAAAAATAAGATGAACTTTCACCCTTAGTTATACAAAACACTGAAAGTACAAAAAAAAAAGAGGATGCTTGTGATTTCCTCTTCATGAGTGGTTTCCCACAATGAGACTGTTCTATGCTGCACCAAACTTTCATTACATTCTCACACAAGCTAACGAGATCACCGGGATAATGATATAAGACTTTTACCATACTCAGACTAATTCACACTCTTTTTAATTACATCACCTTTCTCAGCGTGAGATCATCTAATTATCCAGCAGTTTATGGTGAATAAATCATGTAAAGAGCGCCATTTCACAATAGCAAATGGAATCACTGTAATTATTAAGCATTAAAATAAAAGCATTTTTTTATGTAAGGTACTTTTATAAATAGCTTCCTAGGGAACAGCAAGCATCACAGATACCCCTGGGAGGCTATCATTTTGCTGGCGATTGTCTTTACCTACAAAGGGGTGTTCAAACATAGGTAAAGGCCTTAAGGAGGTAAACCCCATTAGCGGCCAATGCATTATTTACTGTATAGAGGGGGTTTCCAAAACCTTGTTTTCCAAACAAAGCAAAAGGGGGTTCTGTGTAATGAGAAACCATCCAAATTAGATGCCCACCTGGGCTGCTGAGAATTCGGGTAATTCCCCGGTGGGCCCCAGTGCATTGTGACCATGCCACTAACTGTTAGGGGGTGGGGCTTAGCGGGCTGCGAACGGGGGATACGCTGCCATCAGGGCCTGATTAACAAAATGAGCAAGTGAAGCACCAGACCGCGGCCTTACGAAGCCCCGTCCATGGCCAATGTAGCTCCGCCCACCTATGGGTGGCCGAAGCTCCGCCCACTTCCCGGGTAAAGTAGGTTTCTACAATTTTCCCCTATGATGTCACGTGCAGCCTGCGGGGGAAGGAGCCCAGGCTGCTGGAGGCGCTCAGTCACTCACTGCAGTGCACAAACACAGAGCAGGTCCATCCATCACAGAGAGACATATCCTCCCTCAGGGCAGGTAAGTGTAACTGGTGGTGTAAAAAATGTTTTAGTGTTATCTAAGAGGGTTCGTATTTGGGGGTGGATTTGTTTTTTTCTGGAGGATGCTGTGTTTTAATATTGTCTATGGTGGTGTAATAATGTTGTATGTGTGTCACAGTGGCGTAACTAGGGTATTTGGAGCCCAGGGCAAATTGAAAAAGGAAGCCCACCCCCCATCTATGTGCACGCGCCATAGACGCGCAGGGTGAAAAATGGGCGTGGCCACTGAAAATGGGGCATGTCAACATGACACACCCCTTTCTTGTCACTGGGAACATTTCTTTATGCACCTTAATGCAGTACCCCTTATACAGTCCCCCCTATGCAGTGCCCTAGTAGTGGTTCCCCTTATGCAGGCCCCCAGTAGTGCCCCTTATACAGTACCCCCAGTATGCAATGCCCCCAGTAGTGGTCCATCTTATGCAGGCCCTCAGTAGTGCCCCTTATACAGTACCCCCAGTAGTGGTTCCCCTTATGCAGCCCCCCATTAGTTCACGTTATGCAGTGCCCCCAGTAGTGGTCCACCTTATGCAGGCCCCAGTAGTGATCCCCCATATGCAGTGACCCTTATACAGTGCCCCCAGTAGTGATCCCCCATATGCAGGCCCCAGTAGTGATCCCCATATGCAGTGCCCCTTATACAGTGCCCCAGGTGTGATCCCCTTTATGTAGACCCCCAGTAGTGCCCCTTATACAGTGCCCCCAGTAGTTGTTCCCCTTATGCAGGCCCCCAATAGTTATACCCCCTATGCAGTGCCCCCTGTAGTGGTTCTCCCTTTTAAGTGCCCCCTGTAGTGGTCCCTCCTGTGCAGTACCCCCAGTAGTAAGCCCCTTATATATTGCCCCCAGTAGAAGTCCCCCTTATACAGTGCCCTTTATATAGTGCCCCCAGTAGTAGTCCCCCTCGATGAAGTGCCCCCAGTAGTAGTCCCCAGTAGTGGTCCCCCCAAATGCAGTGGTCCCCCCCAATGCAGTGCCCCCAGTAGTAGTCCCCCCAGTAGCAGTCCCCAGTAGTGGTCCCCCTGAAGCAGTGCCCCCAGCAGTAGTCCCCTCCTTAGTAATAGTCCCCAGTAGTGGTCCCCCCCAATGCAGTGCCCCCAGGAGCCAGTAGTGGTGCCTCCCCCCCATCAGACACACACATAAAAAAACCCAAAAAACAAAAAAAACACTTGACCACTTGATCCCGCTCCTGCTCCCGCAGCAGCCATCAGCTCCTCTGTCCTGCCGGGACGGCCCGCTCTGCATTATGGGAGAGACGTCATGGCATCTCTCCCATCACTCACTGCAGGAGCCAGAAGATGGAGCTCATGAGTGAGCTCCAGCCCGCCTCCGGCAGTGGTCGCAGCAGTCAATGAGAGTCTGTCTGACTCTCATTGACTGTTAATCAGTGGCGGGCACTGGCTCTAAGCACGGACTAGGAGGTCCGTTGCCCGGACGCAGCCCTGCCTGAGCCCGCCCTCTACCCTCCACTAGCGCTATTGGGTAAGCGCTCAGGGGGCGGGAAGGGGTGTGACCATGCAGCACAGGATGGCGCAGAGCGCATGGAAGCCTAGCACCGATCCTGCTACTAAAACAAAACAAACATTACTGTGTGTAGTACTGACCGAACCCTGGCCCTGATTCAGAGCCGGACGCTCTGACAGAGCGCTCGCTCTGAATAAGGGCCGTCCCTCTGAATTTAAGAGCGGCCTCCTGGCCGCTCGCATAGCTGTGGGTGACCACCCACAGCTATAGTGAGTGGCCAAAATGATGGTCGCGATGTCAGTGGGACCGGCACCAGACGGTAGGCGTTCCCATGGGAACGCCTCTGTCTGGGCAGCCACGCCCCCGGCACGCCCACCAAAGGGGGCACGCTGTCAATCACCATCAACAGCACGCCCCCTTTGGTGCGAGACCCATAACGACGGCTTGGCCTCCGTCGTGCGCATGCGCACTTTGCCAACATCGACCCGCTTGTGAGCGCTCAGCGCTCGCGAGCGGGTCTGAATTAGGCCCCCTGTTCGGTCAGCACTACACTGGCCTCAGTGTCCTGGACCGTGGCCGACGGCGACCCCCCCCCCCCCGACGCCATTCCGATGGCGCCCAGGGCACACGCCCTGCTCACCCCCCCTTAGTTACGCCACGGTGTGTCGAGGTGGGGTGTATTAATATTGTGTGTGTAAAGGGACAGGTGTAGTCATATTTGTGTTATATGTGGGTCACTGATGCTCTCTGTATTATATCATGTCCACTGCGGCATGCTGTATCATATTGTGAGCACTGTGGCACTCTCTGCATTATATGGTGGGCACTGCGACAATCTCTGCATCTTATAGAGGGCACCGCGGCACTCTGTGTCATATTGTGAGCACTGTGGCACTGCATTATATGGTGGGCACTGCTGCACTATTACATGGTGGGCACTGCAACAGTCTGCATCTTATGGTGGGCACTGCAGCACTCTCTACATTATATAGTGTGCACTGTGACACTGCATTATTTGGTGGGCAGTGCAGCACTCTATTACATGGCAGGCACTGCAACAGTCTGCATCTTATGGTGGGCACTGCGGCACTCTGCATTATATGGTGGGCACTGCTGCACTCTCTGCATTATATGGTGGGTACTGTGGCACTCTGCGTTATATGGTGAGCACTGCGGCACTATACATCTTATAGTGGGCACTGCGGCACTCTCTGCATTATATGGTGGGCACTGCAGCACTCTCTGCATTATATAGTGGGCATTGCGACACTCTATCATATTGTGAGCACTGCAAACTGCATTATATGGTGGGCACTGCGGCATTGTGCATTATATGGAGGGCACTGCGGCAGTCTCTGCATTATATGGTGGGCATTGCGACACTCTGCATTATATGGTGGGCACTGCGGTACTGTGCATTATATGAACGGCACTGTGGCACTCTATTACATGGCGGGCACTGCAACACTCTCTGCATCTCATGGTGGGCACTGCGGCACTCTCTGCATTATATGGTGGGCACCGCGACACACTGCATTATATGGAGGGCACTGCGGCACTCTCTGCATTATATGTGGGCATTGCGACACTATCATATTGTGAGCACTGCAAAACTCTCTGCATTATATGGTGGGCATTGTGACACTCTCTGCATTATATGGTGGGCACTGCGGCACTGTGCATTATATGGAGGGCACTGCGGCACATAAACAAATACTTGACTAAACACTTGCAGTACAATACAATAGAATGCAGGACAAGGACATGGATAATATACATTGCTACATTAGTGACCACAACACCCACATAATCAGCAGAGCTTAAGCAACCAAGTGTTAGATGCCCTAGTGGGGAGTAAGAAGTAGATGAAAGTAAAGTAAGGAGAAGCACAAGAGGGTAGAGGGCCCTGCTCATAAGAGCTTACACTGTAAATATGCAGCACTGCAGCACTCCGCATTACATGGCGGGCACTGCAACACTCTTTGCATCTTATGGTGGGCACTGCGGCACTTTGCATTATATGGTGGGCACTGCGACACTCTTTATTATGTATATAGTGTGCACTGCGACACTGCATTATATCGTGGGCATTGCGACACTCTGCATTATATGTTGAGCACTGCGGCACTCTCTGCATTATATGGTGGTTTGCGACACTTTGCAGTCTATGGTGGCAACTGCGACACTTTCATTATATGGGGCACTGCGGCACGCTGCATTATATGGTGGACACTGTGACACTCTCTGCATTATATGGTGATTTGCGACGCTTTACATTATATGGTGGGCACTGACCCACTCTGTGCATTATATGGTAGGCACTGCGTCACTCTATTACATGGCGGGCACTGCGACACGCTCCATTATATGGTAGGCACTGTAGCACTCACTGCATTATATACGGTGGGCACTGCTGCACTCTCTGCATTATATGGTGTGCACTGAGGCACTCTTTATTATTTATATATGGTGAGTACTGCAACACTCTGCATTATATGGGGGGCATTGCGGCACTCTGCATTATATGGGGGGCATTGCGGCACTCTGCATTATATGGTGGGACTACAGCACTCTATATTATGTATATGGTGGGCACTACGACACTATTTGCATTATATAGTGATTAATGCAACAACTCTCTGCATTATATGGTGGGCACTGTGGCACAAAGTGTAGCAGGCGTTGGCAACTTAATGTAACAGGACTAACAATGAGTTTTTCCCTCACTGTACATACATTTCAGACTTTACAATGCTGATAGCTGTATCCAAGGTAGGCCAAGGTTACTAGAGCTACAGCTTCTAAACCCTATGCCTTCTGGAGACTGGTCGTAAAAATTATTACTTACCTAGTTTTAAACTATAACTAGAATACCAGATCCAGCATTATTATTGTTATTGTTTTTAGTTTTAATTTGGCTCTGGACCTGTGCATTTTTTTAAATTTTACTTATGCTCCTCTGCTAGATAGCCACGCACCTTTTAGCTTTGCGGGCCCCTACCATTGCATTCCCATGTGGGCCCTTCATGTCCCAGTCTGACACTGCCCACCTGCAGTATGCTTCTTTATTGCTTTTCACAGCTTGAAGTGAATGTGTGTGGACCAGCTTCTAATTGTTCATTTCAAGATTATTGGCTTGATTCACTACAGATTGCAATATAGCGTATGCACGCAGTTTTACTACGAATTTATGCTAATCCATATCGATCGCAATACCACCGCAGCATTACATAAGGATGCCGAATTCACCTACATGCACATCCATAGTGTTTAGCAAGACTGTGAAAACATTAGAGATGTGCACCGAATGTTGCGTGTTTTGGCTTTGGATCTGTATCTCCCCTGGTTTTGGATCTGGATTGGTTTTGCCAAAACCACCCTTCCTTTGTTTTGGGGTTTTGATTTTGGATCTGTATTTTAAAAAAAATAAAAAATAAAAACAGCTAAAATCACATAAAATGGGCCTGTTTTTGTTCATACAGTATTATTAACCTCAATTACATTTATTTCCACTTGTTTCCAGTCAATTTTGACAACCTCACAGCTCACTATATTGTTTTCATCCAGTTTAGGGCCAAAATTTGCACCAAGCTAGCTGGCTGACTAAGCTAAGCAGGAGCAGCAGTGGGCGGCACAAACACGTGGCAGTTCAACTTACAACATGGCACATCAGGAAACAAATGTTTTTATTATTCAAGATAGGCCTGAAGGAGTTGGAGTATGTATGTAGTTGAAGGAAGGGACAGGAAGGGTTGATTGGTAGTAAATTTTATTTCATATTTTGATTCCAAAGTAAATTTATGAGGGAGGGGAGGAGGGGAGGCATTTACAAAAAATTCACATAAGTCCTTGCCCCAGAAGAATCCTTGAGCATCATGCCTGCTGCTGGGAGTGGATTTGTTTTCATCCCAGAAGGGGACCAGGAAGACTTCTAGTAGTGCTTTCGAAAATAATTGACTGTTAAATAATCCTTTGCTAAGCTTCTACATGAAAAAGCATTTCCTAACCAGTACAGGGACATTAAAAAAACATAGTTAGTTAGTGGCCTCCAAACTGCCGTTGTACCCACTGCCCACTTAATCAGAACAGATATGTGGACAAGTGGAACAGAGCAGCAAATGCAACATTTCAGATTTAAGGTTTAAGTCTTACGTTGTGTCTTTCTTGAGAATTCTTGCGCACCATGCCTACTGCTGGGAGTGGATTTTCGTCCCAGAAGGGATGAAAACATTGTTTCGTCTTCAAAACGGACACAGATCTGAAGAGATGTAGATAACTACTGGCAGGAAAAAGAGGCAATTTGTAGGCCCTTACACAAACTGCCTTTGCTTTACTTAAGATACCCACCTTCCAGTGTGTACTCAGAAAGAGTTTTCAGCACAGCCAGGAACCTTGCAGTGATCGGCCTGAGACTGCTTCCCCAAAATGAGGAAAAGATGATGTCCATCAAAATGAATTACAAAGTCTACGAGAAAGACCTTTACCGTCAATTATGAGCAAAAATTACAGAGGCACCTCTAACTAATATTGTGTGAAGAAGATGATGTATTGTGTGAAGAGGATGATGTATACATCAACCCAGATTATACCATCAACCAAGCCTATATTGTCATCCCATCCTGTGTTGTGCATAAATTACAGCTGCGCTCCCTGTTAGATTGGGAATTCATTGTCCCCTTTAGTGGATGTGACCTCCATTTTAGTCCATATCATCACCACACCCCTACACATCTTCTGACCTGGGCTACAGGAGGAGCAGCTGCACTCTGGAAGACAGTTGCCCCTCTGACTCGCTGAAATTCAGGTAGAGGGGCCATGGGTAGGGATTAGGGACACTATAATCAGAGAACGCAGTTTTAGATGCTTTAGTCCATTTTTTAAACCATATCCTCTATTTTCACCTTTTGAAAATGTTTATGCAAATCTCAGCTGAGGTGTTTGTGATGTCATGACTAATGTGCACACACACAGAGAAAAAAAAACACTGTGATTGATTAATTTTTTTTGGCACTTGGGGAGAGAGCACCCCTGAATGAGGCAGCAGCCCTTTGATAAATGACACAGGCAGCACCTCTGCGCAGCTACGTTGCTGATAAGTGTGGCTAACACGCGCACACACACACACACACACACACACAGAAAAAAAACTTTTTTTCACACTGGGGGTTAAGAGCACCCCTGATGGACAGAGCACCCCCTGGACAAAACAGCAGCACAGCCAGCCAGCCCCTATGGTCATTAAGCAGCCAGCCCCTGACAAGTGACAACAATAGCCAGTCTCTATACACAGCAACAGCACAGCAATCACAGCCCCCTCCTTCCTCTTCACTCTCCACAGAGGGAATGAAAATGGCAGCGATCGCGGGGAACTTTTATACAATCCAAAACCCGCGAGAATCCGACAGCAGGATGATGACGTTTTACCTCGTTTTGAGGTCCGAGTCAGGCGGGAAAACCCGAGCCGACTCGGATCTTGGCTCGGATCGCTAAGTTCACATCTCTGATATCCGAACCCGCTCATCTCTAGAAAACATCGGTACAATTGGTACCATTGAAGCCTCATGCACAGTTAAGGCAGGTCAGACCCTACTCAGGATTGCTTACTTCAGTGCACGCTAAGAGGTTTGAGGCTGCGTATGGTATCGCAGTGGCTAATTTATGCACGCCCATGCAACACCATTGAAAAGCACTGGCACGCCTGCATTTGGCCGACCATCCCCCCCAACATCACCCACAAATGGCACTTCCTGTTAATCACTCTGCGATGGGTCTGCATAGTCACTGAGATCGCAGAACGCAACAATCGGCCAATTGCGTGCGTATAAGCAGCTGCATTCCTTGCTGAATCAGGGCCTAAGACTGTAGTTAAGTTCATCAGCATGGGGTCTACTCTTTGTTGAGGCTTTTTCGCTTTTTTCGCTCTGATGTTTAGTTTTTTGTTAGTATGACAGGTGTGCAACCTTAAAGTGAATTAACTGAGCTTTCTATGTGTTTAGAACTTCATCACAAGAACACATCCCTCTGAAGTTAGGTAATTTGGGGTTGGGTATGCGAACCCAGCAATGATAATGCCGGCTGTTAGAATCCCGGCAGGGTAATCCCGAAGGATGGAAATCCTGATGCATGCAGGTAAGCATTGTAACTCTTCTCCTGACCCCATCCCTAACCCTAACCCACCATTCCCGCAGCCTAACGCTAATTCTCCCATTCCGCAGCCTAACCCTCCCCCTAGTGCATTACCCCTAGCCCTAAACCTAACCCTTATACTTACCGTCAGGATCGCAGTCATCGAGATTCTGGAGCCGGGATTGTGACAGCAGTTGGGATTCCAGCGCCGGGATTCTGACCGCCGGCTTTGTACATATACACTTACAATACATCTCGCATTTTTGATACCACAGTTATTGTATATAGGAATACTGTTCTTTTTTTGCTATTTGTTTCAACCTACTCAACAAATATTTATTATAAGTGAATGTAATTTACAAGTAATAAAATTGAAGTTTGCAAAGCACCAAGAGAAGGCATACCTAAATGTTAGGAGAATATTTACTAAAGGTCGATTTTAATTGCTGAAGATTTATGAAAATCGAGCAACATCGATGTTGTGTTTCTGGGGCTAAATCACACATAAACTAACAGACATTTTTTTTTTATTTGGTTTTTAAAGTATTAGTAGGCCCAGAAACACAACATCGATGTTGATCGTTTTTAAATTGATCAAAATCATTTAAAATCCAACCCCTATACTTATGGGAAATGCTTACATTCCATACAAACAGCTCCAGTAGCAGCCGAACATTATACTTTGCTTCTCCCATTGCAGCCTGGGGCCAATATGCTCTTATCCTATCTGTGTGCTGCATCTGATGCAGCTTCCAAGTCCTGCTAGAATCCGACGCCAGGAGGATGACGAGTGGAATCCGAGTCTGGCGGGAACACCCGAGCCGCGGCTTGGGTGGACTCAAATCTCCAGTGTTCGGAGCGGTTCGGATTCCTTGGAAATCCATACCACTCATCTCTACTAGATACCTCCAGAAACTGGAGCTTTTCTGTACATATGTACATTCTATGGGAGCGATTCAAATGTTTTGCCGGCGGCTTGTTTTTTAAGACGCCCAACAGAGCAATTCAATTGTTGCTCTGTCAGGGCGCGATAGCCACCGGCGCCGGCATATCTGCATGCACTCAGGAGGGTGCGAGAAGAAATGTGTGAGAAACCCCCTGGTTAGGGCGTACTAACCTCAGTTAGCGCGCCCTAACCAGAATTTTACATGGCTAAACCTCGTCTCATAGGCGGCGAAGAGAGCAATAATTAATGAGCACCCAGAACAATTGAATAGCAAACTGGGCGCTCATTAATTATCACGACTTAAAAACATTTGAATCGCCCCCTATGTGACTGCTGAAACCAGGCTTCAACTTTACTCAGGATTCCTGTTTTGCCATCAGTTTTGAAACCACTATAGGAGTATGCGTGAAATGTTTCCTATTTATGTCAATAGAATTCTCTATCAACAAATCTCAAAAAGCTTTTAAGGGAAATGTTACCCTGATGATTTTGCATTTCAAGTCAAGCACTTTACTTTTTATTAACAATTTACTTGTAGGATTGCAAAGATGAAACCTTAATAAAGTCATGCTATCACAAGAGGAAATATTAAGTTATAATAATATTTTTATACCCACGTAGTAGAGAGTAACGGGAGTGCACTGTGATCTTCCACTACAGTAAGCAGTAACCCATGAATTCATCCTCAGAAACAAACATGGTACATCTAGAAATAGCCTGCAATGGCCAGTCAGGAAATGTGTAAGTGCATGCAGGCGGAGGGCACAATACCGTACATGTCTAGAAGCATTTCTGAGAAAAGACACTTGGGAGACAATTCAGTTGTTTTTTTGGGTGCTCTAAGTAATGGGCAGAGCAGTTCAATTGTTGCTCTGACCTGGCATAAGTTCTGTGGGCGCACACATCTCTGCTCGCAGTCTTCTGAGGTGGTGAGCAGTAGGGTGCAAAAAGTCCAGCTTTTGGGTGCCCAAGAAACACTTATTGAGTTGTTTGGGTGCCCTAACCAGGACTTTAGATGGGTCTAAAAGGATGCGACAAGTGTGATAATTAATGGGCGCCCAAAACAGTTGAATTGCTCCATGCGGGCTGATTCTGAGTCGGATGCTACAACGTCCATTTATCCGTCTTTTACCACTATAGTGTCTGCAACTTTATGCTAATATCAGTACAAGCCCTTCCCTGGTGTACAGCCATGCATCTGACTGTGCAAGGACTGAGACACCCACGTTGTGCGTCTTTATATGCCACCATCAGTCGCTCTATTGAAAATTACACCAGCCCCATGCAAGGGCACATTCGCCATCATGGTCATGGTCTGAGCGATTCTGCGCCTGTGTATTCAAACAAATCAGCGACACATCAACGACACTCCCATAACACTCCCATAAGACAGACTATCTCTGTGTGTCCGCTTAGTCACCTCCCAGGAGCGTCCAACATATTGCTAAGGTTGTGTGCCTCAATCTGTACTGTGCCAATGTACACTAACACCGTGGGACACATACACTCTGCGATTTTATTTAGAGACTTAGGCCCGTATTCAATTAGGAGCGAAAAGCCGAGATCTGTGAAAAAGTATCGCTGATTGCGACTTTTCGCAAGGTGGAATCTTATCTCCGTATTCAATTCCATCCGCTTTTCGTGTACGCGGAAAGTCAATGCAATGTAATAGGCGAAAATGATATTTGCCTCTGAATAGCAGGAGAAAAGAAGTGTACATTTTTTATTTTGGGGTGCAAAGGTGGGGGAGCCACTCAGAACCCTTGGCACAGCCCCTCAAAGGATAAAGGGGCCTATCCATTAGCAGATGTTTTTCTGAACGATAAAAGACAAAAGATATCTATTTAAAATTCCGGTGGCTGTGCAGATAGATATCTGTCATGTACATGACAGATTTTGGCAAAAGACGAACGATGAACAATATCGCATGACATCATTCAGGGAGTGGATTTTTTTCTCTCCAGTGCTTTGTAGCTGCTGCTAATATCGTTCGTCATTTACCGCATATAAACTGGCAGATATTTCTAATATCGTACAGCTATATGCGATAATTGACCAACATGTTGGAGAGACGAAAGATAAAATTTATCGGCCGCAGGAGTGCGCATCTGTCATCGTTCAGGGCCTGTCCATTAGGAGATAAATTGAACGACTGAACTCGTTCAATTTATCTGCTAATGGATAGGCCCCTTTACTGCGCCAAAAAATCCCTAAAACAAAGTGAGGAACACCTCAAAAAAGTACTTTGAATTTGGGGGCATAAAAGTACAAAGTGGGGGTACAAGTATAAAAAGTTGCGAAATAGACTTTTTGGGGGTCTGCAAGTATGGGTGAGGTGTTTTTTTGATTGCAGGTGCTTGCTTCAGGTGCGTTCTTTAAACCTTCACTTTAGCGACTTTTAAAGATGCTTGCACTGATTTTCAAGTACCCCAAATTTGACAGGACAACTTATTTTCTCCAAAAAATACAGCTTTATGCCATTCTTCACCACTTGTGCAAAGACGCTAATTAGAGGCAATAGTGCGAACTTAAGTACCTCAAACAGTTTTATTAGTGCTAATTGGGCACTACTACATTGATCCCCATTTTTCTGCATCTTTTCGGGGGGTTCAGGCTAATTTCTCCGATTCTGACACCACTTGCCTGTTCTGACTTCGCGTGTCTCAGTTTTCGCGTCTTTTGGAATTGAATTTGGCGAATTGCGGGTACACGCACGATAGGTTTCTGCAGCTAAAATACGCAATGTAGGCAAAAAGTCCGGCAGGCAAAACTTTATTGTGTATGCGAAACTAATTGAATACGGGCCTTAGACGCATGCGAAGCTGAAAACCATGGGCCATTTGCATGAATATCGGCATAGGCCCTTTGTAGTGATGGGAAGTTCTCCTACTACACAGAAACAGTTTCAGCAGTGTTACATTTAGTGCATACAGGGGCTGCATTGTTGCCGCAGACAAATCTACATCTTTATGCAATAGAAACATAAATAAATAAATAACTGAGATGCCCACTGTCAGCGTTCAATCGTCGCACCATCAAAACTTGCCCCAGTGGTACTCTATGGCAGGTGCAGTTTCTCCGTGTGAATAAGGCCTCATATATCAGTGGTTCAGTGTGTTTGTACACAACCACTTCAGACAACACACCTGCGACCCTCCTATAAGACGCACCATCTCCTGAAGTCTTTTTAGCCACCTCCCTGTGCGTCCAAATCTGTACTGTGATTTTGTACGTACAAAATCTGGACACATGCACGATGTGACAGACATATGCGCATAAGAAAAACATTGCTCCACTGCATCTGACATCACCACTGTGTCCAACTCAGAATCGGGCCCACAGTGTTTGCTAATGCAGCAAATAGACAGAGGGCCTGATGCAGAGGCGGACGCTAATGCATGCGCGGCTGTAATTTCTTTAGGATTTGCTGCTGCAAAATGTGCAAATGCTAGTCTTAGCCTTCCCTTTCTGTAATTGTGAGTGCTGGGGATTGCCAGTCCTGAGACGTCCACTTTCAATTTCTGTGGACAGTGTAAATCCCCCTGTGTACTCAAATACTCCACTATTGGCGCACCAACGTGATGACCATCGATACACTATTGCTGGTGCAGTGTCTCCTTCTGAACTTTCTCTAATCATGACCTCTGTAGCTGCAGCAATGGTGGTCACTGACACGGGATCGAATTCCGACGCTGGAAGACCGGCAGTGAAGAAGGTAAGTATTTTCTATATTCACTAACCTAACCCTCCCTTAGGGTTGCCTAACCCTAACTCCCCACAGCCTAAACCTAAGTCTCCCGGGGGGTGCCTAACCCTAACCTCTCCCCAAGGGTGCCTAACCCTAACCCCCCCTCACCGCAGCCTAACCCTAAGTCTCCCAGGGGTTGCCTAACCCTAACCTCTCCCCAAGGGTGCCTAACCCTAACCACCCTTCCCCCAGCCTAACGCTATCCCTCCCGGGGGGAGGGGTGCTTCACCTTAAGTCCCCCTCGGGAGCCCCTAACCTAACCCTCTCTCCGCTGTGGCTGTCCGCGCCCGCTGCCCGGCTTACCTTCGATCGGTATGTCGGGCGTCGGGCTCCCGGTGTAGGTAAAGTGACAGGCGTCGGGATTTCGACACCTGTCATTAGACCCCTGCCGGGATTAGACAGTCGGGAAGCCGGCGGTCGGCATTTTGACTGTCGGCTTCCTGACTGCATCCCACTGACACACCCTTATCACGCCCAAGAGGCGGCCTTTTTTTGTATTCACTTCAATCTGTCTCCCAGACACCTCCCAAGAACGCTCATGGCTGTCTGCCACCAGCTCTATTACAAGTAGGGGTGTGCACCGGCCACTTTTCGTGTTTTGTGTTTTGGTTTTGGATCTGGATCTTTCTTCGTGTTTTGGATCTGGATTGGTTTTGCCAAAACCACCCTTCCGTGTTTTGGGTTATGGGTTTTGTGTTTTGGATCAGCTAAAATCACAGAATTTGTAGGTTTTTCTGCTCCTATGCTATTGTTAACCTCAATAACCTTAATTTCCACTCATTTCCAGTCTATTCTGAACACCTCACACCTCACAATAGTGTTTTTATGTCCAAAAGGTTGCACCGAGGTAGCTGGATGACTATGCTAAGCGACACGAGTGGGCGGCACAAACACGTGACCCATCTAGGCGTGATACTGCAGTGGCAGACAGGATGGCAGTTTGAAAAACTAGGCCCCAAACTGTACATAATGCAAAGAAAAAAAAGAGGTGCAAGATGGAATTGTCCTTGGGCCCTCCCACCCACCCTTATGTTGTATAAACAGGACATGCACACTTTAACAAACCAATCATTTCAGCCCCAGGGTCTGCCACACGACTGTGGCTGAAATGATTGGTTCGTTTGGGCCCCCACAAAACAAGCTGGCAATTAATCTGTCCCTGCACAAACTGGCTCTACGGAGGCAAGATGTCATCCTCATCCTCCTCATCCACTGATTCCTCACCCTCTTCACTGTTGTGTACATCCTCATCCTCACAGAGTATTAACTCGTCCCCACTGGAATCCACCACCACAGGTCCCTCTGTACGTTCTGGAGGCTGGTCTCCCAGGAAGAGCTGATAATTCATTTTGATGAACATCATCTTCTCCACATTCTGTGGAAGCAACCTCCTACGCCTTTCGCTGACAAGGTTCCCGGCTGCACTAAACACTCTTTCGGAGTACACACTGGAGGGGGGGCAACTCAGGTAAAATAGAGCCAGTTTGTACAGGGGCCTCCAAATTGCCTCTTTTTCCTGCCAGTACAGGTATGGACTGTCTGACATGCCTACTTGGATGCTGTCACCGATGTAATCCTCCACCATTCTGTCAATGGTGACAGTATCATATGCAGTGACAGTAGACATGTCAGAAATTGTTGCCAGGTCCTTCAGTCCGGACCAGATGTCCAAACTTGGTTCTGCCTGCCCTGCATCACCGCCAGCGGGTTGCTTAGGATAGCTAAGTTTTTTCCTGGTAGCCCCAGTTGCGGGAGAAAATGAAGAAGGAGCTGATGACGTGTCACGTTCCGCTTCAGCTGACAGTGTGTTCACCAGCAGGTCTTTGCACCTCTGCAGGCTTGTGTCGGCCAGAAAGAGAGACACCACATAGGCTTTAAACCTAGGATCGAGCACGGTGGCCAAAATGTAGTGGTCTGATTTCAACAGATTGACCACCCTGGAATCCTGGCAAAGCGAATGAAGGGCTTCATCCACAAGTCCCACATGCCGAGTGGAATCGCTCTGTCTTAGCTCCTCCTTCACTTTCTCCAGCTGCTTCTGCAAAAGCCTGATGAGGGGAATGACCTGACTCAAGCTGGCAGTGTCTGAACTGACTTCACGTGTGGCAAGTTCGAAGGGCTGGAGAACCTTGCACAACACGGAAATCATTCTCCACTGCGCTTGAGTCAGGTGCATACCCCCTCCTTTGCCTATGTCATAGGTGGATGTATAGGCTTGTATGGCCTTTTGCTGCTCCTCCATCCTCTGAAGCATATAGAGGGTTGAGTTCCACCGCGTCACAACCTCTTGCTTCAGGTGATGGCGGGGCAGGTTCAAGAGTGTTTGCTGGCGCTCCAGTCTTCGGCACGCAGTCGCTGAATGGCGAAAGTGGCCAGAAATTTTTCGGGCCACCCAAAGCGTCCCCTGCACGCCCCTGTCGCTTTTCAGAAAATTCTGCACCACCAAGTTTATTGTGTGAGCAAAACATGGGACGTGCTGGAATTTGCCCAGATGTAATGCCCGCACAATATTGGTGGCGTTGTCAGATATCACAAATCCCCAGGAGAGTCTAAGTTGGGTAAGCCACTGGGCGATGATTTCCCTCACTTTCTCTAAGAGGTTGTCGGCGGTGTGCCTCTTACTGAAACCGGTGATACACAGCGTAGCCTGCCTTGGAGCGAGCTGGCGTTTCTGAGATGCTGCTACTGGTGACGCTGCTGCTGTTGCTGCGTAAGGTGATACATCTACCCAGTGGGCTGTCACAGTCATATAGTCCTTAGTCTGCCCTGTTCCACTTGTCCACATGTCCGTGGTTAAGTGGACATTGGGTACAACGGCATTTTTCAGGACACTGAGGACACTTTTTCTGACGTTTCTGTACAGTCTCGGTATCGCCTGCCTAGTGAAGTGGAATCTAGACGGGATTTGGAACCGGGGACACACTACCTCCATCAATTGTCTAAATCCCACTGCACTAATGGCGGATACCGGACGCACGTCTAACACCAACATAGCAGTCAAGGCCTCAGTTATACGTTTTGCTTCAGGATGACTGCTGTCGTACTTCATCCTCCTCGCTAAGGACTGTTGGAGCGTCAATTGTTTAGTAAAAGTAGTGGTGTTCCTACTTCCTCTCTGGGATGATGAACGACTCCCAGCAGCAGCAACAGCAGCAGCGGCAGCAGGAGGCGTAGCAATGCAGGATCCTCCGGAGGAATCCCGGATAGGAGAGTCAGTCATGCTAGTGACATGGCCTGCAGGACTACTTCCGATCCTGACTAAGGAGGAAATTGACGAGGAGGGAGTTGACGGTGTGGTTTGCAGGCGCTTGGATACAACAGGACAACGGGATTTAGGTGTCCCTGGACTGCTTACGGTCTTCGTCAAAGTTTCTGAACTTGACAGTAACTTATTATGAACACGCTGCAGGTGCCGTATAAGGGAGGATGTTCCTAGGTGGTTAACGTCCCTACCCCTACTTATTCCACCTTTACATATGGTACATATGGCAAGACAGTTGTTGTCCGGATTTGGATAGAAATATTGCCAGAAAGAGGTGGAATGTTTGGTCTTCTGCCCAGGCATGACCGTGATGGGCTTTTTCATCCCACGGATAACAACTGTCTCCCCCGGAGCCTGATTTAAACAAACCACATCACCATCAGAATCCTCCTCGCCAACTTCCTCCTCAGCGCCAGCTACACCAGTATCCTCATCCTGTTGTACTTCAACAGTGACATCTTCAATTTGCATATCAGCAAGTGGACTGTGGGTGCTCCTTTCAGCACTTGCAGGGGGCGTGCAAATGGTGGAAAGAGCCACCTCTTCCCATCCAGTGCTGGGAAGGTCAGGCATCGCAACCACCACCACACTTGGACTTTCCTTGGGGATTTGTGATATCTTCTTAGAAAGCACAGTTCTTTGCTGTGCTTTTGCCACTTTTTGATTTTTTTAGTGGGAGGAGGGCTTCCATCGTCATGTGAAGCTGAACCACTAGTCATGAACATAGGGATCGACCTTAGCCGTTCCTTGCCACTCCGTGTCGTAAATGGCATATTGGCAAGTTTACGTTTCTCTTCAGATGATTTAAATGTTTTTTTCAAGGTCATTTTCCTGAACTTTGTCATTTGGGATTGTATGTGCCCTCTACTATGACATTGGGCATCGGCCTTGGCAGACGACGTTGATGGCATGTTATCGTCTATGTCATGACTAGTGGCAGCAGCTTCAGCACTAGGAGGAAGTGGTTCTTGATCTTTCTCTATTTTATTTTTATCGGAGAAAGTTTGGTCCTCCATTTATGTTATATTGATTTGATATATACGTGCGGCTAAACACAGAAAATATTTTTTTATTTTTGCTGGAGAGTAGTGCACTTTGTGGGTTACACCACCCTTTAAGAAATGAGCCAGCCGGCTATTTACTTATGGGACACAGGCGCACGCTTGGCGCTGTTCCTTTGTTGATGCACGTGCGGCTACTGCGCACACAATTCACAAACACAGAAAATATTTTGTTATTTGGTTTGGAGTGTACTTTGGGTGTTACAGCACCCTTTAACGGTCAAGCCAGCCGGCCCTTTACTTATGACACAGGCGCACGCTTGGCGCTGTTCCTTTGTTGATGCACGTGCGGCTACTGCGCACACAATTCACAAACACAGAAAATATTAAAATATTTTGTTATTTGGTTTGGAGTGTACTTTGGGGGTTACAGCACCCTTTAACGGTCAACCCAGCTGGCCCTTTACTTATGACACAGGCGCACGCTTGGCACTACTTTGTTGATGCACGTGCGGCTACTGCGCACACAATTCACAAACACAGAAAAAATATTTTGTTATTTGGTTTGGAGTGTACTTTGGGGGTTACAGCACCCTTTAACGGTCAATCCAGCCGACCTTTACTTATGACACAGGCGCACGCTTGGCACTACTTTGTTGATGCACGTGCGGCTACTGCGCACACAATTCACAAACACAGAAAAAATTTTTTTATTTGGTTTGGACTGGAGTGTACTTTGGGGGTTACAGCACCCTTTAACGGTCAAGCCAGCCGGCCCTTTACTTATGACACAGGCGCACGCTTGGCACTACTTTGTTGATGCACGTACGGCTACTGCGCACACAATTCACAAACACAGAAAATATTTTTTTTTTTGGTTGGACTGGAGTGTACTTTGGGGGTTACAGCACCCTTTAACGGTCAAGCCAGCCGGCCCTTTACTTATGACACAAGCACACGCTTGGCACTACTTTGTTGATGCACGTGCTGCTACTGCGCACACAATTCACAAACACAGAAAATATATATATTTTTGGTTTGGACTGGAGTGTACTTTGGGGGTTACAGCACCCTTTAACGGTCAAGCCAGCCGGCCCTTTACTTATGACACAGGCGCACTCTTGGCACTACTTTGTTGATGCACGTGCAGCTACTGCGCACACAATTCACAAACACAGAAAATATATATTTTTTTGGTTTGGACTGGAGTGTAATTTGGGCGTTACAGCACCCTTTAACGGTCAAGCCAGCCGGCCCTTTACTTATGACACAGGAGCATGCTTGGCACTACTTTGTTGATGCACGTGCGGCTACTGCGCACACAATTCGCAAACACAGAAAATATTTTTTTTTTGGTTTGGAGTGTACTTTGGGGGTTACAGCACCCTTTAACGGTCAAGCCAGCCGGCCCTTTATTTATGACACGGGCGCACGCTTAGCACTACTTTGTTGATGCACGTGCTGCTACTGCGCACACAATTCACAAACACAGAAAATATTTTTTTTTTGGTTTGGACTGGAGTGTACTTTGGGGGTTACAGCACCATTTAACGGTCAAGCCAGCCGGCCCTTTACTTATGACACAGGCGCACGCTTGGCACTACTTTGTTGATGCACGTGCGGCTACTGCGCACACAATTCACAAACACAGAAAATATTTTTTATTTGGCTTGGACTGGAGTGTACTTTGGGGGTTACAGCACCCTTTAACGGTCAAGCCAGCCGGCCCTTTACTTATGACACAGGAGCATGCTTGGCACTACTTTGTTGATGCACGTGCGGCTACTGCGCACACAATTCGCAAACACAGAAAATATTTTTTTTTTGGTTTGGAGTGTACTTTGGGGGTTACAGCACCCTTTAACGGTCAAGCCAGCCGGCCCTTTATTTATGACACGGGCGCACGCTTAGCACTACTTTGTTGATGCACGTGCTGCTACTGCGCACACAATTCACAAACACAGAAAATATTTTTTTTTTGGTTTGGACTGGAGTGTACTTTGGGGGTTACAGCACCATTTAACGGTCAAGCCAGCCGGCCCTTTACTTATGACACAGGCGCACGCTTGGCACTACTTTGTTGATGCACGTGCGGCTACTGCGCACACAATTCACAAACACAGAAAATATTTTTTATTTGGCTTGGACTGGAGTGTACTTTGGGGGTTACAGCACCCTTTAACGGTCAAGCCAGCCGGCCCTTTACTTATGACACAGGCGCACGCTTGGCACTACTTTGTTGATGCACGTGCGGCTACTGCGCACACAATTCACAAACACAGAAAAAATATTATTTTTTTAGCACTTGGGGGGAGCACCCCTGATGGACAGAGCACCCCCTGGACAACACTACAGCACCCCTTTAGGACTGGGACACTGCACAGGACTTTGGAGTGGACACAGCCCCTATGGAGAACTGACTGCACAACACAGTCCAGCCAGCCCCTATGGACTTTGAAGTAGTGGACACAGCCCCTATTAACAACAGCAGCACAGCACAACACAGCCAGCCCCTATGGACTTTGAAGTAGTGGACACAGCCCCTATGGACAACAGCAGCACAGCGCAGCACAGCACAGCACAGCACAACACTACTCTGCACTACACTACACTACACTACACAGCCCAGCCAGCCCTAACTCCCACCCTCCCTCTTCACTGTCCACAGCCGAGTGAGAAAATGGCGCCGACGCGGGCACCTTATATAGGATCCAAAACCCGCGAGACCCGGAAGGCGGGATGATGACATTTTGCCTCGATTTCAGATCCGAGTCAGGCGGGAAAAGTCGAGCCTCGGATCGGGGGGGCTCGGGGGGGGTTCGGATTTCAGAAATCCGAACCCGCTCACCCCTAATTACAAGCAACTCTGTTTGCCACTGAGATCTGTGTGCACACTCTGGTACGCATGCGCGTAGGGGTTTCTTGATCTTTTCCCTGCATACACAGTAGTAAATAATTACTCAACAGTGCAAACATCTACACTGTGTCCATCAATGAATCAGGCTCAGATTGACTATCTGAGGGGACCGGATAATATTCAGAAACAGATAATATGCAAATCAGGGGTGTTTTTAGAGAGGAGGGGGCCCCGTGTGCAGTCTCCGACATGGGCCCCCTCCTCCCTGTCCAGCGTCCGGGAGCGCAATGAGCTGTGCCCGGCCAGCGCCGGAGTTATAGACTCTGGGCACTAGAGTGCGCCAAGAGTCTATAGAGGATGTGGAGGTCACCGGGAAAATGGCCGTGGCGGCCATTTTCCCTGTACTGCGCATGCGCAAACAACGGGAATATGACTGCGGCGGCCATTTTCCAGTCGTTTTTACAGCACCAGACCCCCGTGCCAACGTGGGACTCCAGAGAGGTAAGTAATTCTATAAAGGGTGTACTGTGCGGGGCCCCTCTGGACCCAGGACCCTGCACCCATTATAGATACGCCCCTGATGCAAATGCTAAACTCCTGTACTGACTTTAATACACTCCAAGAGGTGTACACAGCTGTTAGGGATGGGATCAAATGATGAAACAATTTAATTTATTACTTATTTATTACCAGTTATTTATATAGCGCACACATATTCCGCAGCGCTTTACATTTGTCAATTCACATCAGTCCCTGCCCAGTGGAGCTTACAGTCTATACTCCCTACCACATGTACACACACATACACATTACACACTAGGGTTATTTTTTGTTGGGAGTCAATTAATCTACCAGTATATTTTATGAGTGTGGGAGGAAACTGGAGTACCCGGAGGAAACCCACGGAAGCACAGGGAGAATATACAAACTCCACACAATTAGGGCCATGGTGGGAAACGTACCGATGACCTCAGTGCTGTGAGGCAGTAATGCTACAAACAATGTATTGGTTCTGATGTTCAATGTTTATTCCTGCAATGGTCCCAATGTTTACTCATGAATAATTTAATGAGATCTAGGCTCACTGTGATTGGCTCCCGCCGCTGGAAGAGTGTCCAGAACTCCTGCATCCCGCCCACTTCCTAGTGAAGTGGGCAGAATGGGGAAGATTAAAACAGGAATCGCGGGTACATGTGGAAGGGGCTAAATGATGCAAAAATTTTGCAATTTAGCCCCGCCCCTCCCCACAGACCCATGAATCGCTGCAAAATGGAGGAACTAATGATGTCAAAGCCCGGCACCTCAAAGTAGTCAGCTTTTCCTCAAGAGGGGATGCAAACAGTAGGCAAGTATGGCTAAATGTTGGATGGGCCTGCTGCAGTGAGTTACTCTGTGCTGCTTTAAGGTGCAATCAAACCTATTCTGTGCTGGAAAAGCCAAGATGATTGTTGCATCAACCATCATACAGTCACATTTCTGACTCCCCACATGAAATCATGAATAATCAACAAACATTAATGTTAAGATCCAGCATTCTGTAATTTCATTAACTTGATAGCATGGTACATGTTGTGTAGCGTCCATGTGTGACTTAATTAAGAGATTAATCTCATAATTTCTAATCGTTTTTTTCCTGATAACATGAAATCATAGACAAAAATAGGGTTAGGTTACACAAGCTATTTTGAAGGAAGAAATTGATACATGCAGTAATTTCTTCCATCCGTTTCCAGATATATTTACATGGGTAGGTGCCATGTGTGATAATTAAAGATGCATAAGACTGGTCTCAGGTCTTTATCACCTGTGTATACATAGGCTAAACGATTGTGGCAATTCTGCAATTTTCAGATTATTGTGTATAAAAATCTGCAATGTATGGGCTTCAAAGATCGCAGATTGCAACCAAAAAGTGATTGGAATTGTTAAATCAGATTGTCCAACATGTTGGATTTCACAGATTGATTGGGGCTGTAGATTGCTAGTGTATGGACATGATCAGCAGATTTGCAGACTGTTACTAGTAAAATGATAGGCCTTTCAAGATTGTCAGATCTGTGTTTGATAAAAATTATCTGCAAATCACTGAAAGAGATTTGTAATGTATGGGCGCAGATTGATAGATTGGGAGATCATAAGATCGGGCAACAAGTTTTCAAATTGTTCAATTGTGGTTTTCATATTGCTGATGTATGGGGGCCTTAAGGTGATCTTAATCACTTCCTTGTAAACTAGACACAATTCAGCAGATCTAACTAATTTTTTACAGGATGTATTATGAGCATTGGTTGTTCGGTAACATAAACTTAGAATATTAAATATTTTGATTACAGCTTGTGGTGTTATTGTGTGGTTTAATAATATATACAGTATGTAATGACCTGGGGTTTGCATAAAGGGTGGATTTTCAGTATATGGCAGGAGTATTCAACATGCAAACCGCCAGCTGCTGTAGAACTACACTTCCCAGCATGCCCTGCCACAGTTTTAGCATGCCTTAATAGCAAAACTGTGTCAGGACATGCTGGGGTGTGTAGTTCCACAGCAATTGGAAGCGACATGTTGAATACCCCTGGTGTATTGCATTTATTTTGAGGAAGCTTTACCTAGCACTAAAATAAAAGTGGGTTTAGATTTTGCTTAAAACAACAAACTCGAGGTTGATACATTATATAAAATGCAGGTTGAAGGGGGACAAAAAGGGTTGTTAAACAACATGAGACACATCTTGTAAATCCATCTACTGTATAGCGTATTTATATTTTAGATGAGAAGTTAAAGAAATTTTCTCTTGTTGGTTCCCAGGTTACCCTGTCCAAAATGTATATGCTAAAACGTATCCCAAAAGTTCTTTGTATAGAGCAAGCTAAACTCTCCAATACTTGTTAGGTTTCTATTTGTTGTCAAAATGTCTATTTCTAAGCAATAAATAACTGTAGTTGTGATAATGTGTGGTCAGGTGGGTTCCTGTAGAGGCAGTGGATAAAGAACACAGTCAAACCACAACCCCGACCCACAGAAACCAAAAATGAAAAGAGCTTGGTGCATTCCTATAGCACACTGGGGAGAGAGGAGTTTAAAAGTAAAAACCTTTATAAAGGCAGTATATCCTGAAGAGATGCTTAGACCTGACTCTGAGATCTGTCAATTATGAATGAGCTGAAATAAACAGCCAGCCATTTGCTGGGAATTATGAATCGTTAATAATAAACGAGGAAAGAGGGCATTGGGAGGAAGCCCTTGGGTGCCATTTTTCTTTTGCTGAGTCACCTTTGTGTATTTCTTTGTTACAATTAAACTGGCCTCAGTGTTGACAATAGGTTTATATTACCATTATCCCTTAATAATGATATTTGTACACCCTATCAGGAAGTAGTTACTATGTCCAGCTAGTAGGGAAACTGCAGATGGGAGACATAATAGAAACTTTCACATACCGGAGGGAAACAATTCAGAGAGAGGGGAAATAGTAAAGGAAAAGAGGTCATGTGCTAAACATCAAATGTTAAATGGGAAAAATTGCCTTATGTTATATATAATCTCCTCCCAAGTGTGCGCACAATCATTGTAATTGCGTCCGTCATGGAGTTTTCACACTGCCTGTAAAATATTACTATTATTCTTGTGTACACGGTAAAAGACAAACATTGTCACTAACCCAGTTACCACCAACAGGAAACAAACCATCATGTTAGACTTTTTCTGAATATAGTTATTAGTATACTATTCCTGCATACATTTCCTGCCTTCCTGAAGCCTGTTGCTTGAAATAGCTGTTAAGGGGCTTATTTATCAAAGCGAAAATCCCATCACTCTACATATCAGCACAGGACGGTATAATGGTTAGCTTTACTGCCTCACAGCACTGAGGTTGTGGGTTTGATTCACGCTACGGCCCTAACTGTGTGGAGTTTGTCTGTTCTCCCTGTGCTTGAGTGGGCTTCCTTTGGGTAGTCCGGTTTCCTCCCACACTCCAAGAATATACTAGTAGGTTAATTGGCTCCTAGTATGTATGTATGTATGTGTAGGGAATATACTGTATGCTCTGTAAAGCGCTGCGGAATATGTGTGCGCTATATAAATAACTGGTAATAAATATCAAGGGGTGAGCACCAGTGATACATTGCTGCAATCATTATTGTATTATTGACAACTCAGGATGAAGATAGCAGAAGAAAATCATATGAAAATTGTCTTATTCTATGAAACAATAATTATTTCTATAGTTAAATTTCAGTTTATTGTCATCTTTTTGTATATTTTATCTTTACATTTTTATTTGATTGTCAATAGAACTGACAGTCCAAGCTGCAGATATTGCCAGAGACCTAATGAACCACTATTGCCGTGGTAGCTGAATATCATTCAGTAACCTTGGCCACATTTATTTTATCCTCTTGAAGGGGCTCAATCCAATAACCTTGGCCAAGATATTTTATCCTCTTGAAGGGGCTCAATCCAATAAGGTATGAAATACTCGCTTTATCCCCCACTTATGGTCCCTACGGGCACACACATTTCTGTTTGCAGCCCCATAGGGCTGCATGCAAAAATGTGTCAGTCCGGAGCAATATCGGGCTGCGACAGGGCAAATCACCGTGCCGTTGCTGGCGTTTATTTGCCGTTGCAATGGCAATTCGCCCCCTTCACACCTAATTAGATCAAGCTCATTGTGTATCTCATGAAGTGTGCGGATATGTGAAAGTTTCACCCAAAGCTATTTCTTAACCAGTGGGAAATGATCTAAGTAGAAGATTTCCACCAGTTGCTGTATTCTCCAGAAAATGATGATTGCAAAGCTTGAGAAATAGAAAGTGCCTCCTTAGAACCATTCCACTAATCGAGAGCCATGATTCCTTAGAACCCCCTCACCTGTACATTTTTTGGAGACGTAATAAAGGCTAGAAAGTTAAACATCAGCCTACAATGTGGATTTTAAAAAACTGCTTTATAGAATGAAAAAACTCTGTGGCAGCCTATACCTTGTATTATAAGAAAAGTGACTTTGCTTCGGAACCAATGAGGTAATTATAGTAAACGCACAAAGGGGACATATAACACTTCAATTCCAGGTTTTATTTTCATTTACTGGTGTTATTGGCCTTTTAAATGAAATTGTCTCAAATGAGCATTCAACCCCCTGTTGTCTTATATAGGTAGGTATATTGGCAGAAGGACCTCTTTATGAAAATAATTAGCAGCCAATCATTAAATGTGACCTTTCACCTCTACTGAAGCCTACATTGCAATGTGCCGAGGTTAATTTAGCAAATGGGAGTGTTAGGCTAATAAACAAGAGGAAGACAATGTAAAATGACATAGTGTTGAAGATTAGAATAGATGCCATAGTATTTAATCTAAAATGTAGTTTTATTTATAAGCAGTAAAACAAAATCATCAAGAATATTATTTTGCATATAGATAGTGTAGAATATATTTATTAATTATTGTAATAATTAAAACAACAGTGGTCTGCAAACACCACTTCAGTTCTGTAATCAATGTAATATTATGTAATTTTTCTACTCTTTTACATATAAAATCTGGACAAAGCTGCAATCCCATCTCATTAATTGGCAGAATGTGTTCCTTAATTGTAAATTACTTGCCCACATATTCCAATCCTGAAAGTTGCTGAAAGTAGAAAAATCGAAGGTAATAAGTATTATTTTAGGACATTTATTATGTTACTGTAATATGCAGTTATTGCTATACAAATGTGTTTGGGTAGGAAATTCTATGTAATATACATATTTACCTTAGCAAATGGATCCTTTCATCATTTGATTATTTCGGAGTGTGTGAAAATGGAATATTTTCTTTTTAGATGTAATAGGGTCTTTTAACTTGCCTGCACTGCGAATGCACCTGATTTAATGTAAGAAACTTTGATTATATAAGGGAAAATTGAGACGGCCCTAACTGTGTGGAGTTTGTATATTCTCCTTGTGCTTGCATGGGTTTCCTCCGGGTGCTCTGGTTTCCTCCCACCCTCCAAAAATATACTGGTAGATTAATTGTCTTCCCACAAAATTGACCATAGTGTGTAAGTTTGTGAGGGATTATAGATTGTAAACTCCACTGGGGCAGGGACAGATGTGAATGGTTAGATACCGTATTCTCTGTAAAGCACTGCAGAAGATGTGTGCGCTATATAAATAACTGTTAATAAATAAATACAGAAATAAATGTCTGATGGATGGAGGAGCTAGGATCCTAGAGTTCTTTTCTGAGCATATACAGTAAGAGGGCATTAGCTGTTTAGCAAGGGCACTGTAGATTTTTTTCCCTGCGATGTATATAGAGGCACTATTTCGTCAACATATTAAAAAATGTCAAACACAAAAAAGTGAGGCAATTTAAATCTCACTCTCATGATTAATATATAAATGAGGCCATCAACCCTGCAATCCAGCAAAATCAAGGGTAGACCCAAGACCAGAAATACCTGGGAATGCTTATACTAAGTTAGTCACATTTGTGCAAGTCATAGTGTTTATTGCCTATTAGTCCAATAACACAAGCATATTTTGTTGAGAACTATATACATAACATCCAACTGAGGGGATGAGGTCAATATCCAGACAGCGGGGTTTCCGGTGATCAGAATGCCAGTGCTAGAATCTCAACACCTGGCAGAATCCCGGCGCTGGCATCCTGATCGCTGTACTCCTGAAGGTTAGTAGTAGGGTTAGGGGTAGTGTTAATGTTAGGGGTTAGACACTAGGAGGAGGTTAGGTTTAGGGTACAGGGAGGGGGAGTTAAGGTTTAGGTACTAGGGGAGAGGGTTAGGGACAGGCACCAAGGAAGGAGGGTTAGGATTAGGATAGGGAGAAGGAAAAGGTTAGCATACCTACCAACAGGTGTCGGTATCCTAACCCTGTCGGGATGCCGGCGTGGGGATTCTGACCGCCGTGATCCCGAGCGCAGGAATCCCGTACCCATCCCTAACTGAGAACTAAATGAGTTGCTAAGACAGCAGTAATGTATGCTGCAAAGCATTTTTTAAATATTATGTTAATATCTTCAGTATGTATTGGACTTTTAGATATATAGTCCATCAGAGAAAAGTATTTCCATTAAGAAATGTCTCTATCTCACAACAATATCAACACAATGTTGTCATACTGTACAGTATATACAGTCAGGTGCATAAATATTGGGACATTGACAGAATTTTCATATTTTGGCCTCTATTCACCAACTGTGTTATGAGAAGTTTGTTTCAAGTTCTAAATATAACATTAAATATATTTGAAAGATTTGGTGGACGAACAATACATACTGTAAATAAAATTTGTTTGCAAAGAAAGCTTGCAAGACTTGAATAATATGTGGCAAATGAGGTTTAATGAGATCTTAGTTAAAATAGTCACAAAAACATCAATTGTCTTTGCGCAAATGATCTGTTATCTGTACAGCAACATCAATCCATGAATGAGGCACACACTATCTTATCTGATTATTTAAAAAAAATTCATATAGTACACGTACTTTGCAGGGAAGATGTAGGAATGTTAGACATTAATCCCATCTCTTTAGACAAAGCATTTCCATCACATTTGTTTAAATGATTGTTTCGATTGACCTACTACATCTCAACGTATTGGATCTATAGTCACCCACACGTTTCAAATCTTTTATCAAGTGGATAAAATACTAAGTGAATAAATGGACTGCCACATGTGTGGCCAGTATAAGTAAGCAGCATTTTGCAGCATCCCTATAAGGATTATGACACAATAAAATAAGGACCTTTCTTTCTGCCCATCACAGTAAGAAGACATTTCTCTTTAAAGCTGTGGCTTCTTGTAGCACTGTACATTGCGGTACTTGTTGGAATCAATGTGAATTCATTGGGAGGAAACAAGAAGAAGTAAATCACAGAGGCTCTGCCTTCACCCCAGAAATCAATGTTCACACATTAGGGCTATTAGCTTATTGAAAGAATAATGATGGATGGAGGAGTGACGGGAGTCAGGATCCACACCTGGATTCACTGCATCCCACTCCTCCTATATTGATTGGGAGAGGGGTGATAAAGAGAAGTGAGGACAAGATCAGCATGATTTTCTGTCGGTCATCACTTACAGAGGAGTGGTGATGGTGGGGAACAGGAGCTGGGGTAAGATTGGAAAAGTGAAAGAAAAGTAATATTGAGCAATTGAAGTACAAATAAAACATCCTGCAGCAACCAGTACTAGGTACTATAACTAATGATAAAAAATAACCACTATGATAAAGTAGATTTACACTGCACTAACACTCTTTGGGGTCTATTTACTAAGCAGTGTTAGCAGACAGAGTGAAAAGTGATGTCAGTGATAAGGTGTCAGCCAATCAGCTCCCAACTGTCATTTTTCACACACAGGCTGTGACATGACAGTTGGGAGCTGATTGGCTGGCACCTTATCACTGACATCACTTTTCATGCTGTCTCCTAACACTGCTTAGTAAGTAGACCCCTTTGTCACAACATACATTTACATGTCAAATACAAAATGCCACTTCCAGGTTCTTACAATACACATTAAATATAGTTAGATTTAATTAAAAGTAGAGATGTGCACCGACCCTTGTGTTTTGGTTTTGGATCTCCCCTGGTTTTGGATCTGAATCTGGTTTTGGATTTTTTTCCCTGGGGTTTTGTTTTCGTGTTTTGGATCTGGATTTCTTTCTTAAAAAAATCAAAAAAACAGCTAAAATCACATAAAATGTGCATTTGTTTGTTCCTACAGTATTAATAACTTCAATAACATTTATTTCCACTCGTTTCCACTTTCCAGTCAATTTTGGTTACCTCACAGCTCATAATATTGATTTTTTTCATCTAGTTAAAGGGCAAAAAGGTTGCATCCAGCTTGCTGGCTCAAAACTGATTGATATACTTATTAATAGAGTTTATGACTGTGCAAAGATGATGGTTGGGATACCCTTGTGGACTGAAGGCATGGGCCTCCATAGAGGACAAGGAAGTTGACGGACTTGCATTATCATCATGACTGCTGGTGGCAGCTACAACATGTGGTTCTTGGCCTTACTCTCCTGTCATGTGACAGCACTCCATATTCGGTCTTGAAGCAGTGTCACAAGCACCAATAGTGTAGCCAAGGTGCGGTTACAAAATTCACACACGTGCAGTCGTGCGCACACAGAAAAAAATATATACAAAAGACACTATTTTTTTTAATTTCGGGTCCAGAACTTGGGCCCAGAGCACAGATTGGTGATGAATGGAGTCGGGCAGCACTAGGTTGCGTTGCTGTATCTTGTGTGGCTAAGCCGAACATGCACACACACAGAAAATAAATAGACAAAAGACACTATTTTGGGGGGGGGGGGGGGGGCTTTCTGGTCCAGAACTTGGGCCCAGAGCACAGATTGATGACAACTGGAGTCAGGCAGCACTAGGTTGCATTGCCGACTTGCTAGATCTTGTGCGGCTAAGCCTAACACGCACGGACAATTATTAGAAAAAAAGACAATTAATTTTTATATTTTTATGTTCCAGAACTTGGGCCCAGAGCACAGATTGATCATGACTGGAGTCGGGCAGCACTAGCTTTAAGATTAACACGCACGCACACACACACACACACAGAAAATATAAAAGACACTTTGATTTTTTTTTTTTTAGCACGACTGGAATCAGGCAGCACTAGGTTGCAACTTGCGTTGCTGGCTGGATCTTGTACGGTACTGCGGTTAAGCCTAACATGCATGCACACACACACAGAAAAATATAAAAGACACTTTGATTGATTTTTTTTTACTATATATTTTTATTTTTTATTTTTTTGAGTGCAGAACTTGGGCCCAGATGGACACAGCACCAGCCCAGATGTATCTACAGTTCTGCACCAGCCCAGATGGACGCAGCAAACATGAAAAACACCTGCCCAGGACACAGCAGACAGCACAGTGACAGCTGTCACAGGCACCAGCCCAGAATGGATCAGCAGTCACCAGCCCAGGACACAGCAGACAGCACCAGCACCTCTCCCAGCCCTACACTACCCACCCTCCCTGTTCAGTCTCCACAGCTGGAGTGAAATGGCGTCCGTCGCGTGGTCCCTTATATACTACATTGATCATAGAGACGAAAGGTCGCGAACCGCGAGATTTCGTCTTTATGATTTTGTCTCGATTGAGAGATCAGAGTAAGGCGGGAGCATCCGAGCTTTCTTGGATCCGACTCGGTTCTGCTACATTCTGGTAGGTTCGGATCTCTGGAAACCGAACCCGCTCATCTCTAATTAAAAGACACTGCTTGGTCATAACCCACAATGTTATTGCTGGATAATCATGTCCCATTCTGTCGTATTGTCACCCATGGTGAATTCCCTGGCACTGTTTTCACTAATAGGTGAATGGAATGTGAACAGACCACAAAAATATTAATTGACAGCTCACTGTGAGGCCACATCTTTATTACTTGTGGAATGGTGCTGCAGCTCTTAAAGTCTGTACCACGATTGCCGTCAGTGCAGTTGTCATAGTACTCTCTTCACCACTATTAAGGAGGTCCTCAGAGGGCATGTAGTTACCAGACCGAACCCCGATAGCAGAATCCCGGCAAGGGATTTAAATAGGTGTAGAAATACCGACGCCTATGTTAATCCCGGCGCCGGAACGCAGAGGACACAGCCCGAATGAAGGTAAGTCCGGGGCGCCCTTAGCGTTAGCTGCGGGGGTAGCTAGCTGGCGGGTTAGGATTAGGAATTCGAGTGGGGTTAGCATTAGGATTGGGGGGGGGATTAGAGTTAGGCACCCCTAAGGGGGAGAGTTAGGGTTAGGCACCACCGGGGGGAGGTTAGGGCTAGGTACCCCCCAGGAGGGTTAGATTTAGGGTGCGGGATGGGGGGGTTAGGTTTAGGCACCCCCGGGGGGGACTTAGGGTTAGGCACCACCCCGAGAGTTTAGGATTAGGTACCCATAAGGGAGGGTTAGGGGGGGGAGAGAGGAGGGTTAGGTAATTTACCTGACGCTGTCGGGATTTTATCCTTCCGGCCTGACGTCGGGATTTGAACAGCCGCCGGCATTTCAATCCCATTCCCCTCAGAATATTGCACCATTAATAACTGTACAATTGGATATGAGTATGTACTGTAAGACTTCCCTAAACCCCAAAACTGTTATATCACACGTAACTGTGGATTAACAGCAGCTGGTACCATAATCAATGTTTTTTTAATTAGCCTTATTGGCCATAAATGTTATCTTTCTCCCAAACACTTGTTTAAGAAATGTTGACAGCGAATTCACTGGTAATGAGCATGGTTAGTTTGCAGATGACATTTTGTTAACTTTACTACAACCTTGAATATCCCTCCAGAATCTCTAATCATAGTCTCACAGTATCATCTCTGGAAATAAAATACATTTTTATTTGTCCCTTGAAGACAAAACCGTGTTTACCAAATTAAATTAAGGTGAACACATAATTCAATATTACTGCCACTTATCATCTAATTTACAAAGAAAATGTCCTTGACCTTATAATTAGGATTAGTAGAGATCATTGTTAGTGGATCCCTTTAGTAACGTTATGTCATAGTTAGGCAGGCTCACTGCTATTTTGATGGCTATTGTCCTGTAGTCAGGTCAAGGCCACTTTTTCTGCTCACTTTGCTTTGTTGGATGTAGAAGCTACAGTAAGTACCTTTAATCTATCCTCAGTGTCCTTGATTTGGATATTAACAAACTTATACCTACAGTATGTTAACATTGTATGTACACTTTTGGGACAGTTATGAACAAAAGCTATAAAACCAAAATTATGACTTCGTTTATACCAGGCTTGCCAACCCTCCCGATTTGGTCGGGAGCCTCCCGAAAATCGGGTGCCGCTCCCGACCCCCCAGAAAGGCAGGCAAGCCTCCCGGCTGCCGTCTGACCCTTCCCCCAACTACTACAAGAAACCCCCGCAGTTGTGGGCCCGATGACGCGATTCGCACTGAATCACGTCATCGTGGCTCCGCCCTCTGCTGCACAATGCCAACATTTTCGGCATTGTGAAGAGGGAGCGGAACCATGATGATGCAATTGCGTGGCTCTGCCCCTAAAACAGCGTCATAGCCCGGCCACGCCCCCCGCTGTTCACAGACATTCAGCTCCCTACCGGAAGGAAGGAACTGAATGTCGGCATGTATGCTTTATACACCAAGTATTTGCTAATTCAGACTGGCCTCCTGGTTTATCTTTCCAGATATCTGAAATTTTGGTCTCATGAAATGAAAAGATTTGTCATAGATCTCATGGATAGGGTATCCTTGACCACAATCAACCCTTTGAATTTATTCAAATTAACAACTACAATACATGAAATTTTTGAACTTTGACAAAGTCCTACTCAATTGAACTGCTCTGTCTCTAAACACCACTTCTCTCCTCCTTTAACAATATATTATTACATCTATTATTTGGACCTTGCAATAAATATTAAAGAGAACAGGAGAAATACCCACCTGAAGAGGAGGGATGTAGTTAGAAGGCAAGGAGATGCTGGGTATAAAATAAGAGGAAGCTACAAGTGAGAATGATAATAAACAGGAAAACTGACAGGCCCACACAGCGCCCCCTGCCCTGCGGTGCCCTGTGCCATGGCACTGGTCGCGCTACCCTAGTTATGGCCCTGAGGAAGCCGTCTGATGGAATCCCGGCGTCAAAATCCTGACGTAATACTAAAGATAGGCGTCTAAATTCTAACTCCTATCTTTAGCCCGACGAAGGAATCCCGACAGACAACTTCCCGAACAAAGGTACGTCATGACGTCTCTCCCATCATGCAGAGTGGGCCGGCCTGGGCGGATGCCGGACAGAGGAGCAGATGCCGGAGCGTGGATTAAGGTAAGTGGAGGAGTTTTTTTTCTGCGTGCGTGTGTGTGCCTGACCTGGGGGCACTGCTGGGGGGGGGGCTACTACTACGTGCACTGATGGGGGGGAAACTACTACTAAGGGCACTGCTGGGGGGGACTACTACTGCTAAGGGCACTGCTGGGTGGGACTACTACTAATGGCCCTGCTGGGGGGGGGGCTACTACTAAGGGCACTGCTGTGGACTACTACTAAGGGCACTGCTGGGGGGGACTACTACTAAGGGCACTGCTGGGGGTACTACTGGGGGCGCTGCTGGTGGGACCAGTACTGGGGGACACTGCATAGAGGGGGATTACTACTAAGGGCACTGCTGGGGGTTCTACTAGGGGCACTGCTGGGGGTACTACTAGGGGCACTGCACACTGGTGGGACCACTACTGGCGGACACTGCATAGAGGGGGATTACTACTAGGGGTACTGCAGGGACACACACCCTTTTCACTTTATTTTAGTAAAAATAATGTTAAGAAATAGAACCCATAGTGTGTTGACGCATCTGAAAATGAGTCTATTGCTGGGTACACACTGACAGATATATTGGCCGATCAATTAATTGGGCTGATATATTGCGTGTGCGTCGGCCAGTGTGTACCAGCGATATGCCTGTGAATGACGTTGTTCACAGACATATAGGACCTCATTCAGAGTCGGTCGAAGTGGCCGCTCGGTCGTACAGGAAAAGGGGCCGGATATGCAAATGATTCCCTCGCAAGTTGAGTCCCTAAGTTCGGATCGGTAGCTGGCTGACCAAGGGGAGGAAGATAAAAAAAATACGCCCCGTTCTCGTACGCATTACACGTCATCTCCGGGCATATAAGGATTAATCGAGACCATCGGGAACCATCGGAACTGGTCGTAGAGCTTAAGGTTGACCATACCCTCTCTTAAGCTCTACGATCATGTCAGTGTAAAAACCTCCCATGTCACATGTGCCATGACGCTATTTTGTTAATTATGCACTCCCATAAACCATATGCACTCCCATAAAACGCCATTCGCATAATTAGGCACGCCTGCGTTCGGATCTCCACTCCCCCATTTTCAAGCACCTTCCCCTGTTACAACCCACAAACGCCTCAATACAGTATGTCACTCAAACTCCTGACCTGGCTGTGTTCAAGGAGAGAGAAATTTCTGATCATAGCGGCTAGTTTGCGCACGCGCATTGCGAACTTTACGCATGCGCAGTATAGCGAACATCGGTGGCGTACGACCGTGCGGCCGCTTCGACCGACTCTGAATGAGGTCCATAGTGTCGGCTGTGCTGTACAGCTGATGGCAGATATATTTGCTCAGCGTGCTGTGTGTACTGGCGGTCAGTAGGCCATCCGTACACTTGCTGCAGAGACCACAGGGAGGGGTTCATAAAGCGGCCAGTGGGACCAGTGGCTAGATGACAGATGATGGTTGTTCAGTGTGTATGAACAACCATCATCTGCAGATATACCGTATATACTCGAGTATAAGTCGACCCGAATATAAGCCGAGGTACCTACTTTTACCACAAAAAACTGTGAAAACTTATTGACTCGAGTATAAGCCTAGAGTGGGATATGCAGTAGCTACTGGTAGTAATCCTCCCCTGGTACTGCCCCCAGTAGTAATATTCCCCCTCTGGTAGTGCCCCCAGTAGTAATACCCCCCCTGGTAGTGCCCCCAGTAGTAATGCCCCCCCTGGTAGTGCCCCCAGTAGCAATATCCCCCCCTGGTAGTGCCCCCAGTAGCAATATCCCCCCTGGTACTGCCCCAGTAGTAATCCCCCCCTGGTACTGCCCCCAGTAGTAATATTCCCCCTCTGGTAGTGCCCCCAGTAACAATATCCGCCCCTGGTAGTGCCCTCAGTATTAATCCCCTCCTGGTAGTGCTCCCAGTAGTAATCCCCCCTGGTACTGCCCCCAGTAGTAGCCACCCCAGTAGAGAGAGATGTAATTAAAAGTAAAAAAACACTTACCTGAAACCCTGCTCCTGGTCCCGTCGCTGCTACTGGCTCCTTCGGCCACTTTGCATTATGGGAGAGACGTCGTCATGACGACGTCTCTCCCACTACCCACTGCGGGAGCCAGAAGATGGCTCCCGCAGTGGGAGCAGCAGCAGCCGATGAGAGTCTGACAGACTCTCATTGGCTGCTGATTACAACAAACACACAGCTGCCGGCACCGGCTGCTGTGTGTTTGGCACTGTGTAGTGCTGACTGAACTCCGTCCGGTCAGCGCTACACACGCGGTGCAGCTGTGTCACAGAGACACAGTCTGCACCGCGGCCCGCATGTTACGCTACTCAGCTGTGTACCATGCAGGCATGACCCGAGTATAAGCCGAGGGGGGGCTTTTTCAGCGCAAAAAATGTGCTGAAAAACTCGGCTTATACTCGAGTATATACGGTACTATATATTTTAGGTGTGTACCCAGCTTATCTCAGCTGTGTACCATGCGGGCATGACTCGAGTATAAGCCGAGGGGGGGCTTTTTCAGCGCAAAAAATGTGCTGAAAAACTCGGCTTATACTCGAGTATATACGGTACTATATATTTTAGGTGTGTACCCAGCTTATCTCAGCAAGAGCAGCATATGTGCTTGGGTTATGCCAGGAGTAACAAAAGCCTTGTTGACATCGTTACTAGTTACTGTTAAAGTTACATTACCCAATTTGTACACAATATAATATTGTAATGAAGTGTCAGAGCCGTAACTAGACTTTTTGGTGCCCTGTGCCAGAAAGAGCATTGGCGCCCCCCTCATTTTTCAAAGGGACATAATGCACCCAAAAAAGGGCCATGGTTTCATGGGGAAGGGCCAGGTAAGAGATAGGGGAGGCCAGGAGATGCTGGTGATGAAATAAGAGGAAAATACAAGCAAGAATGATAAACAGACATTTGACAGGCCCAAACAGCGCCCCCTGACCTGTGGTGCCCTGTGCGATGGCACCGGCCGCACTACCATAGCTACGACCCTGTGAAGTGTCATTTATTAGACCCTTTCTCACCCAGGATGCCACTAAAACCCTCATACACTCATTGGTCATCTCCAGATTGGACTACTGTAACCTTCTCCTATCTGGCCTCCCCAAATTCCTTCTCTCCCCTCTCCAGTCTGTCCTCAATGCTGCTGCTCGGCTCATCTTCCTCTCAAAATGCTCTGCATCTGCCTCCCCTCTCCTACAAGCCCTCCACTGGCTCCCCTTCCCCTTTAGAACCCAATTTAAGGTTCTCACACTCACTTACAAAGCCCTCAGCCATTCCTCTCCCATTTACATCTCTGATCTCATCTCCCTTCACTCTCCTGTCCGCCCTCTTCATTCAACAAATGCATGCCGCCTCTCATGCCAATTGATTACTTCCTCCCACTCCCGCCTCCAAGATTTTGCCCGCGCTGCTCCCCATCTTTGGAACTCTCTCCCGCTTCCCATCAGACTCTCCACCTCTCTACAATCCTTCAAACGGGCTCTCAAGACCCACTATTTCATCAAAGCCTTCCAGCTCTCATCTTAACTTGCTGCTACATACTCCTTCCTCCCTGCCTACCCCATCTGTTTCACCCCTGTTTGTCTGTCCCTCCCCCTTAGAATGTAAGCTCCTATGAGCAGGGCCCTCTACCCTCTAGTGCATCTCCTTACTATACCTTCATCTACTTCTTACTCTCTACCAGGGCACCTAACACTTGATTGCTTTGCATTGTTGCTTATCTGGGTGTTATGGTCGTGAATGTAACAATGTATATTATCCATGTCCTTTAATGTATTGTATTGTACTGTACTGTACTGTAAGTCACTGTAAATCAATCTATTTGTTTATGTACTTTGTAAGGCGCTGCGGAACACTTGTGGCGCCATATAAATAAACGATAATAATAATAATAATAATAATAATAATAATATACATAACATAGAATAGTGTATTGACAATGTTATTAATTAACATGGAAGTCACATTTACCATGTAAAATGCAATCTATACACACTGTAATAATTTCAGAAGGTCTGTCCCATCTTTACAAAGCACGCTCAGTGGAAGCCTGGGCGAGTGCCCCAAAGTCTCCCACTGCGAGAGAGACTGGACAGACTACAGCCGGTTATCATAGAGGAGGAGGACCTGCCACCTGAATGCGGTATGTATGGGAGCGAGAGCAGGTTATGGACAAACCACAGGAATCAGAGCTGTTGTTTGATGGAGGCCTGGATAGAACAGTTGGGATGGAGCCATGACAGGCATGAACAGCAGTGGAGGGGACAGGGCTGGACAGGGTGGAGGGTAGGACGAGGCAGAGGGGGGATATACTAGTTAAATAATTATATAAATACACAACCAAAGTATCAACTTCAATTAAATACAAATATCTATTCTCTTATCGTATAAAGATCAAATGAGACTGTTCTTAACTGCAGTGGTCTGAATGCAAATATGTACTATGTAATGTGTATAGATGTACCCTGACTTCTTAACATATTAATATTTAGTTTGGCTAAAATATTATATCAGTGGGAGGAGGCCAGATGCAGTCAGTCAATGAGAATTGGTGCTGATTGTAATCAACATCAGTGCATTTATGCACTACAGAAGTACCTCCTGACACGCGCATATGGTCTGTGTCCATGTCTGCATTAACATAAACATGCCCTTACTGTACTCTGTCTATGCTTGTCCATTCACCTCTCTAAGCACAAGGAGTAGTAAGTGTGAGTTGTGAATCAGTCTGTATTGACACAGGCGTAAGACTTTTTTGAGTGAATGCACTGTACACAAATGCACTTCTTATAGAGATGATTGGGTCTGTTATTGGCTCAGATCTTACCTCCAAGTTCCGATCTCAGAACGAGACAAAACGTCATCTCTGTCAGTGAAAGATGACTTCTTGCCTCATTATCGGATCAGAACTTGGCAGGGAGATGCGAGCAAAAATCGGACCGCTTATCCCTAGTTTTTTACACCTCAACCAATATGAAACATATGTCCAACTCACCATGAGCATGTATGTGTTCTCTTCCAGCACACAGAGTGACCACGTATAGTGGAATGTCACATGATAGCTGTGCTTTGTTTGAAATTGTACGTGTTCAAATCATTATATTAAATTAAAGCTTTGCAAAGTTCGGAACAAAAGAATGACATTTATTCTTATTGTGTTTGTCTATATTATGCAAATGTATTGTCTGTTTTTCAATATGTTGGTTACTGATTGGTTAATTCCATTTGATCTAATATGATCTCATTATATTAAATTCCATGTGATTTTTTGTGATTATATTATACTAAATGATAATAGTTATTAATATACTGTTTTGAGAGATTCAGCTAATAGTTTTGTTTTTTCATATATGTGCAATTTATAATTCACAATCAACTCTGTAAATCCATGTTCAATCACGATGGTACTTTTATTGTTCAATGCTTTGAATGACAATAAAAAACATTTTCTGGAAAAAAAATAAATTAAAGCTTTGGTAAGTTTACTATGAAATGGACAACCAAGCTCCTAAATATCAGTACTAAGGTAAAGGTGCTTTTAGAAACTAAGAGCCGTATTCAATTTGAGCGGACCCGCGATACTTTTCCGCCTCCCGGACTTGTCGCCTACTTTGCCTGTTTTGCAGGTGGAAAAGTATCGCGCTCGTCCCTGCGTATCCCCGTATTCAATTTGAAAGTACACGAAAATGGGACCTGGGGAAACTGAAACAAGCGGAAAGTCCTGTCAGATTTGGGGAAATCAGCCTGGCACCCCCCAAACGATGCTCTGACATGGGGGTTCACTATGGTTACCCCCGATTTGGCTTGCTGAAGGTATTTGGTGTTTTTAAACGGCCTCAATAGCTGCTAAATAGCGTTTTTGTATAAATGGTGAAGAATAGTATTCAGGATTTTTTTTTTTTGCAGAAAATAACTTATCCCAGCAAATTTGGGGTACTTGAAAATGGGGGCCAGCATATATTTTAAAGTTGCTAAAGTTAAGTTTAAAAAATCATGAAAAATCCACCTGCCGCAAGCATCTACAATGCATAAGCCACCTGGGTCATACTTGGGGAACCCCCCAGAGTCTAGTTCGCTAGTTTTTAACTTTGTCCACCAACTTTTTTTTTCTTTCGCCCCCCAAAATGAAAGTGATTTATTTGGGTGTTCTCCAGTGTTTTTTTTTTAAACACCGTTTACCTTTATGGGACTGTCTGAAGGCTGCACAGGGGTTCCCGCAACATTGCACCCCAATTCTGCACTTTTTTCCGCCTATTACATTGCATTGACTTTCCACCTATGCCACCTAGTCTTTCAAATTGAATACGGCGATACTTTTCCGCCTGGCGAAATTACATCATCGGCGAAACTTTTTCGCCGATTCCAGCTTTTCGCTACAAATTGAATACGGGCCATAGATGGTAATTTCCACCACAAGTGCATGGAATGTTCACATGTTCAGCTTGCAAAACTGTTTGGGAAAGAAATGATAAGAGACAGAGGTATATTTATTAATGTATGTGGCCAGCCCATGATAATAAGAATTCCATATCGCTGCAATTCGGGGAGCCTGTCCCGGCGATCAGAAACAGCACATAATGATCACACCCACGATCACTTTACTTTCTATTTTAGCCAGCTGCTCATGCGCTGATGTAGGTCAGTTCATGTGTGAGTGAGCCAATAGGCTACAATGGGCTAACGCCATCTGAAGATGGCGTTAGCTGCTGGGGCCAAACTTTCATAGCTTGGTAAATCTGACAGATTCAGAGCTCCCATAAAAACCTATGGGCGCTGCGGCTGCTGTTGGAAATGGAGGAACTGTGGCATATATATATATATATATATATATATATATATATATATGGAGATATCTGCTGCAGTCCCTCCATGGTACATTGGAGTAATACCTAATATTTGAAGGTACCCCCCAAAAATGGGTGCTTTCGGGGAATATCCCGCAAATATTATTTGATTAATAGGCACCAAAATTTTGTATGTTGTAGATACCCAATCTAGTGTATGATATCTGCTAAAACAGGTGCATTGCAATAGAAATCCACATACCTGTGCCAGTCTTATTATCAAGAATCACTAATAACCTGGTCCCTCTACCTTAGAACAAGATTTCTTGCATCAAATGAATTTCCTCAGCAATACTAAGCATATTTCTAATGGTCATTTCACACTAGAGATGGGCACTGAAAACAAAATGTTGCAACTTTTCTGTGGAGCTATAAAAACAGTATATAAGCAGGATTGTTATTATCCAAAAATGCCATACTAACCTGGCATGAACATAAGCTACAGTATTGATCGAAACGCAAAATTGGTGCCACAAGTTTGTCTCTCATGCTCACTTTTTACCAGCTTGTGAACATAATTTAGGGTAAAATAATTGTTCTAGTCCAGGCAGTGTAAATTAGCTTCGATGAGCTTAACATCCCTGTTATCTAATGTATATCTTCCTGTGATTTTAGGATTTAGATCCAGGAACAGAAATGGCTTACAAACACACCACACCTCAGTCTGCCTGGTAACTGCTCTCTCACCCTCCTGCTAATTAGCCTGATCCTTTACACGCTGTAAAATCCATACAACACCCAACGAGTCTCCCTCTGGCTGTCACCGACCGGGACTGAATACCTTGTAAAAGCTGAACACACATGCCCTGGTTTGAAGCACATGCGTGACACAGGTACACACAGACAGGGCTGGTTAATGTAAGTTCTTTACTCCCCGTGATACCAACAAAAAGCCTCCATAAAACTCATTTTTACAAGGTGGTGGGATGGAGTCTGTGAATACAGAATAAAAAAAAAAAGTGAATAAAAAAAAAATAACCTCTTTCTTCATTTTGAATTTTATTGTTCTTTTCTCATTTCCATCACCCCACACCCAAATGGTCCTGCCATAAAGTGTCTTATTGGTGGGATTGCACAAGGCGCTGTGTGGTCCAGGGCAGTTCTGTGGAGGAGACATTAGAGTAATTTATCTAGGTCGTTAGGCTGAATAACTGAGGGAAACCAGGAAAAAAGTACCCGACAATCATGTCCCCATTAACAATTTTTTTTTCATTTAAAGGTTCAGGGTTTAACATATGTAATGTAACCCCATTTATTTTGGAGGAAACAGAAAATCTTTCTTCCAGTGGGCACATAAAACTGTGACCAAATCTATTAGGTGCTTACATTACAAAATCCATTTAAAAGCTGGGTGAGATCATTAGAGACAATGTGGTGGCTAGGCTAGAGATGAGCAAAGTTATAAGGAAATTTGGGTAAAGTCCCTGCAAAACAATCTCCAAATTCTGTTTTGGCTTTGCTAGTCCACAGAATACTATTTATCACAGTATTTATATTGTGATGTTTTGCATCATTTACAGTCTATGAATAGAGCCGAGGCGATGAGGGCCAGTTCTATGGTGACCGAATTCTGTAAGCATGTGTGGAATTTCACAGCCAAATGAAGAATGAGGAAATTATAGCACTGAACAATTCTGAAAGTGAAATTATGAAATTTTGATAGTGAAGTTATGAAAGTGAAAAAAAAAACTAACCAACTATCCAAGCAGGTATATAGAAATTCTGCAACATAGTATTGCTAACCACATTCTAATTTAACCCCGGCTTAAGTATATAAGTATATATATATATATATATATATATATATATATATATGGGATGTGCAGGCTCGGAAAGGTGCTTTTGTCCAGGAATGATGATGTTTGTCCATGCAAGATGACGTTTTGCCTCATTCTGAGTTCCGTTTTATTGGGGGGAAAAATCCGAACTCAGCGTGCAAACTCGAACCTATCCGAGCCTGCACATTCCATATATATATATAATTATAAAAGTAGAAAAAAAGGGGGGGTAGCACTCACCAGTCTTCTTAAAAACATCTCTTTATTATATCTCAGTAAAAATGTTTACAACATTTCAAAATCCGACGTTTTGAAATGTTGTAAACATTTTTACTGAGATATAATAAAGAGATGTTTTTAAGAAGACTGGTGAGTGCTACCCCCCCCCCTTTTTTTCTACTTTTGCATGAAGAGGATTATTGTGATCCCATATGGGTGTGTCACCCCAGCAATTTATTATTGAAGACGAGAGTGTGGACCTTTTTGGATTTTATATATATATATATATATATATATATATATGCGCTAACCTACACTTACTGCTGACAGCCAGTATCCTGGATTTTATATATATATATATTTATATTTATATAAAATCCACCGATACTGGCTGTCAGTGGTAAGTGTAGGCCAGCGCAGAAAGCCTCTGTACATGTGTGAGCTGGCTTTGCCGGTTCACTAATGCACTGTGGAACTGGAGACCTGATTTGTTTAAAAATAAAAAAAATTTTTCTTAATCCCCGAAGCTGCTATCACCATCCTGAGATGGGTATAGTGATTGGAGGACAGTGAAATTACTTGTACCGCCACTGTCCTTGCTAAATAAGCAGTCTTCACCAGAGAGCGCACCAGCGATGACTGCCATCGGCAGTAGTCTTTAATTAATAGGAAGAAAATCTGTTTCTCTTCTTAATAAATATGTCCCTTTCTACTGCTTTATAACACCATGGAATAAGAGATGCACTGTACACTGTTTTACAATATCATATACTAAGTGATGCACTGTATTATTATGCACTGAAGAGCGGGGGGAGAAATATAAATTTTGGAATCGAAAAATTCTAGTTACTCATTTGGGCATATGCAATTTAGTGTGATGCTAAGTAATGGGTGTGGTATACTAGATCAACATGAGAATGTCAGCATGGTGAAAATGTTGACATGCTTAGCATGTCCACATTGACTGGGTCCACATTCTCCATGTTGACACTGGTGAAATGTCAATATAATAGAATATTCACAAAGCGTTCCTGTTCCTGATGGTCTGGCGGTATCTTACCTGGTCCCGACGGCTGCTGGACCCAGCAGTCACATGATGAGCAGTTTCGGCAGAGTCATCTGATGTGCCAGCGTTCGGGAGTGTACAGTCCCCATTTCCCTAATCCTAATCCGTACCCCTAGTGCCTAACCCTAACTCTCCCATCCCATAGCCTAACCCGAATGTGGACATTCTGAGTGTCGAGATGTTGTCTGTTGACATTTCAACATATTGTGGTGTCGACATTGAGTATGCTGACTTTATGACGGCATCTCCTAAGTAATATGTCACCATCCCATACAATGGTGTTTTTATTGTTAATGTAAAATCAGATCCCATACTCTTGGAATGATTCAATTATAAAATTTACCAATCTTGTGGGACTACAATGATTCCAAATGATGGAAAAACGTGTATATGTTCTGTCATAGCAGGAACATTTAGTTGAAAGAATTTAACAATACTTGTGTAACAAATGTCTGATCCCACATACACAGGAATGGCTTATGCTGGCCATATACTGTCAGATAAAATGTCTGTCAGACCGACAGACAGACATTTTATCTGACAGCCTGACATACATCAGATATCGTGGCCATACACTATAACATATGCCACAGAGTATGGCCCATGATATCTGCTTTCCTCCTCCGGGGAGGAAACATTTCTCCATACACTATTATATATTGGCCATACACTATTATAGTTATGATTATAATTGTATAATGCATTACACTATTCCTAAAACCTGTAAAGCAGCACAACTACAGTATACATTTGGGGGAAAAAAATCCACCTGCCTTAATTTCCCTGTAAAAACAGTAGATAATGTTTCTTACCTTTTTAGAGTATAGAACTAACAGTTCATGTCAGGTGGGATGGCAGCACACTGGCCCCACATGTCAAGGGGTTAATCGATGCAGAGAGACTCCACAGGCTGAAGAAACAAAGAATACAGCCCTGTAAAAAGAGCTAATTAAAGCTTTAAAACATGCCTTTACAAGTTGCTTTTATAGTGTCACTGGTCCTTTATTGCTTTTTTTTAGATTAGCTGAATGGAAAAGAGGAGCCTGTAATTTAAGAAGGCTTAAAAAGCATAGATACTGTAGGTAGGTGCCTCTGCAACAAAACACTAAACTTTCAGGAACTTAGTCAGTTGCCTGATGTTTAGTCCTATTAGCGATACATTTCTAGAGCAAATATTATGCCAATCTAATTAACCTGACGTAAACATTTCAGCATACCTTATTGTCATGGTATGCAAAACATAAACAGCTAATAAATGATTTCAGAATTTATATAGCAATATACCTTTATAATAGAAAAAGTAATTATTTATCCATTAATTCTTTACCCAACTACAAGAACCAAAGGTTCTCCATGGAAGAGGTGTCACAGTTCAGGAGAAGACAAACCTGCCAGCACTGCAACACGTCTTGCCCCAGAAATGAGTGGAGAGGGTATATTCAGATGGTGATATGCCTTTTTTTTCTTTAAAGTTTAGTCAGTGAAATGACAGATCTGTGGAACACTGCTCGTTGGATTTTAACTCAACGTTGTCACAGTCCTTGCAGGACAAATAAGTAAAATTGCCACATATTATACAGGCAGTCACAATATCTCCTCACTCTCACAATACATTTTAGACATCAATGAGCCAATGAGGGTAATCCAAGCAGTTTTTTAGACAAAGAATAACAAGCTTTATTTAACGAAATGAGTGTTTCTAATGGGAGATAAATATTCATGTGATATTTGCACAGGGCACCTCTTGTAGAGTACTGTAGGTCTGCTTCTTGCTGTAATCAAGGAGGACCATATAGGCCAGTGATGGTGATGGGCAATAGGCAGTCCCGGGGACACTGTAATATCACTGTATAATATATGTATAGATTGCAGTAGCCACATTACTATAGTATTAGCATAAGTGAGAGGTATTCAGCCAGTGAGAAGCTGCTACCTATAAACATCACCATCTTAAGTTCATATTTTGCACCAGGGGTCAAGCACTTGCAAGTGATCTGCCTACAAACAGGCACATATGCATCCTTCTTATGGTCACCCCTATCAGGATGGCTGCACTCACATGCTCCCTCCAACTCCTGTTTCATCCCCCTTAGCACAAGGGGCAATTATATGGAGGCACAGGGCTGCTATCAGAGATTGTGGGGCCCGGGACTGTCAAAATAGGCCGGTGCGTAAACCGTTTCTTAAAAAATATATATATATATACAGAGAGCTTTGGATGCCCGACACTCACCAGCAGCAAGACAACAGTCCAGGTGCCTGTCGAAACTGGATTATTGGCTGAGACAAGATCAGCTTAAAATTGAAGCGTGCGCGACACCATCTTGCAAATGGCAGCTAGACTCCATTTTAGAAACAAGAATCTGCAAAACGCCATTTTGTGACCAGCGTCACTTCAAGTTACAACTCAGGAGCTAAGAACAGATGGCAATGTTTTTGTTAATCTACCAAGGGCAACTGGAGGAACAAGCTTCCTGAGTAAAAGTAAATAGAATAGACAATGGGTATTTTTACATACAAATTGGGAATCCCTGGATGCAGACAAAGTATAGTTGTGGCAATTGTAATATAATCCAGGCATTGATCTACACAATTGGATTTGTCTGAATCCTAAACAGGTCTTAGCCCCACACACAGACAGGATGGCCCCAACTTCACAGCTTGAGATGATAACACAGTTTTCTTTGAACACAGGAAAGGTGGGGGCCTGCTGACAGAGGGCATGTGGAACTATCTGGCTCAGCATGTCACTGCTAAAGTGCACCCATCTTCATACACACATTAATACGTCTTTATATCAAACCCCTAATACTCACACATTACATATTCACACATAAGGTTTAATAAGCTTTAAAGTGTATGATTTAAGTTGGTTCAGTTAGTTTAAATGCTGAGAAATAAAGATATTTGATAACTAAGGTATTATACATGCTTAACAAGTCGTGTTTGGAGTTGTACCGATGCATACTCTTTTTACAGTATTCAGGTGTTACCGGTGGGGAGATCGCTTCATGCATTCTCAAGTTATGGATCGCACAGCCTACAAGCAACAAAATGTATATTTTAGGAACAGCTGTTAGGATGTTGCAGGGGGTGTGAAGAGGAAGATCCTCAGCTGTTAGAGGCAGGGAGAGTCTATTTGAACTAGCCTGTTAAATGTGCTGTAACAGATGCTTCTCCCCTGGGAACCAATGACACCAGCAACAAACTTCCCTATTGTCCTGTTTATTCTGGGGGGGTATAAATATGTGTGCATGAACGCTGGTTCTCAGTCTTCGTGCTGAACGCTGTATGACTAGGGGTCTCTTGCTGATGCCTATCTCCGGGTCCGGAAGCGCCTGCGTATGTATACTGTACTTGGGTCTGTATAATTTTCCTTTTGCGCCTAAATGGTGTCTTGATCAATTGCGTGTAACTGTCTGAACTTTTACCTGAATAACACTTGTGCTTTGGAACCACAGATTCCACGTCTAAGTGTTTATTTATGGTATGACTGCGTACGCAAATTAGCGTCATCCTTAGAGGTTTATAGGTAGGATTTTAGAAGGTACAGGCAGGGGTATATAGAGGTTCAATTTTAATATCAACATGCCCCTCCTGCAGCAATATTAACAAATAGAGCTGATATGTATAAACCCAGCATTGGATGGCACTCCGGAATAAAGATAATAAAGCAGACTAATCTAGTGTGGTATTCAACGTTTCAGAGGTTCTCCCTCTTTTATCAAGACATCAAAGGGGTTTTTCTTCACCAGAGAAATAATTCTTCTGTCATCTACCACAGTTGTTTTCCGTGGTCTTCTGGGTCTTTTGGTGTTGCTGAGCCCTCCGATGCGTTCTTTCTTTTTAAGAATGTTCCAAACAGTTGATTTGGCCACACCTAATGTTTTTGCTATCTCTCTGATGGGTTTGTTTTGATTTTTCAGCCTAATGATGGCTTGCTTCACTGATAGTGACAGCTCTTTGGATCTCATATTGAGAGTCGACAGCAACTGATTCCAAATGAAAATGTCACACCTAGAATCAACTCCAGACCTTTTACCTGCTTAATTGATAATTAAATAAGGAGGGAATAGCCAACACCTGTCCATGAAATAGCTTTTGAGTTGATAGTCCCATTACTTTGGGCCCCTTAAAAAGTGGGAGGCACATATAGAAACCATTGTAATTCCTACACCGTTCACCTGATTTGGATGTAATTACCCTCAAATTAAATCTGAAAGTCTGCAGTTAAAACACATCTTGTTTGTTTCATTTCAAAGCCATTGTGGTGGTGAATAGAGGCCAAAATATGAAAATTCTGTCAATGTACCAATATTTATGCACCTGACTGTATATAAGAAGTTTTTTGGTGGGAAAATCATGACAAACTAAAGGGGAGGGGATATCTAGTAACAAGGGATTCCTTTATTTTAAAGAACCACTAGAATTCCACTTATCACTCACAAAGAATGCCAACTACCATTCCCTGCGCATGTCCAAAACTAAAACGGAGCATGCACAGTTGATATTTTTTTTTGGAATATGAAAAAATCAACTATGCAGTTGTTTTCCCATTATCTAATTAGAAAACTAAAATGCAAAAAATTGTCACAATTCAGGGGGTTTATCACATTCCCATTTTTGCCAAAAATACATGATACATAAGACGATAAAAAAGCGAAAAGATGACGATAAATAAACGATGTGTGAGGGAATGAAACGGGATCTTTTCGCATTTTTTGATACATCCACCTCAATGATAGAATAATGAAAAAGTATTCACTAGTTTCCTGACAGCAAGAATATCCAGACATTATTTCCTAAACAAATGCAAAATACAGGAAAATCATGCACTAGGGAAATTCAAATTGTCACATTATCAATCATTATTTTGCAGACAATAACTACAAACAATAAAATGGCATGATCACTACAATATGTAAACACCTGATTGACGTACAGGTTACATTATTATTAGATCTATAATGGTATTTTTGCAGGGAATACTTTTGAAAATGCTAAACAGTGTATCTGAAATCTTGCAGTGTACCCACCCAAGAGAAAATGCCTTCCACTGTATAACATAAAATATTCAGTGGTGAATCTGTGCAATGGACAGGTATACAGTATGTACCTCAGTACAGTAGCGTCACAAGGGGGGTGCGGGCCGCACCCGAATGTCACCCACCGAGGGGTGTCACCAAGGTACAGACTCCCCCTCAGTGACAGGAGCTGGGTACTGCATTGTATAAATAATCACACTGTGGGGGAGCCAGCCGGGACTGCACGCACCTCCGACACCTCCCCTGCCTCCAGGCTCCCAGTGATAACGGGACCACGGGGGGTTCGCCAGCTAGGCCATGCCCCCTTCCCACTAGACCATGCCCCCTTTTGGCAACGTCCCTCCCTGCACCGGGTGACACCGTGGGGAGGGACCCCACTGCCTCAATGGAGTCCCACATCTGAGTTATTTTCTGCTCATGTGCAGTACAGAACTCGCTGGGAACATAGGACCTAACTTAATGATGTACGTTCAACTGATGATGAACATGCATCTCCGATGGTCATGGGTCTGCGGCTGCGCAGCACCCGTTCTGAGCATGTGCAGAACAAGTCCTGCGACCAAAGGAGCAACCATGCAAATGCAGTAAGGAGGTGTTCGACACCTCCTTCTGCAATTGCATTAAGATGGACGGAGTTGCACAGCTGCTTGTCTGCGGCTCTGCAATTCCATCCATCTCAGAACCAGGCCCATAGCGCGTACGGCATGTTCCTGGAGACCCGCGTATGAGCAGTATACCCCGAAACAGGATTAAAGAGTAAAACTTTACATATGCAACATTCTAACAAGAATTACAATTTTTCAGCACTGTACTAATATTACTGTAGTCTATAGGAGCCTGTCAGTATAAAAATATTATAAATTATGAAAATATTTTAAATAAATAAAAATTAAAACTTTTATTTATAGATTTCATTTTTAAATTGAAAAAAATAACAAAACCCTTAACGAACTGCAGTTGTGTTTTATGTGCCGTCCCTAACCTGCTTCCACCTCCTTTTGTTCTTCTACTCCTCTAACTCTGTGTTCACAATGAGATTATTTCTGGGATTAATGCCTTGTGAAAAGTTGACAGAAAGGAGCCTTGTCACTGGTGTGTGCGCCTGCCGCTCGTGAGCTGGCTGTAATAGCCACTGAGGTGGCAGACGCTGTGTCCCCTGAAGCCATCCTTTTACATCCCTAATGAGGTGGCTGCTCTGACACAGCCAGCTCCGCAGCCAGTATGTGCGAACTTGGAATTAATTTCTCTCTACAAAGGTCAAAGTATATTAATGAGCGTGTACTTGTGTCTATGTACGCCTTCTTTATTATTCTGTATGTCTAGGAAAAATAAACATGCTGTAAATAAACAATATAAGCAGAAAGATGGTATTACAATTAAGATCATAGAACTATGATATATAGTTATGTTCTGGTCTGTAGGAAATTTGACAGCACAGCTCCATTTAATAAACTGCTGGATCAGTACAGCTATAGTGTAACCTACTGATAACAATTATGTATTAAAATAGCATGATGGAAACATTTTGGTGGTGTAAGTTACATGTGTTAGGTCATTTCTGGGCTGCATATCTACATTTCTAATGTGTTTCTAAGGTAACTGCATGTAAACGGATGTGAACGTAAAATGAATTGAATTTGGTAGAGATCAGCCAGGAGTGCTTATAAGGTGATGTATTAGTCAAATGTGAGTGTGATTTTAATTTATTATAATCTTTTAAAACTACATCTTTGGAAGCAATTCTATTTTTTTTATATTTTATATTTATTTTTAAGTATGTTTAATTTGCAGTGCGCTTTTTCTAAAAAAAAAAAAAAAATGAAATAATTGTTGCGGTGGTTCTTAATGCTTCTTGTTCAATTTCAGTGTTTTTGACAATCAGCTGCAATTAAAACCTATTTACATAAGCATTTGACAACAAAATGTTTAGTTACAGACATATTTAAAAAAAATTCATGCTGAAAATATTTTAAAAGTATCTAAATGCATATAATACGCACGGTAAATGCATACATAACTGCAGTGGATGTTTATGTATTTTTATCTGTATTTTAATCAATAAGGAGCAAAGGGCCTGATTCAGACCCGCTCGCTAAGATGCATACTCTTGCTGCTGCCGATGGTATGCCGTGTGTATGCATCGCGCGCATGTGTATGCATCGCAGTGCACATGTGCATACCTTAGCGAAAGGTCACAATGCATTCGCTCGCTGCATATAGACAGCCCAGCAGAGTGAGTGACAGGGGAAGCCGTTTGTAGGCGGTAACAGGGGCTGGCCATTAAATACGGGGGAGTGGAGGTGAAAACGCAGGCGTGCCCGAGCATCTCAGCGGCGTTTTAGAGGTGTGCATAATTATAAGACAGCATCATAGTACACGTCACCTGACTTGTTTTTACACTGAAGTGCTTGCAGTGCTTGCGGCAGGATATGGTTCGACGTTACCCGATGTACCGATGGTTACATACACTTCCTGGACATGACGTTCACAAGTGGATGTTTTAAGACAGGCTGGTGGGTGTCTGCATACACTATATGATCGCTCTCTAAGAAATACTGGGTGTGCTAATGCATTGCTGTGCGATTGCACTGCCTACGCAATTTGCATACACATCGTGCGAGCGATCGCATCTAGCGAGCAGTTCTGAATCAGGCCCATATTGCAAATATCACTGTGTACGTTGCCTTAACCACTATGTAGTTTGGCTGTCAGATGGGTTTTCTCTTACATGGTCTCATCTCATGCCACTGTGCTGTCCTCAGTCATTCCACGGAAATTGAAATGAAAAGCAGTTCTGTGCAGTCTCTGACAGCCGACATCATTCCAATTGTGTGCCCCAGAATACTACTTGTAGAGAATTTTGGAGTGCTTACACTGCAAGTATCGGTGACCTGCTCCACTGCGCTCTACTTGAGGTGGGAGGGTACAGGAAATGGCCAATGGCGGTATCTACTGTATGGCCAATGGGAGGAGGGGAGTTAATGCCCCAAGAGGATTTATTGCCATTGGGTGGTATGTGGGGCTCTATCCATTTCTATTACCACAGTGGGGAGGGGTTAAAGCCACCTGGGGATCTATTACCACTTGAGAATCTATTGTTACTGAGGGGATGGAGGCTAATATCGCAATGGAGACATGGCCCCATATGAACTATGCATTTTTTTTCCACAAAAACATTTAAAAATATGCTTTTAAAAAGAATTTACATTGAATTTTATATATACATATCTATCTATCTATCTATCTATCTATATACATAGCAGTCCCAAGGTCCGGCACTCCACAAAAATCTCTCAACTGTCCTGGCGCTCATCCAAAATGTGGAACATGTAATATGTAATATACAGATAGCAGTGGATGTCACTCAGGTAAACAACGAGGCTAAATCACAACTTAGTGGAGGATCAACGTTTCAGGGCGCAAACCCTTTTATCAAGATGCACAAGACATTAAACAAACATACCTTATAAAGACTCCTCACAAAGTGCTCCCCATTCACCGATCCACGCTGCTGGCCCCGTTGGAGACCAAATGACGTCACCTGTGCGCCATAGCGCTGGCGTCCCGGTCGTCTCCAGGGGGTGTGGTAAATCACCATAGTGACATATCAACTAACAAAAAAAAGAACAAATATATGAAACCTTAAATCAATCACAAGCTAAAGACTATCATCAAATCCATATAGAGAGATAAGGGGCAAAAATAAGCTATATATCTATACAAAAAATGTAGAAGGATGAAGGAAAGCATTGATGGAGAGACACGGAGCTATCCAAAGGGCTGCAATACTATGTGAGCCACATGAATGCATACAGGGGCTATGCCGATCTGTGTAAAAGATAAACATTAGACGTAAAAGGGGTAGGTGAACAAGGAAAAAGCATAAAATATTAAGACTCAATTACAGAAAACTAGCGACCGTAAGTATTTCATTGAGTCCATGAGGATTCACAGTCTGTAAAGTATGGATCCACCATGCCTCTCTTTGCAAAAGTAAACAATCTCTGTTGCCCCCTCTTTTATTAGGGGGTATCCAGTCTATCATTTTGTACCTAATGGTAGAGAGGGGATGCTTGTGATTGCTAAAATATCTCGCTACTGGGTGGTCTGACGGTTTACCTTCTTTAGCTTAGATAGTCTTTAGCTTGTGATTGATTTAAGGTTTCATATATTTGTTCTTTTTTTTTGTTAGTTGATATGTCACTATGGTGATTTACCACGCCCCCTGGAGACGACCGACGCGTCAGCGCTATGGCGCACAGGTGACGTCATCGGGTCTCCGACGGGACCAGCAGCGTGGATCGGTGAATGGGGAGCACTTTGTGAGGAGTCTTTATAAGGTATGTTTGTTTAATGTCTTGTGCATCTTGATAAAAGGGTTTGCGCCCTGAAACGTTGATCCTCCAATAAGTTGTGATTTAGCCTCGTTGTTTACCCGAGATCCACTGCTATCTATCTATCTATCTATCTATCTATATCTATATCTATATATATATATATATTAGGGGTGTGCACCGGCCACTTTTCGTGTTTTGTGTTTTGGTTTTGGATCTGGATCTTTCTTCGTGTTTTGGATCTGGATTGGTTTTGCCAAAACCACCCTTCCGTGTTTTGGGTTCTGGGTTTTGTGTGTTGGATCTGTATTTTTTTTAAAAAAAGCATAAAAACAGCTAAAATCACAGAATTTGTAGGTTTTTCTGCTCCTATGCTATTATTAACCTCAATAACATTAATTTCCACTAATTTCCAGTCTATTCTGAACACCTCACACCTCACAATAGTGTTTTTATGTCCAAAAGGTTGCACCGAGGTAGCTGGATGACTATGCTAAGCGACACGAGTGGGCGGCACAAACACGTGACCCATCTAGGCATGATACTGCAGTGGCAGACAGGATGGCAGTTTGAAAAACTAGGCCCAAACTGTACATAATGCAAAGAAAAAAAAGAGGTGCAAGATGGAATTGTCCTTGGGCCCTCCCACCCACCCTTATGTTGTATAAACAGGACATGCACACTTTAACAAACCAATCATTTCAGCGCCAGGGTCTGCCACACAACTGTGGCTGAAATGATTGGTTCGTTTGGGCCCCCACAAAACAAGCTGGCAATTAATCTGTCCCTGCACAAACTGGCTCTACGGAGGCAAGATGTCATCCTCATCCTCCTCATCCACCGATTCCTCACCCTCTTCAGTGTGTACATCCTCATCCTCACAAAGTATTAACTCGTCCCCACTTGAATCCACCACCACAGGTCCCTCTGTACGTTCTGGAGGCTGGTCTCCCTGGAAGAGTTGATAATTCATTTTGATGAACATCATCTTCTCCACATTCTGTGGAAGCAACCCCCTACGCCTTTCGCTGACAAGGTTCCCGGCTGCACTAAACACTCTTTCGGAGTACACACTGGAGGGGGGGCAACTCAGGTAAAATAGAGCCAGTTTGTACAGGGGCCTCCAAATTGCCTCTTTTTCCTGCCAGTACAGGTATGGACTGTCTGACATGCCTACTTGGATGCTGTCACCGATGTAATCCTCCACCATTCTGTCAATGGTGACAGTATCATATGCAGTGACAGTAGACATGTCAGAAATTGTTGCCAGGTCCTTCAGTCCGGACCAGATGTCCAAACTTGGTCCTGCCTGCCCTGCATCACCGCCAGCGGGTTGCTTAGGATACCTAAGTTTTTTCCTGGCAGCCCCAGTTGCGGGAGAAAATGAAGGAGCTGTTGACGTGTCATGTTCCGCTTCAGCTGACAGTGTGTTCACCAGCAGGTCTTTGCACCTCTGCAGGCTTGTGTCGGCCGGAAAGAGAGACACCACATAGGCTTTAAACCTAGGATCGAGCACGGTGGCCAAAATGTAGTGGTCTGATTTCAACAGATTGACCACCCTGGAATCCTGGCAAAGTGAATGAAGGGCTTCATCCACAAGTCCCACATGCCGAGCGGAATCGCTCCGTCTTAGCTCCTCCTTCACTTTCTCCAGCTGCTTCTGCAAAAGCCTGATGAGGGGAATGACCTGACTCAAGCTGGCAGTGTCTGAACTGACTTCACGTGTGGCAAGTTCGAAGGGCTGGAGAACCTTGTACAACACGGAAATCATTCTCCACTGCGCTTGAGTCAGGTGCATACCCCCTCCTTTGCCTATGTCATAGGTGGATGTATAGGCTTGAATGGCCTTTTGCTGCTCCTCCATCCTCTGAAGCATATAGAGGGTTGAGTTCCAACGCGTCACAACCTCTTGTTTCAGGTGATGGCGGGGCAGGTTCAAGAGTGTTTGCTGGTGCTCCAGTCTTCGGCACGCAGTCGCTGAATGGCGAAAGTGGCCTGAAATTTTTCGGGCCACCCAAAGCGTCTCCTGCACGCCCCTGTCGCTTTTCAGAAAATTCTGCACCACCAAGTTTATTGTGTGAGCAAAACATGGGACGTGCTGGAATTTGCCCAGATGTAATGCCCGCACAATATTGGTGGCGTTGTCAAATATCACAAATCCCCAGGAGAGTCTAAGTGGGGTAAGCCACTGGGCGATGATTTCCCTCAGTTTCTCTAAGAGGTTGTCGGCAGTGTGCCTCTTACTGAAACCGGTGATACACAGCGTAGCCTGCCTTGGAACGAGCTGGCGTTTCTGAGATGCTGCGACTGGTGATGCTGCTGCTGTTGCTGCGTAAGGTGATACATCTACCCAGTGGGCTGTCACAGTCATATAGTCCTTAGTCTGCCCTGTTCCACTTGTCCACATGTCCGTGGTTAAGTGGACATTGGGTACAACAGTATTTTTCAGGACACTGAGGACACTTTTTCTGACGTTTCTGTACAGTCTCGGTATCGCCTGCCTAGTGAAGTGGAATCTAGACGGGATTTGGAATCGGGGACACACTACCTCCAGCAATTGTCTAAATCCCACTGCACTAATGGCGGATACCGGACGCATGTCTAACACCAACATAGCAGTCAAGGCCTCAGTTATACGTTTTACTTCAGGATGACTGCTGTCGTACTTCATCCTCCTCGCTAAGGACTGTTGGAGGGTCAATTGTTTAGTAAAAGTAGTGGTGTTCCTACTTCCTCTCTGGGATGATGAACGACTCCCAGCAGCAGCAACAGCAGCAGCGGCAGCAGGAGGCGTAGCAATGCAGGATCCTCCGGAAGAATCCCGGATAGGAGAGTCAGTCATGCCAGTGACATGGCCTGCAGGACTACTTCCGATCCTGACTAAGGAGGAAATTGACGAGGAGGGAGTTGACGGTGTGGTTTGCAGGCGCTTGGATACAACAGGACAACGGGATTTAGGTGTCCCTGGACTGCTTACGGTCTTAGCCAAAGTTTCTGAACTTGACAGTAACTTATTATGAACGCGCTGCAGGTGCCGTATAAGGGAGGATGTTCCTAGGTGGCTAACGTCCCTACCCCTACTTATTCCACCTTTACATAAGGTACATATGGCAAGACAGTTGTTGTCCGGATTTGGATAGAAATATTGCCAGACCAAAGAGGTGGAATGTTTGGTCTTCTGCCCAGGCATGACCGTGATGGGCTTTTTCATCCCACGGACAACAACTGTCTCCCCCGGAGCCTGATTTAAACAAACCACATCACCATCAGAATCCTCCTCGCCAACTTCCTCCTCAGCGCCAGCTACACCAGTATCCTCATCCTGTTGTACTTCAACAGTGACATCTTCAATTTGCATATCAGCAAGTGGACTGTGGGTGCTCCTTTCAGCACTTGCAGGGGGCGTGCAAATGGTGGAAAGAGCCACCTCTTCCCGTCCAGTGCTGGGAAGGTCAGGCATCGCAACCACCACCACACTTGGACTCTCCTTGGGGATTTGTGATATCTTCTTAGAAAGCACAGTTCTTCGCTGTGCTTTTGCCAGCTTAACTCTTTTGATTTTTTTAGTGGGAGGAGGGCTTCCATTGTCATGTGAAGCTGAACCACTAGTCATGAACATACTAGGGATCGACCTTAGCCGTTCCTTGCCACTCCGTGTCGTAAATGGCATATTGGCAAGTTTACGTTTATCTTCAGCTGATTCAAATGTTTTTTTCAAGGTCATTTTCCTGAACTTTGTCATTTGGGATTGTATGTGCCCTCTATTATGACATTGGGCATCGGCCTTGGCAGACGACGTTGATGGCATGTTATCGTCTATGTCATGACTAGTGGCAGCAGCTTCAGCACTAGGAGGAAGTGGTTCTTGATCTTTCTCTATTTTATTTTTATCGGAGAAAGTTTGGTCCTCCATTTATGTTATATCGATTTGATATATACGTGCGGCTAAACACAGAAAATATTTCTTTATTTTTGCTGGAGAGTAGTGCACTTTGTGGGTTACACCAGCCTTTAAGAAATGAGCCAGCCGGCTCTTTACTTATGGGACACAGGCGCACGCTTGGCGCTGCTCCTTTGTTGATGCATGTGCGGCTACTGCGCACACAATTCACAAACACAGAAAATAATTTTTTTTTTTGGTTTGGACTGGAGTGTACTTTGGGGGTTACAGCACCCTTTAACGGTCAAGCCAGCCGGCCCTTTACTTATGACACAGGCGCACGCTTGGCACTACTTTGTTGATGCACGTGCGGCTACTGCGCACACAATTCACAAACACAGAAAATATATATTTCTTTGGTTTGGACTGGAGTGTACTTTGGGGGTTACAGCACCCTTTAATGGTCAAGCCAGCCGGCCCTTTACTTATGACACAGGCGCACGCTTGGCACTACTTTGTTGATGCACGTACGGCTACTGCGCACACAATTCACAAACACAGAAAATAATTTTTTTTTTGGTTTGGACTGGAGTGTACTTTGGGGGTTACAGCACCCTTTAACGGTCAAGCCAGCCGGCCCTTTAATTATGACACAGGCGCACGCTTGGCACTACTTTGTTGATGCACGTGCGGCTTCTGCGCACACAGTTCACAAACACAGAAAATATATATTTTTTTGGTTTGGACTGGAGTGTACTTTGGGGGTTACAGCACCCTTTAACGGTCAAGCCAGCCGGCCCTTTACTTATGACACAGGTGCACGCTTGGCACTACTTTGTTGATGCACGTGCGGCTACTGCGCACACAATTCACAAACACAGAAAATAATTTTTTTTTTGGTTTGGACTGGAGTGTACTTTCGGGGGTTACAGCACCCTTAATGGTCAAGCCAGCCGGCCCTTTACTTATGACACAGGCGCACGCTTGGCACTACTTTGTTGATGCACGTGCGGCTACTGCGCACACAATTCACAAACACAGAAAATAATTTTTTTTTTAGTTTGGACTGGAGTGTACTTTGGGGGTTACAGCACCCTTTAACGGTAAAGCCAGCCGGCCCTTTACTTATGACACAGGCGCACGCTTGGCACTACTTTGTTGATGCACGTGCGGCTACTGCGCACACAATTCACAAACACAGAAAATATATTATTTTTTTAGCACTTGGGGGGAGCACCCCTGATGGACAGAGCACCCCCTGGACAACACTACAGCACCCCTTTAGGACTGGGACACTGCACAGGACTTTGGAGTGGACACAGCCCCTATGGAGAACTGACTGCACAACACAGTCCAGCCAGCCCCTATGGACTTTGAAGTAGTGGACAACAGCAGCACTACACTACACTACACAGCCCTAACTCCCACCCTCCCTCTTCACTGTCCACAGCCGAGTGAGAAAATGGCGCCGACGCGGGTACCTTATATAGGATCCAAAACCCGCGAGACTCGGAAGGCGGGATGATGACGTTTTGCCTCGATTTCAGATCCGAGTCAGGCGGGAAAAGTCGAGCCTGACTCGGATCGGGGGGGTTCGGATTTCAGAAATCTGAACCTGCTCACCCCTAATATATATATAAATATATATATATATATATATATATATATACACAGCTCCAATAGAAAAACGGCACTCAGAGACTTTGACTGGACGAAATGCAGTGTATTCCACGTCTATGAACGTTTCGGGGTCACAGCCCCTGCCTCAGGACCACATGCAGCAGGGGTTGTGACCCCGAAACGATCGTAGACATGGAATACACTGCATTTTGTCCAGTCAAAGTCTCTGAGTGCCGTTTTTCTATTGGAACTGTATATTATTTTGTTAATGGGCACCGGAGCCATTTATTCTCATATTGGACTGCCGGCTGACTGTGGAATTTATATATGTATTATATATATATATATATATATATGCGCTGTGTATATATGCACACACACACATACAAACACACAAATAGTAATATAGCCTCATGGATAGCTTAGAGGTAGACATATTACTACAACAACAAGAACAAACTATGGTCAGGGCAGGTGGATTAGGAGCATACACATTCTAGGTTCATGACTGCTGTCAGGCAATTGTGGTCACATAACGGATTCAGTATGATTGACTGCCATGAAAATCCCGATGGTCCCCAGGTAAGTATTTCTTAACCTATTCTACCCCCTAACCCTAACCCTCCCTTAGGGCTGCCTAACCCTAACCTCCCCCCCAAGTGCCTAACCCTAATCCCCCCTCTAAGTGCCAAAACCTAACCCCCTTTCCCCGCCACCTAAACCTAAGTCCCCCGGGGAGGTGCCTAACCCTAACCTCCCCCCGGGGATGCCTAACCCTAACCCTCCCTTCCCCCAGCCTAACCCTAAACTCCCGAGGGGGGGTGCCTAACCCTAAGTCCCCCATTGGGAACCCTAAACCTAACCCCCCCCCCGCGGCTGTCCGCGCCCAGCGCCCGGCTTACCTTTGGTCGGCAAGCCAGGTGTCGGGCTCCCGGCGTAGGTAAAATGACAGACGTCGGGATTTCAATGCCTGTCATTTAAACCCTTGCCGGGATTAGACAGTCGGGATTCCGTCCGTCGGTTTCTCGACTGCTTCCCCACATAACAATGCTAGGTCAGCAAGCAGCATGCAGAATAGTCAAATAAATAGGGTCAATCATGATTGCATGCACAACAATCAGCCAGGCTGAATGCTATACTCACCAATGTGTGAGTGTCACTGAATACCTTTAATGCTGGGTGCATACTTGACAGATATACACTATATGACAAAAGTATTTGGATGCCTGACCATTACACCAACAGGGACTGTAATGACATTGTATTCAAATACATATACTTTAATATGGAGTTGGACGCCCTTTGGCAGCTATAACAGCTTCCTCTCTTCTTGGAAGGCTTTCCACAAGATTTTGGAGTGTTTCTGTGGGAATTTGTGCCCATTCATTCTGTAGAGCATTTATGAGGTCAGGCACTGATGTTGGACAAGAAGGCCTGGCTCACAATTTGCGTTCCAGTTCATTCCAAAGGTGCTTGATGGGGTTGAGGTCAGGGCTCTGTGCGGACCAGTCAAGTTCTTCCACATCGAACTCATCAAACCAAGGACCTCATTCAGAGCTGCTCGCAAAATGCGAGCGCTCGCTCGGAATGAGGGCGGCCGCTTCTCTTTAATGAGCCGGCCTCCTGGCTGCTCGTTAAGCTGTGGGTGACCACCCACAGCTTTAGCGAGCGGCCAGGTTGATGGTCGCGATGGTCAAGACCATCGCGACCATCAGGGCTTGCGACGAGACCCTTGTGGTAGGGTCTCGCCTGCCGCAAGCTCCAGTGAGCTTTCGGCTCCAATAGAGCCGGAAGGTCACAACTGACATCACTCCTGATGTCAGTGGGGCCACCCACAAACAGCAGGCGTTCCTTCGGGAATGCCTCCGTTTGTGTAGCCACCACCCCGCCCCGCCTACAAAACGGTGCGAGCTATCGATCACCATTCGACAGCCGCCCCTTTTGTAGTGAGCCCCGGAGTGAGAGAAATTCTCTCACTCCGGGGTTTGCGCACGTGCAGTGCGACCGCTGCACATGCGCAGTGCCTCAACATCGACCCCCTTGCAAGCGCTCAGCGCTTGCGAGCGGGTCTGAATGAGACCCCATGTCTTTATAGGGAATCGGTATGAGATGTCGGCGCTCAGGATCCCGGCTGTTAGAATCCAGATGCCGATATCTTGAAAGGGTAAACATACTGACACACGTTCTCCCGGCATCTGCCAAACCCAGACTCACCCATCTGGCTGCCAAACACAGAAGTAGGCTTTGTCGCTCCACAGAACATGTTTCAACTGCTCCATAGTACAGGTTTGGATGCTTGGCATTGGACTTGATGATGTGAGGCTTGCATGCACCTGCTCGGCCATGGAAACCCCTTCCATTAAGCTCCCGCTCCACAGTTTTTGTGCTTACATTAATGCTAGTGGAAGTTTGGCACTCTTCAGCTATGGAATCAGCAGAGCGTTGGCGACTTTTTAGCACCATGCGCCTTAGCAGTCGTTGACTCCACTCCGTGTTTTTACATGGTCTTCCACTTCGTGGCTGAGTTGTTTTTGTTCCTAAATGCTTCCACTTTCTAATAATATCACTTATAGTTGACCTTGGAATATATAGCAGGGATGACATTTCATGAACTTATTGCAAAGGTGGCATCCTATCACAGTACCACGCTTGCAGTCACTGACCCATTTTTTATCACAAATGTTTTCAAATGGAGGCTGCATGGCTAGGTGCTTGATTTTACACATGTGTGGTGTGGCAACGTGTCTGATTGAAACACCTCAATTCAATAATTAACAGGTGTGGCCAAATACTTTTGTCCATATAGTGCATCTGCAAATTGAGTGATCCGCAGATATATCTGCAGATTATGGTTGTTTATACACACTGAACACCAATATCTGTTATCTGGCTGCGGGTCCCGCTGGTCGGAGGACGTGTCGCACCCCTCACCCCGCAGCCTCCATCTGTATCAGCGGTAAAAAGCAAAATGGTTCTGAAAAAGACAAAGGTTTCTTAGAATTGTGGCAACTATTAACACAGCTCGCATGGGCAAATCATAAGCTGAGTCTGTGGTACTCTTAGGCAAACAATTTATACATTTGAGCCTTCTTTACCATGAGAAATAGGAGCAATACACACATCCTGTTTGTACAGTAGGTGTTCTGTGTCTAGATTTCCACCAAAGTGCATAGGATTAGACAGCTAGATGATCAGCCAGTGGGAGTAATTTGGCAGAATGTGCACTGTGTAGTTCTTGCTAAGGGGTTGCTGAGCATTGTGTCTAGGGCATACATGCCTACCCTCCCGGAATTCGTGGGAGGACCACAAAATTTTGGGTAACCCCTCACACCCCCGGAAGGGTAGGCATTTCTCCCGCATTTCTGCCCAATTCCTACTTTCTGCCCACTTTTAATTAGACCACCTTCTGAGCTGCGAGTTTCCCTGAAACATACACAGATCAGTGTTATTTGTGTATGTTACACAAACAGTGTGTAAATAGTTAATAAAAAAAAAAATTACATAGGGTCCCCCCCAAAAGGCATAACCAGCCCCAGGCTGCTCAGCCAGTCCTGGTTCCTAAAAATATGGGGGAAAAAACTAGTACGGTCCCCATGTATTTTAGGAACCAGCACCTGGCCGCTGGCCAGTCCTGGTATTAAAAATAGGTGGGGAAAAATTGTGTAGGGATACGACTATATTTAATACCATCACCAGACCAAAACCGACCGGTGTGTAATGCCACTACCAGGGGACCCGTCTCCCCGGCCAAAGCATTATCACCCCAAGCTGGGGATCTCAAGGGAGGTGGGGACCCCCCAATAAAGGGGTCCCCCCTCTCCCGAGCACACCAGGCTTAGTCTGAAGCCCAAGGCTCTTCCCTGCACCCCTGGGCTGTGGGTACGGAGGTAATAATGGTGTAAAAATAGTGAAACTATTGTATTTTACAATGGAACTACAACTGCCAGCAGGCAGCCGGCACCCATACCCCACTGTAAAATGAATAGTTTAAAAAGCCACAGCACTCTCACACCATCTAAAGTACAACTTTAATACAAATAACTACCTACCCCACTCACACATATTACCTGCAGCCTGGAAGTACCTGGAAAGAAAATCCGATACTCACCTCTATCCTCGTGCCGCTCTCCGTTGCATCCAATGTACTTTGCAAAACAAAAAAAATGAATACTCGTACCAAGCTGTACAAGTATAGGTATGTGTTACTGCACATACCTATAATAAGCAAAATGACAGATGACGGCAGTCATCTGAAATTCACACGGGCCGCCAGCCAATCGGAGGCCGCTTTACATGTAGCGGCCACTCATTAGCTAGGACACATGTGGGTTACTAGTATGCATCGCTAGTTTGCGCACTACGATGCATACGCATGCGCAGTGCGAGTTAATCGAATGTTTGCGTGCGTATATGCAACTGCGTTCTTTGCTGAATCAAGCCCTTAGAGTGTGCTCCTGCATTCATTGTTACCTAAAATATAAATAGCATTTAGGAAAACGTTGCCCATGCCAGCCACTAAAAGATGTTCAGCGCAATTTTGCTGCTATATTAGGAAGATAATACATTTTTTTAGTTTATATAAGTATTGTATGTTTTCATTGAGATTCTTTGGGGCACATTATCTGTTGCTTTAGGCATTTGTGAATTATACATTCCAAATTAGCAGTTATGTACCTGGAAGATGAAGATTACCCAGATAAAATTCACTTTTACCTACTGATTAAGTGGAATTGTCAAAGGTACTTTAGATGGATATTTCCATGATGTATTACATCATCAATATGCCATATCTTCCAACATTGAAAAATGAAGACTAAGCCTGTCTCTGAGCCACCAAAATGTCACCTCCAATCAATGCAAATACCATCCAAATACACTCTTAGTCAATGAAGCTCCATCCACTTTCCCATAAGTCACACCTCTTTTGGCTTCTAAATTTGTCAACCAGAGCAGGTTTGAGAACATCAGCTGAGTTAATCCAAGAGTGGTCCTAAGAACCAGTCCTTCCAATGACCAGGTACTTTGTGCCTCTGCTAGATGTTTGGGAGTCAACTATCAACTGGATGCTGCAATCTTGGTGGCTCTGTGCCCATATTCCTGGAAGAGGAACTTTTGTCTTGGAAACTAGGTTTATCACCATGGGTTTTTAAAAAAGACATAAAGAAAGGGAGTAGCTGTAGCCGTTACTGTATTTATCTTTTTCCTGATTGGGTATGAAAAAATTTATTTAGTCCCCAATTTGAATGTGAATGGCAACACTTTATTGACCACTGATAATACTGGTCCATTCTGTCTCATCTGATTTCTAAACAATTTTTGGTAGGCTACCCCCCCACTAAAGCCACTCCTGTAGCCTCTTCCATAGTCTCAGGATATACTGTACAGTACATGCTTCTCTACAGAAGGAAATCAGAAGGGGAAGAAGGGATGACCACCTAGTGGAAATAGTATGCAGTGATGATGTCAGCGGTCAGAATGGCAATATTACAACCCTGTTGACATTCTCATGTTGACATGATGAATGTCAACATTGTGACCGTTGACCAAATATACCACCCCCGTGGAAAGTGGGGATAAATTAGAATGGGATACACCTGTGGAGTCCTGTTCAACCAACCAGTTGGGCCCAGCCATCCTGGGCATTTGTGGCAAAGCACCATAGAAATTTCTAGAGGTATTGGTCATAATGTTATGTCTGTCCATTTGACTGGGAGTGACACTTGGAAAAGATGTGGAGTAGCATTCCCAGCCCCTTGCAGAAGGCCTTTCAAAACAGCTACCAACTGGACAAACCAGTCATAGAACGGTCTGAATGACAGGGTTTCTGGCACCTTTGTATGTACATAGTAGTGAAGAACTGGAAGATGGAGACAACATTGCACTTAGTTGGCCAAATAAATTGATGGGGGACCTAATCAATTATTTTCTGGATGTATAATGGCTTCTCCCCATTTGACAGATAATTTATGAGAGACCTACCAGTAGAGTGTGTCAGCCTTGAAGTTGCTGAATCCTAGCTTGTATGATATGATGAAGTCAACCCTGCCTGCCAAAAGTTCAACCTCTTCACCCTATGAATTTACTGCAGGTTATTGTGGCCTCTTCTCCATCTGTTACTCTGCCCCCTTCCCCATCTGCACTTTGCTCCCCCATATTTAGCTCTGCCCCCTACCAGTTCTGCCCCATTTACCAGCTTTGCTTCTGCTTCCTTACCCATCTGTGACTTGGCCATATCTGTATGTGTGTCTCTGACCCCTTCCACAATCAGAAGTGATGTAAATGAATGTAGGCAAATCCATTTTCAATGCCACATAATCGATCCTAAAGATGGCAAGTAAGCAGAATTTCCTTATTATAAAGCATTAGTGATTTTTCTCACTTCAATAATTACTTCTGGTGATATCAGCGCTATCCTAAGTGGTAAACACTGCCTTTTACAAAACTGCCTTGGTTTATGGAAGACTATCTAACAATAATCATGGCAGAAATTAAATAGCTGCAATACCTCAAAATCTTTTTTTTTTAAATGTTACACGTGGGGAGATCAGGGGGCATGTGGCACATGTCAGTTCTGTGTGGAGGGCATAACTTACACTTGCTCTGGGCACCTGGGTGACATGCTGATGTTGACCTGGATGGTGGTGAGAAAAGGCAGGTTGTGAAGATTTGGGGGGTCATACCTGTTTTATTTGCACTAGGCACCACAATTTTTGATTTCATGTTGTGGCCCAGGCCAAAATCTTGTCAGTCAGCAGGGAGATTCCATGTCTAAGTTTGATCTACTATGTGGGGAGAGATACTGCTTGAGATTCAAACTGCAGGTGACTATGGATCAGGAATTCCCTGCACCCTCCGTGGTTGTCGTCAAAACAGTTAGGATCCCAGACAAAAATGAGTGCAGCCAATTGTTGCTCTCAGACAAAAGAGAGTGAGTTGACTGACCACTAACTATCAGCCACAATAACAGCTTGCTTCAGCATGCCAATATCTACTGTGTGTATCTCTGAACAGAGCTATAAAGCATCACACACAGCTTTATCCATGTTGAGGCAAAAGCAAAAATGTCTCTACTCTGGTTGCTCTAACAAGAGAAACACTTGGCTGAGGTAGCTAACAGCGGCAATACGATGGAAAATCGCGGGATTGAGAAAAAATGAGGCGGGACTGGTTTCCTTAGGCCTAATTGACTTGACTTTTTCTAAGGTGCTAATTGCAGGAAGCAAAAATGAATGTGCTGTTGCCAGTATTAATGGTGCACTGCCACTATTGTCTGTAACTCATATTGGAGCGGATGCTCACATTACAGTTGTTGTGTTGACTGTGCACTGACACATGTCATCTGCAGCTGGTATTGCTGTAGATCAGGGGTGGGCAATAAATGACCCTTCCCAGCACGCCCTGCCACAGTTATAGCATGGCCAAATAGCAAAACTATGGCAGGGTATGCTGGGATGTGTAGTTCTACAACAGCTAGGAGGGCGCTTATTGCCCACCCCTGCTATAGATCCTCACAGTGAAGAGAACCATCTAGCTGGCTTTAGTCTGTTTGTGTGTCATTTCTCTCTTGCGAGATCACCAGCTCTACAGTACTATATGCCAGTGACGGTCTAGTAGTGAATCTTGGTGTATTAGGTACTAATGCCCGACAGTGGCAGCCCGACAAGGGTGAAGCTCTCGATCGTCCCTAAGGTAACCTAATTTCCCCCCTAACCCCCCCTTAGGGGTGCCTAACCCCAATGCCAGATTAAGGTCTACATGGGCCTGGAGTTGAAATTTATGAAGGGCCTATTGTGTGCGGCTGTAGGGGTGTGTGACTAGTGCTGCGGGAGTGTGACAAATGATGTGGGGGTGTGGTCTTCACAGAGGGTGTGATATTTGGAGAGGGGGTGACTAGCGCCTACCTTCAAAAACCCTCAATCTCCCTCCGCTCTTCACTTAATGTGATAGTCTACAAATTAATGTGTGTTAATGTGACTGTAATATGACAAAAAAGAAAAATGGCACTTAATGATGATGTAAATATAAAACCCCTCTATTATGTGGGTCACCTAGTGATGTCATGAATGGGAAATCCCTGTATATGCAAAAAGAGAGACCTTACCTTACTAATAGCTATAGGAATATATCTATTCAATTATGTGGTCTACCCCTGAAAATTAAAGCTGGGTACACACGTAAAGATTTTCTGTCCAACCATCCAACTAGTTGATTGGTTGGAATGAAAATCTGGTAACGTATGGGAGTAACTGATGATCAGCAATTTGCTTCTCAATGCCAGAAAACAGATGAAAATGGTCGGTCAGACAAGTTTGTTAAATGTTTGATCTAAACAATTTGTTCAAACAACAGTTTTTGTCCATTTTCCGGCGTTTGGGAGCAAATTGCTTTCATACCTTAACAGATTTTCATTACAAACAATCAACTAGTTGGATTTCACTCGCTCCGGGGGCTCGCTACAAGACGGGGCGGCTGTCCATGGTGATCGACAGCTCGCCTCATTTTGTAGGCGGGTAGCGGGGGTGGCTGGACAAACGGAGGCATTCCCGAATATATATTAGGGGTGTGCACCGGCCACTTTTCGTGTTTTGGTTTTGGATCTGGATCTTTCTTCGTGTTTTGGATCTGGATTGGTTTTGCCAAAACCACCCTTCCGTGTTTTGGGTTCTGGGTTTTGTGTGTTGGATCTGTATTTTTTTGAAAAAAAGAATAAAAACAGCTAAAATCACAGAATTTGTAGGTTTTTCTGCTCCTATGCTATTATTAACCTCAATAACCTTAATTTCCACTCATTTCCAGTCTATTCTGAACACCTCACAATAGTGTTTTTATATCAAAAAGGTTGCACCGAGGTAGCTGGATGACTATGCTAAGAGATACGAGTGGGCGGCACAAACACGTGGTCCATCTAGGAGTGACACTGCAATGGCAGACAGGATGGCAGTTTGAAAAACTAGGCCCCAAACAGTACATAATTGAAAGAATAAAAAAGAGGTGCAAGATGGAATTGTCCTTGGGCCCTCCCACCCACCCTTATGTTGTATAAACAGGACATGCACACTTTAACAAACCAAACATTTCAGCGCCAGGGTCTGCCACACGACTGTGGCTGAAATGATTGGTTCGTTTGGGCCCCCACAAAACAAGCTGGCAATTAATCTGTCCCTGCACAAACTGGCTCTACGGAGGCAAGATGTCGTCTTCATCCTCCTCATCCACCGATTCCTCACCCTCTTCAGTGTTGTGTACATCCTCATCCTCACAGAGTATTAATTCGTCCCCGCTGGAATCCACAACCACAGGTCCCTCTGTACGTTCTGGAGGCTGGTCTCCCTGGAAGAGTTGATAATTCATTTTATGAACATCATCTTCTCCACACTGTGTGGAAGCAACCTCCTACGCCTTTCGCTGACAAGGTTCCAGGCTGCACTAAACACTCTTTCGGAGTACACACTGGAGGGGGGGCAACTCAGGTAAAATAGAGCCAGTTTGTACAGGGACCTCCAAATTGCTTCTTTTTCCTGCCAGTACAGGTACGGACTGTCTGACATGCCTACTTGGATGCTGTCACCGATGTAATCCTTTAACAGACAGACGCACGCTTGTCGCTGCTGCTTTGAGGATGCAGGTGGAATCTAGACGGGATTTGGAACCGGGGACAAACTACCTCCATCAATTGTCTAAATCCCACTGCACTAATGGCGGATACCGGACGCACGTCTAACACCAACATAGCAGTCAAGGCCTCAGTTATATGTTTTGCTTCAGAATGACTGCTGTCGTACCTCATCCTCATCGCTAGGGACTGTTGGAGGGTCAATTGTTTAGTAAAAGTAGTGGTGTTCCTACTTCCTCTCTGGCATGATGAACGACTCCCAGCAGCAGCAACAGCACTAGGAGGAAGTGGTTCTTGATCTTTCCCTATTTTATTTTTATCGGAGAAAGTTTGGTCCTCCATTTATGTTATATATATATATATACGTGCGGCTAAGGCGCACACAAACACAGAAAATATTTTTTTATTTTTGCTGGAGAGTAGTGCACTTTAAGGGTTACACCACCCTTTAAGAAATGAGCCAGCCGGCTCTTTACTTAAGGGACACAGGCGCACGCTTGGCGCTGCTCCTTTGTTGATGCACGTGCAGCCACAGAGCACACAATTCACAAACACAGAAAATAATTTTTTTTTTGGTTTGGACTGGAGTGTACTTTGGGGGTTACAGCACCCTTTAACGGTCAAGCTAGCCGGCCCTTTACTTATGACACAGGCGCACGCTTGGCACTACGTTGTTGATGCACGTGCGGCTACTGCGCACACAATTCACAAACACAGAAAATATTTTTTTATTTTGTTTGGAGTGTACTTTGGGGGTTACAGCAGCCTTTAACGGTCAAGCTAGCCGGCCCTTTACTTATGACACAGGCGCACGCTTGGCACTACTTTGTTGAAGCACGTGCGGCTACTGCGCACACAATTCACAAACACAGAAAATATTTTTTTTTTTGCACTTGGGGGGAGCACCCCTGATGGACAGAGAACCCCCTGAACAACACTACAGCTCCCCTTTAGGACTGGGACTCTGCACAGGACTTTGGAGTGGACACCTATGGACAACTGACTTCACAACACAGTCCAGCCAGCCCCTATGGACTTTGGAGGAGTGGACACAGCCCCTATGGACAACAGCAGCACAGCGCAGCACAGCACAACACTACACTGCACTGCACTACACTACACAGCCCAGCCAGCCCTAACTCCCACCCTCCCTCTTCACTGTCCACAGCCGAATGAGAAAATGGCGCCGACGCGGGTACCTTATATAGGATCCAAAACCTGCGAGACCCGGAAGGCGGGATGATGACGTTTTGCCTCGATTTCAGATCCGAGTCAGGCGGGAAAAGTCGAGCCTGACTCGGAACGGCCTCGGATCGGGGGGGTTCGGATTTCAGAAATCCGAACCCGCTCACCCCTAATATATATATATATATATACACACATACATCTTGTCAGTACCTGCAAGCTGATTATCAGCAGTACTGCAGCAGCCAGCAAGACTTATGAGGCTTCTGTTCTGTGTACCCGATCACCAGCAGCCAGCAGGACCGACTAACCAAGTCTGACATAACACTTCAGAGGGACAGTCCCTGGCCGTCGAGCAGCCCTCACAGATCACCGATAGTACGTGGCCGACTTCTTCTTTCTGGGCACCGCCGCGGACTGTACACAGGGTGGAACCTAAGTGATGTCACACGTCGTGACGTCACAAGGCGCGGGACTCTGTATTATGTGCAGGGAAGGCTAGTGAAGCCTTTCTCTGCGCCGCAATGTATTCAATTATTTTCAGTATTTGATCCCGGGGCGGGAAGGGGAATGGCGGCTTGCGGTTGGGGGGGAGGAGGAAAAAAAATTCCTGTCTACAGCAGAACGGAAGATGCTGTAGGCCCATTTTAATGAGGGGCCAGGAGCTGAAGCTCCATCCGCCCCATTGTTAATCCGGCCCTGCCTAACCCTAACCTCCCCCCAAGTGCCTAGGCACCCTCTAAGTGCCTAAACCTAACCCCACCTTCCCCGAAGCCTAACCCTAAGTCCCCCGGTGGGGTGCCTAACCATAACCTCTCCCCGGGGGTGCCTAAACCTAATCCCCCCTTCCCCTAGCCTAAACCTAACCCTCCCGGGGGGGTGCCTAACCCTAAGTCCCCTGGGGAGCCCTAAACCTAACCCTCCCCCCCCCCCGCGGCTGTCCGCACCCGGCGCCCAGCTTACCTTCGTTCGGTATGCCAGGTGTCGGTCTTCCGGCATATGGTTAATGACAGGCGTCATTAGTACCACGCCGGAATTAGAAAGTCTGGAAGCCGGCGGTCGGCATTTAGACCGTCGGCTTCCAGACTACATCTCGAGTGCCAAGTTTTGCAGGCTTACTGTGGTTCACCAGTATCAACTCCTGTGAAAGGACAACAGAGATATCTGGGGGCCTCAGACTACTGGGCATGCCCTCTAAATTGGGTATATTTTCTAATCACCATGGTGATCTGCAGACTGGATTTTGTCAAATCCTGGGTAAAGGATTAAACAGGAGATGTGTGATGTGAGACAGTACTGGTCAAGGAAAGGAAGTATAACATTTTTCCTTTTGAATGACCTTTGGATGTGATGCCAATATAATTTTGTTTCACTTGTTCACAACATCTGCTCCTTTCGATCCAATATGCAGACCTATTCAAAGCCTTTACAGAGGTCTACAAACCTTTCTATTTAAGTGTATATTGATGTGGGCCAATTGCACTGACTTATGTTCAGAGTGTCAATTGAAAAGCAATAAATTGCAGCCAAGTTGCATTTGATGATCCGATCTAAGATCTTCTCAACTTACAGAATTTTCTGATTGCATCCTCTGAAGAATTGTTTTTCAAACTCGTGGAAACCTGGATGTTTGCTGTATTAAAGATACTAATTTTTTAGGCTGCTTTAAAACAAGAGTGCAGCAAATACTGTAAGACTGTGTAACGCAGGTTCTTTCCCCAAAAAACACTTACCTGATGAGCAGGCCCTATTGACTGGCTTTAGAAAAATTCCACCAAAACTTTTACACTTGGTAGAGTTCAATTGTTTAAAGTAAGAACAAATAACAGATGTGTCCTGCTACATCTACATAGGTGGTGTAACCCCAAGGTTCTGTACTTGGACCAGTGCTTTTTAATATCTTTGTTGGTGACATTGCAAATGGTATTAAAGGGAAAGTATGCCTTTTTGCAGATTACACAAAAATATGCAACAAGGTAGACACACCAGGAGGGGTAAGAGAAATGAAGAAGGATCTAGGTAGACTAGAGGAATGGTCAATAACATGGCAACTACAGTTTAATGCTAAAAAATGCAAAAGCTAAATATAGTATTGAGGGTGCTCGAATGGAAACTACAGAGGAAGAAAGGGATCTACGAGTCACTATTTCGGGTGACTTAAAGACAGGTAAGCATTGTAACAAAGCAATGAGAAAGGCAAGTCAGATGCTTGGTTGCATAGGGAGAGGAATACAGAGGAGTAATGTGGAAAAGTGTGCATGTCGTAGCACGCCCCCCCTGTACTGAACTGTGCCAGTGGGGTATGGCCAGCCTGTGGGGGTATACTGAAGTGAAGAGAAAAACAGTAAACAGTGACAGTGTCGCGCTGGGCATTGAGGTCCCATTGGGGGAAAAGAATGCTTCGGTGAGTAGCTCCTTTGGCACTGCTTTATGTATGTATATCACCTAGGATCAGACTTTTGCTCCTTTGAATCATTATTAGTCAATAGAGGAGATTGTATTATATATTCTGATCATTTAACTTATATTGACAGAATACATGTGCTAGAGTGAGATTCCACAGGGTGCACAGCTTATTACTGCAATTACTGCCCCAAGCAGCTTTCACTGGAGTGGGAACACCTATAGGAAGCTCCATTCTCAGCTATGCTCCTACTTTGAAAATTTACATTGCACCTATATTAATGTAAGTACTACAGTACTAATCATGCTCTGCCTAACACCATTATTATTATTTCAGGCCTCCTAATATTTTTCTTTCAAATAGACCTTCAAATAACACTGTGTGGTCATGCCTGGGAACACCTCCATTACTTTAAATAGCAAAGCAGTGACTCTTTTTAAACTCATACTTTATAATTGAAGTTTAGGATTTTACCTAAAATGTGTAACTATTAAGTCAATTGAAGCACAATGAATGAATGATTGAATGAATGAATGAATGAATGAATGAGGAGAGAAGGAGGGAGGCGATCAAAAAGGAGAGGGGAGAGGAAAGTGCTGATCTGATAGGGGAGGTGACAGAGGCCAGTAAGAAAGGAGAGGGGAAGAGCAAAGCCAAGCAGAGAGGGCCAGTGACAGAAGCCAGTAAGAAAAGGAGAGGGGCAAAGAGTTGATCAGAGAGGGGTGGTGACAGAAGCCAATAAGAAAGGAGTGGACAGGGGCAAAGAGCCGATCACAGGGTAGAGAGGGGAGGGAATTAAAGAGGTGAGAAGTGAATGTAATCAATCTGACAGGAAAGGGGAGGTGACAGAAGATGATCACAGAGGAGGGAGGGCCGGAGGGGAGGCAATCTGGGCAGCTAGAGTGAGCATTAAATGTAGAAATGGATCTCAGATCCATAACTTATTTAGTATATAGAGCAAACAAACTGAGATAAAACTAACAGGTGGTCGTCATACTGTGCAGCACCCCATGAATTCCGGAACCCTGGATGGTGCCCTCTGTCCATTTTGGCGCACAGAGCTCATGCTCCACTGGAACCACCCTCGCTACACCCCTGACTGAATAGGTAATTGGTACGGCCTCATCTAGAATATTGTGTTCAGTTCTGAAGGCCACATTTCCAGAAGGATATAAATACATTAGAGACTGTACAAAGAAGGGCAACTAAAATGGTGCATGGCCTACATCACAAAACTTACCAGGAAAGACTTAAGGTGCCCATAGACGGTGCGATATAGCAGCCGATCCAATGGATTGGTACGATATCGCTGCTATATCGACCATTGGGCTTGCGACGAGACCCTTGCGGTAGGGTCTTGTTTCCGCAAACCCCAGTGGACTTCCTGCTCTAATAGAACAGGAAGTCCACCTACTGACATCACGAGAGATGTCAATAGGGCCGCCCACAAACGGCAGGCGTTCCTGCAGGAACGCCTCCATTTGCCCAGCCACCCCCCCGCCCTGCCTTCAACATCGACATACGCTCCTTTTGGATGTGAGCACCGGAGCGAGTGCTTTTTGTGCTCGCTCCGGGGCTACCGCACGTGCACACTGCCTAGCAATCGACCCACTTGCGAGCGCATAGCACTTGCGAGCGGGTCTGAATCAGGCCCAGTGCACGCTCCTGTGGGGTCATACATCGCACCTCCAGATCTTACTGCATGTTCACTTGATCTGGGGATGCGATGTACGATCCCATGCAGCGCTATTGGGGTGGGAGGAGAGGGGGCGGCATATTGGGTGGTCGGGCAGCGGATCGCTCCATATGTGGGGAGCACCCAATATGTCAGCCGTCGGATCGCAAGTCGCAGCGCATGGTGCCTATTGCACCATGTATGGGCACTTTAAGAGATCTCAATATGTATAGTCTGCAACAGAGAAGGGAAAGGGGGGACATGATAGAAACTTTCAAATATATCATGAGTTTTAACAAGGTGCAGGAGGGAGACATTTTTCAAAATAAGAGAAGTATTAAAACACCAGGACATGCACTGAGCCTGGAGGGAGGGAGCGAGGTTCTGAGGAAATCTGAGGAAAAATTACTTCACGGAAAGGGTAGTAGATAAGTGGAATAGCCTCCCAACAGAGGTGGTAGAGGCTAATACAGTAGAACAATTCAAACATGCACTCACTCCAATCGCACCATGCATTCCTATGGAGGCACGGGTGCAAGAGCAGTACGCGTATCCGCTCGCGTACGCATGCCTCCTGCCACGCGTGGCGCGATTTGCTATGTATGTAGCAAAGATGTAGAAGGACACATCTGTATCAGGTGGACATTACATATGACTTCAAAGGTTCCCCTGTGCTTTTCGCAATATTTCTAACACTCAAACACTTTACTAAAGTGCGGTTATACCGAAGTGCATGTTTTTTTTACTGTTTTTAGGTGTGTCTTGTAAGCAGTGATTTTTAGTAAAGGCCAGACTGCACATCAGTCACAATATTTTAAACCACCGGATATGAAATATCTATTCCAATTATAAGCATAAAAAGAATACAAATCATGCTATGTATCAAGCTGCAGTTTACAAAGCCGCATGTCAAACCGCCAGAAAAAAGGCAGATTTTTTAGAGGTAATTTTGATATGTGAGATTGCTCAAGTCACATGCCATTGAACTTGGCACTTCGAATCCCTCTCATGCCAGAGCATACAAATATCTCACCTGAACTGCAGGAAGCTCCTGGCTCTTTATGAGCAGGTGAGGTATGATTTAGAGCAGGGGTTCCCAACCACGGTCCTCAAGGCACACTAACAGTCCAGGTTTTAAGGATAGCCATAGTTGAGCACAGGTGACTTAATTAGTACCTCAGTTATCTTGATTTAACCAATTGTGCTTAAGCATGGATATTACTAAAACCAGGACTGTTAGTGTGCCTGAGGACTGAAGTTGGGAATCACTGATTTAGAGCATGTAACGGCACACTTCAATGCAATTTCTACACAGCAGAAATTATGTGCCTCATAGCCACAGAATCACTACAATCTGTGGTGAAATTTCCATAGCACTTTCCTCAAGTGTTAAGTGCATTAAAAAGGCTGTTGCATACATATATCTGGTCCCTAGCCAGGAGGCACAATGGCATGAGCTAAAGTTAACTTTCTACAATATGTTTGAGCTCCTGCATTCCAGGACTGACTGTGACGGGTTCCCTGTCCTGAAAGCAATATGAATAATACACAGGTACTGTATGGAAGCAGGTCAGAAAAAATAAAATTCAGCAAAACTTCATATGTAAGTGTTCCCTAAAAACTATTTACTTTTTGCCAGTGCTATAAAGAAATACATCAAAATATAATATTATCACATATTAAATCATAGTTGCCTACCTTTTCATTGTCCTCCCTGGCAGAAGCTTGGGGAGGACAAGCAGATGGGCTGTGATGGGGGCGGGGCCTGATGGGTCATGTCATTAAGCCCCACCCCCTTCACGGCAAATTGCCACAATTGGCCTAAATTTAAATAGGGGGCGGGGCTAAATGACACGATTCATTCAGAATCGCGTCATTAAGCCCTGCCCCGTACTTGGGGACCCGCGATTGCCGCAGATATTCTCCCCATTCTGCCCACTTCAATAGGAAGTGGGCAGAATGCGGGAGAAATGCTTACCCTCCCGGGGGTGTGGGGGGTTACCCGAAAAATCGGGAGCCTCCCGCGAAAACCGGGAGGGAAGGCAAGTATGTATTAAATGTAACACCCCCTAGGGAATGGTATTTGTAAATATACCCCTCTCAGTGTTAAAGCTTGCTTCCTGTTGTAGATATTACATTCCTGTAACCCTGGGGATCGGTTTTCAGGTAAAGGAGGGTCTGGAGAGATAGACACGCAGGGGTGGGAAGACTGGGTGTGTAGCAGGCAGATTAGGGAAAGGATGGGGGAGTAAGAACAAAGGGATTGAGAAGAAGAATTTGGGAGAAAGCAGACATCTTTCGGGCGAGTCAGAGCTGGAAGCAGGAATGTAGCCCTCGTGCTCCCCTGGCGGGGGAGAGATTGGCGGGGCCGTGGTGGCTAAAGGAGAGAGAGGTCTGGAGTGAGACCACTGAGATAAAGTCTGTGAGAGACCAGAGAGAAAGAGCTGGAAGGCTGCAGTGTGAGCAGCCCAGTGAAGTTTTTAGCACCCACGAGAGGGGTAAGAGATGTCAGTATATGTGTTGTGGGGGGCATACACTACAAGATCTGAAAACGACTGCACGATTACGACATTGTAATCGTGCAGTCGTTTGTCAGTCGTGTGATGTGCCTGCACTGAACGAGCAGACGTTCAGTGTAGGGTCATCCATCATATGGAAACATGCTGAGCCTGACGATATCGTCGGGTTGACCAGCATGTTTGCACGATGATAGATGTCTAAAAGATGTCTAAAAGATGTCTAAAAGACCAAATTTTCAAACGATGTTCAAACGATGTTCAAACGATGTTCGAACGATTATCGGACTATTATCGAACGATTTTATCGTTATCGTTCAATCGTTCAACTTTATCGTCTAGTGGATACCCCCCTTTGGAGAGATGGGGAAGAGGAATTTCCCAGGAGCTTTACTGTTGGGGGACTAGAGGAGTCCCTTATGCATAAAAGCCCCCAGCAGCCATTAAAAGGGGGGGTCACTGTGTTAGCAGTGTGGCTATAGGAGCCATTCCTGTAGGATAGGGATGGGCGGCAGCTGAGAGTTTGATAGCTGCAATAGAAAAGTCTGTATATTGCTGTCCCATCTGAAAGAGAAGGGGACCAGAGAGAGGCAGACTGGGTATGAGACACTCTGTATGTTGTCTTAGAAGACACAAAGGAGAGGCAGAGTGCGAATGAAGTTGAGATGTGTACGAAGCTGTGGAACTACAGGCACCAGCCAGCGAAGGGCTAGGTGGACCTGCACATATGAAGTGGAGAACTACAGGCCCCAGCCAGCATAGGGCCAGGTGGACATGCATGTATGAAGTGGAGAACTACAGGCACCAGCCAGCGAAGGGCTAGGTGGACCTGCACTTATGAAGTGAAGAACTACAGGCCCCAGTCAGCAAAGGGCCAGGTGGACCTGTGTGTGTAGAATGCAAAGCATTCATTGTAACTGTGCTTAAAGACTGTGCTGGTGAAGAAGAGTGTGATGTAATGTAACCATATCCATAAGATTGTCCTACACCATCTGACATGCCAAGTATATGAGCTGGAGAGAGAGAGGGAAGCTGCTGTAACCATATTCTTGTCCTTTAAAGTCATGTGCAGGAGGAGAGAAATAAAGTGGTATATTTTTATAAGAGAAGGTCTGGCGCCCAAGTTATTCAAAAGAACTGTTGCTGCATATGTCTATCTGTACCTGTATCTATATGTGTGACTGTTATAAAGCCTGCATGGGCAGGGACCCCCTTCTCAGGTATTGCCCACACCCTGGAGAGCTAGCCTGAGGCAATAGGAGGTGTATCACTCAAAATGCACCTATGTACCACACCGCACATTGAAGGGGGGTTACATAAATATATATTTTTTACTCTACTGTAGTCTCTTTTTCTGCCATCCCTGGTGAAGACACTTCACCTTTGTGGGGTAGACAACAGATGCCAATTGTGTGCTGCCAGCATTACACTCAGTGGAAGCAGACACGAGAGGCAGGGACGTATTTATAATGGGTGCAAGGTGTGCGGTGCACATGGGACCCTGGGTCCAGGCGAGGCCCGCACCACACACTCTGCACCCATATTATACTTATCACTCCAGAGTCCCATGTCGGCGCCGGTGTCAGTGTTGTAAAAAAAACACCTGGAAAATGGCCACCGCGGCCACTTTCCAGGCGTTTTGCACATGCGCAGTATGGAAAACACAAGGAAAATGGCCGCCACCTGTCCTGTTTCTGCAACATGTCAAGATGATGGTCCTATACATGTAAACATATGTGTAAGGATTTCTTGTTTGGTCACATGTTGATGTCAGTGGGCTCACTAGCTGCCACCTCATCTGAGCTTGGAGGTTGGAATTGCCAGAGGTTATCTGCATGACTCTTCAATCAAACATGAAAAAATAACAATAGTATTGTGGAATGAGATTGAAATACTGGCGGCTCAACAGTCCGACAGCTTGAGATCCCGACGGGCGTTGTAAGTACCCTCACAGCCGTCACAGGATGATCGGGATGGCGGGGGTCGGTCTTCCGGCATTCTTATTAAGATAGGCGTCAGCATTTCGACACCTATCTTAAGTCCCTTGTCGGGCAGGTCCGGTTGGGAATTAGGGCTTCATTCAGAGGCGGCCGTACGGTCTACGACCGCACGGCCGCCTCGATGTTTTTCCAGTGTGCATGCGCACGAGGGAGCCGGCTCCATCGTGCGCATGCGTGAAACCCGCTACGACCGACAGCGCCGGTCGTAGCGGGTCTCTTTCCAAAGGGGGCAAGCTGTCGATGTTGATTGACAGCTCGTCCCGTTTGGAAGGCGGGCCGGGGGGTGGCAGCTCAAACGGAGGCGTTCCCATGGGAACGCCTGCCATTTGGGGGAGGCCCCACTGACATCACTAGTGATGTCAGTGGAGAGCTTCCGGCTCTGACAAAGCCAGAAGCTCTCTGGGGCTTACGACAAGTGAGACCCTACCCTAGGGTCTCGTCATAAGCCCTGATGGTCGCGATGGTCTATGACCATCGTGACCATCACCCTAGCGGTCGTTAGAGCTGTGGGTGTAAACCCACAGCCTAACGACCGAAACAGAGGCGGGCGGTCAGGATGCAAGCGGCCGCTCAGTTTCTGAGCGACCGCTTGCATCCTCCGACCGCCTCTGAATGAGGGCCTTAGACTGGCGACATTGCGTCTACCGGAATATTAACTACATCCCATTATTATTTTATAAAGATTGTGATCAAGGGACACTTTGTAGTGAAAACATGTCAAACACATTCATGTATTGATTTTAACCCATTTATGTATTATTTGTGTATTATTATTATTTAAAAAAAAAACAGCAAAAACAAACAAAACATACAAAACACACACGCATGTATAAAATTATAGCTATTACCTACCTATTGCTCTGCTGGAGGCCTATCTCTGTTATGCACATTATGCATTTAAAAAAAAACTCCACTGGCAGAATAAGCGGCAGCAGAGCCATAACATACAAAGCAGAGAACATCGCAGTGGCCGCCGAATAATACAGAGAGCATTGCAGTGACCACCAGATAATACAGGGAGCGTTGCAGTGACCACCAGATAATACAGATAGTGTTGCAGTGACCACCATATAATACAAAGAACATCACAGTGACTGACAGAAAGTAGAGCATTTTGTGATGGCGATAATATATTTCCTCATAAATGGACACCCATAAAAATCATTAACTGCTTCAATATCATCATAATTATCACCTTTACAATAATTAACTCCCTCATTTTCATCTAAATTAACACCCATATAATTAATTCCTTCATATGTGTTTACCTGCTAATTACCTCCCTTTAGTCTCATCAAGTCAACCCTTTCATCACAATTAACTACTTTAGCAGCAAGCACCCCATAATAACATGCAATAATCAAAATTAATTTTGTTATTCTTAATATTACTTCCCACAACTATACCTCCCTCCAGCCCCACTTACCTGCTGCTGATCTTCTCTGTGTAGCTGCCACAGGCCTTTATTCACTAAGTCTTGGAGAGAGATAAAGTGGAGATAGATAAAGTGCCAACCAATTAGCTCCTAACTGTTACTTTACAGGCTGTGTTTTAGGAGCTGATTGGTTGTTACTTTATCTCTCTCCACTTTATCTCTCTCCAAGACTTAAGCCGCGTATCCACTACGCGGTATATGAACGATTGAACGATAACGACATCGTTATTGTTCAATCGTCCGCAATATTGTATAATGGATATGCCGTCAACGACCAATGATGCACGCTCCCGCTGGTCGTTGACGCTGACGCTCATCGCCCGTACCTGCTGTCCAGATTCGGGGATGAGGGAAGGTGCCAGCACTGAACGATATATTGTTCAGTGGGTCTACTGCACAATATAATGAACGATTGAATGACAATGATATCGTTATCGTTCAATCGATTATTATATCGTGTAGTGGATACGCGGCTTTAGTCAATAGACCCCACAGTGTGCAGCCAACAGTTAGATGCAGCTAACTGAAACCTGGCCCCAGCTCTGGGTATGGCTGCTCTGCCCCATGTCACACTGAGCTGAACCAGTCAGAGAGCTGTGGGCGGGTCTCATTAACAGTGAGCCAAGATTGACAATATAAAAGTGACTGGTCCATAGAAACAGACCGGACCAGCCACTAACAAATGTTAATAGCAGGTGCAGGCAAGCATAAGCTATGGCCACAGGGCCTGTGGCAAAGTTTCCGTGCACCCTAGGCAAAATGTCAGCCGACTGCCCCCCCCCAATCCAGTCTCAGCCAGATATGCACACTGTTCCCATTATTCCAACACTGAAATATAAGGAACTTATGTGCTGTTACTACCTCACGTTATGTGTGAGCCGGGTGTGTGCTCTCCTGTGCTGCTGTACTACCACAGCCTGCACCCTGACTATCTACACCCCGGCACTCTCCTCCATCAGTCCCCTCTTACAGTCTCACTACTAGTTGCTCCCAGAGCTAGATTAAGGCATTGGGAGTGTCGGGGAACTGGGGGGACTCTAAAGTGCACCTTTTGGGACACAGGGATCATGTTGTCATGCACAAGCCTTTGGTGCGCACATGGGCATGGCCACACATCACATCCCTATTTTATGTCACACTGGAGGGGTGTAAATCGCTTCCCCAGCCTTGAAGACCTCCCTACCTTTCCCTCCGGAATGCAGTACAGTCCCACCAAATTTGGGGTGATTGAGGGGGTATGCATACATACATACATACTTACTTACTGTAGGGCGGGATGTATCAAGCATGGCCTTTTGTATGTGATGCATCCCGACACTTACCGTATGCAGTGGCGTTTATTAACACCGTATGCATGAAGATTTGCGATTATTTACGCAAAGGACAGAGTCCTACTACACATGCGTGGCCGGGGGACCTGGGAGGGATCTTATTGGATACCTTTTGGGAAGTTATGTGAAAAGAAGCCCATAGGCTTCTACAGGCAACGTCATCTATAGAAGTCGTTGCCTATCTGGTACAAGCACTGGAAAGTTTTGCTTTCCGGAGCTTAATACATACTGTATGAGGAATGTGGTCAAACATCTAAAAACAGCAGTTTTCAGAGTTTTGACTGCATATTGTCCATAGTAACACACATATACTAGGGGTGTGCACCGGCCACTTTTCGTGTTTTGGTTTTGGATCTGGATCTTTCTTCGTGTTTTGGATCTGGATTGGTTTTGCCAAAACCACCCTTCCGTGTTTTGGGTTCTGGGTTTTGTGTTTTGGATCTGTATTTTTTTTTAACAAAAGAATAAAAACAGCTAAAATCACAGAATCCTCAATAACCTTAATTTCCACTCATTTCCAGTCTATTCTGAACACCTCACACCTCACAATAGTGTTTTTATGTCCAAAAGGCTATGCTAAGCGACATGAGTGGGCGGCACAAACACGTGGCCCATCTAGGAGTGGCACTGCAGTGGCAGACAGGATGGCAGTTTGAAAAACTAGGCCCCAAACAGTACATAATGCAAAGAAAAAAAGAGGTGCAAGATGGAATTGTCCTTGGGCTCTCCTACCCACCCTTATGTTGTATAAACAGGACATGCACACTTTAACAAACCAATCATTTCAGCGCCAGGGTCTGCCACACGACTGTGGCTGAAATGATTGGTTCGTTTGGGCCCCCACAAAACAAGCTGGCAATTAATCTGTCCCTGCACAAAGTGGCTCTACGGAGGCAAGATGTCGTCCTCATCCTCCTCATCCACCGATTCCTCACCCTCTTCAGTGTTGTGTACGTCCTCCTCCGCACAGACTATTAACTCGTCCCCGGTGGAATCCACCACCACAGGTCCCTCTGTAGTTCTGGAGGCTGGTCTCCCTGGAAGTGTTGATAATTCATTTTTATGAACATCATCTTCTCCACATTTTGTGGAAGCAACCTCCTACGCCTTTCGCTGACAAGGTTCCCGGCTGCACTAAAAACTCTTTCGGAGTACACACTGGAGGGGGAGCAACTCAGGAAAAATAGAGCCAGTTTGTACAGGGGCCTCCAAATTGCCTCTTTTTCCTGCCAGTACAGGTACGGACTGTCTGACATGCCTACTTGGATGCTGTCACCGATGTAATCCTCCACCATTCTGTCAATGGTGACAGTATCATATGCAGTGACAGTAGACATGTCAGAAATTGTTGCCAGGTCCTTCAGTCCGGACGAGATGTCCAAACTTGGTCCTGCCTGCCCTGCATCACTGCCAGCGGGTTGCTTAGGATACCTACGTTTTTTCCTGGCAGCCCCAGTTGCGGGAGAAAATGAAGAAGGAGCTGTTGACGTGTCACGTTCCACTTCAGCTGACAGTGTTTTCAACAGCAGGTCTTTGCACCTCTGCAGGCTTGTGTCGGCCGGAAAGAGAGACACCACATAGGCTTTAAACCTAGGATCGAGCACGGTGGCCAAAATGTAGTGGTCTGATTTCAACAGATTGACCACCCTGGAATCCTGGCAAAGCGAATGAAGGGCTTCATCCACAAGTCCCACATGCTGAGCGGAATCGCTCCATCTTAGCTCCTCCTTCACTTTCTCCAGCTGCTTCTGCAAAAGCCTGATGAGGGGAATGACCTGACTCAAGCTGGCAGTGTCTGAATTAACTTCACGTGTAGCAAGTTCGAAGGGCTGGAGAACCTTGCACAACACGGAAATCATTCTCCACTGCACTTGAGTCAGGTGCACACCCCCTCCTTTGCCTATGTCATAGGTGGATGTATAGGCTTGAATTGCCTTTTGCTTCTCCTCCATCTTCTGAAGCATATAGAGGGTTCAGTTCCACCGCATCACAACCTCTTGCTTCAGGTAATGGCGGGGCAGGTTCAAGAGTGTTTGCTGGCGCTCCAGTCTTTGGCACGCAGTCGCTGAATGGCGAAAGTGGGCAGAAATTTTTCGGGCCACCCAAAGCGTCTCCTGCACGCCCCTGTCGCTTTTCAGAAAATTCTGCACCACCAAGTTTATTGTGTGAGCAAAACATGGGACGTGCTGGAATTTGCCCAGATGTAATGCCCGCACATTATTGGTGGAGTTGTCAGATATCACAAATCCCCAGGAGAGTCTAAGTGGGGTAAGCCACTGGGCGATGATTTCCCTCAGTTTCTCTAAGAGGTTGTCGCTGGTGTGTCTCTTACTGAAACCGGTGATACACAGCGTAGCCTGCCTTGGAATGAGCTGGCGTTTCTGAGATGCTGCTACTGGTGACGCTGCTGTTGTTGCTGCGTAAGGTGATACATCTACATAGTGGGCTGTCACAGTCATATAGTCCTTAGTCTGCCCTGTTCCACTTGTCCACATGTCCATGGTTAAGTGGACATTGGGTACATCCGCATTTTTCAGGCCACCGAGGACACTTTTTCTGACGTTTCTGTACAGTCTCGGTATCGCCTGCCTAGTGAAGTGGAATCTAGACGGGATTTGGAACCGGGGACACACTACCTCCAGCAATTGTCTAAATCCCACTGCACTAATGGCAGATACCGGATGCACGTCTAACACCAATATAGCAGTCAAGGCCTCAGTTATACGTTTTGCTTCAGGATCACTGCTGTCATACTTCATCCTCCTCGCTAAGGACTGTTGGAGGGTCAATTGTTTAGTAAAAGTAGTGGTGTTCCTACTTCCTCTCTGGGATGATGAACGACTCCCAGCAGCAGCAACAGCAGCAGTGGCAGCAGGAGGCGTAGCAATGCAGGATCCTCCGGAGGAATCCCGGATAGGAGAGTCAGTCATGCCAGTGACATGGCTTGCAGGACTACTTCTGATCCTGACTAAGGAGGAAATTGACGAGGAGGGAGTTGACGGTGTGGTATGCAGGCACTTGGATACAACAGGACAACGGGATTTAGGTGTCCCTGGACTGCTTACGGTCTTAGCCAAAGTTTCTGAACTTGACAGTAACTTTTTATGAACGTGCTGCAGGTGCCGTATAAGGGAGGATGTTCCTAGGTGGTTAACGTCCCTACCCCTACTTATTTCACCTTTACATATGGTACATATGGCAAGACAGTTGTTGTCCGGATTTGGATAGAAATATTGCCAGACCAAAGAGGTGGAATGTTTGGTCTTCTGCCCAGGCATGACCGTGATGGGCTTTTTCATCCCACGGACAACAACTGTCTCCCCCGGAGCCTGATTTAAACAAACCACATCACCATCATAATCCTCCACGCCAACTTCCTCCTCAGCGCCAGTTACACCAGTATCCTCATCCTGTTGTACTTCAACAGTGACATCTTCAATTTACATATCAGCAAGTGGACTGTGGGTGCTCATCAACGTCAACATCAACGTCGTCTGCCAAGGCCGATGCCCAATGTCATAGTGGAGGGCACATACAATCCCAAATGACAAAGTTCAGGAAAATGACCTTGAAAACAACATTTAAATCATCTGAGGAGAAACGTAAACTTGCCAATATGCCATTTACGACACAGAGTGGCAAGGAATGGCTAAGGTCTTTCCCTATGTTCATGACTAGTGGTTCAGCTTCACATGACGATGGAAGCCCTCCTCCCGCTAAAAAAATCAAACGAGTTAAGCTGGCAAAAGCACAGCGAAGAACTGTGCATTCTAAGAAGATATCACAAATCCCCAAGGAGAGTCCAAGTGTGGTGGCGGTTGCGATGCCTGACCTTCCCAGCACTGGACGGGAAGAGGTGGCTCTTTCCACCATTTGCACGCCCCCTGCAAGTGCTGAAAGGAGCACCCACAGTCCACTTGCTGATATGCAAATTGAAGATGTCACTGTTGAAGTACAACAGGATGGGGATACTGTTACTGAGGAGGAAGTTGGCGTGGAGGATTCTGATGGTGATGTGGTATGTTTAAATCAGGCTCCGGGGGAGACAGTTGTGGTCCGTGGGATGAAAAAGCCCATCACAGTCATGCCTGGGCAGAAGACCAAACATTCCACCTCTTTGGTCTGGCAATATTTCTATCCAAATCTGGACAGCTGTCTTGCCATATGTACCATATGTAAAGGTGAAATAAGTAGGGGTAGGGACGTTAACCACCTAGGAACATCCTCCCTTATACGGCACCTGCAGTGTGTTCATAAATAGTTACTGTCAAGTTCAGAAACTTTGGCTAAGACCGTAAGCAGTCCAGGGACACCTAAATCCCGTTGTCCTGTTGTATCCAAGTGCCTGCAAACCACACCGTCAACTCCCTCCTCGTCAATTTCCTCCTTAGTCAGGATCGGAAGTAGTCCTGCAAGCCATGTCACTGGCATGACTGACTCTCCTATCCGGGATTCCTCCGGAGAATCCTGCATTGCTACGACTACTGCTGCTGCTGCTGCTGTTGCTGCTGCTGGGAATCGTTCATCATCCCAGAGAGGAAGTAGGAACACCACTACTTTTACTAAACAATTGACCCTCCAACAGTCCTTAGCGAGGAGGATGAAGTACGACAGCAGTCATCCTGAAGCAAAACGTATAACTGAGGCTTTGACTGCTATGTTGGTGTTAGACGTGCGTCCGGTATCCGCCATTCGTGCAGTGGGATTTAGACAATTGATGGAGGTAGTGTGTCCCTGGTTCAAAATCTCATCTAGATTCCACTTCATTAGGCAGGCGATACCGAGACTGTACAGAAACGTCAGATAAAGTGTCCTCAGTGTCCTGAAAAATGCAGTTGTACCCAATGTCCACTTAACCACGGACATGTGGACAAGTGGAACAGGGCAGACTAAGGACTATATGACTGTGACAGCCCACTTTGGTAGATGTATTACCTTACGCAGCAACAACAGCAGCGTCACCAGTAGCAGCATCTCAGAAATGCCAGCTCGTTCCAAGGCAGGCTACGCTGTGTATCACCGGTTTCATTAAGAGGCACACTGCCGACAACCTCTTATAGAAACTGAGGGAAATCATCACCCAGTGGCTTACCCCACTTAGACTCTCCTGGGGATTTGTGATATCTGACAACGCCACCAATATTGTGCGGGCATTACATCTGGGCAAATTCCAGCACGTCCCATGTTTTGCTCACACAATAAACTTGGTGGTGCAGAATTTTCTGAAAAGCAACAGGGACGTGCAAGAGACACTTTGGGTGGCCCGAAAAATTTCTTCCCACTTTCGCCATTCAGTGACTGCGTGCCGAAGACTGGAGCGCCAGCAAACACTCTTGAACCTGCCCTACCATCACCTGAAGCAAGAGGTTGTGACACAGTGGAACTCAATGCTCTATATGCTTCAGAGGATGGAGGAGCAGCAAAAGGTCATTCAAGCCTATACATCCACCTATGACATAGGCAAAGGAGGGGGTGTGCACCTGACTCCAGCCCTTCGAACTTGCCACACGTGAAGTCAGTTCAGACACTGCCAGCTTGAGTCAGGTCATTCCCCTCGTCAGGCTTTTGCAGAAGCAGCTGGAGAAAGTGAAGGAGGAGCTAAAATGGAGCGATTCCGCTCGGCCTGTGGGACTTGTGGATGAAGCCCTTCATTCGCTTTGCCTGGATGTTGAAATCAGACCACTACATTTTGGCCACCGTGCTCGATCCTAGGTTTAAAGCCTATGTGGTGTCTCTCTTTCCGGCCGACACAAGCCTGCAGAGGTGCAAAGACCTGCTGTTGAAAACACTGTCAGCTGAAGTGGAACGTGACACGTCAACAGCTCCTTCTTCATTTTCTCCCGCAACTGGGGCTGCCAGGAAAAAACGTAGGTATCCTAAGCAACCCGCTGGCAGTGATGCAGGGCAGGCAGGACCAAGTTTGGACATCTCGTCCGGACTGAAGGACCTGGCAACAATTTCTGACATGTCTACTGTCACTGCATATGATACTGTCACCATTGACAGAATGGTGGAGGATTACATCGGTGACAGCATCCAAGTAGGCATGTCAGACAGTCCGTACCTGTACTGGCAGGAAAAAGAGGCAATTTGGAGGCCCCTGTACAAACTGGCTCTATTTTTCCTGAGTTGCTCCCCCTCCAGTGTGTACTCCGAAAGAGTTTTTAGTGCAGCCGGGAACCTTGTCAGCGAAAGGCGTAGGAGGTTGCTTCCACAAAATGTGGAGAAGATATTGTTCATAAAAATGAATTATCAACACTTCCAGGGAGACCAGCCTCCAGAACTACAGAGGGACCTGTGGTGGTGGATTCCACCGGGGACGAGTTAATAGTCTGTGCGGAGGAGGACGTACACAACACTGAAGAGGGTGAGGAATCGGTGGATGAGGAGGATGAGGACGACATCTTGCCTCCGTAGAGCCACTTTGTGCAGGGACAGATTAATTGCCAGCTTGTTTTGTGGGGGCCCAAACGAACCAATCATTTCAGCCACAGTCGTGTGGCAGACCCTGGCGCTGAAATGATTGGTTTGTTAAAGTGTGCATGTCCTGTTTATACAACATAAGGGTGGGTAGGAGAGCCCAAGGACAATTCCATCTTGCACCTCTTTTTTTCTTTGCATTATGTACTGTTTGGGGCCTAGTTTTTCAAACTGCCATCCTGTCTGCCACTGCAGTGCCACTCCTAGATGGGCCACGTGTTTGTGCCGCCCACTCATGTCGCTTAGCATAGCCTTTTGGACATAAAAACACTATTGTGAGGTGTGAGGTGTTCAGAATAGACTGGAAATGAGTGGAAATTAAGGTTATTGAGGATTCTGTGATTTTAGCTGTTTTTATTCTTTTGTTAAAAAAAAATACAGATCCAAAACACAAAACCCAGAACCCAAAACACGGAAGGGTGGTTTTGGCAAAACCAATCCAGATCCAAAACACGAAGAAAGATCCAGATCCAAAACCAAAACACAAAAAGTGGCCGGTTCTCACCCCTAATACAAATACATAATTACACATATACACATACATACATACTGTCACACATATACACATTAGAGGCCTCCAAATTGCCTCTTTTTCCTGCCAGGTATGGACTGTCTGACATCCCTACTTGGATGCTGTCACCAATGTAATCCTCCACCATTCTGTCAGTGGTGAGAGTATCATATGCAGTGACAGTAGACATGTCAGAAATTGTTGGCACGTCCTTCAGTCCGGACCAGATGTCCAAACCGGCCCTTGACTTATGACAAGGCGCACGCTTGGCGCTGCTGCTGTGTTGATGCATGTGCGGCTACTGCGCATACATTTCGCACACAAACACAGAAAAAAAAGAATTGTTCATTTTTTGTGGATCGCACTTTGTGGGTTACACCACCCTTTACCAGACTTATGGGACACAGGCGCACGCTTGGCGCTGCTCCTTTGTTGATGCACGTACAGTGCACACAATTCGCAAACACAGAAGAAAATGTTTTATTTTTGTTGGAGTGCACTTTGGGGGTTACACCACCCTTTAACAGACAGACGCACGCTTGGCGCTGCTGCTTTGAGGATGCAGGTGCAGCTACTGCACATACATTTCACACACAAACACAGAAAAAAAGAAGATTACTTTATTTTTTTGGAGTGCACTTTGGGGGTTACACCACCCTTTAACAGACAGACGCACGCTTGGCGCCGCTGCTTTGAGGATGCAGGTGCGGCTACCACCCACACAATTCACGAAGACAGAAAAAAAAGAATTTTTTTTTTTTTGTGGAGCGCACTTTGGGGGTTACACTTCCCTTTAACAGACAGATGCACACTTGGCGCTGCTGCTTTGAGGATGCAGGTGCGGCTACTGCGCATACATTTCACACACAAACACAGAAAAAAAGAAGATTATTTTATTTTGTTGGAGCGCACTTTGGGTGTTACACCACGCTTTAGCAGACAGACGCACACTTGGCGCTGCTGCTTTGAGGATGCACGTACAGTGCAGACAATTCACAAACACAGAAGAAAATGTTTTATTTTTGTTGGAGTGCACTTTGGGGGTTACACCACCTTTTAACGGACAGACGCACGCTTGGCGCTGCTGCTTTGAGGATGCACGTACAGTGCACACAATTCACAAACACAGAAAGTAATTTTTAATTTTTGCTGGAGTGCACTTTGGGGGTTACACCACCCTTTAAGAGATGAGCCAACCGGCCCTTTACTTATGGGACACAGGCGCACGCTTGGCGCTCCTCCTTTGTTGATGCACGTGCAGCCGCAGTGCACACAATTCACAAACACAGAAAATTATTTTTTATTTAGTTTGGAGTGCACTTTGGGGGTTACAGCACCCTTTAACGGACAAGCCAGCCAGCCCTTGATTTATAACACAGGCGCACGCTTGGCGCTACTTTGTTGATGCACGTGCGGCTACTACGCACACAATTCACAAACACCGAAGTTTTTTTTTTTTTTTTTGGAGTGCACTTTGGGTGAGCACCCCTGATGCACAGATCACCGCCTGGACAACACTACAGCACCCCTCTAGGACTACAGCCTTTATGAGACACTGCACAACACAGTCCAGCCAGCCCCTATAGACTTTGGAGTGGACACAGCCCCTATGGACAACAGACTGCACAACACAGCCCAGCCAGCCCCTATGACAGAAGCGCAACACAGCCCAGCCAGCCCCTATGGACAACAGCAGCACAACACAGCCCAGCCAGCACTAGCTCCCACCCTCCCTCTTCACTGTCCACAGCCAGAGTGAGAAATGGCGCCGACGCGGGGACCTTTTATAGAATCCAAAACCCGCGAGATCCGGAAAGCGGGATGATGACGTTTTGCCTCGATTTCAGATCCGAGTCAGGCGGGAAAAGTCGAGCCTGACTCGGATACGGCTCGGATCGGGGGGGCTCGGGGGGGTTCGGATTTCAGAAATCCGAACCCGTTCATCCCTAATACACATACATACATACATACTGTCACACACATACATATACGAGCAGTCACACATATATACAAATACATAATTACACATATACACATACATACATACATACTGTCACACACATACACATACGAGCAGTTACACATATATACAAATACATAATAATTACAGATATGCACACATATAGTCACACACAAACATATTCACTTACAGTTACACGCATACATACACACTAATACAAACACATACAGTCACACACTAATACACACGGAATCGGTATGAACTACTGCCGGGCATCGGGATTTCAGCGTGGGGCTAAATATGGGTATCGGCATTTCGACGCCTATCGTTAGTCCCGGGTCGGCCTTCCGCTGACGGGATTCCGGCGGTGGCATCCCAGGCGGTGGAAAATTAACCGCTTCCCCAGGCACAAACTTATACACACGGACTTATACACACACATAGAAATAGTCACACATACATACACTTATACAAACACATACATATATAAATACAGTCACAGACACTCATACAGACAGTCTCACACACACTTATACACACATATATAAATACAGTCACAGCCACACACTTATACACACACATACATAAATTCAGTCACAGTTATACAAACACATACATACACACAATATAGTGCTCTCCGCTCTTTATCACCTTGCAGCAGGGTACATTAGTACAGTATTAAGCTGCACAGTAGCTCCTCTGTCCCCTCCTCTCTTCCATGCTGCTGGGCTCAGAGCGCGGGCCAGGTAGTGACAGTGCCGTCTAGCCCCGTTCCCTGCCCCGACTCCACCTCCCTTGGCTTCTACAGCTCGAGAAGTGCAGTGACAGCAGGGTTTGGGCTGACAGAGGGTCATGTCCCTTGACTTGTTAGGGGCGGGGCTGGACGTCACGGTGCTGCACAGGCAGCTGTATCATACTGACACACAGTCTGCCGAAGGGAACTTTGCTTGCCCGCCACCTGCACCACGTAAAAGGATATTTTTTTGTTTAGGTGGCTCAGTGGTGCCCACCAGGGGCCTGTGTTCCAGACAGCTGCCTAATGGTAGCGCTGGCCCTGTATGGCCAGCACTTCTCAGAAAACACACAGAACCAAATCCACAGCCAGTGCTGCAGTGAGGCATTTCAGGAACTCGGAACACTACTGTGGGGGATTTTAGAAACTGAGGGCCTGATTCAGCATGGATTGCTATTTTGCTAATGGGCACGCAGCGCAGTTGCAAATATCAGGTGTGATATTTAAATGCATTGCGATCGCAATATAGCATTGCGATCACAGCCTCACATAAGGACGCCCATTTTTCCCTTGTCTCACATCCGTATACTTAGCAATATAGTGAAACATTCGGTAACATCAAGTAACATCGGACCCATACACACACTTGCACAAGCCCAGACCTTACACAAAAATTGCTAACAGCCACGCACGCTATGAGGCTGCAAAGGGCATCACAGTGGCTAATTTATGTAGGCCCCTGAAACGGCATGTGACCGGAGTGGCATGCCTGCGTTCAGCCAACCACCACCCACAAGCGGCACTTCCTGTCAATCACTCAGCTATTTATCTGCATAGCCTCTGATATCGAAGTACCGATCGCAGTGGCTAGTTCACGCGCGCGCACTGTGATCCATACGCATACGCAGACGGGAACAATCGGCCGATTGCGTGCATATTAGCAACTGTGGGCCTGATTCAGAGCCGGACACTCTTTCAGAGCGCTCGCTCTGAATCAGTGCCCGCCTATTGTATTTTTAGAGCGGCCTCCAGGCCGCTCGCATAGCTGTGGGTGACCACCCACAGCTAGTGCGAGTGGCCAGGATGATGGTCGCGATGGTCAAGACCATCGCGACCATCGAACTTGCGACGAGACCCTTGTAGTAGGGTCTTGTTGCCGCAAGTCCCAGTGGACTTCTTGCTCTTACAGAGCAAGAAATCCACCCACTGACATCACTTGTGATGTCAGTGGGGCCGACCCTAGATGGAAGGTGTTCCCATGGGAACGCCTCTGTCTGGGCAGCCACGCCCCCGGCACGCCCACCAAAGGGGGCGTGCTGTCACTCAACATCGATAGCACGCCCCCTTTGTAGCAAGATCCGGAGCGACCGCTTGCCCGTCGCTATCCGGGTCTCGCACAAGCGCACGACGAAGCCGCCTCCGTCGTGGGCAAGTGCACTGGGCCAACATCGACCCACTCGCGAGCGGGTCTGAATCAGGCCCTGTGACCCTTGCTGACTCAGGCCCTGAGAGCACTACTGTGGGGCATTTCCATAAAATCCAAACTTAATCAAAAGTTTCAGCACATGAACAACATAAATTTTCAAACATGAGTAAAAACCAGGTCCGTAAACAATGCATGCCACTGCCAGAAAATCCAGATGACCTTAAGTCCAATTTGTAAAATGAAATAATCAATTTTAAAATTGTCTACAAACAGATGCTAGAATATTATGCATCTGGCCTACCCATCTTTCACAATTAATTACAATTTGCAAACTTAATTGGAAGTGTATTTTGGACTTCAGTGACCAGGAATAGAGAAAGGAACAGGATAGAAAGGAGCAGGACAAGAGATGCTGAGGAGAAACAGACAATCTGAAGATAAGATGCAACCAAAAGTGTCTGGGACTAGTGGTGCCACATAGAAAACCAATCTAAGAGCGGGGCCATGCTGCATTCAGCAGCATGGCAATATCCCCAGATTGGTCTGCATGTACAGCCGACTGGGAATATCGTAAATGACCAGCGGGAGCACGCATCGTTGGTCGTTTTTCGCATACACACTGGCCGATATTGTGAACGATATCGTTATCGTTCAAAATATCGGCAAGTGTGTACCAGTGGCGGATCCAGGGGGGGGGGCGATTGTAGCGTTCGCCCCCCCCCCCCCTAGCACAGCCATCCTATTTGATCTCCTCTCTCCGCCTGCACTGAAGTCACAGTTAACATTGCAGGCTGTGTGTGTGACTGTGCCTGTGTGCCTTCTCCTCCGCACCGCCGTTGGTGGGGTCGGGGTGACTCCTGCACCTCCCCGAGATTCCGTCCAAGCGTGGGTGTGACTGTACTACACTGCTGGGCTGCTCTTCTGGCTCCTCCTTGTCCCAGCAACAGTGCGATACAGATACCACTGGGCTAATTACCAGTAGGGGAGTAGCAAGGGTGGTTCCAGTGGAGCATGAGCTCCTGGCGCGAAAATGGACAAAAGGCGCCATCCAGGGTTCCGGTATTCATGGGGCGCTACACAGTATGACGGCCATCTGTTAGTTTTCATCTCGGTTTGTTTGCTCTATCTTAAATAAGTTGAGATCCGTTTCTACATTTCATGCTCCCTCAAACTGCCCAGATTGCCTCCCCTCCCTCCTCTGTGAATATCTTGTCACCTCCCCTTTCCTATCAGATTGATTATTCACTTCTCTCCTCTTTAATTCCCTCCCCTCTACCCTGTGATCGACTCTTTGCCCCTGTCCACCCCTTTCTTATTGGCCTCTGTCACCTCCCCTCTCTGATAGGCATCTCCCCTATCCACTTTGACCCCTCTCTACTTATTCTGTGCTTCAATGGATTTAAAAGTGACACATCTGAGGTAAAATCCTAAACTTCAATTATAAGGTATGAGTTTTAAAAAAAGTAATTGCTTTGCTATCTAAAGTAATGGAGGTGTTCCCATCAATGACCACAAAGTGTTATTTGAAATGTCTTTTAGGAGACCTGAAATAATAATAATGTTGGTAGACAGAACATGATTAGTACTGTAGTACTCACATTAATATAGGTGCAATGTATATTTGCGAAGTAGGAGCATAGCTGAGAATGGAGCTTCCCATAGGTGTTCCCACTCCAGTGAAAGGTGCTTAGGGGAGTAATTGCAGTCATAAGCTGTGCACCCTGTGGAATCTCACTCTAGCACATGTACTCTGTCAATTTAAGTTAAATGATCAGAATATATCCTATAATCTCCTCTGTTGACTAATAACAATGATTCTAAGGAGATAAAAGTCAGATCCTAGGTGCTATACATAAATAAAGCAGTGCCAAAGGAGCTACCCCTTCATGCATCACCGAAGCATTCCATTCCCGTTGTTTTCTCTTCACTTCAGTATTCCCCCGCAGGCTGGCTATACCCCACTCAGGGGCACCGAGAGAAGGGGGAAGCGGGTACAAATTACTCGGGCCCGGGCTTGCTGGAGGGGCCCGGCAGGAGCCCGTGTCCGGCACCGGTCCCTCTCTCTTATATCACACAGCAGCCCAGCATACGCTGCTGTGTGCTGGCCTGTCATGGACACTGCTTGCGGCTTCTAAGAAGCAGCCACAGCAGTCTCCTACAGTATGCCTGTGGGGAGAGCGATCAACGTGGCAGTGGAGCAGAGGAAGGATTCACTAACCCTCCCTGCGGTGCATAGTAGGGCCGGCTCAAGGCCCGTTGCACCAGTACGGGCTCACATCACATGCGCATCGCGGAACTGACCAAGGAATGGCCCACCTCCGCACAGACTCTGCAGTTCGGGGGTCCTGTTGGCAGCCTGCAGTGCACGCCACAGAGAGGACACTAAAGGCAGAGAGGATGGCTCTGTGTCCTGCACATTGAACCTAAGCCCTGCCCGCCTGTACATCGGTGCATTCTCCTACTGGTTGAGCCTCTCCACCTGCTCACGCAGCCACCCATCTCTCTGCAGGTGAGTGTCTGTACACAATAATCTTAGCATAGCACCAGACAGACACTTCCTCTTGTGAAATATTTTTTTTTAAATTAAAAACTAGAAAATATTGTTTATGTTTAAAAGTATTATTTATGCAATGGGGGGTGCTACAAAAATTATCTCATGGGGTGGGGTGCCATGGTGTGTACAGTATATATAATATGTGTGTGTGTATATATATATATATATATATATATATATATATAAAATACTTATACTTTTAAGGTAGGCACTCCAGGGACTTGTCTTCATATTTCTTTGGAGTGGATGGCTCAGTGCTCCTTTTCCACTTTTCAAACTACAAGGTATGGTAACTCTGACGCCCTTGGGTTAGTAAGCTAACACTAACCCTTACCCCTACCCATAACCTCCCTCCCTGGAGCATACCCTAACTCCCCTCCCCTAGTGCCTAACCCTATCCTCCCCGGTGCCTAAATCTAACCCTCCCCCTTAGTGCCTAACCCTTGCCTTCCCGCTAGAGCCTAACCCTCCCGTTGCCCCCGATACTTACCTTGTCACACCACATGCGGCACACATAATAGGCCCTTCACAAATGTCAGCTCCAGGCCCACGTAGACCTTTATCTGGCACTGCCACTAGCTGTATGCGCTGCACTCCGGTGATTGTAGCCTAAGTGGGAAATACATGGCTGGGGACAGGGGTGAGGTGGGAGAGCAGCCCAGGGCCAGCAGTGTAGTACAGTGAGACACATGCTCGGGGCGGGATCTCGGGAAGGGAAGGTGCTGGAGTCCCCCCCCCCAGCGGTGCACACTGCAGTCCGAAAATTACTGTCCTGTGTGAGGCGTCTCTGGGGAGCGGGGTGTAGACCTGCTACAGGTTTCAGCTACTGCTCAGGTAGTAGACGGGCTCAGTCAGTGTGACATATAGTGAGTGATGAATGGTCTGTATATAAGTAGCTGCCTCTCCGGTGCCGCGCACAGCCAGGGTGTGTCCTGTACATCATATGAGTACTGCTACATACATGCTGCACAGCACGTGTGTGTAGTTGTGCTCAGCAGGGTGCTAGACATACAGGCACTAGGGATGTGCAGGCTCGGATAGGTTCGAGTTTGCACGTGGAGTTCGGATTTTTCCCTCCAAAAAAACGGAACTCAGAACGAGGCAAAACGTCATCTTACATGGACGAACATCATCATTCCTGGACAAAAGACCAGGAATGATGATGTTCGTCCATGTAAGATGACGTTTTGCCTCGTTCTGAGTTCCGTTTTTTTGGAGGGAAAAATCCGAACTCCACGTGCAAACTCGAACCTATCCGAGCCTGCACATCCCTAACAGGCACCCAAATGCCAGATGGGCCAATGGGCCAGCCCGTGCCAATTTTGCGAAGTGGTGCCCGGGAGGCAGCAGCTGGGAATTTGTTGCCGCACTGCCGCTCAACCATCCGCATCAGCCCTAGAGTGTGACAGCTCTGCTCTCATTCTAATCTAGCACTGGTCGCCAGCCAATCGGAGCTTGTGGATCGGCAGCCGCTACTGATTGGCAGCCGGTCCGCGAGCTCCTATTGGCCCGTGTCCAGTGCCTATCGCTCCCCCCCTAAAGGAACAGTCTAGCTCCGCCCCTGGTGTGTATGTGGCTTAAAAGTCCTGTCCAATTGTTTGCTGTGCCTACCCTCTGAAGGGGAAGCTGCATCCTCATTTAGGTAATCTGTTTTGGTGAGAGGAGCCAATTATTATTATACAAAAGTTCTATGTATGATATAGCGATACTGCTTCTACTTTATATAGTAGTCCTGCATTACTATTTGTTGTGAATACACTTTAAGGGCCCCAATGTGTACACAAAGAGTTAACCGGAACCCAGGTTATCAACAAAAGGTCCACTGTATAGATCATTGGGACATTCTACTAATGTGTAAAAGACGCTGCTAATTTAATATTGGGAATAGTCAATTAGAATAAGAAATAGCTTATTATAGCCATTTAAAATAATATAGTTGTCTTGATAACGTGTACCTATGTCCGTGTTTTTATTTTTTTTTTCTTTCTTTCTCCCCTTGTACCCCCTTTTTAATATTCTTTGTATCTTATTGTTTATTCGAAAAATTTAATAAAAATTTATTGTTGAAAAAAAAAATATATAGTTGACCTTTATATTAGAGATGACAGTTCGGTTTTGCTGAAAACTGAACACAACCAAACTTTGGGGTTCCAAGCTGAACCGAGTCTTGGCTCGGAGTACTTTGGGGTTCCAAGTAAAGTCAAGTCTCGACACAGATCTTTTCTCCGGATCTAAAAAACGGATATTGCGTGTTTTGGATTACATTTAAGTCAGACTTCAGGTGCTGTGAGGTGGTCAAAATTAATTGGCAATTAATGTTATATATGTTAATAATACTATAGGAACAAAAACAGGAGCAAGTTACATGAATTAAGCTGTTTTTATTTTTTTAAAGAAATCCAAAACCAAAACCGCTTCAAAACACTTGAGGGCGGTTTTGCCAAAACATGACAATGATTTAGAACCAAAACCAAAATCAAAACACAGGGGATCTGCGCACATCTTTATTTTATATATTCTTGATATAACTACAATAGCCAATGGAGTTATTTTCAATTCAGAAAAAGGGTAATGGTATGTGTTACTGTAATTTATGTGATTCATAGTATGTTTATTGTTTATTGAACGAAACATATTATTTTGTAGCAGTGACCCATTCCAGTAATTTGGGGTTACTAGAAATAAATCCACACTGCTTTTGAATAAAGTTTGTCTTGCACTGTCTGTGTCTGGTTGGGGAACCCTTGCCTTTCTGCTACAGCATGGACTGAGATAGGCGTTGCCACCAAAGTAAGAAATAAGGTTGATCTTCTACAGGTTTAACTCCACCATACACCTGCACCACACTATCTGTATCCTTACCTCTGCAATGTTTTACAAAAACCCTGAGAGAGAGGGATCATGGGAGCATGTCCCCTGAAGATAATGGCAGGAAACTGCCACTGATTCACAAATGGCTGTGATTCAGAGGCAATTTGTGGCCAGGATTATTATGGTAGGCGGTCCTCCATGTCAATCTGTACCCATCATTATTGTACCCCATGTACAACCCTAATGGTTGCTCTAACAGTCATACTCTTCTCACAAAAAATAACACATATAGGACTAAAGGCCCCCATGCATCAGAGATTGGTTGCAGCAATCGTGCAATTTGCAATCGATTGTGTTTAAAAATCTTTCCCTATTTCAATCGATTGTGGCAATTCTGCAATCTGCAATCGATTGAAAAAGGGAAAGATTTTTATACACAATCGATTGCAAATTGCACGATTGCTGGAATCCATCTCTGATGTATGGGGGCCTTTAGGCGGAGTTTCAATCAGTCACAGTAATTTATCGTGGGCTAATTAATTAGCTCCACATAACGGGGATTCCTTTTTGGGTCTCATGAGACCCGAAAGAAATCCCAGATAAGTGTGCTGTTATTGGGAGATAACAGCCACTTAATATCCGAATCCGTGAACTTTTCACAAATTCTGGGTTAACACACATTAACCCATTAATTTAACGGTTATAGATTGAAAGATCTACAGTAAAAATGTAGACAATGTGTAGACACCAGATGTTAGACAGTCAATAGGTCGACAGGGACAAAATGTTGACAGGGCCAAAAGGTTTACACACTAAAGGTCGACATGTAAGAAGGTAGACAGGTACAAATGGTTGACAGGGTAAAAAGGTCAACATGCATTTTTTCGACCTGAAAATGGTTCGACACATATTTCTTGTTTTTTTTCTAACCCTAATCTTCACCCTAACCCTCCCTCATGGTGCATAACCCTAACTGTCAGGGTAGGTGCCTCACCCTAACCGTCCCTTCTAGTGCCTAACCCTAACCCTCCGTGTAAGTGCCTAACCATAACCAATGGGGTAAGTGCCTAACCCTAACCATTAGGGTAAGTGCCTAACCCTCCGGTAAGTCCCTAACACTAAATCTAACCCTAACCAAACAAAAAAAATCATGTGTCGACCATTTTCATGTTGACCTTTTGACCCTGTCGACCATTTGTATCTATTGCCCTTCTTGCATGTCGACCTTTAGTGTCGACCTTTTGTGCATGTTGACCTTTCATCCCTGTCGACCATTTATATCTATCGACCTTCTTAAACGTCAACCTTTAGCATGTCGAACTTTTGTCCAAGTTGACCTTTTGTCCCTGTCGACCTATTAACTGTCTAACATCTGGTGTCTATCAAGACATTGTCTACTTTTTTACTGCAGATCTTTAGACCGGATACCAATTTAACAGGTGTTAACACAGGTATCAGGAGAAAAAGGAAGCCTACAGTAATCCAATATTCAATATTGTCTGAGCCTACCTCCCTTTTTCTCCCCCGATAATTTACCGGGGCTAATTGAATTCACCCCTTAAAGTAAAAAAAAGGAACTAGTAATTATAACAACCAAATAAGTAACAAGACAACAAAAAAAGACAACTTTGAGAAATTGTTAATTAACAAGTAACTTCATAAATCCTATGCAACGATCTTCATCTCCATTATCCACTCTCTACTCTGACCCCCTGTCAAAGAAAATGAGGAAGTACAACTGAATGGGTGTTGGCAACCCAACTCTTTTAACTTCCAATATGGCAGACAGTGGTTGCAAACAGAGGTTGCCTACTAATTAAATGGCCTTTTTTACTCATGAACAACACTGAGATTTTGCATTTTATGGGTGGAGTAATTCACTTAACTACTTGATGAATTGATGGAGCAGCAGTGTTTGGGGATGCCTAGCAGTAAAAACGTTTATTTTTTTTATCTTCACAAAATAACTCACAATTGAACATACATTTTCAGTATATTGCACTAGTGCTGTCATGGCAAAGCTTTCTGTGTATGTACGCTCCAGCCCATGACACTGTAGTGAAAGAGTTAAGATGACCCAGATCAGGCTGTGTAAAGAAACGCCAATCCCAGTTCCTGTCATCAAGGCTTCTAATCTGGTCTCAGTCTTGTCCTGCTGGCCCTTCAGCTAAGTGCAGTTTCCTTGTATTAAATCAGCAACCCTTCCTGACAGCTGCTGTGTGCGGACTGCAGACAGAGGGGATCTGAACTTGTCCTGCCTTCTCTCTGATGCATTGTCTGGCAACATATGTGGGATTTGCCTAGCAGTGATATGAGGGGGTCTTAAGCTGTTTATGAGGCAATTCTGTTTTCTTTTCTACTTCTTCCATTGTTCAGACCACTATGTTTTATTATACTGTACATCTCCCCGTTCTTGTTTGCAGCTCAGCATGAGTTTTCAGTGACATCACCAGGTATTAGTATTTACTGATTTTTTTTCCTATCTAAGGCATAAAAAATATTGAAATGATCTAAGAGTTATTGAAAGTATTATGATCATTTCTAATGTATGGCTCTTTGGCTACTACTTGAAAGCATTATTGCTGTTAAAACATATTGGTGCTAGATTAATAAGTATATTAAACCCAAGGGACACAGAGTAAGAAAGACAATTACTGGTAGTCTGATCTGTTGATACGCACAGCAGCAAGTTCTAATACAGCTTCCCCAGAGACAAAACGTACAGTTTTGCTATATTCATTTCATGCATTCTTCCTCTCATTCTCTGTTCACAGAACCATTTCTAGCCATAGAAAGCAAAGTATCCTCCGTGTTTGCCCTCAATTAAATATTAAAGCTATGGTCACCTCTAATTGACGTAAACTTTGACCAGTCCGGGCTAGAGGTGAGCAGGACTAATGTGTGCAGAGGATCAAATTATAATGACTTCCAAATATTGATTACGACATCTTCAACTAGGTCCTTGATAACATTTACTACAAAAAAGAAATTAGCAACTCACTGAGCTCTATTTACTTTCCAATGACCAGAATGCACATGACAAAAGTATAAAAACTGTCATTTCAGAAATGTCCCAATACTAAAAATAGCACGAACAGTTTGTATCATTAGAAAGTGCGTCCTTTAAACTTTCTCACAAAATGAATGAATCACTATCAATATCAGCACATTAATGTTAACAAACAGCAAAATTCCTATCGCCAGCGAAAAAGGTGATAAAGCTGTTACCCTTGATGAATTAGGGGCCTATTCATGATGTTAATTATTAGGGTCCGAACGGACCCTGATAATTAACATTCTAACTCGACGCGGATTCCGGAGCAATTCATCATCGCTCCAGCGCGGTGACAGCTGATGCAAAATCAGCTGTTCCCGTGAGCAGCTTCACTGCTACAGGTCACGCATGCACACAAGAGCCCCGACGTCCGGCGGAAGGAACCGGACAGGGGCAGAGGGATCCGAAAGGATCCCTCATCGCAACCCGGACCTCCTTTCTATAGGGAAGGAGCGGGTTGCAATCCTGGAGCAGGAGCAGGAGATGGCGAATGCTCACGCAGTCAAGCTCCGAAAATATTATATTTTCGGAAATTGATGAATTCTGTCCCCATACTAGTGTATGGGGACAGCAGGTCATTCCGCCAGAGGGAGGTAAGCAGGAGATATCTGTGATGATGAATAGGCCCCATAATGTGATACTGCCAACAATACTAATCCCTGATAGTGGTAAGGGTTCCCATACTTATGCATGGGGATGACTGTTTACACATATCACAGTAGTACTTATATGTTCCCTTGTCTCAAGATTGTGATCAATGGGCCTGATTCAGAGATATTTATGTAAATCAGATATTTACATAAATCTCTGGTGTATGCATATCCGCGCATGCACAGGAGCCACACTGCACATGTGCAGATCTGTGTCTGCAGTGTCTGTCACAGTGCCATAAAAGCTGCAGCATGATTGACATGCTGCTGGCATTTGGGGCAGTGTTGGTTAGCGTTCCAAAAAATGGGGGGGGTGTCTGCATCAGTTCCTGGACGTGCCGAAGACAGTGCTTCACTGGCCCCAGCAGCATGATTTACCTGGATATCCTGAGTAACCTGAGCCTTATGCTGGGTACACACTGGCCGATATATTGGCTGATCAATTGATTGGCCAGTATATCTTGCCCCCGTCGGCAAGTGTGTACAGACAATATGTCTGTGAACAACGTCGTTCACAGACATATCGCATTGGCTGTGCTGCACAGTCGATGAACAGATATGTCTGCAGACATATCTGTCCATCGGCAAGTGTGTACAGGTGATCAGCCGATCGCCCGTACACAGGGGCACCGAGAGGAAGGGGGAGCGGGTACTAATTACCCGGGTCCAGCACTGCTCCCTCTCCCTCTTAGGTCACAGCAGCCCAGCACATGCTGCTGTGTGCTGGGCTGCACCGGGAGACTGTCCGAGGCTGCTAAAGCAGCAGCCAGAGCAGTCTCCTATGGTAAAGGGAGGGAGCGATCACGCTGATCGTGCCCCCATTGGCTGTGCGCTAGACTGAGGGGCACACAGCGCCCCCCCCTCCCCAGCGCGCAGTGCCACCACGCAAATTATTTAAAAAATTTTCTATAGGGGGCACGCCCCCTACCCACCCCCAGGCCGGCCTGACCCGCTGCAGCATGCAGATGATGGTTGTTCAGTGTGTATAAATGACCATCATCTGCAGATCACTTGATCTGCTGATATATCGCTTTTTTAATGTACCCACCTTTACACAGATGTCCGATGCTCACACAGTTGATCTGATGCTCTGCCTTTGGACACAGCATCTGGTCAGAGGAACTGGCAGGAGGAGTCTTTTTAAAGATGTCTTCTGCAGCATTTACATAGCATCGCACAGCAGCTGCGCACAAAGACGTCCATCTCTGAATCAGCAAATATTCTGAAAAAAATGTTTTATTCAAAGAATAAATACTTTACCCCAGAAGCTATCGATCCCTGAAACAGAAATATTATACATTCATGTCCTTACATTACCATTATAGTGACAAAAATAAAATAAGTGTAGTATGTCTTTAAGAACTATGAAGCCTATTTTTTATCGGGCGATTTACATTTTACTTAAGCATTGGGGCTATTTATTATGAAGGTACCATAGTAGATATAAGACCTAAGGTGTAATAGTCAACATTTTGTCAAAGCCGGATAATCAGCTGAGACAAAATCTGTTTACAATCGGAATCTGCGCGACGCCATCTCACGAATGGCGACAAGACTCCATTTTAGAAATAGATCACACAACGCCATTTTGTCAAAACCACAGAGTAACAATCTTCCCCAGACACATACCGACAGTGTTTAACATACATAAAAAATGACTTATTAGCATTAGAACACTTTTTAGTAATCCTTCCAGAAATCATGCCCTGATGTACACGAAGCCCATTCTGGGGACAACCTTGATACCAAAACAAACACAGTATCAGTTAGCAACTAGAAAAACAGCTTCCTGAGAAAAGGAATTAGAAAAGAACAATACACCAGAAACTGTGGGTGTTTTTGCATGTAAATGGAGAGACTCCACATGTGGACAGGTGTAGCTGTGGCAATTGTAATATGGCCCAGACACTTGAATTAAATCTGCTCTTTTTCAGACAGGCTAGCACCAACAGGGTTGGGGGTCTCCACCCTGTTTGAAGCTCACTGCCCATAACACATTTGCATTGCAGTTTGAAAATGTTAGTAAGAAATGAGATATTATATATATTAAATCCATCATAAATAGAATCTCATGCATAAACACCGCACATTACACACAGTTGCGCTGCTAACATGACGCACATTAGCGAATGCACAATATCCTGCATGCGAACGCTGTTTATTAGCTGCATGTGTGCACATCTGCCCCAAATCAGATAAACCTAACTAGCGTCTTTTCCCAAACCCCTAATACTTACATAATGCACACTCACATAAAAGATTCCATAGCTTTAAAGTATAAGATCGAAGTTTTATTCATTTATTACAAATGCTGTAAAATAAAGACTATTTTGGTATCTAAGGTTTAATACGTGATAAGTAAGCCGTGTTTGGTATTATACTGATCTGCACTTTCTCAACAGCTTCCCGGTATCATCGGTGTGAAGATCGCAACATGCATTCTCAACGTATGGACCGTAGAGATATAAAGCACCAAAATGTATTTTGTGAAACCAACAGCCTAGATTTGCATGCAGGGAGAATAGAGGAGGCAACAAGCTGTTAGAGGCTGTTCTGTGTCCATTTGAATCAATCTGTTAAATGCCCTGTAACAGATGCACCCGCACTGGGGACCAATGGGATCAGCAACAAACTTCTCTATTGTGTTGTCTGTTTCTGTGAGGGTATAAATGTGTGTGTTGTGACCCCAGTCTGGAGTCTTCTTGCTGATTGCTGATTGACGGAGGTTTCTTGCTGATGCTGGTATCTGGTCCAGAGCGCGTGCGTAATGTCTAACTGTATCTTGGGTCTGTATAATTCTTTGCGCTAAATTGTACTTAGATCACAGCGTGTAACTGACTGTACTTTACTTGAATAATACTTTGTGCTTTGGAAACACATGTTCAAGGTCTAAAGTCTTTATTTTACTGTATGACTGTGTACGCAAATAGCTTCAATTTTAGAGGTTTATAGGCAGGGTTTAGACGGTATAGGTAGGTGCGTATATATATATTGAAATCCAGTATCCTTAATTTTTAACCTAGAAGATACATTGGAGGTGCTGTCTCAGCAGTAAGGTACCATGTACACCTAAGTTATCTGTGCCCACTACAATACCCAGAGTACCACATCTTTTTTTGGCATCACCAAAACAGGATTTTAGAGACCAAAGCTAGAGGCCTGTACTATGCAGCAAGCTGACTGACACAACACCAAATGACAATGTGACGCCTGAAAACTGCGTTTAAGAAGAAAACCGCATACCTCCATTAGCAGTTGCCCAGAATGGAGGATAGCAAACGTCTGCAGTTGCAGCAGTTCCTGTTGCCACACCACTTACTATGCCATACTACTTGGAGCATCCTGGCTCCCCTCATTTGATTTGTATTCCCTGGCTGAGAGGAAGCTAGTGTAAAGGACAGTTGAAAGGGTCCACCCTAAAGGTTCTATTCATCATCACTTAATTTCTACAATAGTAGGTGAAAATTAAGATTTTCACCTATTTTTGTAAAACTAAGTGTCTGGGTTAATCATTATTCGTATAACGCAGGAGATATCAGTGATATCTCTAGGCTACAATTGTCTCCCGATAATGTTCGCAGTCCCCATACTTTAGTGTGGGGATGTGGAAATTATTAAACTCAGCAAGTTCCGGAAAGTATTTTTTCCGAACTTGACAGTGATACTGTACGCCATTCTTACCTAAAGCTGCTCCCTCCCGACTCCCTGAGCAGTCCTCCTTTGAGTCGTGAGCAAGGTAGAGGGCACAGCGACTGCGGCGGAGGACTGACACGGCAGGGCTGCAGGTCTGAAGTGGGGACACAGAGTCCAGCGGTGGATGCAGCTTTGTAGTGGTGGGGAGTCAGGGGACTGACAGCAGGGTTGGCCGGGGATGAGGGTGGGCTAGGTCCTCCCTCTTCTCTTTTCTCCTGCTGCTTCACTTTACAGTCTCTTCACAGCCAGGCTTAAAGCTGTGCATGCGCAGCTTCAAGACAGGCTGGGAAGAGTCTAAGCAGCAGGAGGAAAGTAGCCTATTTCCATAAAGGTGTCTCCGCAAAAAGAGCAGCTTTTCGGAACTGATAATTAATATAGGAGGCATGATGAATGATCCGATACTTGGATTGAACAAGCAACAAGTTTAATCCTTAATTATCACAGGGGATATTTTTATCATAATGAATAGACCCCTAACAGTAGTGAATTCCTGGTGTGCAAGTGAAAGCAAAAGTGTTTATCACAATATATGACCAAAGAACTGTCAGAACTGAAAATGCAGCTTTATTGTAGGAAACAGTACCCAGGAGAGACACTACGTGAATACACTCTCAGTTTGCAAGAAGCCTTTCAAGTTATGCAACATATCGAAGCTAATGAGGCCCAGCACCCAGACAAGGTTCTTACTGACTGTTTGCAATAGCCTATGGAGACGCTCTAAAAGCACAACTTTGTCTGTTAAAATTACAAACTCCTAACCAGTGATTCTTTTAGATTTCAATGAGACTCCTATTCATGTGTCTGGCAACAGTTCAACTGCAAAAGTTGCATTTCCTGAGTTGTAGGAGTATTCAGATCTAGCTAGCGATCCAGTCAATGTGCTACAAGATGACCTTGCTGATTTGGCTGTTGTGGTGAAGAATTTGAGAAAAGAGAGGAGAACAGATCCTAGTCCTGATGATGGCCCCAGTTATATTGATACACGAAAGGGTTTGACCTGTGACATGCATTATTGCGCATGTGCGGCATCTTTGCACATATTTACTCCATTGCATCCATGAGGACAGGATGTGCTATGTGTGCAAAGTGTGACTTACTCCCAGATTTATTGTATCTACAATATTGCAAGAGATGATGATTGTAATTCTAGTGTCTTCTTTTGGTCTTCTTCTAGAGTGGAAGCTTTACTGGGCAGCCATATATGCATGATACATTTTCTGTACAGCGCTACATCAAAACTGAGGAGCCCTTGAAAGACAAAGATGACTTACAGATTCAAAACAATAAAAATGCATATTGATGACAAAAATTATAATTAACTTTACAGTAACAATGATTTAAATAATTCTCAGAGCGTGAGAAAAGTCATACATTAAGTAAATTCGAGTATTAGATATAATTTATTTGACTGACAAAGAGATAAGATATTTCAAAGCAAATGTGTATTGTACACATTGTATCTAATAATGTTGTACATGGGTTAAACTAACTATGTACTACATGTGTACACATTTCACACACATCTCACATTTTATACTTAAAAGGTAGTTGTCTTCAAACTCCTAGTAAATTGTTGATATAGTCTAATCCTAGGTAACAGCAGTAGAAAAATGAATTATAGTACAGGAAAATGTGTACTTAGCCTGACTGCGTAGCATAGTGGAAGCGGCAGGTGACTAGATCTCCTTCACGGATGGGAGGACTGCCCTCATCTTATTGTCTGCAAAATAAAGGTCAGTTTATTAAATGTGTAGCAGTGATGTTTGGCGTAAACAATGCTTCAGTCTAACATAAAATAATATGTTTTCTATTGGTTTAATTACAATAATAAGGATAGTTCCAGAAACAGCCACAATTATAGTGTAATCTCTTGGTTATGAGCCATGTCCATATGTTTTCCTTGATCTTGTAGTACGGTCACTTGTGTACCATTTTTTTCAAACAATAGGGTCTATTCATACAGCAGTGAAAAGCCCTGTTTCACAAAGCACTTCTGAAAACAGGGCTTTTCACTGCTTATTCGCATTCAAAAAGGGGTATACCATGGAGAAATCTAAGAATTGTCTAGCGGTGCCCCTGATTAGTGTAAAGGTGCGTATCCACTACACGAGAGTGGAACGACTGTACGATTACAACATCGTAATCGTTCATCATCCTGTGCAGTGGATAATGTGCCCATACTAAATGATATGTCATCCAGTGCAGGTACCCTCCCTCATCTCAGAACATGCACAACCAGGCGATGACAAATGCAGAAAACTGCAAGATTAATGAGCGATTGAACGATAATGATGTTGTAATCGTTCAATTGCTCATTTTTCTCGTGTAGTGGATATGCACCATTAGAATCGCTTCCCCATACACTAATATGGGAAAAGCAATTCAGAGAAGAACAGAAAGCCCAGAACAGAAATTGCCATCTCAGGATGGTGTAATGAGCCTCCTGATGGAAGAAAAACAGTTGTCTTCCTGCCTCCTTCTTGGTCCTCTCCGCCCCACTGTTACAGCAGCCAATCAGAGGTGCCCAGGGAGGGTACTCAGGGAGAAACTGGCAAAGAAAAAAAAGTGGGCTACTCCCAAATGAAAGAGTGGCCAGAATACATGACTCGAGTCAGTGGTGACTTTTCCGGCATCTGCCCCTACTTCCGTGTAAACAGGACACTCCACTAAAGAAGAGAGATTCTCGGAGTGTGTGTGTGTTGTGTATATATATATATATATATATATATGTATATATTTATATATACCTTATCGCTGCAGCGGCCAGCTCGCCTTGCCACCACTGCTGCCGCCACTCTGTTCTGTCTGTTTGCTGCTCCGCCCATGGAACTAAACTGCCAGCGCATGCGCAGTGTGAACAACACTTAGGGGTAAATTTACTAAGATTCAAGTTTGGTCGATATTGCAATCTCGGGTGAGTTTAGGCATTTTTGGGAGAGATTTCTCAGTTTTCACTAAGAACCTCGGGTGAGATTGCAAACTCGATTAAACTCACCATCGTCCAAACTCTGAAGTACTTTTCATAAAAAAGATACAACTTCGGAATTTACTAAAAAACAAGTTTACAATCTCAGGTGTAATTGTAGCAAACTTACAACTTATTAGAAGTTTCAAATAGACCACCTCCTGAGCTGCGAGTTTGCCAGAAACATACACAAATCAGTGTGATTTGTGTAAGTTTCTGCATATAAACCCTCTTTAAAGTGTTAATGAAAAAAAAATGATGTAGGCCCCCCCCCCAAAAAAAAGCATAAAGAGCCCCAGGCTGCTCAGCCAGTCCTGGTACCTAAAAATACGGGGGAAAAAATGGGTCCTCCTGTATTTTACGAACCAGCACCTGGCTGCTGAGCCAGTCCTGGTTTCAAAACATAGGGGGGAAAAATGTGTTGGGGTCCCCCTATATTTAAAACCAGCACAGACTCAATCCAGTTTGCGTGTAATGCCACAGACAGGGCACCCTATCACCGGGTCACCCCAGCCAAAGCATTCGCACCCCAAGCTGGTCAGCCCAAGCCTGGGATCTCAGGGGAGGTGGGGACCCCCCCAATAAAGGGGTCCCCCCTCTCCCGAGCACCCCAAGCTTAGGATCTGTTTCAGACCAGCTCGCTAGATGCGGCCGCTCGCTCCCAGCGTATGGAAATTCAGCTAAGTGACGTTGAGGCAGCCGCTCACACGGCAAGGCATAAGCACGCCCACAATGTCTTGGCGAGCGATCACTTTGTGTTTACAGATGCCCACCAGCCTGTCTTTAGCAGCCCACTAGTGTACGTCATCTCCAGGAAGTATATACAACCATTGGTACATAGGGTCCCTTCAGATCTGACCACAGCGCTTGCGGTTGACTGTACCCTACCGCAAGCACTGCGAGCACTTCAGTGTATTATTCAAACAGGTGACGTGTACTATGACGCTGCGTGTTAATTATGCACACCCCAGAAACGGCGTGAAAACAATCTGGCACGCCTGCGTCCACAACTCCACTCCCCACGTTACTACTGGCCTGCCCCTGTCACCACCCACAAACGGCCTCTCCTGTCACTCCTGTCACTCATTCCACTGGACTGTCTTTGCTGGGCGAGCGAGCACATTCCGATCGCTCATACTAGTTTGCGCACGCACACTGCGAACTACACGCATGCGCACATTAGCGAACATCGTCTGCAACGAGCGGCCGCTTGCTAGCAAGCAGGTCTGAATCAGGTCCCTAGTCTGAAGCCCGGGGCTTAGTCTGAATCCCAGGAGCCGGCAGCCAATCAGCGGCTGCTAACTGTAGAGCGGTCACTGATTGGCCCCGGCTCCTGACAGTTCCCACGTGGGCTGGTCAGTCAATCAGGGGCCAAAGCCAATCAGTGGCCGCTCTACAGTTAGCGGGTGCTGATTGGCTGCCAGCTCCTGACAGTTCACACTTGTGTTTGTCACTTCGGCGATGCAAAAACTCGATCAGACTCGAATCTTAGTAAATTTACCCCTTACTGTTATTGTGGTAATTCATTCTCAGCAAGGAAGTTAGGAAATAAACAGAAGACATGAGAAATACATTAATCAGTTCCACATTATGGATGAAGGAGTCAGAAAATGTACACTAGGGGATAAATTTACTAAAGTGAGAATTTTTAGAAGTGAGTTTTAAAAGTGATGTTGCCCATAGCAATCAATCAGATTCTATTATCTTCTAGAAGGTGCTAGTTAAATGTTAAGTAGAATCTGATTGGTTGCTATGGGCAACATCACTTTTAAAACTCACTTCTAAAAACTCTCACTTTAGTAAATTTACCCCCAGTAATCAGTGTTGTAACTAAACGTATCCAGGTATCATTGTCAAATATAATATAATAAACACAGGGGTGTTTTAAGAGAGGAGGGGGCTCTTGTGCACTCCTTGTGCGGGGCCCCCTCCTCTCTCCCTGGTGGCTGGCAGCCGACTGACGCGGCTGGCCAGCCACCGGAGCATTAGTAGACTCCGGGCACTAGAGTGTGCCCGGAGTATACTACGCATGCGCAGAATGCCGGAAAGATGGCCGCAGCGGGCATTTTCCGGCGTTCTGTACTTGTGCAGTAGACTCCGGGCACACTCTAGTGCCCGAAGTCTACTGCGCATGCGCAGAACACTGGAAAATGGCCGTGGTGGCAATTTTTCCGGTGTTCTGAGCAGCAGTGACACCCAACATGGGACCTCGGACTGGTAAGTTTAAAAAAATATGGGTCTAGTGTGTGCAGTGCGGGGCCCCACTGGACCCAGGGGACCGTGTGCCCTGCACACACTGCACCCATTATAGATACGCCACTGAATACACAATAATTATGCAGTATAACTCACAAGCTCTAGATGTAGGAGAGCGCTGGTGAAGCTGCGTCTGCAGCAGAATTTGTCCATTAGAACAGCCGTGTATAAGCCTGGAGCCAGCATTGTAGATCACTCACTGAAGGTATGGAAAGAGTGCTACTTGTAGTGCAGCAAATATCTGCAGTGGGGAGGTCCATGTATGTACCCTATGCTGGCAGCTGAACTCACTGGCAAAGGTACTCGTGGTCTACTGGTAACACTTGGGTCGGGAATCGGTGGCTGTGTTCAGGGCTGCCATCAGAAATTGTGGGGCCCATTATACATGTTACAGACCGGGCCCCGCTTATCCATCCCCACCCCGGCCTGTTGGCACAAAGTTCCAACGAGCCCATGCGCCCTGAGAAAGTACATGCTACATTATGATGCCTCTTCCCACATCTCACACACACATTATATATATATATATATATATATATATATATATATATATATATATTAGGGATGTGCAGGCTCGGTTTTACTCGGATTTACTCGGTTCTTATCGCCACTTTACCGCAAATTCGGATTTATTATATTGGCTATCCAAAACACATGATAGGCGATAGCCAATAAAATGCAGTTTAAAGATACGAGTAAATCCGAGTAAAACCGAACCCGCTCACCCCTAATATATATATATATATATATATATATATACACACACACACATGTGTAACATTTATAGAACACCTATATTTTAAGAATCCTCCAAGAAAATGATTTGGTCACTAATCCTCTTATACCACATACGTGCACTTGAGAGCTCCTTGTCATTCAGTTACATTATCCTTTATTTTAAATTACACATTTGATAGCAGTCAGCAGGGCCGTAGCTAGGGTAGTGCGGTCGGTGCCATCGCACAGGGCACCACAGGTCAGGGGGCGCTGTTTGGGCCTGTAAAATTTCTATTTATTATCATTCTCACTTGTAGCTTCCTCTTATTTCATCCCCAGCATCTCCTGGCCTCTCCTATCTCTTCCCTGGTCCTTCCCCATGAGGCCATTCCCCTTTTTTGGGTGTATTATGTCCCTTTGAAAAATGAGGGGGGCGCCAATGCTCTTTCTGGCACAGGGCACCAAAAAGTCTAGCTACGGTGCTGGCAGTCAGTCTCTGGACCTGAACCTAGCACCTTTCTCATTGACAGGCAGAAAGTCTCCTGTAAGTACAGGAGGGATGCGGTCAAAATCCCGACTGCAGGAATTCTGGCGGTCGGGATGAATACCGGCACCGGCATCCCGACCGCTGCATACCTCCCAACATGACCCTCTCCAGGAGGGACACAATGCTCTGGTCCTGGACTTCCCTGGTAATTTATGATTGGTGGAGGCTCCAGAAGTGGGGCTGCAGTACAGTCCATAATTCAAATAGGGGAGTCACACCAACTGCCAGTGAGTCCCAGCCAGTGGTGTTTGGCAGTGTGTGAAATGACAGTTGGTGTGGCTCCCCTATTTGACTTTTGAACTGCGCTGCAGCCCCACCTCTTACCATGGAAGTCCAGGACCAGAGCATTGTGTCCCTCCTGGAGAGGGTCATGTTGGGAGTTATGCCGCCGGAATACCGGTAAGTACTGGAGTTATGGGGAGGTGTTAGGGATTAGGGTTAGGTTATAGGTGGAGGGTTAGGCACTAAGGGGGGAGGGTTAGGTTGTAGACTTGTAATATGTAAATAGAACTGACCAATCAGTGACCTTAAAACATGAGACGACCGTTTGTGTTAGAAGCACTTTTTTCAAAATCCCTTATCCATAATAATAATGAGAGAGGGACCAGGTGATATGGATATAATATGATCAGTAAGGTCTAGAGGCAATAAAAGAAACAATTACTTATTATGTCCTAACAGTCAGTACATTAATAGGATGGCAATTAAAGAGTGCAGCCCATGGGCACAGGTGAGAGTTACCTTGGTGGGGGATTCTTCCTTTGGCTCTGCACTATACCATGCCCCTGCAGAGAGGCATGGCTCCTCCCAGACACAATTAGTACACAATCTTTGGTGCAAAAGTTTACCTTATTTCTATTAACTGGTTTCCATGGCGACCGTTGCTAGGCAACTGGTTACCATGGTGATGGTTGCAAGGCAACTGGTTGCCATGGTGATGGTTGCTAGGCAACTGGTTGCCATGGTGACCATTGCTAGGCAACTGGTTGCCATGGAGATGTTTGCCATAGTGACCATTGCTAGGCAACTTGTTGCCATGGAGATGGGTGTTAGGCAACTGGTTACCATGGCAATGATTGCTAGGCAACTGGTTACTATTGCGACGGTTGCAGGGCAACTGGTTGCCATGGCTATGGTTGTTGGGCAACTGGTTGCCATGGCGACAGTTGCTATTCAACTGGTTGATGACCGTTGCTAGGCAACTGGTTGCCATGGTGATGGTTGCTAGGCAACTGATTTCGTTGGCGACTGTTGCTAGCCAACTGGTTGCCATGGCAACGGTTGCTAGGCAACTGATTGCCATGGTGACCATTACTAGGCAACTGGTTGTTAGTCAACTGGTTGCCATGGCTATGGTTGCTAGGCAAATGGTTGCCATTAATAACCAGTTAAAATGATGTGAAAGATAGGTTAAAGCTCTATATCCTAAATATACAATTTTTTCCTTTAAAAGTATGTGATACTACAATTTATAAAGTTAACATACACAAAGGTTGTGTTTCCCAAAATTGAAATACCATAATATCATTTACAACTTCCTAACATTTTACTCTAACAATGCACATTCAGAATGTGTAAACTGAAGCAGGAAACTTCTGACACTTTAGAGAAAATTTCAGTTATCCTTCTGGCTAAATAACTTTTACGTAATTGTCTGATTGTTTACTACTATTGTCTTATCTAATGTTGAATCAATCAAATTTTCCGGACACCATATGAATCAAAAACACTACTCAAAACACTTGAACGTAGGTAACCCGGGTCACTTTAGGGAATGCTATGTACACAATTGGGGCCCTACACCAAAATGGCATGCATAAAGACAATCTTTACTGTACGATTGTTCCAGCACTGTTTTAGAAAAACAATAACGCTCACATTAGAAATGGTGCAGGCATCACTTAATAGGTCCTCCGCAGTTGTATATGTATCCTGGGGTTGATAACCGTCTTTCTGTTTAAATAATATGACAGGAAGCCTTCACTCTTTTATGTCATATTTACAATATCAATTTATTTATTCTCTGTTGACTTAAAATAGAAGACTTATCACTACTTTTCATAAGATTTAGATGGTGTAGTATATCAATTCATTAGTATGAGGCACATGAGAAGGGAAATTCTTCTAAGCTCAAATCTACAATTTAGTGGTTAGTGCTACTGTCATTCAGCTGGGAAAGTCAGTCAACCCTATGCTAATAGCGCACTGACTATGTCACTAAGGTCACAGTACTTGGGACCAGAGCCGTAACTAGACTTTTTGGTGCACTGTGCCAGAAAGAGCATTGGCGCCCCCCTCATTTTTCAAAGGGACATCATGCACCCAAAAAAGGGCCATGGCTTCATGGAGAAGGGCCAGGGAAGAGATAGGAGAGACCAGGAGATGCTGGGGATGAAATAAGAGGAAGCTACAAGTAAGAATGATAATAAACAGAAATTTTACAGGCCCAAACAGCTTCCCCTGACCTGTGGTGCCCTGTGCGATGGCACCGACTGCACTACCTTAGCTACGGCCCTGCTTGGGACAGCTCCCTCTGTATCTTTCTTAGCAAAGAACTGGATTCCCAAGACAACACAGCAGCTTCCTGTCTTTCCCCAAATATCCAAATCTCTTGAAGCTTTGACACTCATATGCCTCCTGATCCTCTGTGACTTCCCCCTTAAATCAATGGTGTCACACCCCCCCCCATTAGCAGGTACTTCACCTCTACTCTCTCAATGGCTCCAACTATTCTTTAAAAAAAATATCTAAATTTAAAATAGCACAGACCTCTACACTATTTTTCCAAAATGGCCTTATTTTAATGGGATATCAGTACTAGATGCAATTACTTTTGGTGCAGCAGAATCCAAAATATAGTTACTAGATTGTATGTTCATTAGAGCAAGTGCCTCACCAAAGAACAGAATATAATAATAATAATAATAATAATAATAATAATAATAATAATAATAATAATAATGTGTCCTTTGTAAGAAACAATGGTGATAAAATAGTTATTGAGCCAACTTGGAGATGTATCTTTTTCATGAACATGGAACTACTAATGCAAACTAGGCACCATTGTTTTCAACTGATCAGTTATTAAGCTATTTTTCTACTGAAAGAAATGTTTGTACTGAAAAGCAAAAATTACTTTATTACACAAATAACCTACATGCTGAATTTACTCCTTAAAATCAGACTGAAACAAGCTGTGAAACTTTCATATGGAGGTACCTGGCATTCAACAAATGGGACTAGAACTGATCATAGAAAGCTGTGGGGAGGTGAGGGTGAGTGGGGGGAGTTGGATTTTCTCCATTGGCACTTGGTTGAATGGGAGAAATTTTGAAGGTACTGAAAATGTTTGGAGAGCCAGGGTTGTGGTATTTGGCAAATATAGCATATTTTAGTGTTGGGAATGTTATGTGTTCAGGTGGTGATACTGCAGAGTTATATAGGCACACACCAGTGGATGACTCAAACTATAAACAGACCAGTTACTTAACCAGTGGTTTTGGTTTATTGGAAGATATCTGGTACAGCCATACTTACAGTTACATCTACACTGGTAATGGAATGAAACTTGATTGGAACGGGGTCCTATACAGCTCACCAGACACTGTATGCTCCTTGCAGGTAATGGAGCAGGATGCAGGTATTCACAAGGGTGTCTGACATGGAGCTAAGCAGGAGACTACTGTCTCCCACCATGTCACTCACACACAGTACTAAGCTTCTTCATGTTACACAAACTTCAGCTATTCTGTAGTGACCTGTAAAATAAATTGGGTTAAACACATGAGCACACTGTTTTCTAACAATTAGTGTAAGGCAGGGAAGAGATGGTGGGGAGGAAAGGTTGGAGATATGCAGAGAAGAGGATAGAGTCATAGGCATGGCCTTAGATGGAAATGGGGGATTAGGAGGTAAGGTGGGGTAGAAGGAAAGGAGAGCAAGAGGGCTAATTTAGAGATGTTGGAGATTTCAGGAAGGAGAACAGGAGTTCCAATGAGTGTACATTGCAGTGGGTGCGATATGTGGGTGACATATCCACTGGAAGAGGCTTTAGGAGGAGGCAGCATTACTAATAGGTATGTCAGTGGAGATGTTGAAATCCGAGAGGATAAGCATAGGTAGTGCAGTGAGACGGAAATGGGATAGCCAAGCCGTAAAGGTAATGAGAAGCAGGCCTTGGGGCTGAGGGTAGATAACAGCAAGGCAGAGGTGGACCAAATAAAAGAACAATATTTCAAAAGAGGAAAATGAGACGGAGTGTTTTAGGGAATTACACAGCAGAAGGATGCCAATGCTGCCTGAGTGAGGATCAAAAAGAGACCCCTATAGCATAATGCAGCAGGTGAAGTATTTTCAGATAGGGAGATTTAGGTTTCAGTTAGGACTAGGAGTGTGAGAGGAAACAATTGTGACACAAGTGAGTTTATTATGTACAGAGAGATTTAGCATTCTAGAGTGCTCTGGAGAAGAGAAAGTGGGTGAGAAGAGTTATGAGAATGAGCCTGGAGGTGATTGACATATTATTATCGGAAGATGGAGCATGAGTAGATAGTGGGTATGTGAGAGGCCTGGGTTTGGGACTAATGTCACCAGTGGAGAAGCCTTTGTACGGGAGCATTGATACAAGGCCAGATCAGATACTGTGGGGTGACCACTGATAAACAGGTATAATGCTATATGTATGCCTTATGTGCTATGGTTCACTGCAATATGATCCTCATTCTCATCTATTTGTTAGAAAGATTACATGAGAAAAATCTAAAACATTTATTTATTAATAAATATTAATACTGTATACTTACAAAATTTGACACGCTTGACGTCACAAGTTTATGTAAATTACAGTAGGTTGCTATGAATGTAGGATGGAAATTTACAGATTCATAAAATAATACCGCCAGTCTATTAAAATGATGATCCCGTCCATTGGGCCGCCGGGAAAGCAGAAAAGTTCCCGCTGGGCCGGCCACATTAACCCCTTTGCTGGGCTGGCCGACACTGCCGGCCAGGCTGGGCAGACGCTGACTGCCGGCAGCCGCGGTTCTAGTATTTGCGTTCTGCTATGGAACGCAAGTTACGGAAACCGGAAGCTCCCGGCTCCACCATCAGTCTGCAGTGCCCCCCCTCTATCGGCCTCCGCCGTCTGCCGTCAGCTCCCCTCTGTGTGGCATGGTCGCAGCTGGGTTGGGGTTGGCCCATTCCTTCTCCTGGGGCTGCGGGAGATGATGTGGACCATGCAAGGAGGTGGGCACGGGTGTGCGGTGCAGCTGTGCCTGGGATGGAGTAGGAGCCGCAGGAGCGGGACAAGGTGGCAGGGGCTTTCTAAACATACTTGCTCTGGCTGTCAGCGCTGAGAGAGAGTGAGGCAGCCAGGACCCATGAGCTGAGGTGACAGTGGAGTGTGGAGGTAATTCCTGTTCAGCTTCTTCTTCCACTCCCATCCTGCCCCCTTACTCCCAACACTACAGCTACCCTGCTCCACACTACTACACAAGGAGAGAAACAAATGTAAAGCAAAGAGTTCTATGAAAACATTTATATATACACTTCTGAAATAATAAATGACATATCCGCATATAATAGTCAACTATTATATGTGCCCAGGGGCAGGATTGCAGTAATAGTGCCCCTGCCACTATTACTGCAATCCTGTCCCTTCCTCTGAAGTACTACTACTACTCCCAGCCTGTCCCACATTGCTACTGCTCCAAGCCTGCCCCTGCTCTGCCATTACGAATACTCCCATCCTGCCCCCTGATCCACACTACTACAACTCCAGTCCTGCCCCCTGATCTGTGCTACTATTTCTTCCATCCACCCCCCTATTTCCCACTACTACTACTCCCATCCTGCCCCCACTTCTGACTACTACTCCCATCCTGCCCACTGCAGGGACATACACTGCTTTTGTTGCAGAGGTCAATTAGTTTTTATTGATTTTCCTACAGGGGCCAATGTGTTTTTTTTTCCTGTGGGGGACCAGTGTGTTTTTTTTTTTTTTTTAACCTGTCGGAGGTCAATGTGTTTTTTTTTTCCTGTGGGGGCCATTGTGTTTTATTGATTTCTTTAGGAGCCAATGGGCTCAATTCTATTAAAAGCGAAGTGAATAGTGCCGGGAATGAGCTACCGGAGTTATTCAATTAATCGCGCTGCTAAGCCTGATTAAGGATTTCTTCTCTGATCCCTCATGGGATGCTAGCATAAATCCGACAAAAGTCCAGGCGCGATGCTGTTTTGTGCCCTTAGCGCGACGGAAACAGTATCGCGCCGGGAAGTTTAGTCGGAGAATGCCAGTTCTCACAACTAAACACCCTGTTTAAGGTGCGAGGGGGTGGGAAAACCTGCATTCTCCGACCTAACAACAAGCTCCCTCCCGGCACTATTTAATTCGCGTTCAGTTGAATCGAGCCCATTGTGTTTATTTTTTCCAGTGGGGACCAATGTGTTTCATTTTTTTTCTGTGCGGGCCAATGTGTTTTTTTGGGGGGGCCAGTGTTTGTTTTATTTTTTCCTTGTGGAGACGAATGTGTTTTTTTTTTTCTGTCGGGTGTCAATGTGTGTTTTTTTTTTTTTTCCTGTGGGGATCAATGTATTTACATTTTTTTGTGAGGGCCAATGTGTTTTGTTTTGTTTTTTTCCTGTAGGGGTCAATGTGTTTGTCTGGTTATTTTTTGTGGGGGCCAGTGTGTGTTTTATTTTATTTTTTGTTGAGGCTAATGTGTTTTATTTTTTTCCTGTAGGAGCCAGTGTGTTTTATTGTGTCCTGTGGGGGCAAATGTTTTTTTTTTTCCCTGTCGAGGTTCAATGTGTTTTTTTTTCTGTAGGGGTCAAAGTGTGTGTTTTTTCCTGTGAGGACCAATGTGTTTTTATTTTTTTCTCATGCATTATTTCTGCGCATGTGTCTGAGTTGCAGTGCGGATTCAGTCACATGCACCAAGAAGTGTATTAGAAATGTGTTGGGTGTTCAGGGCTGGCTATAGAGATGCTGAATTGCCCACATTGGAGGCCATACTCCATAGTTCCAATCGTCTTTAGACACAAACAGTGGGGGTCTCAGTCCTTGCATATTCGGACGCAGGGCTGTACACCAGGGAAGGGCATTGTAGGCTCATTAGGCTGAAGTCACAGACAGCAGTAGAAGATGCAAAGATGGCTGCAACTGTGTCCAACTCAGAATCAGGCCCTATAAGAAGGGATCCCGCCCCTATTGACAGACCTCACCTCCTCAACAGACTCTGCCCCATTAGGGCTGGTTTCATAAATTTCCCGGGCTGGTTTTCTGTCCCAATCCGCCCCTGATCCTGTCGCATAATTATAACAACATCTCTCAACAAATTTCTTTCTTTATGAAAATTTTTACATTTTATTATAGATTTACATACCAATTTAAATCAGTGAAAAGAGAACAGTAATCAGACATAAATGAACACATTTTTACGGGTGTTAAGAAATCAAAATGTAAAAATCCAAGGCTGTTAAAACATTGTTGCCATAATCACTTACTTTTTAATGAAGGGGATTATTTAAAAAACACAGAGAAGCAAGAAAAGTGTGCAAGAAAAGTGTGCAGTGTAAAGGTTAATGCGAGCAACAGGTCAGTTCCCGGAGAGTCAGCATTCCCCTAATTTGACTCTGAGGACAAAGCCCTCTTGACAAAGGCTTTGGGGTTATCACTGTATCACAGATTGGCCACAGAGCAAAGCATAGCTGGACTTCCAGATAAGATAACAAGGGTCTCTCATTGTGTTAACTACACACTTCTAACATCACTTGTCAGCACAAGGCTAGCTGACCCGGCCTGTGTATACAGTAATTGTAGTGACAGAATATCTAGGACACACAAAGCAAGCTTTTGTGCTTGCTTTGTTGAATTATTATTATTATTATTATTATTAATACTAATAATAATAATAATAATAATAGTAATAACATTTATTTATATAATACTAAGATACTCCTCAGTAATTTACAATTGGAAACAAACAGTAATAAAACAAAAAATGGACTAAGATGTAAGAGGGTCATGCTTGCAAGGTGCCAGTCTATAAGAAAATACTATACATATCATATACAGGGGCGGTTTAACAGTGTGCAGCCGCTGTGCAGGCTCCCTCCTTTCTGGCAGCACAGTAGACTCTGGCTTTGTCTACTGTGCATGCGTAGGTCACCGGTAACATGGTGCCTGCACTAGTACAATCCTGCTGCAGCTTTTAATGGTGCTGAGCATCTGAGGCTATATTCATTATTTATTGGGGGATGGGGTGTAAAGGAGATTTTCGGCCCGGGGCTCCACTTAGTCCAGAACTTGCTCTGTTTGGAGGCTAGAGGACATGACTGTGGATGAGAGGTCAGGGCCTCTAGGGGGGGGCTGGAGGTGCACGTGCACCGGGTGCACCACTGCACCCGGCGCCAGTGTCCTCCAGCCCGCCGCTGTAGAGAGGCTCCAAGCCGGACGCCCGCTGAGATGTTATTACCAGCGGGCGCCCGGCTCCTTCTCTGCAGCGACATGGTGGAGCCGGAGGCTGGAGTTCTCTCCTGAACTCCAGCTTCCGGCTCTCCCCATCATGATGTCTCCCCCATAGTTCCGAGGAGCAGACAGGCAGACCGGACGCTACACTGGATGCAGGAGCAGGGTTCAAGGTAAGTATTTTTTTTTTTTAATAAGCTGCATTACAGGGGCATTATTATGGGGGCATGGACATTACCACAGGGGCATTACTATGGGGGCATGGCCAATACAGGGGCATTACTGTATAGGCACTATAGGGGCATTACTATTGGGGCATGGGCACTACAGGGGCATTACCACAGAGGCATTACTATGGGGGCATGAACACTATAGGAGCATTACTGTATGGGCACTCCAGTGGCATTACTATGGGACCATGGGCACTACAGGGATATTACTATGGGGGCATGGGCACTACAGGGGCATTACTGTATGGGCACTACAGGGTTATTACTATGGGGGCATGGGCACTACAGGGGCATTACTTTAAGAGCATGGGCACTACAGGGGCATTATTATGGGAGCATGGGCATTTCCACAGGGGCATTACTATGGGAGCATGGGCATTACAGGGGCATTACTGTATAAGCACTACAGGGGCATTACTAATGGGGCATAAGCACTACAGAGGCATTACCACAGGTACATTACTGTGGGGGCACTACAGGGGCATTACTATGGGAGCATGGGCACTACAGGGGCATTGCTATGAAAGCATATGCTCTACAGGGGCATTACCACAAGGGCATTAATATGGGAGCATGGGCACTACAGGGACATTACTGTATGGTGGGCACTACAGGGGCATTACTGTATGGTGGGCACTACAGGGGCAATACTATGGGGGTATTAACATATGGGCAATACTACAGGGGCATTACTATATGGGCTCTACTACAGGGGCATCGCTATGGGGGTATTATCATATGGGCACTACTACAGGGGCATTACTATATGGGCACTACTACAGGGGCATTACCTCAGGGGGCATTACTCTAGGGGCACTGATGCAGGGGGGAATTACCAGGGGGGGCGCCAAATTACTGTCTTGCCCCTGGTGACAAAAATCCTAGTTTCGGCCCTGGAGAGGTGCAGGGATTGGGCGCAGTACAGTGATCCAATTGGAGGTTATTAACAATGAAGGCAAAATTATCGTTGGAGATGGGAGCGCTCCTGCACTGTCTCCTCCCAGGTAATGATGCGCTGCCTGGGTGATGTTACAATGCCTTTATAAGTATGCTCCAACTTTTTTTGCGTCACTGTGTTAGAGTGTCACAGTGCTGTATGGACATACAGCACATAGCTCCCATCAGAGACTTGCTATTACTGCTATCTCCGCATTAACTCCGTGTTTACCGCTGCTACTAATAAACCATCATATGTACTGGTAAAGGACATCTGTGTGGACTAACACCCATTTCACATTCTCGACTAGAACGGAACCATGGAGTCTAATGGAACTATGCTCTTCACCAGGCAACCTCAAAAGTGAGTGATGGACTTTACCATAGGGAACCAACAGGTTGTAGCCCCAACAATTCCTGTAACTCGGTTACATCAACTGATTATATATAGGGACAAGAGCCGAAGCATAACCAATATATATCACAAGGTCAGAACAGGTGACTATGGTATAATGGTACAGGGTCATGTTCATTAGCAAACAATAAGGGTCAAGAACAAGCCGAGTCAGTACAGAAGGTCAGACAGAATTATACACAAGACAGGACACAACATGATCACAAGGAAGGGCTCATTGTAACCCAATTACAACTACTGGGAGCATTATGAGGCAATGCAATAAAAGAGGTTTATTCAAATTCAGATTTTTTTTTTTATTTGGACTTATTTTTACAGCCAATCAAATCCCAGAAATTGCTCAACTGCACATAGTATTAGTGGTAAAAAACATATGACAGCACACAATAATACATGCATGTGACGTATGCATATATGTATGTGTACTGTAGCTATAGTCTCACTAGTGTCTAGTATTTAAAACATTAATATGAACTAAAGAGAACAAAATGTATGAAGATATTTTCATGGAAGAGTAATTTGTTTCATATGTCTGCACTATGAGCACATTTCCCCACCACTCACTGTTGTGATGTTTGGTATCTGTCTCATGAACAGCCCCATCCTATTCCCTTAACCCCCATGGACATGGAGGCCCCTGATGCTGGAGCCAGCAGGACCCTGACCTTCCGGTTATAGGTAACAAATTGAAGGCATGTAAGCTGCAGGCGCCCAGGGAGGGGAAGGTGGGGGGAGGTTAGAATTACACAGACGGCATCTGTTTCTCTTGGTATATCAACCACACGACTTGGTCCACAGCCTCGGGGGACACTACTGGCTGCACGGATGGATAGAGAAGGGGCTTCTCATACATCTTTATTATCTGTGTGTTAAGGCTATGGTCTTTCTGCAAACATTTCAATTAAACATAATAAATGAAAGCACTTGGCCCCACTGCTACCCCCATACCATACGTTTAAATAACAATGAGGATTTTATTCCTGCTGAGTGCTGACAGTGCACAGAGTTCTTAACCTTTAAATAAACCATTTCACAAGACTAGAAAACATAATGTACTGGTTTACCCTTATGGCCATAAACTGGAAGTCTGATACATTTTCAAAACAGCAAAAAAGATAAATATAAAGGATTAGTTCATATGATATGACTAAAACTAATAAAGAATACAATAGACTGTAAATAGTATAGCAGTGTATAATGTTGCAGAATATTTTGCTGCTACATAACAGGATAACAAATGATATTATCCTGTACTAAATCTTTCCTTCACTTGTTTGTGAGGCAGGGGAGTTATGGCATAGAGAGGCAGCACCCAGTAGTGACTATAGAGCTCGGTACACACTGATTCAATCGTTGGCCCGTTCTTTTGATTTTGACCAATTTATGCAATATCGCAAGAGTGTTCATGGACCTTTGGTCATGTTTTGTCAGAAGAAAACTGGTTGAATCGAAGGATCGCATCTTGTGCGCTATTTAATATTCATTCGATTCGACTGGTTGGGATCGGACTAAAAGTGCAGTGTGTAAGCACCTTCCAATGTTCTTGCGATTCTACACCAACAGCAACACCACCTCTGTGGATGGTACAATCATTTTCTTATGATATTGTGGCAGTTGGGGTTCAAAAGTTGCAAGTATGATTGGATAAAGGTGTACCTGCTTATACGTATAGGCACTGTGGTTGGGACTTCCGATTGGGACTGAAGTTGATCGAACCATAGCATCAAAAGAATGATCGCAAAGGTGTGTACCCAGCTTTATACAGAATGTACAGCAAGCAGTGGTGTCACTCACCTAGATAACACCCGCTGCGGAATCCTGGTAGACGATAGTAGGGCGCGCGGCCCCTGCATAAGGGGTGTGACCTTGCGGGTAGAGGTGAGGCCTCATGAGTAGGGGGCATGGTCTCACAGCCTGAACCCCCGTTTTTAGTCACTCCTGGGGTAATTTTATGTGATAAATAAATATGATAGTATTTCACGATGGGAGATCTCTTATTGCGATTCTTTGAGGCGCTGTCTGACACTCAGAGCCGTAACTAGACTGTTTGGTGCCCTGTGCCAGACAAAGCATTGCCCCCCCCCATTTTTTAAATAGGGACATAACATGGTGCACCTGAAAAAGGGCCATGGGTTCATGGGGAAGGGCCAGGGAAGAGATAGGGGAGGCCTGGAGATGCTGGGGTTAAATGAAGAGGACGCTACAAGTGAGAATGATAATAGATAGGAAAGTTGACAGGCCCAAACAGCTCGGTGCCCTGTGCCATGGCACAGGTCGCACTACTCTAGTTACGGCCCTGCTGACACTGAATGGGTGCATTGAAGTGTGTTGAATTAAGGAATATCGTATATATCCTGAAGGAAATTCTGAGAGACTGTTTCATCGGAGGAGGTTTAGAACTTTGGTTGGGAAGAATTTATTTTTATTATTTATTACCAGCTATTTATATAGCGCACACATATTCGGCAGCGTTTTACAGAGAACGGACTTTTTTTAAAAGTAACTATTATATATACCTCAGAGGAGGAGCGTTCAACTTTTTTGGATCTGCACCTTATTACATTTGGATCATGGGTGTAATACATATCTTCTTTAATTTGCATGAATGATGAGAAGGAGGAGAAAACAGTGCTATCTTTATTACATGTGAATATTTTGGGCATGTAAAGCATTTTGTTATGCTGTATGTCACTCGGAGTATGCCTACAATTAATTTTTCTGGTGAGGCGTACCAGAGAAATGCTGCTAGCTATGATGGTACAATATTCTAGTCCCATAAATGTGCCATCTCCAATCGATTTTGCTTTGCAAAAGGAAATCACATGCTGCAAAACTGGATGCACCAATACCTGTACCTACTCCATGCTTTCAAGGAATGTGTGCGCTAATGCCAACTCCTGCCCTCCATCTTTGCAAGATTGCATTCTTCCACAAGCACTACCATGTGCCTTGGTAGAAATCAAGGGGCGCATATGCAAGTTGTGGGGCACTATGTTGAACATTGGGTTTGCACTGCTCACTGGATGCGTAAACTGTTTCCAATAATGGAAAAGCTGATGGCTTGATCTGTTTCTCTTTTTCATTAATGAACAAACAGTTGATGCTGTAATTAATATTCTTGTCCTTAAGCGCATGTTGCCTTTAGCGTATATTGACATATTCGCATTTACATTTTTTGTAATTTAGTTTCTTTTTTATTATAGAAAGACAGATGAAAATCTGAAATTGTATTGCAGTGTTTGTTTTCATTCTATGTAGGCAGCAAGGGAAAAGATGGATGGGGAAACTTGAGAAAAGGAGGTAAATAACCAAGTCTAAAGAGGAGACATCATAACTTTGTTGACAGGTTATTAAATATGAACCATGGTTCCCAAGTTCAATGGTATTATAAAGAGTGTCATTCAGAAGAGAAGGAATAGAGAGTATATATAACATATTCTATGTATGAGTGCACCGTGAGTGGCTAAAGGAGGGAATTACAGGTTCAGACAATAAGTAATTAAGATGCATTGCAAACATTCGTTATCAGTTTATCAATAGGTTTACTCACTGAATGCAAGGGACTATATAGAGGGTGCACTAATGGGTCATTAGGTACATTAATAGTAGTTATCTGTTCAAGAAGAGCCAAAAGAATATTTGAAAACTGATTGATGATTACATTTCCACCAAATATGGAAAAACCTGCCGACCATGCCACAGTTCCTCCAATGCTGAGTGGAGAGGGAATAACGGCAATTAATTTTTTTCTGGGACCATATACCACCATGTGCGCACTTTGTATCACTTTTTATGGATCTCAACATTGATGGAAGCCTTGGCTGTTGGTCTTCTAATGTGCTACCATCCATCCCAAGTGACCTTGTTCCCTAACAAGGTCCTAAATGTTTTGGGAATATAAATATTTTAATGTGATGTGATGAGAAACATATCATTAGTGAACAAAGATATTTTGTATTGTTGATCAACGTATATACCTGTAATATCGCTCTTTTCTCTAATTTTGTCATCGATGATAACAGGGGATACCTTTGTCTAGCACCAGTTCTCAACTTGAACACGTCAGTCCATTTGAGATAACCAATGGATTATGGTAGAGGGCCGGGATTGTGTTAAGAAACCTACAGTATATATAAATACAAATGCTTCCAACATGGAAAACATGAAACAGCCGAGAAACAAGTTAAAACGCTTTATCTGCATCTGGCGCCAAAACCACTGAGTAGTATTTATATAATGGATTAAATCTATTGCCCTGCAGGTTTATCTGATCCTTGTCCCAACTGGTGTACTGTAGATCAATTAATGTGAGGAACACACTATTAAGACTTTTGACACACCAAAATTTTGCGAACATTGCGAATATCCCGTTTTGATTTAAACTGAAGAAAATTGGTCCGTGGGACCATTAAAAGGACTTCCTTATTCACGAGTCTGGTGAGAGCCAAATGGTTTTATAATACTAATATCGAATTGTGGCACTATGGACTAAATATCGGGTCCTAGTACCGATATATGAGGATCCGAATTGTGGTCTATATTTTATACATGTTTTTTATGTGTGTTTAATGTATGTATATTGTCATTTGATACTCGTTATTGATATAAAATATATTAAGCAAAAATTGGCGTCCTGTTTTAAATTCTTCCCTGTCAATCCAATTTGAGTGTGTTTAACCATTTTTATTAGCGCACCATCATTTAGTTATTTTTTGTTGGTATTAAGCCTTTTGGCCATAATCTGTGCCTTTTGGCCATAAACAGTTTGAGGTTGGTGTTCAAGAGGGAAATGGACTGGAAATTAAGTCAAGTGATCAATTGAGATGTGCAAGATTTATAATTTAACATGGAGAGTCCATCAGTACCAGGAACCTTTGAGAGTTTTTGGGAAGTAAGACCAAGTATGACTTCCTACTCTAAGCTATTTTTACTAAAAATGCTGTGTAGGGGCTAATAGGAGCAATTATGTTTTTAAATATTACTATGGAGATGGCTGATCCATCACCATTTGCCATCGGTAGGGATTTTTGCTTTGAAGTCAGACATGGGCTTGGGATAGATGAATCACCTGCTCTACACAGTGCATTATTGATAGCACTATGCTAGACCAGCATCTAATAGTAACTGCCAGTCTACCACTATTGCATTCAGTCTACATATGTTATATTAGATATAAAACCAGCCATCTAAAGGAACTATAGAAGCAATCAAAACATTTGTAAAGTATTTTCTTCATTAAGTACAAATAAAACAAGACAGCAAGTGAATATAAGAAAACACCCCTATTGCTATGATACACCAAAATAAACTGAGAAGTACTCAGATGACTTAAGAGGTCCCAAAATAACTGAGGCCACCTGTTTACAATTAAATTGTTTCAATGTATTTCAAAATAAATATATCTGTCTGTGAAAGGCCGACAGTTGGTTAGTAAATTTCTAAACAAGAACTGCATCACGAAGATCAAAGAACAATCAAAGCAAATCTAAGAAAATGTTATTGAAAAGATCCAATCAGAGGAAGGAAGTGAGAAGATTTCAATTACTTAAAATCCCACTGGGTATTGCCAGGTCCATCATAAAATATGGAGAGGCAAAGGCTGAACTGTGATTTTTTTTCTTGAGCAGGCATACTCCAAAACTGAGCATACCTATGGAAAGTCTGACAGAGCAGAAGACTATCATGATAGACATTGGGAAAAAAACACTGTCCATGTAACCAAAATATCCCAAGCACTTCAACAATCTATGCTCTATGGGAGGATGGCAAAATGAAAACAATTATTAAAGGAAACACAAGAAATCTTGCCTAGTATTTACCAAAAAGAAAATGAGAGGCACACATAACGAGAACATTCTATGGTTTAATAAGACAAAGTCTCAACTTTTTGACTCCACTGTATACACTATTGTACGCATTATCCCAAGAACACAATCCCTTCTGTGAAGCACGGAGGCCAGAGCAGACCATACTATCTGTTACAGGGTTACTTCTCTGCTTCAGAGATTAGAAAACATGCTGCACACAGCAAAAAAAAATCATACAACCTAGGGGAAAATGTATATTACAGCAGGACAAAGACCAAAACACACACCAAAAGCCACACTGGAAGTAACTAAGATAAAAAAAAAAAACATTAATACCCTGGAGTGACCCAGGGGCTGAATTTTACTAAGAATCTGAGGAATGAGTTTAAATTCCATTTTACAAACAGTCCCTATCTACAGTGAAGATATTCAAGCACTATAAAAAGATAGGATGATAATTTTATTGTTCAGATTTGCAAAACTAGTAGATACTCATCCAGACATACTCTAGGATGTAGGTAAAGCTGCTTATACAAAATATTAAAGCATCAGTGCTATGAAAACAGTCATGTTTTTTTGTTTTAGACTGCTATTAATAATGTAGAATTCCACAGTGTCATAGACTACCATGGCAACCACAGTCATGTGCTACATAATATAATATAGTATTAGTGAACATAAAGGCTTTGTAATGCACCTTTAAGCTCAAACTACACTGTGACATCCCCCTTGCTCCCCATCACACTCAGTGATATGTGTTGTGCTATGTCAGCATTCATTAAAGTCACTTACTACAGTAAGTTCGCTGGTGTTTGAGGACATTTCCCATAGGCTGATATGAGTTTACTGTTCCCAATGTTGTTTGAGAGTGTCTGCATGTGTGCTTCCAACTAAGCTGTCTGTGATGAGAACTCCACCTTTAGCACTTACAGTATAGGGCCTGAGATCCATAAACAGATTCTGGAAACAAACTTGGGTCCTGAGCCACAGATTCAGTAACAATACTCTTGAGTAAAAAATTGAGATTAGGCAGCGAGATGATAAAAGATCATTTGGATCCTGATGTAAGATGTGGTTTCCATCTATGACAGGTAATTTTTTAGATACCAACATCTTAAAACAAAGGCATATTTACAAAGAGACAAGATAACATTACAAAACGCAGACAGATTGGTGTTTTTGCGATACACTTAACTGAGGGCCAGATTCAACAAGGATCGCTATTGTGATCGCAGCTGCTAATCCATTGCAGTCGCTATGCCGCCGCAGCACAACATAAGGACGCCCACTTTACCTTAAACACATCCATAATGTATAGCAAGACTGCGAAAACATCCGTACCACTGAGTACCATCGCAGCCTCATGCACACTTGCACAAGCTCTGACCTTACTCATAAATTGCAAATTTTAGTGCACGCTATGAGGCTTTAGGCTGCGTATGGCACTGCAGTGGATAATTTATGCGCTTCCCTGCAACGGCATTCAAACGCACTGTCACGCCTATGTTTCTCCGACCCCCCCGTCACCACCCACAAATGGCACTTCCTGTCAATCACTCTGCGATGGGTCTGCATAGTCACTGCGATCACAGTCCCGATCACAGCGGCCGGTTTGTGCACGTGCACTACGATGTATACGCATGCGTGCGTATTAGCAACTGCGATCCTGTCTGAATCAGGCCCTGGGTTTGAAAATGACATCAATATAATCAGAAAACAAAGACAATACAAAGCACACATTATGATCTCAGTGTAAGTATTTGTTACATCTGAACTTCAAATTCTAAAAATATGAATTGATTCTCTAGAAACAACTTGTTTGTGGCTTTGACCTGATTAGTCAGCGATCTAAAAAAGTAAACTCAAAACATTTGCAGAAAGCATTAGGCAGCCGTTGAAGAAGAGAGTATGACATGCACGACTCTGCTTAGCAGATCTCGCTACTCATCTGTCTGTCTTGTACTGTCTGCTAAACATCCAGAACACCCCACCTTGACCCCACAACTATTTGAACCTTCAACTTGCTGTGAACTTGGGGGCTGTAATGGATCATTTCTTTAGCATGCATGTAATGTATTTTCTGCTGTTCCAATGTATAAATTGCTTTTTGCTTGGTTTTCAGATAATCAGGTCAGATTTTACCATTTATTACTATGAATTAGATTGGTATCAGAGTAATACTTAGCCTTTGGTATGGGGAACGTTTGCAAGTTTTCTGTTAAAACACAATGTATATGCGACGGAAACGTGGATTAAATATGCAGTAATCATACTAACATTAACTCAATATAAATGTGAAAATCCTATCATAATATGTCTGCCTTAGGACATGGCTGTGAGACATATAGGAGACAACACATACTCATAGATTGTACAGAGAAATAACACAACTACTATATATCTGGGTAACACATGCTCTGCCATTTTAAGTTATGAAAAGAATATTTTTGAACTTGGAGGTGCTTTGATACCGTATGCGGTCATGTTTCTTTATGATACACTGTAGACACTGTGGCAAAGTGCTATGGTGTTTTTTGGATGCATATGGGCCTGGTATGCAGTCAGTATGTAGATAGTGATACCCGATTATAAGGCTAGGGTTAGAATAGGGTTAAGATATGGCATACTCGCCCACCCTCCTGGACTGGCCGGGAGGCTCCTGAAAATCGAGTGACACTCCCGGCCACCTGCAAAGGTGGACAAGTCTCCCAGGGACTGAGGCCACCCGGCAGAAGCAGCCCACTTCCCCAATTCGTGTTAAATCGTGTCATTATGGCCCCTGCTTCACAATGTTTGGTAATGTCAGCATTGCATAGCAAATAGGCTGGGCTACAATGACGTGATTGCGTTGCCATGCCCCCAGACCCACCCACCTCTGCCGAGATCCACCCATCGTCACCCTCAAACCTTCCCATCTCCACCAAGCACCCCCCCCCCCACAGTGCCAACTTGGAGGATGCAGACAAAAGGTCGGCAAGTATGAGGTAGGTTAGGCTGCAATTAGGGTTAGGGTTAGGGTTATGCTGCCCATCCACTAGGCGATTAAACCTAGCGATGACGGTTGTTATTATCGCAAATCGGGCAGTAAAGGTTAAAAAAGACCAGCGATGCGCGCACCCGCTGGTTGTTTTTAACATCAATCATCGCCCGAACATGGCGGTCAACCTGATGACCGCTGTGTTCGGTATGATTGATCTGCATACACTGAATGTCTGAACGTTCAGTGTATGCAGTTCACCCCGCAGGAGACGATGGCGTCGTAATCGTGCCATCGTCTCCCGCATCGCCTAGTGGATGGGCAGCATTAGGCTGCAGTTAGTGTTGACCATCAAATGTTATTGGGAAATCACATTGTCGACTTGCTGACATTCACAATGTCAGTGTCAACATTGTGAACATCGACATTTGACATGTTGACATTCTGTGCATGTCGATGTTCAGATACCGACTAACTATTTTACACCCATGGGCCTGATGTTAAATGCTCACATTCATCTATGAATTTAAATATTAAAAGTTATTTATAGTGCTTACATATCATGCAGCATTTTACATACATGTATAATATTTTGTCATTCACATCAGACCCTGCCTGCTCCAGTGCAGCACACAATTTATATTCCCTATCACATGGACACATATATACAATAGGATTAATTTTGTCAGAAGCCAATTAACCTACCAGTATGTTTTTGGATTGTGGGAGGAAATTGGGGTACTCAGAGGAAGCCCAGGCAAGTATTGGAAGAACATGGAAACCTCACAAACACACCACTTTGGTTGGAAATTGTAACTCATGAGCTCAGAACTCAGAGGCAGTAATGCTAAGTGTGATGCCTCAATGCTGCCTGAAAGTAGCTGCCATAAATGTTAGTGAGCACGGATCTCTGCATAGCCACGACTCTGCGTAGCCTGCAATTCCGCCGACATATCCATGACCGCAGGACAATTAGACTACATGTGAACATCCAGTTACACCTACTCATCTGAGATGTGTACGATTCAAAATCTGCCGTGCTTATACTATAATTGCGTATGCTAGGCTAGGGTGCATACACAGTCTGAAAATTTGCCTGATCTGTCAGCAAAACAGACTTGCCTGCAATTCTGAATTAGGCCCTATATTTTGAAATAAGGTGATGAAATCTTTTGATCACCCATTTACCTTAAACAACAACTATTTGTTTACAACCATTATGGCTATAGTAAAATTAATGTACAATGTTATTGAGCTATGGAACAAGTCACATGTTTTAGGATATATATAATTCAATAGGTGGTGAAGCATCCGCCCCCATAATGAATTCCCTCCGAAAATATGATATGCAGCAAGTAATGGTCAAGTGTAGGTGTTACCTCTGGAGTGTCACATGGAGCACTAGACTCTTCAAATGGGTTTCAAAATAATTTAGGTTGTGTTAACATAACTAACATGAGAATCAATGCATTTAAATGTTATTTTACTTGCAACTACAGTACTTATTCTACTATTCTGAGCTAGCAGTACTGGGGATCTCCACTAGTCTTGCCTGAAGCTTGAAGAGCATCACTAATACCCCTTTCACACTTGCAGCAATAACCTTGCACGTGAACACGCTGCAACCCGGGTTACTGTGCAGTGTGAAAGGGCCAGGTTGAAATAAGTCGGCATTTCAACCCTGGTCACGAGAAGGGTTGAACACGTGTTCAAACCAGCTCGTGATGCAGTGTGAACGGATAACCTGGGTCGATCTGTAGGAAGAGCTGGGGCTTGGAGATGATCTCATCGCGTGATGGCAATAAGTGGGTCGATGGCGCCAGTCTGAAAGGTGTCTCAGCCGGGTTGCACCCAGGATGGAACCGTGGTATTTATATGCGAAAGGCAGGGATGGACTGAGGATGCTCAGCCGTGCGCATGTAAAAGGGGCGTGGCCTCACTCAAAGGGGCGTGCCATGAGTCACGAAGGTGTGGTCTCACTGCACGTCCCCGTCTTTCAGTGTCCCGACCGAGGAGAGCAACAGGAGGAGGAGCTGCTCAGCCGAGGTTTGCAGCTGGACGGCCCATCTGGCTATCTGCAGTCCAGCCCTGGTGAAAGGGGTATTAGTAGCAGTGGCATCCCTCCCCGCTATTGCACCCAGTACGGGGAGGACTTTAGCGTGTGTGTCGAAGCCGTGCACCGGGAGAAAGGGGGCATGGCCTCGCAGAAGGGGGCATGACCTCGCAGCCCGAACTCCATCACAACTGGGGAGCTCCAGTGGAGGGGGGTCCTGGAGTTGCAGACTGCACCCAGGGAACAATCTGCGGGCAGTGCCGGCTTCCTCACTAAGTTAGGAGCCGAGTGCTGCATGTAATGTTACAGTGCTGCACCCGACTCCTATCACTGAGGGGGAGTCGGTACTTTGGTGTCACCCCTCGGCGGGTGACACCCGGGTGTGGCCGCACCCCGGCACCTCCTTGTGATGCCACTGATTAGTAGCACCTCCAAGCACATTCAATTAGGCACCTGGGGGCTGATTCTTACTTGGGAGCAAAGCAAAAAAAGCAAGTAACTATGTATCTGGAACAAACCAAGGGGCCTATTCATCAACACTAAAATAACGGTTTTAAGGACATTTTAATTACCGTTATTTTAGTATTCATTAATACACTTAAAGCAGGAGGTATCACTGATGGAATCGGTATGAATGACCGCCGAACGTGAACCCGGCAGTTGAAATCCCGACGCCGGCAGCCCGAACAGCGCAGATCCCGACAGGGCAGGTAAGTAAGCTAACCCTTTCCATCTCCCTCCCTAACCCTCCCTTAGTGGTGCCTAACCCTTACCTCCCCCCAGGGGTGCCTAAACCTAACCCCTGCACCCTAAACCTAACCCCCCCGGGGGGTGCCAAACCCTCCCCTCCCCCGGGGGTGCCTAACCCTAAACCCCCTTCCTCCAAGCCTAATCCTAACCCTCCCGGAGGGGTGCCTAAGTCCCCCGGGAGCCCCTAAACCTAACCCTCCCCCCCACGGCTGTCCGCTCGCGACGCCCGGCTTACCTTCATTCGGTAAGCCGGGCGTCGGGATTTCGGCGGGTGGATAATGATAGGCATTGGGATTTTGACGCCTATCATTAGTCCCATGCCGGCATCTGACAGTCAGGAAGCCTTCAGTCGGCATTTCGACCACTGGCTTCTTGACTATATCCCATCACTGATATCTCCTGGTTATGTCCCCCTGCGTTAATTTCCACACTCCCCATACATTAGTATGGGTATGTAGAAATTAGGCTATTCATCATGTAACCCTAATTACTCTCTCGATTTTAGTGCCTCCACACCAGATTTTCTCTACCTAAAGGAGAGTAAGGGTATACCTGGGGAGAACCCTGTTTGCTACAAGAACGGTGTATATTTTGGATGAAATCTTTAAAATAGGTAAACCTTATAATTCTGTGATAACAAAATAATTATATTTTTCTATCTCTTCCCTGTAGATATCATTACTGTACGACGGGGTTAATTTTCCATTTCCAGGTAAGTTCTTCAATAGTATAACCAAAACACTGTTAAATTATTTTTTATTAGAAAGGTATATCATCATCCAACATTTAATTACAGCATCGAGTAGTACTGGCTATATATAGATACAGTAAATACCCAACCCAATCACATTTCAGTGACAAAACGGTATTACAAGCTTACCATGTCAGAATTAATATTTTAATAATAGAGCAGTGTTATACCTTCAACTTCCTCTGTGCTCTAAATGTGGTAACTTGGTTAACAATACAAAGTTATAATTTATTCACACATCACTTTGCACATAAATTCATATATTTAACACTTTTATACGATATTGGCAATCCTGGAAGCTTATATACTATAGCAACCTATGAAAGGAGCTATATTATTAAATTAAATTAGCTATTTGTAGTCCTACAGTATGTAGTACACCCTTTATTGTCCTTGTATCAGTGGAGTACTAGTATTTTAAGGGTACTTCTGATAATGCTACTGGATGGTGAATAGATGACAATTTATCCAGGACTGGAGCAGATTTACATCTGAATCCACATTGCTGTCTTTTTTGTGCAACAAAAATGCCAATGTCTAATTAGCCTATTCAGATATACTCTCCCTTATGTCAGGTATTAACTGTTTAAGATGGATACAAGTTACGGACACTTTCTTTCCTTAAACAACTATGCCAGGGGTGTGTAACAATTAAATCCTTCTCCCTTACTAGCAAATCCAATGTCCTAGTCTCATTCATCTCTATCACTATTCTCCTGCTGTGTATATACTCAAAGGTACCGAAGCTCTTGAGTAGAATTTGTCCCTATATCATAACCTGCAGGGGTGGGTGACTGAAGCACTGTTCACACTATACTGACACCCTCACTTAGGTCAGTGGTAGGGCAGAACTAAGTATTGATACTTGACTGGCTGTGTCTCTCTATGGAGGTCCACTCAAAGTTTATTATGGCAATGAGTGGGCCTCCGGGCATAGGAAATTGACTCACCACTTCAGACTAACTAGGATTTTAACCTGCAGCAAACCAGGCAGCTTGGACCTTCTGATCAGCGCTGCGCTGGTACTGTCAGTCAATGGCCTCCACTCAGTCACCTCAGGACACTGCGTAGCTCCTCCCCGGAGACAGGCCCTCCGTTTAGCCAACTCCCCTGAACCACTTGGAGATCTGCAGTCAGCGATCCGCCTTTACCCTCTGGAGGTAAGCGCCGAGCTCACTAGTGCTATGTGTCCTAGTGATTTACCCTCACAGGCAACACTATCTCCTGTCACCCGTATAGCTCAGCCACAGCGCCTAGGACAACAGCAGGGGACACAGAAGGGGAAACGCCAGTCTGCTCCACCCAACGGCTGCTCTGCTTACAACTGTCACTTGCCTGACCACCCGACACTACTCATGTCTCTATTACTAGAGACTTCTCTAATAGCACGAGTCCCTCCATCTTCCCAATAACATACTATGCACTGTAGAAATTATACACCCTGGGCATACCTGTCCCAGGTAAAGCTTACAGAATCCACAAATACAATATACATACAATTATTACCTTCCCTATACTACATTACTGGAATAAATATACACTTTTACTTCACATGGTAACATATATATTACAATATATACAGTGAATAACATATTGTCTGTAATAGTGGTGGTTTAATCCTATTTATCTAGATAGAGTGATCCCTATTACCTTGATAGTTTAAGCCTAGGTTTCAACCCAGGCTACAATCAAATTCCGAAAATTATGTATATTCGGAATTTGATGCTGTTACTACTGTATATGCCACTCTCAGGTGGTGTACAGTGGGATATACTTACCTGCTTTCAGTGTGAGCAGGTCATCCTCGGCTCCCTCCGTCGCTCCCTGGTCTCTCCTCCGGCTGCTGCTCTGATACTGCGTTCTCCCGGCAGAACACAGTAAAGTAAATAAATAAATAAAGTTTTTTTAAAAAAAACAAAAACAAAAAAATAATACGTTTTTTAAAAAAAATCTTCAGCAAGCCAGGCAGAAGGTCAGGGTCGCGGCTGCAGCCTGTTGGGGTCCAGACGGCCAGGTAGGTGGGGGAGGTGAGCCGGAGGGGGGTTAGTTTGGATGGAAACAGAACTACCGTAGCTATAATCACTGTTGTGCATGCGCCACTTTTGTGAACGTAACGGCGCATGCGCAGCACTGATTACAGCTGCGGTAAGTTAGAGTAGAGAGGGAAAAATATCTATTTTCTGAAAAGCTGTCATCGCAAAAATGACAGCTTTTCGGAATAGATAGTTATGGAGAGGAGGAATGATAAACTCCTCCGGTAATTAGGTAGAACTCCATGCGATATTTTAGTGTTGATGAATAGGCCCCCAAGTTACAATGCAAGGAGTGCAATGCAGGGTAAAGGCTGGCTGCCTCTGCATGTAGCCAACAAATACTGGACAGCTTTATATATACACTTCAATCGAGATGTGAGTTTGGATATGCTCCTCTTAAACCTAAATCACTCTGCACACTTTACATCTGGCCCCACATGCACTGTAGCATGGTTTTGCCAAGGTGCACAGTTACTTTTTGCTTTGCTCCCAGCTCAGAATCAACCCCAAGAGCACCAGTTTTCAGGGAGGGGGAGTACCCACAATATTAAGGATCCCCAGGATGTAACATTACTGAACCACAGCAGACATCTCCGATGTCTACTATGGTCCCTACATTTTCGACTGCAGCCGCAACCCCCATACCATGGGGGCTGCTAGGCTGTCGGATTTATCATGCTCCGACACCTAACGCCATCTCCAGATGGTGATAGCAGCTGTAGCCTATGGGCTACTTACCACACAAATTACCGGGAGAGGGTTCTATAGGCAATGGCTGCCACACTTGCATAGTCAGCAGACCGCGCATGTGCAGTAGCGCTGCGGGGTCCTGATAGAGATGTGAAAGATCGCATTAGTAGTGATCATTTCACTTCTGACACATCACAGGGATGGGCTCATTTGTGAGCCCTGTCCCTGTGTGTGATTAATAATACATTTAGGCAATCCATAATTATTTATTGCCATGAATAGCAGTGAATAAATAAATATGTCCCTAAGATGGAATGGGGAACTAACTTGAAGACCGGATTTTGTAATCATTAGAGTTTCTAATACTGTACATTAGAAATATTGGAAAAGCTGTTCACAATGTCACATACAGTTACACAAAATCTGACAGCAGGGATCAGATCATGGCTGCTATACATCAGACTCTGTATAATACTTGGCTTAACATCTTAAGGAAATGTATTACGCAAGTCTGTACCATCAATGCACATAGACTATTTAAAGCTCTCTATACATTGTGTATACACGTGCAAATGTGCATGTAAGCAGGATACTTCCAGACGTTAGAGGGAAGGAAGGGGTGATCCACTTTACAAACTTCCCTGGAAAACCATTTGTGTTATTTTTTTATATATATATGACGTAAAAATTTGCAGCATCCCTAACCATCTCCCATAGGGGATATCTGAGGGAGAGTCAGAGGATGGCTGGCAGATTAGAGGACGTTCTCTCAATCTCTTAGGGGCTCAACAAGTTCATCTCCTTGTCTTTCCATGCAGCTGTTTTATCTCTCACTCTACCGTATTTGTCTGTCTCCATTTACCCCGTGTCATTTTACTGACATCATTGCCTCTTTCTCCCCTTCCCACTTTCCTGCTCGATTTTCCTTGCCTGTTTTGCTCTCTTGTTCTGCGCACACTTCCATTACTCTCTTCTGGCTAGTTCATTGTTTCAGTGCTAATAAAGAAAATACAATTTTCTGGTGCTGTTTATGAGCAATGTAGCTCATGAAATCAAGGTAAAGCAAGTAATAAAGTAAGCATTCAAATTTATTTAGTCCCTAATTGCACACTGCATGTTTTAGCTACGTTGTTTGCAGAGGCGCCGAGAGGGTGGGGTGGGTACTAATTACCTGAGCCCGGGTTTGTTGGAGGGGCCCGGGTCTGACACCGCCCCCCTCCCTCTTAACTGTCAGCAGCCCAGCACACGATGCCTGAGTTTGCGCCGGGCTGCAGTGGGAGACTGCTTGCTGCTGATCATGCCACTGATCATGCCCCCCCCCCTGAGTTTGTGCCGGGCTGAAGGGCTCACAGCGCCCCCATCCTCAACGCACTGCAAATAAGTTTGTCCTTTTTCTTTTTTTCCTAAGGGGGCATAGCCACGTCTCTCGCTATTAGGCCATGCCCCCTCTTCCCCCGAGGCCCGGGCCGACTCTTTACAGCCCTGGTTGTTTGTTATAGCCACTACTGAGAAAAATTCTATTACTCTACATTATGTTAATTAAATCAGCGTTTACACATGTGCCTTGTGGCTTCATGCATTGTGTAACAATTAGAGATGAGTGGGTTCGGTTTTCAGAGATCGAACCCACCCGAATTTAGTAGATCCGAGTCGGTTTCCAAGCCGGCTCGGATGTTCCCGCATTACTCAGATCTCTCAAATCGAGGCAAAACCATTTAGACGAAATCTTGTGGCTCGCAAGCTTTCGTCTCTATATATATGGGATGCTGCGGGCGCCATTTCCCTCCGGCTGTGGAGACTGAACAGGGAGGGTGGGTAGTGTAGGGCTAGAGAGAGGTGTGCTGTGTCCTGTTCTGCCTGCTGTGTCCAGGGCTGGTGCTGATCCATTCTGGGCTGGAGTTGTTGTGCTGTCTGCTGTGTCCATCTGGGCTGTTGCTGATCCATCAGGGCTGGTGCTACTGCTGTCACTGTGCTGTCTGCTGTGTCCATCTAGGCTGTTGCTGATCCATCTGGGCTGGTGCTGTCTGCTGTGCTGTTTGCTGTGTCCATCTGGGCCCAAGTTCTGGCCCCCCCCAAAAAATAAAAATAATTAATTTTTTTGTGTAATATATATTTGTCTGTGTGCGTGTTAGGCTTCACCGCACAAGATCTAGCAAGTCGGCAATGCAACCTAGTGCTGCCCGACTCCAGTCATCATCAATCTGTGCTCTGGGCCCAAGTTCTGGAGCTGGAAAAAAAAACAAAACATATTGTCTTTTTTTTTAAATAATTGTCTGTGTGTCTGTGCGTGTTAGACTTAGCCGCACAAGATCTAGCAAGTCGGCAACACAACCTAGTGCTGCCCGACTTCAGTCATCATCAATCTATGCTCTGGGCCCAAGTTCTGGAGCTGGAAAAAAAATAAAAAAATATTGGACCTCATTCACACCCGCTCGCAAGAGCCTATGCGCTCGCAAGCGGTCGATGGTGAGGCCCTGCGCACGCGCAGAGGGCGCAGTGCATGTGCGCTAGCTCCGGAGCGAGTGACAATTTAACTCGCTCCAGGGCTCGCTACAAAAGGAGTGGCTGTCGATGTTGATCGACAGCTCGCCCTGTTTTGTAGGCGGGGAGGGGGGGGTGGCTGGACAAACGGAGGCGTTCCTGAAGGAACGCCTGCCATTTGTAGGCGGCCCTACTGACATCAGCAGTGATGTCAGTAGATAGCTTCCCGCTCTGTTAGAGAAAGAAGCTACCTGGAGCTTGCAGGAGATGAGACCCGACCCCAAGGGTCTCGTCGCAAGCCCCGATGATCACGATGGTCTCGACCATTGCGACCATCACCTGGTCACTCGCTAAAGCTGTGGGTGGTTACCCACAGCTTAGCGAGCGGCCAGGAGGCAGGATTTTAAAGAGGAAGCGGCAGCCCTCATTCAGAGCTAGTGCTCGCATTTTGCGAGCAGCTCTGAATGAGGTCCATTGTCTTTTTTTTTTAAATAATTATCTGTGGGTCTGTGCGTGTTAGGCTTAGCCGCACAAGATCTAGCAAGTCGGAGCGGTGCGCGCACCTCCTATCTTTTTCAGCCCTGACGAAGCCCGCATTTGATTGGACGGGCGAAATGCATTGGCCACGCCCCCTGGAAGGAACGCTACCCGGAAGAAGGGATCCGACGGTGACATAGGCATGCACGCTCACCGCCGGTTCTCCATTACCCTCAGCGGCCACTGACACTTGTGATCCGGCTGCTGCACCACAAGACCCACCGAGAACGGGTCTCCAACTCTATCATCAGGACCCGGTTAGCAGCCAGATGGAGGCAACACCACATTTAACAGACATCAGCACAAATAAAAAGGTAGGAGGTGCGCGCACCGCCCCACTCATTCAGACCATCTGGAAAGTTAACATTTCTCTCACACGGAGAGAGTTTGAGATAAAGACTGGAGACTGTACTACCTCACTATATCCAGTTTGGGAAACCTGCATTGTAACACCCACTTATCCACCTGTTATGGTGAAGGACAATTTGTTGTATTGACTCACTGTATTTAAAACAGCCTCTCTGTGGGATCCAAGATGCCTTCGATCTCCAACACCAACACTTGCATCATCATCCTCATTCGTGATCGGAAGTAATTTAAAAAACAATTGATTATTAAACAGTCCTTTGATAGAGGAAGTAAGTATAACAGCTGTCACCCAGTTTCACAGTGGATCACTGACGCCATGAAGGCTGTGCTAGTATTAGATGGTGAAATAATAAAAAATGAGGATGATAGTGTGGAGATAGTGCAAAAGGAGGATGAGGGGGATATTTGTGTCCTATCTAACGCGAATGTGGATGTTGATGGTAAGGATGTGGTTTGCGTAAATCAGCCACCAGTGGCAGCAGTTCTTGCTAATGATAAAAAGAAAGCCAGAAAAGCAACATCTTGGGTGTGGAATTATTTTAATCTAAATTCAGACGACAGTTGTGAAGGCATCTGTTCCATGTGTAAAGCCAAAGTTAGCAGAGGAAGGGACATTAACCATCTAGGCACCTCCTCCCTGTTACGTCATTTGCAGCGAGTTCATGCAATTTGTTTAACAAAATTATACTTTGTAAATTAATAACAAGCAGTCCAGTATCAGCTACCAGCAGTTTGGACCAGCACAAGCAATCTCCACCACCAACACCCTCATCACCAACCTCCTCCTTAATAATTGAAGGTAGTCCTTCCAAAAATGTTTTGTGGGGGCCCAAACAAACCAAGGAGTTCAGTCACGAAAGTGTCAGTCCTAGTGGCTAAAGTGCTTGGTTTGTGCATGTCCTTTTTAATATCCCACATAAGAGTGGGAGGGACAATTCCATCTTGCACCTCTTTCCTTTACATTTGGCACAATTTGGGGCATTGCCGACTGACATTATTATAGTTTATTAAACTGCCATCTTGTCTGCCTCTGCTGTGTGGCAATGTTTCATAGATGTCCTATATTTTTTTAAACTGCGGTGCGTTTGTGCTGCTGCTCTGTCGCTTACTTTAGTCAGCCAGCTCGCTGCAACCTTTGGCCTGTATTGGTGAAAATAGTGAAATCTATATTGTGAGCTGTGAGGTGGTTAAAAATGCCTAGAAATGCCTGAAATTGATTGTTATTAAGGTTAATAATACTGTAGGAACAAAAACAGGCCCAAATAATGTGGTTTTAGCTATTTATATAATTTTTTGGAAAAAATACAGATCCAAAAGCAAAACCTAAAAACAAAACACCAAGGAAAAAAATCCAAAACCAGATTCAGATCCAAAACCAGGGGAGATCCAGATCCAAAACCAAAACACGGCAGTCAGCGCACATCTCTAGTAACAATACCATACTTCCCAACTGTCTCGATTTAGGCAGGGAAGTCACTATTTGAGGTCATTCCTCACTGTGCCACCCACCAACATGTATGTCTCGTTGTGGCAAGGTTGAGAGGTATATCTCATTCACCACTGCTCTACACATTAAAGCAGTAGTGAATGGGCACATAATTTTTGGAAAAAAATTGCACACAGAAAAATATGCGCGTTTGGACGGAAGCTGGCCAATGGGTTTACGAGCACATGAATGTGATGCAGTTTTGAGCCCTGATTCATCAGCATGAAATGTTGAGATATATGCATTATTATCAATTATTTATGCAGCACTAACATAAACATTTTCATAGTTATTATGCACACAATGTCATCAATGTATGTCGCGACATTGTATCATTGATGTAACCACAAGATTAACCTCAATTAATCTTGCGGCTACGATGTAGCGGTTCCCACCATAGACTTCTATGGGGATTTCTCACCATAGAAGTCTATGGGACACACAGGCTGGCCGCATTCAGCTAATCAGGGAGCTGCTCCGACGGAGATGCTCCCTGATTGGCTGGCGGCCCCTTCACTGACGGGGCACACGTGTGCCCCGGTCATTTACGCGGAGCAAAGGTATGTGTACACACATACCTTTGCTCAGTCCGGCATGGATCGTTTTTTTTGCGTTTTTTTATTTTAACCCCTGGATTGCCTACTTGGACAAGTGGACGTGATCTACGCATAGGAGAGGTGAGTATGGATTTTTTTTTCAGGTACACCCCTATGGATTACTTCGGATACTAGGTGAGTATGTGTGAGTGTGAGTGTGCATGTATGTTTTAATAAAATTTTACATTCACGGTGTATGTTTGTTTATTTACGTATTTCTTTAGTTGTGGAACTACAAGTGCCAGCGGGCCCGTAATGCCCCGCATGCTGGTATTTGTGGTTCTCCAAATACCAGCATGCAGGGAGGGCTTGCTGGTACTTGTGGTTCTACAACTAAAGACAATATGCAAACTTTATTTTTACACTTTACACTATCAACCCGGCACCCACCGCCCGAGGGTGCCGGGGATAGCCCCGGGCTATCAGTCTAGGCCTGGGGTGCCCTGGAGAGGGGTACCCCTTTATTGGGGGGTACCCAACTCCCCAGGGATCCCAGGCCTGGACTGACTAGCGGTCAGGGATAATGCTTTGGCCGGGGAAACCGGTGAAAGGTTTTCCCTGGCTGTGGCATTATCCCCCCGCTAGAAAGAGTTCGGTGCTGGTTCTGGAATTTTCAGGGGACCCCCACTCGTTTTGTCCCCTGATTTTCCAGAACCAGGACCAGCTCAACAAAGCTCTGTGCTGGTTCTTAATATACAGGGGCCCCCTACGCATTTTGGCCCCTCTATTTTTAGAACCAGAACAGACTTTATAAAGCCCGGGGCTGGTTATGCTTTTGGGGAGGGGGTGCACATTTTTTTTTTTAAAACACACACAGAAGCCATCACGGATCTCACTGATCTGTGATGGCTTCTCTAAAACTCGCACCTTTTAATGCTACTCGCATTAAAAGGTGTCAGTTTACATAGTCCTAAACTCGCAAATGCAGTAGCCTCGAGCTGAAAAGTTTGCAGGCTATTGAATTTGCGAGTTTCAGTACAAACTCGCACTTTTTAAAAGTGCGAGTTTGTACAGTTACTAAAACAGACTACCTATTACATTTGGCCCAATATGTTTAATATACTATAAAATAAATTAATCTTGAGATTGTTTAGCAGTGCTATTCATAGTAACTGTAAGAAGAAAAGTTTGTCAATCCCAAGTATGTAATACTAACAGCAGAAATCATTCATAAACAAATATGCAGCATCTAGAGGTTTGCCCCAGAGCACCATGCCCAACAACAACATGTAAATCTCTTATCTCCCGCATAACAATATATGTATAATAGGAATGGGATTGAAATGCCGGCTCAAATCCCAACAGCGGCTGCCCGAAAGGATGAAAATTCTGACAGTAAGTATACTAACCTCCCCTGTCCCCCACCCCCCTAACCCTTCTTTAGTGGTGCCTAACCCTAACCTCCCCTCTGGGGGTGTATAGCCCTAAACACCCCCCTTAGGGGTGCCTGACCCTAACCACCACCCTCAAAATCCAATGCTAAGCCCACTAACTGCCCTAAACCTAACGCCCCCCCCCCCCACTCCCGTAGCTAACAGGACAGGTGTCCCGGACGTACCTCGTTCGGGCACACGTTGACCTGGATTCCGGCGTCGGGATTATGATAGGCGTCTGTGTTTCGACGCCTATCATAAGTCCCTAGCCGGCATTTTGCTGTCGGTCACGTAACTGCATCCCGTATAATATATTGGACACAAAGTTTATCATGCTAAGCCAAATTCGGTGCCAATTATAATTTGTTAAACAATAACTAGTATCAAGAATAATACAGAGACATATTTATCAAGAATACTAAGCTGAGCTATTTATAGGGGGGTATTCAATTAGACCCGACTAATTGCCGCACCAGAGCTATTCAATTAGCGGGGATTACCCCGCGCACGAGTCCCTGCAGTCAAACTGAACCTCGCAGCTCCATGTTAAAGTCCGCGGAAAAAACACCAAATTGGGCATGCGCATGGGGAAAAATCCCATTGTTTTAGAAGTTTATGTGGAATCAGTATGTTTCCGCGCGTGAGTCCTGATTTTTCGCCGCAGGAAAAGGGCTATTTACTTGAATAGCCTTTCCCTGTGCCACAGGGATTTTTTATAAAGTGACAGTGTGCAACTTTAACAAAGGGGCGTGGTCTATCAAGAAAGGGGCAAGGCCACACAATCTCCAATTCAAATTACGCCACACAGTAGTGCATTCACATTAAGGACTAGCCAGTGGAGGCGTTGCCAGAAAAAAGGAAGATCCACTGGAGCTGCCATCTTTACTGCAAGGTACCATCTACACCAACTTATCTGTACCCACACTAACACCTAAGGCACCATATGTGATGTATATTTTTTACCTCCACAGTGACCCTTCACCCATGTTTTGTAAAACTCACATTGTTGTATATATATATTTGTAGTAATGGATAGATCAGGGCCTGGTGCTACCATTAGGCAGCCTTGGGCAGCTGCCTAAGGACACCGGCCACTGGAGGGCGCCGCTGAGTCCACAAAAAAAAAAGAATAAGGGATGCCTTTTTTTCGTTTCTTGCAAGCTTCTGGATCTCCCCCAGCCCCCGGGAATGGACTCTCAGCTGTCAGTGCAGTTCGGTAGAGTCAGCAGCAGTGGTGGCAGCCCTTTCTGTCTCCTGCATTCCCCTTTTTCCTTCTGATGCTGCCAGCCTGTCATTGACATAGGAAGCTTCGCCCCCCAAGCAACAGGAGACACTGCTACTACAGCTGAATGGAGCCAGGTAAGGAGTCCTGGCAGGGTGAGTGTGTGTGTGTGTGTGTGGACTAAGGAGTCCTGGCAGGGTGAGTGTGTGTGTGTGTGTGTGTGTGTGGACTAAGGAGTCCTGGCAGGGTGAGTGTGTGTGTGGATTAAGTAGTCCTGGCAGGGTGAGTGTGTGGTAATGGGTGGGTTAATGCAAAAACCTTACGCCGGCCCTGGCATAACTAGATAACATTGGGGAACAGTCAATCTGTTGCCAGAGATTTAATAGTCGATTTCGATTAATTTTGTGCTCCTGATCATGAATATGCCATGCTTATTTTTCAATTGGCTCTAGTTTTTGAGATATACAAAAGTTTGGTGTCACCCTGACAATTTTGTGTTTTACATGAAAACTGACTGTTATTTATCAAATGAGTTGCAAAATGAATAGAACATATAGTCAAGACATTGGCAAGGTTAGAAATAATGATTTTTATTTGAAATAATAATTTTGTCCTTGCTTTCATCAAAGAATGCTCCTTTTGCAGCAATTACAGTATTGCAGACCTTTGGCATTCTAGCTGTTAATTTGTTGAGGTAATCTGAAGAAATTTCAGCCCACGCTTCCTGAAGCACCTCCCACAAGTTGGATTGGCTTGATGGGCACTTCTTGCGTACCATACGGTCAAGTTGCTCCCACAACAGCTCAATGAGGTTGAGATCTGGTAACTGTGCTGGCCACTCCATTACAGACAGAACACCACCTGCCTGCTTCTTCCCTAAATAGTTCTTGCATAATTTGGAGGTGTGCTTTGAGTCATTGTCCTGTTGGAGGTGGAAATTGGCTCCAATCAAGCGCTGTCCATAGGGTATGGCATGGCGTTGCAAAATGGAGTGATAGCCATCCTTTTTCAAAATCCCTTATACCTTGTACAAATCTCCCACTTTGCCAGCACCAAAGCAGCCCCAGAACATCACATTACCTCCACCATGCTTGACAGATGGATTCAGTCAGTCTTCCATCATCTTTTCTCTTGTCTGCATCTCACAGATGTTCTTCTGTGTGATCCAAACACTTCAAACTTCCATTCGTCTGTCCATAACACTTTTTTCCAATCTTCCTCTGTCCAATGTCTGTGTTCTTTTGCCCATATGAATCTTTTCCTTTTATTGGCCAGTCCCAGATATGGCTTTTTCTTTGCCTCTCTGCCTAGAAGGCCAGCATCCCGGAGTCGCCTCTTCACTGTAGACATTGACACTGGCGTTTTGTGGGTACCATTTAATAAAGCTGCCAGTTGAGGACTTGTGAGGCATCTATTTCTCAAACTAGAGACTCTAATGTACTTGTCTTCTTGCACAGTTTTGCACCGGGGCCTCCCACTTCTCGTTCTACTCTGGTTAGAGCCTGTTTGTGCTGTTCTAGTACACACCGTTGTAAGAAATGTTTAGTTTCTTGCCAATTTCTCGCATAGGAATAGCCTTCATTTCTAAGAACAAGAATAGACTGTCGAGTTTCATATGAAAGTTCTCTTTTTCTGGCCATTTGGAGACTATAATCAAACCCACAAATGTGATGCTCCAGATACTCAACTAGCTCAAAGGAAGTCCAGTTTTATAGCTTCTCTAACGAGCAAACCTGTTTTGAGTGGTGCTAACATAATTGCACAAGAGTTTTCAAGGGTTTTCTAATCATCCATTAATCTTCTAACGCGCTTAGCAAACGCAATGTACCATTAGAACACTGGAGTGATGGTTGCTGGAAATGGGCCTCTATACACCTATGTAGATATTCCTTTAAAAAACAGACATTTGCAGCTAGTATAGTCATTTACCACATTAACAATGTATAGAGTGTATTTCTGATTAATTTAATGTTATCTTCATTGAAAAAAACAGTGCTTTTCTTTCAAAAACAAGGACATTTCTAAGTGACCCCAAACTTTTGAACGGTAGTGTATGTCTAATATTTATGAAAAATGGAATTAAGCAATGTTAAAATTAGTTAAAAAAATATTTTTTTTTATTCTGATTAAATTTGATTTGTAAAATGTTATAAAAAGACACAGGATAATTACATATATAAGTGTTAGGAACCTATGAGAACCGTTTTTTGTAGTATTTTCTTTTGTATTCTTGTTGCGGGCAGTCCCTCTGCAGACTCCAACAGTAATCGGCCATCATGTGACGATCCCACCTTCCTTGATATCTTTCTTCCATTACCTGAATATCCTGGTGGAACCATTCACCCTGTTCTTTGCCTAAATCTCCTAGATTGAATGGGAAGTGATCTAAATGGCTGTACAAAAAATTGACTTTAATACTCATGTTGGCACCTACTTTCTCAAAACATTTTAGCATGTTGTGTACTAATTAATGATAGTTGTCTGCCTTGTGATTGCCTAAAAATTTTTGAATGACAGACAAAAAACTCAGCCATGCTTCAGATTCGGTTCAGTCATAGATGTGGCAACATTTGGATGTTTCACCAGTTTCCGTATCTGTGGGCCGTCAAAAATTCCTGCCTTTAATTTTTCAATACTAAGAGATGGAAAATTTTGACAAATATACGTGAAACAATCGCCTAACTTGTCCAATGCTTTTACAAATTGTTTCATTAAACCCAGTTTCATATGGAGAGGCGGCAGTATGATTTTTTTCCTGTCAATTAAGGGCTCATGAATGTTGTTGGCTTCTCCTACAGTTATAACTTCTCTTGGATGCCATACGGTTTGCTGCCAGTGCTTTTGTTTTGCCCGACTATCCCATAAGCATATGTGACAATGATACTTAGTATATCCACTTTGCTGCCCAAGAAGAAAGTTTACCATTTTTAAATCATCACAAACGGACCACTGATTCTGAGAATAAGCTATTTTTTCTAAGACTAACTTGATATTTTCAATAATGTTATTTAAGTTTTGTTGAATGACAGATAGGAATCGATGCAAAATGTATTCCCATTGTGCAGTAATATGCTTTTTAAGCTCCTTTTAGAGCTATCCAGAAAGAGACACCAGTCTTCTGCTCGATATTCTGCTAAGCCCATCATCTGGAGAAGATCTGGAATATTGTTGCATTACACAAGATTGTAATCTTGGCTATAGAACGGCAGTATGGCTTGCTCTCTATTTCGATATGACGTTATAGTAACATCCGGCTCAAGACAGTGTTTTTCTTGAAGTCTGGATGCTAAAAGCTCAGCTCCTTTTTTCGATACATTCAAGTCACGAATTAAATCGTTTAGTTCAGTTTTGAGAAAATTTGTTTGGAGTAGAGGAACTTTCTTCAACTCACTTTCACATTTCCACATCATCACATTCAACTTCGCACAAAGACCTGAATGATGGTACAGGTAAATCTTCGCTATGTGGTATCGGTTATTTTGCAGAATTCATACTTTAGTATTCCCATTTGTGTTTCTTAAATCGATTCATACCCTTCACTTGAGTGACTGCTATTTGTGTGCTGTAAATATGATCTTTTGGCTCACACCACATCATTGGTATGCCGCAATTAAGTCCTCTACGATCACCTTTAGTCCAATTGCGGAGTGATTCCACGCAGGTTTTACAAACTTTGTGAGGCACTCAAATCTTGTCTTGCTGGCTTATGTGATGTCCAAAATAAGCCTGATACGCTTGTTTTACGAATATGGTTATATTTTTTCTTTCTGATGCAACGCTATATTTGCCACAAATATAACAAAAAACATCAGGGTTATTAGTACACCATCTCTAAGAAGAACAAATTTTTATTGCGAAAACGTTTTTTCACACATTCAGTGCTAACTCCCAACAAAAGCCGAGGACATACTGAACAAAACAAGCCCAAACGGCGGTAAAGTGGTTGTGGTGGTACAGAGAGAGGGCCGAAAAAAGGAACAGGAGGTGTGCTAACTGCGTCACTAGGTCCTCTCCGTTGCTCCTCTCTGGGAGTAGTCGTGGCTGTGGTCTGAGGATGTCCCAGCAGGGTCAGCAGTGCACTGCCATGCCTCCTCCCAGCATTAGTGAGGAGATTTGAATGTGTTATATGTCCCAAACATGACTACCAGCTACGTTATCACAAATAAAACAAATTCTTGTTATTGTTGAAAGAGGATAGTTGTTAAAAAAGCAAGCCTAAGGTACTTCAAATGGAGAAAAAAATTGAATTTTATAATTTTTCATTAATTGGAAAACTGGAGTCAATTCAGCTATAGCGAAGATCTAATGCGAAAATAGGACCTGCGAATACTCTCAAACCGATCTTAAATCCTTGGCAAGAAAAAATATTTTTTTTTTGTTCCCCAGTGTGATAGATAGATAGATAGATAGATAGATAGATAGATAGATAGATAGATAGATAGTACAAATTATGTACAGGCATTGAGAAGAATACTTGTTAAAGTGTACGCACATTTGAGGAAGAGAGCATTCTAGAAAGAGTAGCATCATACAGGCGTATTCTGTGAATCACAGAATTGCATTATACAGGGTGGCCAGTCTACCAAATAATAACCATCCACTGGATGTAAATAATTTTACTGCACATTTATGTAACAGACGGGTAAACAGTGCAGATACTGATTGTGTAAATTAAAAATAATTAAATAACAGCTATAATGCATATCATCTAAAATATTCACATTATGCAACTAATTCAGGACTATTAAGGAGGATCTCTGCCTTCGTACAGCACGCAGCATTTTCATTTTACTGGCTTTATATAAATATTTGTACCCTTCAACATGATATGTTGCTATAATTAACTGTTCTCTCGATGTTCCTTACAAATGAAAAAAGAATTGCACAAATTAAACTCATTTTCCCTGCCTGACATTTCCGCACTCGGCCATCTCGGTCCTTCATTGAATTCTCTAATTTGTTCTAATACGCTCACTGCCTACATCTCTAGCCATCCATGACGCTTCTTTTCCTGGCCTCCATCCTTCCCGTCTTTGCGGAGGGATTAAAGAGCTTTCTGTGCATTGCCACAAGTGCAGGAAATCAAGTTAAGGGACGTATTAATTGGGGCATCAAAGGGCGATCTTGTTTCAGGCAGTTTCCTTCCTAGCGTCACTTTGAAGCTTCCTCACTGGGCTCTGTTTCTCATTAAAAAAAGCCCTTAATGGCTAATGTTGTTTATGCATGTTACAATTATGTCACTGTGTATGCCGGCCGACGTTGATTGTTCCAGGGGATCGAGGGAGTGTATGGGGGTTGGAGGGGAGTAGTAAGCATGTGAGCAATGGGGCGAGGTCTGGAAGAGGGAAAGCAAAAGAACGAGACAGTGGACTAAAGAAGGCAAAGAGCCTGCAGGTTGCAATATATACATATATATGTGCAATAGGAGGGGTCTGCAGTAAACACTAGGTTGACACTAGAAAATGCAATGCTGACACTGAAACATAAATATTGGTGTAAAGGAATAAAGGAAATCCTATATGTGCACAGAAATTAAGGAAACATGGTGTAAAGGACATGTCTTATATTTGCACTTAGGGCCCTATTCAATTAGAGGCGAAAAGTCAGAATCCGCGGAAAAGTATTGCGGATGACGTCATTTAGGCAGGCGAAAACTTATCCCCATATTAAATTTTGCCCGTGAAAAGTCAATGCAATGTAATCGGCAGAAAAGTTTTGCCTATGAATAGCAGTCAGAAAAAAGTGCAGAATTGCAGTTTTGGGTTGTAAACTTTGGGAAACCACCCTGCACCCCTGGGAGAGTCCCCCAAAGATAAACTGTGTCAAAAATGTTTTTCAAAAATACTTTAGAAGACCCCAAAAAAGTACTTTCATTTTGGGGGTGAAAAAGTTCAAAGTTGGGGGAACAAACTTTAAAACTAGTGAAATAGACTTCTGGGGGGTCCCCAAGTATGGGGCAGGTGTTTTTTTGTTTACAGGTACTTGCGGAAGATTGATTTTTAACGTGATTTAAAACTTCACTTTAGCAACTTAAAAATATGCTAGCATGCATTTTCATGTACTCCAAATTTGCTGGGAGTAGTTATTTTCACAAAAAAATACCGCTTAATGCTATTCTTCACCACTTGTGTTAATGCGCTAATTGGCACAAATTGTCCCAACTTAAGTACCCCAAATACCTTCATTAGGGCTAATCAGGGGCATCTATAGTGATCCCCAATGTTATTGCATATTTTGGGGGGGTGTCAGGCTGAGTTCCCTATTATTCACAGGACTTTTACCTGCTTCAGTTTTGTTAGGTGCCGTTTTCGCGTCCTTTCTAATTGAATACGGCGAATAGCGGGAGCGCGCCCGATACTTTTCCGCATGCAAAACACGCGATGTAGGCGAAAAGTTCGGCATGCGAAAAAGTATCGCGGGTACGAAACTAATGGAATACAGCACTTAGAATGTTCACTTTCTTTTTCACAGGTATTTCTAGACAGATAAAAACTACTTGCTGGCTGGTTACCATGAGTCACTGCAGACTTACATCTTTCACAAACAAAACTCATTAAAAAGCGATATTAACACAATACCATAGTCATACCTCCCAACATCTTCAATGTGGAAATTGGGAACCTGTGAATGTCCAAAAAAGATACGTGGCCTCGTGGCATCACTACGTGGCTTTGTAGCACACCCCATTTTCATCACCTGGGGGCGTGTCTAGTATACCCGGATATGCTGGGCTGCAACCAGCTGCAGAACCTATGATTCAGGGACTTCCCACCCACAGGCCGCAGTGTCCCGCCATCCCAACCAGTTCTGCAGGGGAAGTTGGGGGGAGCACTGTCACCGCTGCTCTGCATTTGTTTACAGTGAAAACCCTGGTTGCAGGGGTGATGCTAGATCCAAGTTGGCAGAAGGACCTCTGACATCACAACCATGTGACCCGCGACAACAGGGGGAGGAGCAAGATTCAGAACATATGCCCCAAAGTGTACCCTCGCGGGCTTGCTTCACATGGCACAGGTTAATATTCCCACTCAATGTCCACATGGATAGTAAAAGTGGTGCCTTGCCTCTCCCCTTGCCGTCGCAGGTCACATGGTTGTGATGTCAGAGGTCCTTCTGCCAACTTGGATCTAGCATCACCCCTGCAACCAGGGTTTTCACTGTAAACAAATGCAGAGCAGCGGTGACAGTGCTCCCCCCAACTTCCCCTGCAGAACTGGTTGGGATGGCGGGACACTGCGGCCTGTGGGTGGGAAGTCCCTGAAAAGTGGGTTTGTCCCGCTAAAAGCAGGACAGTTGGGAGGTATGCCATAGTGCTTTATGAATGTGACATTTGTTGTGCTCTATTTAATTGCATTTTTGACTGTTTTAAAATCATACAATTTTCAATTAAGTATAAGTATAAGGGCATTTAGAATTTCTCGTAGATATCAAGCATTTGCTTGGTGGAACTATAATGAGATGGATGCCTTGACAAAGATCCAGTACGTGGGTCGCAACGTTGACTATTGAAGCTATGAAAGCAATGTGAATAAATGTATACCTTTTTATCTGCAAGTCTGGTGGTAGCCCAAAGGTTTGGATTGCGAAATACCCAATACATACCTCCCAACTTTTTCCAAGTGCAGAATGAGATTTCTGTGTACACTGAAGGTGCGTGTGTTAAAAAAAGGGTCATAGCCTCGGTGAAAGGGGCGTGACCTTGCAGAAAACGCCAGGCCCACGAGCCACGCCACCATTTTTCTCATGCTGGGGGCATATCCAGCAGTTCAGGAGCTGTTGCTATGCCCTCTGTTGCTCTCTGCACTGAATAGACACCAGGCATGTGCGTACAGAATCTATTCAGTACAGGTGAGAAGGGGCGCAGGTATGGAGGTACACCAATATAAACACTCCCTCACATATAAAGGATGAATGCCTACACTAACATCTCCTGACCAGGGCTGCCATCAGAAATTGTGGGACCCAGTACAAATGAAACAGGCAGGGCCCCTCACCTCTTCAAACCCAAACTTATACAAATAGCACCACCACCATAGATGCAGCGATACAGCATGCAGCCTGGCAGGTGGAGCAATATAGTGATATAATCCTCCCTCCAAAGTACAGATGTGTCTCTGAGATCTCCCCACATGCCACCAGACTTCACACATAAGCTTGGTAAGTGTTAATAAGTAAAAAGCATCTCCCAACCTGTAGAGGGACATTAGAAAAAACATAGTTAGTGGTCTCAAAGTGCCACTTAACCAGCACAGATATGTGGACAAACGAAAGATCTATGATTTAAGGCAGGGGTAGCCAACCCTGGCCCTCCAGAGCTACCAGTGCATGTTTTCCAGGTTTCCCACAGCATCAATGTAATAATAAATAATTAACTCACACCTGTGGATCTTTACAAATGTGTTGGTGAGTAATGAATACACCTGTGCACCAGCTAGGTGGTCTTGAAAACATGAACTGTTAGCAGCTCTCGAGGACCAAGGTTGGCTACCCCTAATTTAAGGCCTTATGTTGTGTCTTTCTTGAGGATCCTTCTGCAGCTAGGAGTGGATTTTCATCCCAGAAGGGGACCAGGAAGAGTGCTTTCCAAAAACAATTGACTTAAATAATCCTTTGCAAACCTTCCGTAAAGGCATTTCCCGAACTGTACAGGGACATTAAAAAAAACATAGTTAGTTAGTGGCCTTCAAACTGCCATTGTTCCCACTGGCTACTTAACCAGATCAAATACTGTATGTGAACAAGCTGAACAGAGCATTAAATGCAACATTTCAGATCTAAGGTTTAAGTCTTAAGTTGTGTCTTTCTTGGGAATTCTTGAGCGCCATGCCTGCTTGCTGGGAGTGGATTTTCATCCCAGAAGGGATAAAGACATTGTTTTTTCTTCCCAACAGACACAGATCTGAAGAGAAAGAGATACATGTGCTGTAAATAACTACTGGCAGGAAAAAGAGGCACTTTGGGGGTATATAATATATTTACTAAAGTTTCTAAAAATGAAAAGTGTTCATGTCACCCATAGCAACCAATCAGATTGTAGCTAACATTTCATTATTGCATTCTAAAAAATGATAGACAGGATCTGATTGTTTGCTATGAGCAACATGAACACTTTTCATATTTAGAAACTTTAGTAAATATACCCATTGGAGGCCCTTACACAAAACTGCCTTTGTATACTCAGAAAGAGTTTTCAGCACAGCCTAGAACCTTGTCAGTGATCAGCCTGAGACCACTTCCCCAAATGTGGAAAAGATGATGTCCATCAAAATGAACTACAAATTCTACTTACCGTCAATTACATGCAAAAATTACAGAGGCACCTGTAATGGTGGATTCCAGCGGGGACAAATTAATATTGTGTGAAGAGGATGATGTATACATCACCCCAGATTATACCATCACCCAACCCTATATCGACATCCCATCCTGTTTTGTGTATAAATTACAGCTGCGCTCCCTATTAGATTGGGGATTCATTGTCCACTTTAGTGGATGTGAGCTCCATTTTAGTCCATATCATCACCACACCCCCTACACATCTTCTGACATGGGCTACAGGAGGAGCAGCTGCACTCTGGAATATGGTTGCATGGAGTTGTCCCTCTGCTTCACTGAAATTCAGGTAGAGGGGCCATGGGTAGGGACTGGGAGTAGGGACACTATAATTAGAGAATGCAGTTTTAGCTGCTTTGTTCCATTTTTTAAACCATATCCTCTATTTTCATCTTTGAAAATGCTTATGCAAATCTCAGCAGAGGCGTTTGTGATGCCATGGCTAACACACAGACACACAAAAAAAACAGACTGATTGATTGACTGATTGATTGAATTAATTTTTTGGGGCACTTGGGAGGGAGAGCACACGAACAAGGCAGCAGCCTCTTGATAAACGACACAGGCAGCACAGCACCCCTGCACACCTACATTGCTGATAAGTGTGGCTAACACGCACACACAAAAAAATGTTTTTATTTTTTTCACACTGGGGGTGTGGCTAACATGCACAGACAAAAAATAGTTTTTATTTTTTTCACACTGGGGGTGTGGCTAACACTCACTCACGAAAAAAGTGTTTTTTATTTTTTCACACTGGGGGTGTGGCTAACATGCAAACACACAAAAAATTTTTTTTTTAATTTTTCACACTGGGGGTGTGGCTAACATGCACAGACAAAAAATAGTTTTTATTTTTTTCACACTGGGGGTGTGGCTAACATGCACACACAAAAAACTTGTTTTTATTTTTTTCACACTGGGGGTGTGGCTAACATGCACAGACAAAAAATAGTTTTTATTTTTTTCACACTGGGGGTGTGGCTAACATGCATACACAAAAAAATTGTTTTTCATTTTTTACACTGGAGGTGTGGCTAACACGCACACACAAAAATTGTTTTTTCTTTTTTCACACTGGGGGTGTGGCTAACATGCACACACACAAAAATTTTTTTTAACATTTTTCACACTGGGGGTGTGGCTAACATGCACACACAAAAAACTTGTTTTTATTTTTTTCACACTGGGGGGAGAAGCACCCCTGAATGAGGCAGCAGCCCCTTGATAAATGAGACACAGACAGCACAGCACCCCTGCGCACCTACATTGCTGATAAGTGTGGCTAAAACACACACACAAAAAATTGTTTTTATTTTTTTCACACTGGGGGTGAAGAGCACCCCGATGGACAGAGCATCCCCTGGACAACACAGCAGCACAGCCAGCCAGCCCCTATGGACAACAGCCAGCCCCTATGGACTGGACAGCAGTATGCACAGTGTCAGCAACAGCACATTCAATTTCACAGCTCCCTCTCTCTTCACTCTCCACAGTCAGAATGAAAATTGTTGGCGATCACAGGACCTTTTATGCAATCCAAAACCCACGAGAATCCGACAGCGGGATGATGACTTTTTGCCTCGTTTTGAGATCCGAGTCAGGCAGGAAAATCTGAGTCTACTGGGATCTGCCTCGTATCTGCTAAGTTCGGGTGGGTTCGGTTCTCAGGGAAACGAACCCGCTCATCTCTAACTGACACAGACACAATTTAGTGACACAGACACACTTACCTACACAGACACCGCTTACTGACACAGACACCCCTTATTGACAAATTCCTCTTATTGACAAAGACACACTGACACATACACTTAGTGACACACACACTTATTGACACAGATACCACATACTGAAAGATTACCCTTACTGACACCACTTATTGGCACATAATATACATACATAATTACTGACAGATACCCATTATGGACACACACAACTTACTGACACAACACACTTACTGACAGAGATACCACTTACTGAAAGACTACACTTACTGACTAATACCCCTTACTGACACTAACACCACTTAGTGACACACACACTTACTGACACAGACTTATTCATTTTTTATACACAGCACCAGAAGACACACAACCCCCAGACTACAGCAGGTGGATGCTGGAATCATCAACCAATCCCCCCCATCCCGCAGCCCCCTCCCGGACTATAGCAGATTGGTGCTGGTAACATGAACCTGTATCTCCGGAGGAAGTATTTCCAGCGATGCAACGTAGCCACAGACCCGGCTCAGCTCTCCTCACTCATAGGCAGCAGCCTACTCCCCTAATCTTTCCCTCTGATTGTACAGGTGATAGGGTAGGAGTGGCATTACCGATGGGGCTCATGGAGAAGGTCCCAGCACACAGCACAAGCAGCATTATGTTGGGGGGTGCAGGGCCCCCAAGTCGGGCTGGCAGGGGTCGGCTGGAGCTGGGCAGCCACTTCCCTCCCTCTCCCTCCAATGCACTGCAAACTACAGTACAGACACTGTGGGAGTTTGGGCCTGGTCTGCGTGACCTCATGACGTCACGCGGTGAGTGCTGTGCTTCTCCAGGAAATGTTTACAGAGGCACAGGAATTGATTCCTGCCATCTAGTTTTGTGGGGCCTGGCCGTGGGACCTGTTGGGCCCTAGGTGGCCGCTTATGTTGTCTTGTGGAAAATCCGCCTCTGCACTGAGCCTCATGCTAATTACACTAACTGACTAATGCATAGCTGTATATACCCGAAAAAGACGGGGGATGTCCTGCAAATTTACTTTGGTAAATAGGCCTAATAGAAAAAATTTCACATATTCTATATTAGTGTTTTTGTGCGTATGTATAAATATATAGATAAATATGCACCATATTTATTTTCCCTTTTTTTTTAGGGGGGGGCACTAAATTATAACTTGCCTCCGGGCGTCTGGGATGAACTTATGTCACTGTATCTACAATGGGTGCAGTGCACACAATTCCATGAGTAAGGGAGGCCCTGCACTATAACTGTGACACATGGGTCCACCTGCACAATGAGGGTGGGCCTGTCATCATCAGGGCCATAGAGAGCAGGGCCCCTTAAACAAGCCCAGGCCTGTTTAAATAGTACCCCCCTCTCGGTGCCCCTGGTCACCACCTGTTGCCTTCTTTGAATGACCCACCAGTGTCTTACCTCCCAAATTTGCAGAACGTAAAATAGGGCATACAACAAAGAGCATAGCCATGTCATGATGGAGTAATGAGCACATCCCTGGGCTATGTCTATCACCAGGGCCGGATTGAGGGCCACATGGGCCTGGACCTGAAAATGACCAAGGGCCTATTATGAGAAGCAGAGGAGGTGTGACCAGTGCTGTATAGGTGTGGCCAGTGCCATGTGGGCGTGTACACCCCTATACCCAATGTTTCCCTAAATATGTAAAAGAAAAAAATGCTTAATTTTGTGAGGTATATAGAATACAATTTTACTACTTATGATTTATGGCTGACCGTGTGGAGAGCAGATGGCCAGTCAACATCATGTTGTCATGACAATGGGCCTATTTTTATGTGGAGGCCTGGAGCTGTAGCTCCATCCGCCCCATTGTTAATCTGGCCTTGTCTATCACGTCCACAGTGCTAGGTCTTTTATAACTCTTCTTGTTCTGTATGTTTACCCTGTATGGCTCTGCGCACATTTTGTGGCACCTTATAAATAAAAGATTATAATAATTAGAGATGTGCCGTTCGGTTTCCCTGAAATACAAACACAAATCAGGGGTTCCGAGTCAAATCGAGTCCTAGTTCGGAATCACTTTGGAATTCTGAGTTGAACTGAGTCCCAGTTTGGCTGTGCAGTCAGTTTGGAACTTGGATTTAAAAACCAAGCTGAGGTTTTGGACTGCAAGTAAACAGGTCCAAATTACATGATTTTAGCTGTTTTATAAATTTTTTATAGACTTTTATCGATTTTCTTACATTTTTAAGTAATCCAAAACCGAATCCGAACCAAAATACTTGATGGTGGTGTTGCCTAAAACCAAAACACGATGATGAAGTAGAACCAAAACCAAAACAAGGGGATCTGCGCACATCTCTAAACAACCACCACATTCATTGCTGTATACACACCTAACACTGGTAAAGAAGAGCAGCAGTGAACAACTTAAGGAACTGCAAAATGAAGGTGTTTACGGCGAGTTGCTAATTCACAAAATACAGACAATTATGCCATGCAAACAGCATCTGCAGCTTTAGAGAGCTTGATGCTTTCCCTGACCAACAAACAAAGCTGAAGATAAAAGGAGCTTGTTCATTATGATCTTGTGTTCCTGCCTCTACTGTAATAATTTTAGTTTCCTGTGAGCATGTCAAAAAGCCCTGGACGCAGGCACCGTCTGCAAGGGAGCTGTTTTAATGTGTCAATAGCATCTGTGGGGAACAAGCTTCAAGACAAAAACAGAACTATCCATCTCTTTCCAACTTCAGCAGTTTCAGGAAGGCTGACTCTGGTTTACAGTAGCAAATGAAGGAACTACTTTAATCTGTGGAGAAATAGATCTAGTCCCCAGACAAAGCATGCTCGGCAATAGACGGGAGTGGTGGTTTGTTTATCCCTTGGCAATCCATGAATGATGGGAACCTGGCCTCAGATGTAATATGTAGGAAAGTGGGGCAGACCAATGATAGACAAGGGCATCTTTGATGTACAGCCAACATGGACAGTAATGGTTTATTTCTAAATGTGCAATTTTATTTCAATTCGACTTTATATAAGTAAGTTCCATATACATGGAAATCTACAGGACTATGGGGCCTATTCATCATAACTTAAAATTCGATGGAGGTAATTAGGTTTAGAACTCGTATGGAGTTCTACCTAATTACCGGAGTAATTCATCATTCCTCCTCTCCATAACTATCTATTTCGAAAAGCTGTCATTTTTGCGATGACAGCTTTTCAGGAAATAGATAGTTTTCCCTGCCTGCTCTAACTTACCGCAGCTGGAATCAGTGCTGCGCATGCGCTGTTACATTCTTAAAAGCAGCGCATGCGCAGCACTGCCTACAGCTGCGGTAATTTTTTTTTTTCTCTACACTTTATTGTGTTCTGCTGGGAGAACACAGTGTCCGAGCAGCTACCCTAGCCAGAGGAGGGACCACAGTGATGGAGGAAGATGCCAGGGGACCTGCCCAGCTGACAGCAGGTAAGTGTCACCTGCTATTCGCCACCTCACAGTGGCGGATAGCAGCTCCATCAAATTCCGAAAATACATAATTTTCAGAATTTGATGAATACCATAATTTTCATATCCCCATACATTAGAGTGTGGAATTTAACGCAGGGGGACTTAACCAGGAGATATCAGTGATATCTCCTGTGTTAAGTCTCTTCATGAATACTAAAATAACGGTAATTATGGAAAATGTCCTTAAAAACTTTTTTTTTGTGTTGATGAATAGTCCCCTATGTGATAACCTAAAAAACAGATGGTGATCGTAGATGGCTGTCAGAATTAATATCTAAATTTACAACTTTTGTAGCTCTAATGCACAGCAATAACATTGCTACGAAATAGCAAAGCTTTAGTACAGAAAAAGGGCTGCTTTGAAAATGTATCATTCCAGCATTTTTTTACAAGCAAATTACCTTTTGCCAGTTTTACTAATGCTGGGTAGTGGGTACACACTTGGCAATATATTGCTCATTCTATTGACGAACAATATATCTCAAGTGCATCGGCAAGTGTGTACACCCGATATGCCTATGAACAACATCATTCACAGACATATCAGGTCGACTCTGCAGAACAGCGATGCCGATATACAGTACTGTGCAAAAGTTTTAGGCAGGTGTGGAAAATATGTTGCAATTAAAAATGCCATTAAAAATAGAAGTGTTATAGTTTATTTAAATCAATTAACGAAATGCAAAGTGTATGAACAGAAGAGAAATCTAAATCTAAATCAAATCAATATTTGGTGTGACCGTCCTATGCCTTCAAAACAGCACCAATTCTTCAATTCTTCTAGGTACACTTGTACAGTTTTTGAAGGAACTCGGCAGGGAGGTTGTTCCAAACATCTTGGAGAACTAACCACTGATCTTCTGTGGATGTAGGCTTGCTCAAATCCTTCTGTCTCTTCATGTAATCCCAGATAGACTCGATGATGTTGAGATCAGGGCTCTGTGGTGACCATGTCATCACACCCAGGTCTCCTTGTTCTTCTTTATGCTGAAGATAGTTCTTAATGACATTGGCTGTATGTTTGGGGTCATTGTCCTGCTGCAGAATAAATTTGGAGCCAACCAGACGCCTCCCTGAGGGTATTGCATGATGGATAAGTACCTGCCTGTATTTCTCAGCATTGAGGACACCATTAATCCTGACCAAATCCCCAACTCCATTTTCTGAAATGCAGCCCAAACTTGCAAGGAACCTCCACCATGCTTCACTGTTGCCTGTACACACATTATTGCACCACTCTCCAGCCCTTCAGCGAACAAACTACCATCTGTTACAGCCAAATTAAGGGGCATATCCAATTAGCAACAGGAGTTCACCTGCGACTAATTGCCGCCCAAAAATCCCAGCATGGGGGTTAAGCTATTCAATTAAATAGCTTTTTCCCTTCTCGTGAACACACTGATTCCGCGAGAACTGCGGTATCAGTGTGTTTTTACCTCTCGCGTGAGGCAGAATAGGCCAGTTTTCTGCGGATTTTACCTCGCTCCTCCATGAGGTGCTAGGTAAAGTCCGACAGCGGGGACTTGTGCGCGGGGTCTCTGAGACTCCTGCATGATGAATCCCCGCTATTTGACCTGACCAGCGCGACAAGTGTCAGGGCCATTCATCAAGTTCCGAAAATTTATTTTTACAGAACGCCCTTGACAGAGGAGCTGTAAGAGAGGAGGGGGCCTGTGTGCAGGCTCCGATCGGGCCCCCTTCTCTCTGGTGGTGCAGTAGGCTCTGGCATTGTGCCAGAGTCTACTGCGCATGCGCAGGTCTCTGGGAACATGGTGTCCGCGCCGCATTCCCGGGACCTCTCTACTGCACCGTGGTGGCCATTTTCCAGGTGATTTCTGCAGAGCTGCAGCCAGCGCCGGGCCGATGAAGAGGTAAGTGTATTTATTTGGGTGTGTGGTGTGTGGGCCCCCATGGACCCAGGGACCCGTGTGCGCCGCACACCTTGCACCCATTATAAATCCACCCCTGGCCCTTGAGATGGCATTCATCACCTGATAATCTTCACAGGCTGCTGTTTACATGGCAGCCTGTGCAGATTTACACTTGCCAGCAAAAGACATGTGGCCCGGACTCACTGACAAAAGACTAGTGAGCCGGGGTGAAAGGATGTGGTGGCAGCAGCGACGGGGGGATCATGAACCCATGGGGGGAGGGGCGATTTGACACCCACGCGTGAGGGGGGGGCAGATCAGACCCCTACGAGGGCGCGGGTGGCCGGGTCGGACACCGATGGGATGGGGGGAGGGGGCGCCGGACTGGACACCCGCAGTGGCCGGATCGGCCATTGGAGGACGCTGGGAGGGGGATGGGGGTGGAAGATAGCGAGGAATAGAGATGAGAGAGACATGCAGCAGTGAGAAAATCCTTATGGATACCTCAGCTGCAGGGGAAAAGTATCACTTTTGAAAGTGATACTTTTGGTAGTGAGGCATGATGAATGCCTCCAAAACATTTTTTAAACTCGCAGCGAGTTTAAAACATAATGATCACTAGTGATAATTATGTCATGATGAATAGGCCCCATAGTGGTGCATCTGGCTGTGTACATATGGGTGACCTACCAACTGCCCGTACACTTGCTGCAGGAACCGTCCACGCTGACATCTGGACGGGCAAATTGAAATCCCTCCAAGTTGTGATGTCAACCCAGACATATTGAGCTGCTGATTGGTAAGTGTGTATAGCTTACCAATCTGCCACTCTGACGGGCAGATCAGTCTGAAAATGTCGAATGTTCCCGCAGTCAATTTCCGAAAATATTGTATTTTCGGAGCTTGATGAATTTAGGTCCCCATACTAGTGTATGGGGACAGCGGGCCAAATCAGGGCTGAAAGGTAAACAGGAGATATCATTGATATCTCCTGCATTACCTTTATGATGAATGGCCCCAATACTGCTTTTGTATAAATTAAGTTATGATGAATAGACCCCTTAAAGAGGAAGCATATCTGTATAATGTGTCCAAGTCTGGTTAGGCAGCATCTACTAGAAGAGTGCTTTACGTGTGCACAACACTATACTCAACTTGCCCAATTTGCCTCTCAAGGTATATGGAACCGCAAATACTAGTTACTTTAAATTCTAAATGATTGTGCGGTTCTCTGCGCATGCACAGTGTGGAAAATTGCATTTTTATGTGCCACAGTGGAATGGGTATGAATATCCCGACGCTGACAGGCCAAAGGGAGAAGATCCTGGCAGGGCAGGTAAGTACCCTATCCCTACCCCTCTCCCCCCTAACCCTAACCCTCTCTTAGTGGTGCCTAACTCTAACCTCCCTCCTAGTGTCTAGCTCTAACCTCTCCCCGGAGGTGCCTAACCCTAACCCCCCCTTACCGCACCCTAAACCTAACCCCCCCTCTAGGGGTGCCTAACTCTAACCTCCCCTCCAAAACCTAACTCTTGATACTCTGTGCTGAGTGTCACAGTGGGTAAATAAAATAAGGAGTTAATGATTTAATGGGTTAATAAGGATGACTTTTTTATGAGACTGAGGGATGTAATCAGGGTTTTAATGTACATAAATGTATATATTTGATGATGTTGGGGCTAATCAATAATGGCTATTATGAAGGTAATGTTTACAGAGGGGTTCATGATATAAATTATAATAAATGGGGTTGTTAGCTATGAATCTGAAGTAGTTAATGATTTTTGAGGAAGGGTTATTTATTGATGATGGTAAGGTAATCAGAATACTGTCTGTATGGTATGGCAGCCATACTCCTCTGTACTATATGGTGGTCACTGATGCTCAGTATTGTATGGTGGTCACTTACCGTATGCTCTCTGCATTATCTGCCAGTTTACCCCTAAACCAGAATGGCTTTTGCCCCAAGTCATATGGTTTGAGCTGAAATAGTTCTCGGCAATAGATTTTTTTCCTAGAGAATGGCCAAATAAAAGAGGTGGGATTTGTATTAGCTAAATACAGTTCACTGTTACAAAAGTTGATTTACATTTTAAGTAGTTGGACAATCTATTAAGCTGGGCAAATAAAAAGACAAAAATCTTATATATTAATATTATGGATGAATGAATCTCTTTTTGTAAAATACCATAAAACATGCCATGGACAAATTGTATATCTCCATTTCTTCTTCAGACTGTAACTTCCTGCAAAGTTACTGTATGTACTGTGACGAGAATCTAGTGCTGACTCCTATCACATAATGGGCAAGGTGTACTAAGCATCGCATTAGCGATGAGGTACATCCTGCCTCTTTTCGGGTAGATACAGCGGTTGATTACCGCGGTATGTACCGAGAAATGCGATTTACATCGGAAAGGACAGCTTTTCCATTAACACCCATAAGACCTTCTGGCAACCTTCTGGGCATGTGCAGAAGGACGTGGACCGCGGGGGGAGATGGGAGGGATCTGATTGGATCCCTCTCAGGGTGAGCATCCCGATAAGATGCTCATAGGCTTCTATTGGGTAAAGATGGCGTTACCCACCAGGATGCATTCCGGTGCTTAGTACATCTGGAAATGCAGTACAACATCCGAAAACAACATTTTGATAAAATCCTAGATTATTTTTCATTGTCTGCAAAATAACTGCTTGCAGTTATAGCTGGAACTACGTATTAAGCTTATCAGGGCCGGATTAAGGTCTGTGGGGGCCCCTGGGTAACGTACGTGTGGGGGCCCCTATAAAATTTTTATATATATATATATATATATATATATATATATTCTCCGCCACATGCTGGTTTTGGACATTATACATACTGTGATAGGATCATTGGTAAAGTGGTCTGTGGCAGGTACATTTGTCCCAGATTCCTGTCTTATGTGTTTTAAACCTCCAGGAGAAAGTCTGCAGTGTAGCAGGCTTGAGTCTCAGCTTTTTGAAAAGCCGGTTTGGGACCTGGGGGTTGTGGGTGAGAGGAGAGGGAGGGCTCCACCCACGGCCACTCCTGGTTTTGGTTCTCTTAGCCTGGTAACAGGCTTGTTAGGGTTTCCACCTGAGAGTGGCCAATATAAGCCTAGTGTGTTGAGGGCTGATTGTCTCACCTGGGAGAGCAGACAGGGAGTTTGCTCAGAGACACTTGAAAACCTAACTGTAAGTGTTGTGCTGTGCTTTTGTTGCTGGTGAGGGCATTAGGTTCTGGTAGTGAGGGAACTACCTGTGAAGTTAGTGCCCCGACAGGGCTAGGATTTATGTTTATGTTTTCTTTATGTTGTTTCTGTCATTGTACAATAAAGACTGGCGCCGACCAGCTTGTACTTGCATCCAGTCTGGCGTACTGTTTTCCAGCTGCTGTGTGTGAAAGGAAGGAGTCCTCTACCCAGGAGAGGGACCCCCTAACCTAACTGTGTCACAATATGGTAGAGAATGCGGGCAACCACACACACTAAAGTTGCAGCAAGAGGAAAACTTTCCATTTAAAAATGAAAGGGACAGACACCCAATTTGTGAGTGTGGAAATAACACTGTGTCCTTGGAGTCCCATAGAGGAGGCGTCAGCCAATGCTCAGAGAGGCAAGGTTCAGCTTCCAACCTACACCCCAGGACAAAATGGAGGACATTATTAAGGCCTTGCTCCAAGCTACAGCAGCTCAGCAGGAATCTACCAGGGCTCAGCAGGAAGCTACAGCAGCTCAGCAGGAGACTAACAGACTTCAACAGGTCTCCATTGAGGAAACCCGCCAGGCCTTAGCGGCCCAGAGATGTTGCTACTGGTCCTCCCACCCCCACTCACTCCGTACGAGCCAGTCACTTCCTCCAAAAGATGACTTTGGGCAATGATGTGGAGGCCTATCTCGCCGCATTTGAAAGAACGGCCGAAAGGGAGAGTTGGCCCCAGGAGCAGTGGGCAAGTCTGGTGGCACCTTTTTTGTCTGGGGAGCCACAAAAAGCATATTTTGACTTATGCCTGGCTGATGTCAAGGACTATAAAAAACTAAAACAGGAGATCCTAACTCGCTTGGGAGTCACCACCTTTGTTCGTGCCCAACGGGTCCACCACTGGGAGTTCCATAGGGACAAGCCTCCACGTTCACAGATGCATGACCTCGTCCATCTGTCCTCAAAATGGCTACAGCCCGAGACGCTGATGGGACCACAGATCGTGGAAAGGGTCGTGATGGACCGGTACCTGCGATCATTACCTGTGACTCTGCGCAAGTGGGTGAGCCATGCAGACCCTAAGTCCGCAGACCAGTTGGTCGAGCTGGGAGGTACGTGGCGGCTGAGGAGCTGATGAGTATGCCCCAACGAGCCCTGATGGCAAACTCCCACAGACACTGGTAAGACTGTTCCAGGGGAGAAGGGTGCTTGGCGGTGGAATGTACCTAAGGCTGAGGGTGTAGAACCTGGAGACAGGCCTGCCAGGCCAGGAAGGTTCTTGCCCCGTAAACGACTAGACATTAATATGACAGTGTTTCCGATGTGGTGGCCATATTGCCGCTAATTGTTCACTTACAACTGAACCCAATGTGATACTGCTCATGTCTACCGCAGGGGGCCTTTCTTTGCACAGACAGCCTGTACGGCTGACCGGCAGGCTGAGACTGATAAGCACATGTGTCTACTCACTGTAGATGGCAACCGAGTAGAGGCACTGTTAGACTCTGGTAGCTTGGTGACATTTATAAAAGCTGAGCTGGTGAACCCCTTGAGGCATACAGGGAAAACTGTTGGTGTGACCTGCATACATGGGGATACTCAATATTATGTTACGGCCGAGGTGAACATCGAGACACCATGTGACTCTGCTATAGTTTCTGTGGGTTTGGTGCATGGTCTGGTGTACGATGCAATATTGGGGAGAGACTTTGCTCACTTCTGGAAGTTGTGGGAAAGCCGTTTTGTTCCAGAGGTGAACAACCCCGATCCATTTGAGAAGGTTGTCGATGTAGTGGAGGAGGGAGTTTCTTCTGAGTCAGAGTTATTCCCTTTTTCTACTATGGTTGGCGAACTAGAGAATGCGGAACGTGATGGTGGCCCGCCAACTGATGTGCCTCCCATTGAGGTGGGAAGTGTTGTTGGGCCAAGTGATCGTCTGCCTGATTTAGAGGTCAGAAGAGAGGTCTTTGCCGTGGAGCAGTTGAATGACCCTACTTTGGTAAAAGCCAGGGAGAATGTAAAAGTAGTTGATGGTAAACCCGTAGACCCTGATAGTACTTTGTCCTATCCCCACATGGCAATGTGTCAGGATTTGTTATATCAGGTGACTAAGAAGGGGGAAGATGTTGTGGAACAACTAATAGTTCCCAAAGCCTACAGAAGAACAGTGTTGGATCTGGCCCATGGTCATATAACGGCAGGCCATCTAGGGGTTGAGAAAACCACTGAGCGAATAATGCAGAGGTTTTTCTGGCCCGGGCTTCATAAAGAGGTGTCTGACTTTTGCGCATCTTGCCCTGAGTGTCAGTATCATGCTCCCAGGCCACATTTTAAGGGTCCACTAGTTACATTGCCTATTATAGAGGTGCCGTTTGAAAGAATAGCGATGGATTTGGTTGGACCCTTAATGAAGTCTGCCAGGGGACTCCAGTATATTCTGGTCATAATGGATTATGCTACCAGGTACCCGGAAGCGATCACGTTGCGCAATACGTCAACCAAGACCATTGCCAGAGAGCTAGTTCATGTCTTTAGCAGGCTGGGTATACCCAAGGAGATACTAACTGACCAGGGTACACCGTTTATGTCAAAAGTCATGAAAGAGTTATGTCGCCTGTTCAAAATTGAACAGTTAAGAACTTCGGTTTATCACCCCCAAACCGATGGGCTGGTCGAGAGGTTTAACAAGACGTTAAAACACATGCTTAGGAAAGTGGTCGACAAGGATGGTAGGGATTGGGATTACTTATTGCCGTATTTATTGTTGGCCATGAGAGAGGTTCCCCAGTCCTCCACCGGGTTTTCACCCTTCGACTTGTTGTATGGGAGACACCCAAGGGGGTTACTAGACATTGCCAAAGAGACATGGGAGGGGCAGTCTAGTCCTTACAAAACCGTGATTGAGTAAGTTTCTCAAATGCAGGAGAGAATTGCTGCGGTGTGCCGATAGTGAGAGAGCACCTGGAACAGGCTCAACAGGCACAGCAGAGGGTATACAACCGCAATGCTCGGTTACGCAGCTTTGCTCCTGGGGACAGAGTGTTAGTATTGGTTCCCACTGTGGAAAATAAACTTTTGGCTAAATGGCAAGGGCCCTTTGAAATCTTAGAAAGAGTGGGGCAGGTCAATTACAAAGTTTACCAGCCAGGGAAAAGAAAGCCGGAACAGATATACCATATAAATCTGTTAAAGCCCTGGAAAGATAGAACGGCACTGTCGGCCATCCGAGCCCCTCCAGTAAATCCAGGGCCCTTAGTTCCCGAAGTGACAGTGGCAAAAACCCTGTCGGCAATTCAACAACAAGAGGTCAAGGAGTTTCTGATCAGAAATAGGGTGCTGTTCTCTGACGTACCTGGGAAAACCTCGGTCATTAAACATGACATCATCACTGACCCAGGGGTTAAAGTTAATCTAAAGCCCTATAGGTTGCCAGAAGCACAAAGAGAATCGGTGTCGAAAGAAATTCAAAATATGCTAGAGTTAGGGGTTATTGAAGAATCACATAGTGAATGGTCAAGTCCCATTGTGTTGATTCCAAAGCCCGACGGGAGTGTGTGTTTCTGCAATGACTTCCGAAAGTTGAACAGTGTTTCAAAATTCGATGCCTACCCGATGCCAAGAGTGGATGAATTGATTGAGAGACTAGGGACGGCAAGGTATTTAACCACTCTTGACCTAACCAAAGGGTATTGGCAAGTACCGTTAACCGAGAGCACCAAACAAAAGACAGCTTTTTCAGCGCCAGAGGGCTTGTTTCAGTACAAGATGTTGCCCTTCGGGCTACATGGGGCACCTGCTACCTTCCAAAGAATGATGGACAGGATTCTAAGGCCCCATAGACGGTATGCGGCTGCTTATCTGGATGACGTGGTCATTCATAGTCCTTAATGGCAGTCTCACTTACCCAGGGTACAAGCAGTTTTGGACTCCATCTATAAGGCAGGTTTGACAGCCAACCCAAAAAAGTGTTGTCTAGGCATGGAGGAAGTAAAATATCTGGGATACACCATTGGCAGAGGCCTGATAAAGCCTCAGCTCAATAAAGTTGATGCCATACAAAACTGGCCACGGCCTCTGAATAAGAAGCAGGTGAGAGCCTTCTTGGGAATTACGGGGTACTACAGGAGGTTTATACCCAACTTTGCCACCATGGCAGTCCTGACCTGACCAAAGGCAAACAAAAAGTCATGGTAGAATGGAGTCCTGAGGCGGAGAAAGCTTTTCAGGAGTTGAAAGTAGCGTTGTGTTCCCAACCAGTCCTGATGACTCCTAATTTTGACAGGGAATTCATAGTACAAACCGATGCATCAGAAGTAGGTATAGGAGCGGTCCTGTCCCAGAACAAGGAGGGTGAGGAACACCCTATTTTCTATCTAAGCAGAAAGTTGAATGTACATGAGAGAAACTATGCCACAGTGGAGAAGGAGGCGTTGGCCATAAAGTGGGCGTTAGAGGCTCTCAGGTACTACTTGGTTGGAAGAAAGTTCAAATTGATCACTGACCATGCCCCTTTGAAGTGGATGTCTGAAAATAAAGACAGTAATGCGAGAATTACGAGATGGTTCTTGGCGTTACAAACTTTTAAATTTTCAGTGGAACACAGGCCAGGAAGCCAGCTGGCCAATGCAGACGCGTTGTCACGCGTTCATTGTTTGGGGGCTTCAGTTGTTCCGCCCCACAGGTCGAAACAAAGGGGGGGGATATGTGATAGGATCACTGGTAAAGTGGTCTGTGGCAGGTACATTTGTCCCAGATTCCTGTCTTATGTGTTTTAAACCTCCAGGAGAAAGTCTGCAGTGTAGCAGGCTTGAGTCTCGGCTTTTTGAAAAGCCGGTTTGGGACCTGGGGGTTGCAGGTGAGAGGAGAGGGAGGGCTCCACCCATGGCCACTCCAGGTTTTGGTTCTCTTAGCCTGGTAACAGGCTTGTTAGGGTTTCCACCTGAGAGTGGCCAATATAAGCCTAGTGTGTTGAGGGCTGATTGTCTCACCTGGGAGAGCAGACAGGGAGTTTGCTCAGAGACACTTGAAAACCTAACTGTAAGTGTTGTGCTGTGCTTTTGTTGCTGGTGAGGGCATTAGGCCCTGCCAGGTTCTGGTAGTGAGGGAACTACCTGTGAAGTTAGTGCCCCGACAGGGCTAGGATTTATGTTTATGTTTTCTTTATGTTGTTTCTGTCATTGTACAATAAAGACTGGCGCCGACCAGCTTGTACTTGCATCCAGTCTGGCGTACTGTTTTCCAGCTGCTGTGTGTGAAAGGAAGGAGTCCTCTACCCAGGAGAGGGACCCCCTAACCTAACTGTGTCACAATACATATACACATATATATATATATATATATATATACACCTGTACACATATAAATACATAAATTTATACACATATTCACACACATATATACTGTATATATACATACCTGTACATATATAAATACATACATATTATATACACATATTCACACACATATATACTGTATATATACATACACATACCTGTACACATATAAATATATACATAATATATACACATATTCACACACATATATACTGTATATATACATACACATACCTGTACACACATAAATACATACATATATGTATATATATATATATATTATATATATATATATACATCCACAGATAAACATGATCTGATCTTACATGATCTCGTGGTGTCAGCGGCAGCGGCGGGCCGGCAGCAACAGCAGGAGTTGGACCACCAGATCACTGGCCCGATTCGCAGGTCTTTCAAAAGGGGGCGGAGCCTAATGTTGGGAGGGGCGGGCTTAAAAGCGGGCCGTGCCGTGGCAGGCGACTGGAGTACATCAGAGGGATGTCTGTGGCAGGGGGCCGGGGACAGTGTGTGGGGGCCCCCAATGTGTGGGGGCCCCCAATGTGTGGGGGCCCCAGGACGACCGCCCCTGTCGCCCCTCCTATAATCCGTCCCTGAAGCTTATGGTTATAACTTAAGGCCACCATACATCTGTGATGGATCGCTACGTTCCTGTGATCCTGCAACCTGATCGTGATTTGCAAATTTGTGAAATTTAACATGGTGAATTTCATCGATCCTGCAACGGATCGCGGAACATCGATGGACGTCAGTCGGCATTTCCGATCGGCATTTCTGATCCGATCGCAGGATCGCACAGTCTGCCGTTAGATGTATGGGGGCCTTTATTTGTGAATAATAAAATTCTATTAAGAGGTCAAAAGCAAGGCTTAAAGCATGAGAAAGAGGGTCAAATGACATAAGAAGACAGCTGAAAGGGACAGTGTTTCACTTCTAGCATTGCTTTGAAAACAGAAGTAGATCTGTAATGAACACCTAAGACCTGTTCAAGTAACTTTATATCGCACAATCCTTTAGGTGGACACTCTAGGCCGCACAGCTACTTTATAATAACAATAATAACATAAGACATTGATGGAAGACTTCATGAAAACCAGCTAATGAGGCTGATTCTGAGGTGGCGGCTAATACTGTGTCTTTGGCTGCAGCCTTTCTACATCTTTATGCTATTGTCACAGCCAATTCTGATAATACTGAGCTGTGCTAATGCTAATCCACCTGTAGTTCACCATTAGTCTCACCGTCAAAGTTTGCAGCAGCCTGCTGAAATTTGTTCTGCGTTTCCCTGCAGTAACCATTACGATGCAGCGTGACTTGGACGCGTGCCTTGAGCACTGATGGACACCTTGTATATGTCATATAATCAGGAAGTGCACTGCAGTGTTTAGAAATCGGAACTCCGTCAGCAGCAGCAGCAGCAGCAAGAGAAGACACAGTGAAGCAGGTAGGAGTATCAACGTACACTGACGCTTAGTGTAGTGAGGGGAGAGTTATAGTGAGTAGGGGGTGAGACAGGCTCCCAGCACTGACTCATCTCCAGGTGTGCCTCCCCAGCCATTGACCTCACCACACGTCACAGGCCTAACCCTAACCCTCCCCCCGATGCCTAGCCTTAACCCATAACCCTCTCCCTAACCCCAATACTTACCGCCGGGATGCCGGCGTCGGGATTCTGACTAGTGTCACGATTCCGGCACCGTCATTCTCAGTGCCAGAATCCCAGACAGCCAGGATTTCAACTACCTCCCGTTTTCATCTATTCATAGAATTGAAATTTGGACCCCAGCAGGAAAGAAGATAACAATTTGATTTTTAGGGGCCCATTTATCAGTGCATATATGCTGCTTAATCCCCGAAGACATCAGTTTTCGGGATTAACCACAAATATTAAGTTTTCCCCAGATGTATCACACAGGGTCCGCAGCAGATATCTTCGATACCTGCTGCGATCCCTCCATTCCCGCCAGCAGCCGCCACATAGGTTTCTATCGGGGATGCGATGCTGCTATATTTACCAATTTCCGGAATGCAAAGCAGGGGTACTTAACTGTGACAATTGCATGCCAATTAGTGCATTTACACAAGTGGTGAAGAATAGCATTAAGCAGTATTTTTTTGAGGAAATAACTACTCACAGCAAATTTGGGGTACTTGAAAATGGGGGCTAGCATATTTTTAAGTTGCTAAAGTGAAGTTTAAGAACACATAAAAAATACACCTTCTGCAAGCACCAACAAACAAAAAAAACACCTGCCCCATACTTGGGGACCCCCTGGAAATCTATTTCGCTGGTTTTAAGTTTGTCCCCCAACTTTGCACTTTTTCGCCCCCAAAATGAAAGCACTTTTTTGGGGTGTTCTAAAGTCTTTTTAAACTTTTTTTGACACAGTTTATCTTTGGGGATCGTCCCAAGGGTGCAGGGGGGTTTCTCGAAGTTTGCACCCCAAAATTCTGCACTTTTTTCCGTCTGCTATTCATAGGAAAACTTTTCCGGCGATTACATTGCATTGACTTTTCGCGTTCGCGAAAAGTCTTTGGAATTGAATATGGGGATACATTTTCGTGTGCTGAAATAACGTCATCTGCGATATTTTTCCGCGGATTCGGACTTTCGCTTCTAATTGAATACAGTCCTTATTTGGTTATTAAAACTTTGGGGAAAATTAAAAGAAGGCGACTGAAAGCTCAAAATGAAAGTTTTTGGATATGAATTATGAAGGTAAAATGTCCCTCCCCGTGGTGACACCCATTGCAGGTAGGACTGTGTCGGCAAAAAGGGGGTGTGGCCTCATGGGTATGGGTGTGGCCTCACGGGTAGGAGGTGTGGCCTCACGGCCCAAAAACCCGTTTTAGTCACTGCAGGGGTCCCGGAGATTCGGACTCCCCCCCACCCCCCCCCCCCACCCCCATGGACCAGCCTGTGTGCAGTGCTGGGTCCCTCACCGTGGGGTCTATTAAGCAGTGAAAAGTGTGGAGAAGTGGACCAGATCAGCTCCTGCCTATTATTTTATAGACTGTACTTGGTAAATGCTACTTCAAAGCTGATTGGTTGCTATGGGCAACTTCTCCACTGGTTCAATTCTCCACACTTTTCACTGCTTGATAAATAGACCTCTGTGTCTGGAGCCGAGTGTGGCATATAATGTTACAGTGTAGCACCTGGCTCCTGTCACTGAGGAGGAGTCAACACTTTGGTGTCACCCCTCGACGGGTGACACCCGGGTGCGGCCCGCACCCCCCTTGTGACGCCACTGGGTAAAATTCATTATGCACTGCAATTATGATAAAATATTACCTTCCCGCTCCTATATAGATAGCTAAAGCTCTATCCACAGCATTAGGCAGTGTCTTGCTCGGATTTGATACAGTTCAAAAAGCTGGTAATGGAATAATTTTTGCTATTGTGGCACTACTGTTGTTTAAAGTGGAGTGGGTTACTGCGCACACTCCATTTTACTGTTCCTCCAGGAAAGCTTTATTCCCTATACCAAGATGGCCATCGGGCTTAGTACTGCTCATGAGCGGCACCATCTTGTTCACTGCTTTGAATGTCAAAGTGGGAAACGTATGCTATCAGGATGCCGACGGTCTGAATGCTGACCGTCGGCATCCTGACTGTCATATCCCGGCAAGGGTCTAATGACAGGCATCAAAACCCCGACGCCTGTCATTTTACCTACCCCGGCGTCCGGCATCCCGATCGAAGGTAAGCTGGGCAGTGGACGCGGACAGGGGGAGGGTTAGGGGCTCTCGGGTTAGGCACCCCCCCTTAGGGTTAGGCACCCCTCTGGGAGGGTTAGGCTAGGGGAAGGGGGGTTAAGGTTAGGCACTTAGGGGGGGGTTAGGCACTTGGGGTGGAGGTTAGGGTTAGGCACCCCTAAGGGAAGGTTAAGGTTAGAGGGGTTAGAAAGGTTAGCTGTACTTACCTTAATTTATGATCGGGATTTTCACTCTTGCCGGGCTGCCACTGTCGGGATTTGCGGCCGGTGGTATATCATACTGATTCCTTGGGAAACATGTCTCCTTCTTGGCCCCATATATTGACCCATGTTTACCTGCACATAGTGACGCTGTTCCAGCATCCCTGCCCCACTACCCGCTAACTGTATATACTCACCGGATGGTGAGCTGTATGAAACCCCACTCTGCTCAAGCTCAGCACCATCTACCACTGTGTACAACAGTGCGTACAGCTGTACCTGTTCTATCTTCAATATACCATCACCATTGGTTAAGTAACTGGGCTGTTCATCATAGTTTGAGTCATCCGCTGGTGTGTGTCTAACTAATCTGCCACATCAAAACTTGCACACACACACACATAATTTCCAACAACCTGCTCTACCAGCCGATCTACACAGTGCATTTCTCGGCCCACTCTGTGTTTTTGCATAGCCCTAGAAGCACTTCCCTTTTGGACATGGCACAGGGGCGTATCTATAATGGGTGCAGGGTGTGCGGGGAACACGGGCCCAGGGGGGGCCAGCACCGCACCGCACACCCTGCACCCATAATATTACTTACCTCTCCGGAGTCCCACGTCAGCACGGGCGTCCGGCGCTGTGAGACGACTGGAAAATGGCCGCGGCGGCCATTTTCAAGTCATTTGCGCATGCGCAGTACAGGAAAAATAGCCACCGTGGCCATTTTCCCGGTGACTTGTGCATACACTATAGACTCTGGGCACACTCTAGTGCTCAGAGTCTATAACTCCGGCGCTGGCCGCGCACAGCTCAGTGCGCTGCCGGCCGCCGGGCAGAGAGGAGGGGGCCCGTGTCTGAGACAGCACACGGGCCCCCTCCTCTCTAGAAACGCCCCTGACATGATGACCTGCTGCAGAGGAGAGGCAGGCATCATGTGGGAAATACTTAGCTAAGTAGAAGCACTCCAGTTCATGCACATGTAGACTATGATAAGTATTACAGTTGAACAAAACTTTTCTGTTCAATGAGGGACAAAAAGAAAAAAGAAAAGTAAATTGGGAGTTTGTTTATACACTACAATACAGACTTGCTTATAGATGGGATTTTGTATCTAATGGTGAGGTTATAAATAATAAATTATTATCATTTGGTGTTTCCGGTCATTTCTGTATTTCAGCAGGTCCTGAAACTATATAGATGGGGGTGGGGAGTGACATCAAAAAGGAGCTTCAAGAGATACTTACCTGTATGAGAAGAATGCTTTGTAGAGTTAGCAGCATTATATTCTACAGCACTCATCAGTCCCACTCTAAAGCAGAATAAGCCAGCTCCCACTCCAACAACACCTTAGTCCAGCCTCAGATGGGGATGCCTGTATCTATCAACTCTTCCTCATTTGCCAGAACAGAGCTTCATTGTGTTCTATGAAAACTGCTTTGTTCATGGCACACCAAGCCATGTTAGAAGCAGAACCTGATACAAACTCTTAATGTGCTATTTATAGGGAGAAAATGTACAGGCTTCATATAACTCAGCAGCCAGCTTCGCTTTCCTCTAATCATTGCCAGTTTCCAATTTTAAGGCATTTTTGTTCATTTTCTATGTCAGGAGGGTGTAGAAAGATTAATAGCAGACCTCAATTTGACCACAGCATGGAAAGCTAAAAATACTTATTTTAAAAGTACATAATATACATATTTCAAGGTCATCAAAATGCTACTGAATTTTAAAAAAAAATATTAAAATTAGCATTTTAAAATAGGATGCTTTATGGTTTGTGTGGTTTTATTAACAGTAGTTTTTTATGTGTGTGTAACGACACATTACTGTATATAGGAGATGAGTTCAGGTTCACCAGATTATGAGCCTAATTACCAAAGAGGTCTGAAAATAATGAGGTTCTATTGCTGCTCATCGCAGCAAAAGAAGTATTTTTCTAGCCAATTTATCAATAAGATTTAGCCAACGCAGCTGAGTGATGCTGTGAATCTGGCTGCCAGCAGTAAGCATCAACGTCTAGTCAATGTGAATTCTCTGCAAACGTGACCTAGGCCAACACATGATGTGACATTATAAGGGTTACAGAAAGTGACATTTCTATTGGTAATATGTGTGTACAAGTTGGTGATGTGGCAGAGTTAATGTATTGTACACACCAGCGGATGCCCTAAGACAATGAACAGCCCAGTGGGTAAATTTACTAAAGTTCGATTTTGTTTTCTGTTCGATTTTGGAGGAAGCCGTTCATTGACTGAGAAAGGTGTGTGCATGTGTGTGTACATGTGTTAGTGCATGTATGTTTAATAAACTTATACTGTGTAAGGTGTGTGTGTTCTGTATTTTTTTTAATATTGCAACATTTTTTCATTGTCTTTTATGGAATAAAATGTGATTTTGTTTTTGTTTTGTGGAGTACACTTGAGAAGATTATTTTTTTCTAGAATAATGGAACTTTGGGCTGTTTAAGGAAACAATTAAGGTTTCTGTTTATATTGACGGACAAATACATCTTTATTTCCATTCTGGATGCACAACCTTAGAACTTTAGAATGGAAAAGGAAAGAATGTAACAAAGGATTATTAATACTAATTGTCCTTGGTGAAGTGTTTTCTTGGGAAGCTTTTTGCATTTGGTGAAAGTGTTTATGAATATAAGAAAGTTTAAGCTAAACATATATACAGCAGCGCTATTATATTGCATATTAAAATGTTTTGTACATATTGGTATTTGGAGCATTAGGTTGAATTGCTCTTTTGTGTGAAGGTAGCAGCAGCTGAGGAGTGCATTTTTTGGAGTCTAAGATTTAGAAACACATACTTTATAGGCTGTGTTTGAAAAATGACAGAGCTGATTGACTGGTACTTTGGGCATCATTTATCAACGAGTTTTATCATACGCAGCAAGTGATAAAACTCGTTGCGTATGATAAATGGTGCTCAAGCCAATCAGCCCCCAACTGTCATTTTTTAAACAGATGACAGTTAGGAGCTGATTGGCTGAAGCACCATTATCATACAAAAAGAGTTTTCTCACTCATTGCGTATGATAAAACTCATTGATAAATTGTCCACTTTATCTCTCTCCACATGGAGCGGAGCGAGGTATCATACAGCTCACCAGCCGATGTATGCGGATGCCAGGTAGTTGTGCAGAATCACTGGAAATGTGTTGGAAAGCAGGTAATCGCAGGTCTCTTAGGAATAAGTAGAAGACTTACGTCTCTCACTGTGGCGCTCTAACACAGTGGACAAGATAGTGCCCTGCATGCGCAGTATTAAACTCGGTGGCTATCATGGTAAAGGGAGTGAAGCCTTCCTGGAGGAGCAACATGGAGTCTGTGCTGTAGCGCTCTCCATCTTCAACAATTTCTACTTCACCCAGATTTTTAGTTCTAGAAGATTTCTCTCGTGTCAATTGTGTCTCTTCATTTTAGCTTGACGTGTTATTATAGGGCATGATTTTATTCTACGACTCATTTTTCTCGCCTACTTTTTCACCCAATGACATTTTATTCCCATAGAAGTGCTAATGAGGAGAATAAAAAGTGAACAAACTATACAGCTAATGCTTTTAACATGGAAGCTATTTCATATCCTTTAGATAACTATGTGTAAATGAAATGGCCTCATAACTATACTAATGATTGTCTTGAGTCCCTTCTTCCCTTGATTGTGATATGTGGAAGCTCGTTTTATATTGTGTTGTGTTATAGCTCAGTTCACTGCACCTTTTCCCTTGGCCCCCCAGCAGATGGTAGAAGGAAAAAACACAGGAAAGCTGCCTACTGATAAGATATGGTGACAAAGGACGGGGTGACAAGTCACAGAGAAAGACAAATGAAGAGTGCCACATTCTGCCATCCTGGTCCGGAAAACGGAATGTCATATTTCATACAGCAGCAGCACAGGCTGGGAGCCGGCTCTGCTCTGAGGGAGGAAAGGGACATGGATACTGCGTCACTTGGCCCCACTCAGGCAGAGTGAGGAGATGCCGCATTCGGCCTGCCAAGTACAGCTTGGACTCCAGGGAGGCTGCTGGCAATGACATTCATCCTTTCAGACTTCTCTGTTCTCCGCTGAATGCATCAGAAATGGGAAAATATGCTAGTATCATAGCGGGACAGGATAGGGGTATAAAATACGGAATGAGAGACAGGAACAGGGTGTAGAACACATAAATAAAAACTTTGTGGGGAATCTGCCATTTAGGGCTACATTTATAATATTTATAAACTAGACAGTGCACAAGATGTTGCCTCACAAATGATTATTCTAAAGTGTCCAAATTTGATTCAAATTTCTTCACAAGGAAAAATATCCAGTGATCCGATGAATGCAATCTACCAGTGTATGAGGTTATCTGCCAATAAATGTTCCTTTTTATTTTTGGAGTATGAGCAGAACATTTCTTTGCCGACCAAACATTTACCTATAGATAATTTGTGAAGAATAAACTGAAGGGCAAAATTAAAAAGTATACAAAGGACAAAGCAAAATGTTTTTTTTGTTAGGATTTTTTTCTCCTTTATCTGTATTTTTTAATACAAATGTCCATTCACTACACAGTATGGCTCATCTACCATACCCAGCAAATGACCATCATATCAAACTGAACTAATGAAATAACCAGCATGTCATATGCATCCAAAGAAATGACCACCGTATAATATACACAGCAAACGATATGACCAGCACATCCTTGTGACTACTAAATGTTTCCTCATCATGTCCAGCCTTACTCACCCATTGTCACGGAATGAGACAAGTGCAGTTGTACAAGATGTATCTAACATGTGCTACACAATTTGGCTGCTTGTCCTAGAGAAGTAAAGTAGGCAAATCAACACAAAGCATCATTGTTCAAGGCAATGGCAGGTGTTGCTACTGGCAGGCTGTGACAGTGACGGCAGGCTTTAGATTTCAGGGCACCACATGCAAAATAGAAATATTTAGCCAGGTTGAGGACAAAATATTTGAATGGTATAGGAATTCATTGTGCCCAATATCACTCATATAAGAAATTCACTATAATAGAGAGTATTTAGTAAAAATATACAGGTCTAAGGAGATATGTCTTAAGTGTCGGATATCTCTGCTGTAGATATTTAACTCTTTTTCTGCACATAACTGTGCATGACAGGCACTATATGGAATTTTATGTATATATGGAATACTGTGGGCTTGATTCAGCATGGATCGCTATCCTGCTTATAAGCACACACCGCAGTTGCTAATATCGGGAAGCAATCGGAAAGTCGACTGCCTAAATACCGGCAGCCGCCTTCCCGACTGTCATATCCCGGCAAGGTTGAAATGCTGGGCATCTAGATGTAGTTCATACCCATTCCCTAATATCAGCGGTGCTATTTAAATGTTTGCATTCAAATTGCGATCGCATCCTGACATAAGGACGCCCACTCCCTTTACTCAAATCCATATACTAGGGGAACCATCTGTAAAATTGAATGACATCGGACCCAGATGCACACTTGCACAAGCCCTGACCTTACTCAGAAATTGCTACCAGCCACGTACGCTATCAGTGCTTTGGCTGCTTATGGCTAATTTATGCATGCCCCTGCAAATGGGATTGAAACGCACGAGCACGCCTGCATTCGCTTGACCACCAACCGGTCACCACCCACCCATCACCACCCACAAACGGCACTTCCGGTCAATCACTCTGCTCTGCATCTGCGTAGCCTCTGCAAACGCAGTTTCCATCACAATTGCTAGTTCGCGCATGCACACTGCGATGCATATGCATGCACAGTGCGAATGAATCAACCGCTTGCATGCGTATTAGCAACTGCTTTCTTAACTGAATCTGGCCCTGTATTCATACACACAATCTGTCTTATTTGCGCTAACGATTTAATGGATCATCAACTACATGCTCCAAACTAATACTGTCCCAAATCAGTTGCAGTTATTTTCCACATAAAAGAGCCATCCATGTCATCTATAAATATAGTATGATGCTCGTGCCAACATGGGTGCTGGGAGGGATACGATTAAATCCCTCTCACTGCACTTTGTGGAAAAGAAGCCCATAGGCTTCTATTGGGTAACGCCACTGTCTGTCACCTGCCCTGACCTTAGCTATGTCCCAGGAGATGCACTGTCTGGCACCTGCCCCGACCTCGCTACTTCCCTGGAGATGCACTGTCTGCCACCTGCCCTGACGTCGGCTATGTCTCAGGAGATGCACTGGGGAAGATGTATTATAGCCAGGGCCGGCCCTAGCCCAAATTTTTTGGTAAGCGAGTAGGTTTTTTGGCGCCCCCCCTATGCAGTGCCCGCGGTAGTGGTCCCCCCTGTGCAGTGCCCCTTGTGCCCCCATTAGTAAGCTTATACAGTGCCCCCAGTAGTAGTCCCCCCTTTTGTAGTGCCCCTAGTAGTCCCCCCTTGTAGTAGTCCCCCCATTGTTGTGCCCCCAGTGGAGGTTTCCCCCCCCATGTAGTGCCCCCAGTAGTAGTCCCCCCCAGTAGTAATCCTCCCTTCAAGTGCCCCCAGTAGTAGCCCCCCTTCAAGTGCCCCCAGTAGTAGTGCCCCCAATAGTAATCCCCCCTTCAAGTGCCCCAGTAGTAATCCTCCCTTCTAGTGCCCCCTGTAATCCCCCTTCAAGTTCCCCCAGTAGTAATCCCCCCTTCAAGTACCCCAAGTAGTAATCCCCCCTTCAAGTGCCCCAGTAGTAATCCCCCCCTTCAAGTGCCCCCAGTAGTAATCCCCCCTTCAAGTGCCCCCAGTAGTAATCCCCCCTTGTAGCCCCCCCCAGTAGAGACACACGTTATAAAAAACAAAACAAAAAAAAAACCACTTACCTGAACCCCCGCTACTCCCGACCATTCTCCAGGGCCGCTTTGCATTATGGGAGAGACGTCGTCATGATGACGTCTCTCCCATTACCCACTGCGGGAGCCGGAAGATGGCTCCCGCAGTGGGAGCTACAGCAGCCGATGAGAGTCTGACAGACTCTCATCAGCTGCTGAAACAAACACACAGTTGCCGGCTCCGGCGGCTGTGTGTTTGGCACTGTGTAGTGCTGACCGAACTCCGTCCGGTCAGCGCTACACGCGCGGTGCAGACTGTGTCACAGAGACACAGTCTGCACCACTGTAAGCCACTGAAATCTGCATGGTCGCGGCCGCAGCGCCCTTCACTACGTGGCGCCTTACACGGCCGCGTACCATGCGTAACCATAGAACCGGCCCTGATTATAGCGGCAAGTTTAGAACCGCTATATCGCTTCCTGCTTCATCACTTTACAGAGGGTGAAGCAGGAAGCACTTAACAATGAGATGTATGAACATCTCATTGTATAGAGCTGGGGAGTGTTAACTTCCCCCCCTCCGGTGATCCCTGCCTGAGTACACAGCGCATCAGCCTAGTGCTGATGCGCTGTGTATCAGTCCCGGCCGGCTCCATTGAGCATGCGCGGGATCTCACAAGTATTTCGAGATCCCGCATGCAGCCCTGGAGCTGGCAGCCCCCACAGCAGGGACAGCACTGTCCCTACTGTGGGGATAGGGAATCGCCAGGCTGTAGCTGTCGATAGTGACAGCTGCAGCGGGTGGAATGGTCAGGCGAACTGACCATTCATACATTGCCCAGGCTCTCAGCGCTGCTATCTTGTATATGTGCCCCTGTCATTTACCTCCAAATCCTCCGATCACACATCGGTGAGAAGCAGTATCAGCGCTGATACCACTTCGATGCTTCTTACATCTCCTCCACTGTCTGCTGCTTGCCCCAACCTCGGCTACATCCCAGGAGATGCACTGTCTGCCACCTGCCCCAACCTCGGCTATGTCCCGGGAGATCCACTGTCTGCTGTCTGCTCCGACCTCAGCTACATCACTGCAGATACACTGTCTGCCACCTGCCCCAACCTTTGCTATGTCCCAGGAGATGCACTGTATGCCTCTTGCCCCGACATTTGCTACACCCCTGGAGATACTCTGTCTGCAGCCTGCCACTATCTCAATTACATCCCCGGAGATGAACTGTCTGCCACCTGCCCCGACCTCGGCTACATCCCAGGAAATGCACTGTCTGCCGCCTGCCCTGATCTTGGCTATGTCCCTGGACATGCACTATCTGCCACCTACCCTGACCTCAGCTACATACCAGGAGATGCACTGTCTGCTGCCTGCCATGACCTTGGCTACATCCCTAGATATACACTGTCTGCCACCTGCCCTGACCTCAGCTACGTCCCTGGAGAAGCACTGTCTGCCACTTGCCCTGAGCTATGTTTCTGGAGATGCACTGTATGCTGCCTGCCCTGACATGTGCTACATCCCAGGAGAAGCACTGTCTGTCGCCTGCCCCAACCTCAGCTACACCCCTGGAGATGCATTGTCTGCCACATGCTCTGACCTTGGCTACATACCAGGAGTTGCACTGTCTGATGCCTGCATCTCCTTAACTGTGTCCCAGGAGATGCACTGTCTGCTGCTTGCTCTGAGCTCAGCTACAATCCTGGAGATGCACTATCTACCACCTGCCCTGACCTTGGCTATGTCCCAGGAGATGCACTGTCTGCCGCCTGCCATGACCTCGGCTACTTCCCTGGAGATGCAGTGTCTGCCGCCTGCCCTGACCTTGGCTACATCCCAGGAGACACACTGTCTGCCACCTGCCCTGACCTTGGCTACATCCCTGGACATGCACTGTCTGCCACCTGCCCTGACCTTGGCTATGCCCCTGGAGATGCACTGCCTGCCACCTGCCCCGACCTCAGCTACATCGCAGGAGATGCACTGTCTGCCACCTGCCCTGACCTTGGCTATGTCCCAGGAGATGCACTGTCTGCCACCTGCCCTGACTGCAGCTACTTCCCTGGAGAGCACTGTCTGCCGCCTGCCCTGACATTGGCTAAGTCCCAGGAGATGCACTGTCTGCTGCTTGCCCCAACCTCAGCTACATCCCTGGAGATGCACTGTCTGCCACCTGCCCAGACCTCTACATCCCAGGAGATGCACTGTCTGCCGCCTGCCCCGACCTCGACTACATCCCTGGAGATGTACTGTCTGTCGCCTGCACTGATCTTGGCTATGTCCCTGGAGAAGCACTATCTGCTGCCTGCCCCGACCTTGGCTACATCCCTGGAGATGCACTGTCTGCCACCTGCCTCAATGCCGGCTGCATCCCAGGAAATGCACTATAGACTCTTTTACTGAAATATATACATTGCTCAATTAATAAAATAAAGTAAAAAAAATAAATAAAGGTGTATTGCTTAAATATATGTGGATTTACCATGCATTAATCCAAAAACAGAAACATTGTGGAAGGAATAAGGGCCAGACATGGTAGAGCTAAAAGAAGCTTTATCCCTAAAAGAGATACTGTATGTTTAGAAATGGTGTACATTATATAATCTATTGGAAAACATAGAGGGCCTGATTGAGAGGGGTATGTAGTGTTAATACTGCACACAAACAGCCGATGTTTTAAATCTGTGCATATAAATAAATTGGGGTCCCCCTCCTAAGGATTAACACAGCCAGACCTGGCAACAGGGACTCGGACCCTGATGTGTGACAACAAACTTACATGACTTAAAGAAGCAGGAAAATGAGGACCATAGGGGACTATGGTGGGCAGAGGAGTGACGTGGGTGGTGGTGGGTTGATGTGGGCAGATAAAGGCATCACATGGGTAGGCATTGGAAGAGCTGCATGAAGGTCAGAGAATTCCAGACACCACACATCCGGGATGACAAGTCTTCCAGGCTATGGACAGATCTTACCATTCCTGGACTATCCAGAGAATTTCCAGATGAGTAGTTACCTGCCCGCTGGACAACAGGCTTTTAGTATTACGGCCCTGCAGCCCAGAATGTAACATAATACATTACTTCAGACTGTAACATATTGGAGTGGACATGTTCAATCAGTATTATATTGCATTAGAGCCTTTAGCAGCGTGACAGTATATCACTGTAGTTCACCCTGTTCACTGGTTTGCATGTCACATGTCTAAAATTTATAACACATAGGAGTAGGCACAATGTTCAAGTGGTGGGTAACAAATGCTGATGTGCGTTTCACCGATATATAGCTTTATCAAGGCATTAACCCGTGTATAATGGTGCCCAGAGATATCACCGGGTGTGGTAACACCCAGTGCGGCACTCTCTGACCTCTCGTGTATGTCGTAGGTGCATGACCTTGTACATGCAATGCAACGCTGCCCGGTGTCTCATTTTGGGGATATGACCATGTGCCACACCCCCACTCTCGTCACTGTGGGGGCTTGCCAGTGCTCCGTGAGCTGCTGGGAAACCCCCAGACCCTCTCAGCGCAGTGTGGATGATGCGCGTATGCATGTCACCCAACACCTCGCTGCAACGCTGTTTGGTGATACCATCTGAGGGAGTGACACCAAAATAGCAGAGCAGCTCTGCTATTTCGGTGTCACCCCCTCAGTTGGTGTCCCCCGGTGCGGCCTGCTCCCCCATAGTGACGACATTGATGATGCCGTCTTTTATCCTATCTGTCCTCTTCTCATGGGTATTATAATTCCTACGTCAGCAGGCAGAATGTTTTCAGCCCTGCCGCTATTACACTGGTGGATATTTCAGAATTCTGTTCTGGCCTCAAAGGGGGAGTGTTTATTTACTATTCTTTCCAGATTTTAGTTCATCCTAATTAAAAGGCAAATATTGTCTCGGGGACATAAGTTTCTTCAAAAGTATAATGTCGCATGAATTATATCCCGTATTGCTTTATTATCTTTCTGCTTATTACATAAGCTCGCTTTCCTGATTACTAATACCCCTATCACACACAGCCTAAATACCCAGGTTTTTGCCGGGCATGCACACCGACCCGGGTCTACTGTATACTATGTGTGAAAGGGGACGATTCGAGTTGGCGTCCCGGGTCCTGCTATGTTCCAGGGTTGGGGACTGAGAAATTCCTCAGTCATTGGTCTGAAAGGGGTATAAGTGAGGATTCTTCCTCTCTTCTATTTGTATTGCTCTTGTATTATCTTATTCTCTTTATTTTCATGTATGAGGGTTATCACTTATATTTTATATTTATGTTTGGGGTCATAACTGTTTATATTACAAAATAGTTATTTATATATTTTACCTGATAATTATTTATTTACATTTTTTTTATTTTCCTTTCATATTTTATCATGTATTATAAGTATTAATGAATGATAATAAATAATTTTGCAGTACTGCTAGACTGCTCATTAGATATAAGCCACATTGAGCAAATGATTCCTCTTACGACTGGTAGAAAAACAGTGGGTGGACTAAAAAACACATGTTAGGATTTTAATATCTGATATCACTAACTGGTGAAAATATGCAGTGAAGTGGTCTACAAAAGAGGATACTACTGCTGCACCACAGGTGCTCTTCACATCTTATGGGGATAACAGTTGCTAATTGTGTTTGGGTGATGCACCCTCTTCATGCTTTTCTGTTGTTCTTTTCCTTGGTACTTTACAAAGAACACACACAACTCTTGCAGCAGCTGTACGTATCATTTCAGTAGCCTGACAATTTGTCTGTGAAGACTGAAATTGCTGAATAACTGGATCACACCAAAGGTTTAAGAATTACATTCAAATAATGCTCAGAAGTATTTATAATTATTTTATATAAGGAGTAGTAACTGTCGCCTCTTATAGTTGAACTAACAGTTAGGGCGGAATTCAATTGATTCCTGCCCCCATCAAGCCCGACGGAGCTATTAAATTCTTGCTCCTGTCGGGCACGATCAGCTGACAGCGCTACATTTCAGCTCGCATCCCCAGGGGAAGTGCATGCACACTTACCAATCATCAGCCAGATGCCTTGTGATTGATGTCACAACTGGGTGGGCATTTACATGTGCCCGCCCAGTTTCAGCTGTCAATCACCGACGGCCTCTGTAGGAGGTGTACGGGCGGTTGGCTGACCGCCTGTACATTCAGCGTGATGCACCAATATACTGTATCTGCAGATATATTGGGCATCGGCTGTGCTGCACAGCTGATGCAATATATTGCTGAATGACGTCGTTCACAGACATATTGCTGGTACACACCAGCCCACATGCCCACAATATATTGGCCGTTCAATTGAACGCCCGGTATGGTGTACCCAGCATAAGTTTAGACTGCATACATGATAAGCATCTGATACCTTTAACTATGTTTGTTACAAAAGCTTCCAGTGCACTTAATAAAAATTTGCAATGTAACCTATAGGGGGTACTCAATTAGGTGCTTGAATAGCAAATATCCCGCACCTGCAGGGTTATTTCTGCAGGTGCAGGATTTTTGCTATTCAATTAGGTGCAGGTTTTTTTTTAGTTTTTGAGCGCCAGGAGATTTTGTTTGAGCAGCCCCAGAGCACAACCAATATTTCCTAAAATCCATATTTTTAGGAAAAATGCTCAGGAAATGAATCCCCCCTAATGACTAATTAAGCAATTGGAAGTTTCCAATTAGCTTAATTAATCCTTAATTACTTACCTTTCGCAACGCTGTCTTCTTCCTCCAGCGTCGGGAGCCGTGTCTTCTGCAGCAGGGTGAGTATGTCAGTGTGTGCGAGTGTTTGTAAGTGTGTATGAGTGAGTGTGTGTGTGTGCATGAGTATGTGTGAGTGACCCCCGATGTGTGTGAAACTCCCCCCACCGTGTAAGTGCATACCCCCTATAGCCGGTGCTGGGACAACTACATCTCCCAGCATCTCCCAAAAGTCCCCTCCCCAGTGCCAAGTGGAGGGGAGGCCACTGGAAGCCGTGGAGAACACCGGAGACCCCGGACATGTAAGTATACATATATTTTTTTTTTATGCGCCGCAGCTCTGAAAACCATGCAACCTCTTTTTTTAAATTGGATACAGCGGGTATCGGGAGTGGTAACCCAAAATTGTGTGCGAGGGGCGCAATGTTTTTCACCTCATTAAACCTCGCTCCCAATTGAATAGGCCCCATAGAGTGCCTTATGTGTGTCTACAGATAGGAGTATGGATGGGGATATGGTTTAATATCTCCCAAAGAATGCCTTATATTGCACCTGCATGTCCAGAATTACACCCGCTTTGTCTCGTTTGATAAGAAGGGGAGAATACTACTTGCATATATAGTATACAGGTCTATAACTCTCTCAGCAGTAGTATAGTTCTATTTATTATGAGCCAACACTGTGGGCCTCAATTGGACTAAGCAATAAATTCTGCTAAGTGGGCTATAATTTCTAGAAACTATCAGGCTAGAGCAGGAATCTTACAGATTTGAGGAACTGAATTATACCCAATATCGTTTCACTTGCATTATTCCTATGGATTCTCCCAAGACTCAGAAGACGGTTAGATACCTGAGTAGATTGCGAATCAGAGTCCTTTCCCCTTTCATATAAGGAGGATCAAAATTTGGCAAATTTGGATGGAATATTACTACAGGTAGAAACTGGGAAACTGTTAAGGTTCATAACAGTAACAGAAAGTATATATTTTCAGCAAATGGGCATCTCACATTTTCATTGCTAGTAGAAAAATCAGACTTGTTCCCCTTTGTACAAAAATTAGTTCTTTCCTCATGCCTCCTATCCAAGGTTCTCTAGTCTACTTTAATTTATCTGATCAGACCCTAAAGATTGGAGAGTCCCTAGTGAGGTATAGCACTTTCTGAGACAAAAAATGAGTTTGCCTCTCCTGTGTTTTTTTTAGTGAAAGCAGTCTAAGATGCTATAAAGCCACAAAGAGTCTATTTAAAGGCCACCCAGAGAGTAAATACCGAAATAACACCCCTCTGCAATGAAGGAGAAGTCAGTATTTATTTCCTCAGCTATAAAACAGGCTATAAGAAGCTGCCCGAGGAGCAAGTCATTCAATCACCGCAGGCCAGACTGACACAGGTAACATAGAAAAATGATTAGAACACAATACTTCTATATACTCTGCTGAATGAATGTCTGAAAAATTAAATACGCTACACAGAAAAAAAAAATCAATCCTAGAATATGTGAATGGCACCAGAGCAAAATGAATAGTTCCTCCTGATAGCATGCAAAGATCGCCAGTCACCCTAGTAACATCAATATACCCTAACCAAGCAACAAGGCACTGTTCACATACAATCCTGTCTGTGAAGGTGCATACCTTTATAGCAAGCAAATGTACAAATTTTAGGCTTCCAAGCACCCTTTACCATTAAAGTTTATCTGTGTCTTTTTCAGAGACCCAAGCAAATGATGTATCAGTATTTGTTTTGTCCATCGTCACATTTCCCCTCTTTCTGTGTCTGATGTGTGGGGCATCTCACTCCCACCCTCCCTTCATCCCCACTGCTCCTTCTGTTTTCACATCTCTTTCTATTTCCTTCTCTGTCTCTTTGTTGTCAAATCGCCACCTTATCACCAAGCCTGCCCTTGTCTTCTCTGCTCCTTGTGCGTGCTATTATTAACAGTGCCACGTTATGTTCTGCTCACTAGCTTCTCTGCCCTCATGACAATAAGCGGCAGAGAATCCTGCACTTTCCTTTAACTCTCTCAAATGCTGCAATAGCGCGGTCGTCAGAAGGAACCGCAACACATGGCAGAATGTTATGGAAAACATTAAAGCAAAGTTTTAACCACAAAATATATTACACCTTAAAAATACCATTAAATAGACCTTGGAGAACATGTTTTATTTTTTTATTACACCACTATTTGTAGTCTTAAAAATATTTATGTCATTTACGTCATAACTACTTGGTAGACATTTGGTATAATATACAATGTATTTAAAATGTTCAGTAAACTGCAAAAACTGTCATTTTATTAATTGTGGAACCAAAATTAGACATTGTTACCAGTGTGTGGGAAAATATCTTGGATTTTGAAAATGTTTATGAAAACAGGGATTTATTCAATATCAGCTGCTAACATCCTCCTGACTGTACCGCACAATATTAAGGTCTGATTCCACATTTCTACAGGAGAGTACAGTAGATTATAGTCTAGAGATAATAATGGGATTAACAAATAATAATAATAATAATAATTATTAACAAATATATTTTTTTTCCAGTTTTACTTTAATTTAGAGTAAATTACTAAAAGCTATATTACATTAACAAATGCTCCCATTGACAGGTCTCTCTTTATTAATCTACTTTACATTGCCTCTAGGGCAGGGGAGGGCAATAAGAAACCCTCCAGCTGCTGTGGGACTGCATATCCCAGCATGCACTGCCACAGCTTTGCTATCAGGGAATGCTAAAACTATGCCAGAGCATGCCAGGATGTGTAGATCAACAGCAGCTGATAAAGTATTTTTTTCCTTTTACATATTTACAGAGACATTGGGGCTGAGATTATAGAGGGTGTATATGCCCATGTGGCTCTTGCCATACTACACAGCACTGGTCACACCTCATCTGCTTCTCATAATAGGCCCTTGATCATTTTCAGCTCCAGGCCCACGTGTCCCTCAATCAGGCCCTGACTACAAATAGTGGGAGCTGCCATCTTTCTACACCCACAAGAAGTCCACAATATCTTCTTGATTATGACAGGACCAAAGCGCAATGCACAAGTAGACTTGGACAATCAGTGGTTTTTTATAAGTCATTCTGAGACAGGCTGTGGAGATGTACTGGTGCAGAGATGCATGGAGTAGCCACCAACAGACATAACTTTTCTCAGCAGCAACGCTACAGTCAGTAGTATTTTTGGCATTATGACAATGCAGAAAAAAAAGAACTGACCGTTGTGTGCCACCGTTGATTGGTCACGTCTGCTGGTGGCTCTCCCTGTCAATGTGTATTGGGCAACATGAGGTGGGCCTCCATGCCTGCTGGACACCCTCTTTAGCATTGGCATCCTAGGAATTCACTTATATGGTCTATGACCAGGGTTGACTCTGGTGTGGGAAATAAATTCAGGATCAATAATCCTGTACCCAACATATTGGAGAGCAAACAATATCAGAATCCCTGAAGGGAAGATAAGGGCTAGTGCTAGGAGAAAGCAAGAGAAAAGAAGGCCATGCGCGGGGGAGCTTACAAACTAAGGGGAAGGGATGAACAGCTGGAGGGTGAACTGGGAAGGATCTATGGAGAAGGGTAGATGAGATGAGTGGCAAGTTACAGTATTATGAGGGCTGGTGAGTGTTTTTTTTTAAAGTGCATTTTAAAATTAGTAAACTCCTTTTTTTTTATTGTGAACATTACAACTATCTGATTGGCTACAGCAGGGGTCTTCAACCTTTAAGGCAGTGTGGGCCACATAAAAAAATTTGATGAAGCTGAGGGACACTAAGCTATACTGCCTCCTCCTCACACAATTATAACCCATAACTGACCCCTTCTACAATTTTAATTATGTCCCATAACTGCCCCCCTCTGCAGTGCCCTCAGTAGTGGTCCCCCCTATGCAGTGCCCCCAGTAGTAGTCCCCCCCTCTATATAGTGCTCCCAGTAGTAGTCCCCCCCTATGCAGTGCCCACAGTAGTGCCCTTTATATATGCCCCAGTAGTGGTCCCCCCTATGCAGTGCCCCCAGTAGTGACCTTTATATAGTGACCCCAGTAGTAGTCTCCCCCTATGCAGTGCCCCCAGTAGTGGTTCCCCCTATGCAGTGCTCCCAGCAGTGCCATCCTTTATATAGTGTCCCCATTAGTAGTCCCCCTTATACGGTGCCCCCAGTAGTAGTCCCCCCTATGCGGTGCTACCAGTAGTACCCTTTGTATAGTGCCCCCAGTAGTAGTCCCCCCTATGCAGTGCCCCCAGTAGCAGTCCCCCCTGATGCAGTGCCCCCAGTAGAGGTCCCACCCCAGTAGTGCCCCAAGTAGCAGTCCCCCCCGATGCAGTGCCCCCAGCAGTGCCGACAAAGATACATATGTAAAAAAATAAAAATAAAACACGTCGGTGGAGGAGGTGTGTGCCCTGTCTATGACCATAGGAGATCCTGTGAAGGTCCACGTGCAATGGAGGAGTATTAAATCCGGGTGCTTTTTGTCACCACAACTCATTTCATGTGTGCCTTTCTCGGAAGGCTCTATATGGTACGAAGCAATCTTACTTTTTAATTTTTATGTATATTAAATAAAACAGTCTGTTAAAACTTTTAAACACTATGAGAGATTTTTTTCTTCATGTTTATCTGCACTGGGAGTTGATGTCTATTCATTAAAGACCAGGAGTGGGTCTATCCCCATATGTGGATATACGCTGACCAAGAAAAGATACCTTTCAAGGAACTTCTTTCACCTATTTAAGGTGAGAATTGGATTAAAATCCAAAGATTTTAAAACTTTTTTGGTGTAACAAAACTTTACCGGAAACCATTCTTTTCTTTTCTTTTTAAAGTACAATACAGAATCCACCGCTTGGTGGCCTTACCCATTTTTTGTTTTGGATAATTTATGGTGTGGTGAACCTGGGTGTGGACTCTTGCGACGGAAGGAGCGCAGGTTACATGGTCTATTTAAGCTCTGTGACAATGTAACTTGAATTAATGTGGCCCAACTTATTTAAAACAATTTAATAGGGATTATGAATTAAAAACAGCCAATATGAAAAATATACATTAATTTATTTATTATTTATTAGAATTTAATGCATATGATGCAGTAATTAATAAAATAACAATAATAACAATAACACTCCCCTGAGACCACAAAATGGTCAAAACATATAAGCTTATATGGAAAAAGATATTAAAAAATAGCATAAAAATAAGGATGTTTAAGATGTGATAAATCCTGTAAAAACTTAGGGCCTCATTCAGACCCACTCGCAAGCGGCTGTCTGCTCGCAAGTGGGTCGATGGTGTGCACTGCGCATGCGCACGACAGAGGGAGCTCCGTCGTGCGCATGCGCCAGACGCGACGAGCGAAGGACTTTCCTTCGCTCGTTGTGTCTGATCAAAGGGGGCGTGCTGTCGATGTTGACTGACAGCACATCCCCTTTGGTGGGCCTGCCGGGGGCGTGCCTGCCAGACGGAGGCGTTCCCAAGGGAACGCCTACCGTCAGAAGCCGGCCCCATTGACATCACTAGTGATGTCAGTGGGAGTGATTTTGGCTCTGATAGAGCCAAAATCACTCCAGGGCTTGTGGTCGAAAAACCCGACCACAGGCTTCTGGTTGCAATGGCGATGGTCGCGATGGTCAAGACTATCGCGACCATCATCCTGCACGCTCGTATGTGCTGTGGGTGGTGACCCACAGCTATACGAGCGTCCAGGAGGACGCTCCATTTTTATGGAGGACGGCCCTCATTCAGAGCGAGCGCTCTGCTCAGAGCGTCCAGCTCTGAATGAGGGCCTTAGTTCAAAGAAAAAGATTCTTTTCAGACTAGTGCATGTTTTCCAGATGTCTTGTTGATAACTCCAGTAATTTGCATCCAAATAAAAGTTTGTATATATTGTATAGTTTAGTCAATTAAAGATAGAAAGTCTATCGTCAATAATATTTAACAATTCCGGGATTTAAATCCAAATATTGCCCCTGTAATATGAAGGGAAAAAACATCACAAACCGTGAGGATGATAACCGTAAGTAGTTTAGCTGACTGTCGTCCAGGTTGTTTATAGGATTTAGTAAGTCCTCTTTGATGTGAAGGAGGCTGATCTGGATGGTGATGGGATGGAATTGGTGTCTGCCTCTCACCCCTGAGTCTCCTTCTTCTAGCGCTTATTATATAGCGCGTTTAGGCATTCCAGCTGGATGTTCCATAGAGATGGTCAGGCTTGCTTTACACTAAAAAGTTATAGTGCCGCTACATAGGACCGTGGTTCAGGAGAGAAAATCACAATTACTCTAACGCGTTTCTCGACCTTAGCAACTGGAGGAGAAAATGAAGTGAGTAACATTGGCTCCTAACATCCCTTTGTCAGGTTTGCTGAAGTGGAATCCCCTACTGAGGGGATGTGGTCTTGGTTTTGGAAGAATTCGGGGTGAGAGGCCTGAATATGAGAACTCCTCATCCACAGATCTTGGACGTCAGCAAGACCTGGTCAATGGTTCGGAATCTAACCTGTAGGGAGGTGTTCGCCAGTGACCCCTCCTAATGGGATATGGGTTTAGCTTGGGGCACAGGAAGCTTTGATGTTTTATTCCAGTCTCCCTGATGGTAATGTTAGACACATCAGTGGTAGCACCAGAGGACTTAGAGGAAACACCTAAAAACTCTGGAATGAATTTGAAAAAATTTATGAGGGACTCCTGTACTTGTCCTAGTAAATGCTGGAAGGTAGTCAGTTGACTGGAGGAAAAAATATTAGAACACTGGAGGGACTTAATGGTGTTGAACTGTTTTGTCAGTGCTTGAAAATTCTGTGAAAGTTGTAATTGTGCTAGTTCCTGGTTTTTCAGGCGAGAGGCAATATCCTGAATAGCTCCGATATCCAGAGAACCACCGACTTCCATATTTTAGGTACTGATCAAACTGTCAGGTTTGCTGAAGTGGAATCCCCTACTGAGGGGTTGTGGTCTTGGTTTTGGAAGAATTCAGGGTGAGAGGCCTCGATATGAGAACTCCTCGCCCATAGATCTTGGACATTGGCGAGACCTGGTCAATGGTGCAGAATCTAACCTGCAGGGAGGTGTTCGCCAGTGACCCCTCCAAGCGGGATATGGGCTTAGCTGCACCCTGCAGGCAGGTCGCGGTCCTTTGACCAGGTATCCAAGATCCGTGGGAATAGAGGCTCAAGATATCAATGGCCCAGGGGAAGTACCTAGCAAAGGCACTGTTACACAAAGAGTTACACAAAAGATGGCGCTTGAAGAGCTCTCCAGGATTAGTGTACTGACGCACTTTTGCAATGTTGGATGGCACTTGAGAGGTACTTGAATTAGCACTCGAGAGATACACTGGAATTGGCATTTTGAGAGGTAAACTGGAAATGGCACTCAAGAATACACAGGGAGTGACGTGTGGACACCCTTTTGCCCAGCGGAATGGCACACGAGGAATACACAAGAAGTGGCATGCAGACGCACTTTAGCTCCATGGGTTAACACACAAAGGATACACAGGGAAATGGCGTGTGGATGCACTCTTGCACTGCGGGATGGCACACGAGGATTACACAATGAGGGCATGCTGACGCACTTTAGCACCATCGGTAAACACACAAGGGATACACAGGGAATGGCGTGTGGGCGCACTTTTGCCACACGGAATGGCACTGGTAATTATAAACAGGCTGAGAAGTAATTGCACTGTTGCTCACAGGAGACACTGGGGGCTAAATACACAAGCACAGCTGTTGGTCGCACTGCTGCTCACAGGAAACACTGAAGACTTGGTACACAGGCAGAGCAGTTATAGCACTGTCACTGGAAGTAAAGCTGTAATTAGCACTGCTGCTCACAGGGAACACTTGTAGCTTGTAAACAAGGAGAAGATTGCACAGTGGTGCAGCTGTGAGACACACAGGATAACCTTGTAGCTTGTAATCACAGGAACAGCATGCACAGGCAGGGATGTTAATCACACTGGTGCTCAAATGAGACACTGGAACTCATACACAGGCAGAGATGTAATAGCACTGTTGCTCAAAGGGAACACTGGAGACTCTGGAACAAATGAGAGAACCAAGGGAACCTGGAACATGACTACTAGCACACTAGGAGTGACAATTGTTGATCAGGCAACTTCCTGGAGTTCTGGAGCTGGATATATACCCAGGGGTAGCAGATGATTGGAGCACAGCGCCAGCTGACCGAGATCATGCTACCATTGGTTGGAAGGCTGTCACATGATAGGAACTGTCATGGCGGCTCACATGGAGGGAACTCCGATCCCCGACACACACCGCCGACCATGGAAGTCCGCAAGCACCTAAGGCCATCACTGCACAAGACATCTGACCGAATGAGAAGTCAGGGGAAGCCGGCCAGAGGTGAGAGATAGCCGATCCTAGGAGGAACCCTGATACCCTTCTTTTAAAGGGTGTTGTTGATTGTGTCAATTAGAAGTAATTGACTTGATTATGCAGCTGGTCAATAGTTTCACACATAGGCCCATGTTCAATTTGGAGCGAAAAGTCACAGTCTGGACTTTTCGCCGTCATTGGAGGTTTTGCCGGTGAAAAAGTATCGCGCGTGTCCCCTCATATCCCCGTATTCAATTGCAAATGTGCGAAAACGTGACCCGGCAAATTGGAAATCGGCAAAAAGTTCTGGCAGTTTTGGGGAAATCAGCCTGACACCCCCCTAAAGATGCTCTGACATGGGGGATCACTATGGGTACCTCCGAATGGCCCTGCTAAAGGTATTTGGGGTTTTTAAATGGTCTCAATAGGCGCTATTTTGCGTCATTGAGCAAATGATGAAGAATACATTTTTGCAATTTTTTGGGGGGAAAATAAGTATTCCCATAAAATTTGGGGTACATGAAAATGGGTGCAAGCATAGTTCAAAGTCACTAAAATAAAGCTTTAAAGTGCACAAAAAAACGCACCTTCAGCAAGCACCTGCAATAAATAAAAAACATCCCCCATACTTCCAGTTCCACCCAGAGGCTATTTCGCTAGTTTTTGAATTTGTACCCCAACTTTTTTTTCTCAAAGGGTTTAGGGTGGTCCCCGCAAGTTTGCACCCCAAAACCACAATTCTGCACTTTTTTCCACCGGGCATTCATTGCTGATACTTTCTGCTGGTTACAATGTGCAAACTTTTCACACCAGCGAAAAGTCGGGGAAATTGAATAAGGGGATAAATGAAATTGGCGAAAATGACGTCATCTGTGAAAAACTTTCGCCTAAAACGGCTTTTCGCTCCAAATTGAATACAGCCCATAGACTGACATAGTTTGAAAGGATGTTCATTGTGAATAGAATTTTATAAATGGATTTTTATAAAGAAAAATAGTCAATATTGAAATATATATAAAAAGAGAGAAATAAAGAAATAAAGAGTATACAGTATATAATCATAAAGATTAATTAAGAGTGTACACATATTTATTTATTTTATTTATTTATTAACAGTTTCTTATATAGCGCAGCATATTCCGTTGCGCTTTACAATTGGAAACATTGATAGAACAAAACAGGGTAATAACAGACAGACATAGAGGTAAGAGGGCCCTGCTTGCAAGCTTACAATCTATAGATATGGTGGATATTTAAAAAAAAAATAATAACAAAATAAATATGAAAATAAAATATATTATCGCAGATGAGGAATAGAGATATAGATTGTATATTAGTCATCGTGTAACATATCTCATGGACAATCGTTCTTATGCACATTAAAAAGGTAAGAGCTAAGAGAACATTAAAACAGATAATAATGGAGACCATTATAATCAAAAATACAGTAACCCTTTAAAACATAATAAGAAAAGAAAATAGCCAGAAAAAGAGATGCATAATAATTTAAGAAGAATTGATAAATAAATAAATAGATAAATATCTATAGATCAGGATTTCTGATACTTGATATGACCATCAATTAAATCGAGAAGAGAACGAATATCACTTGATATTAAGAGTAAATAAATGAAAAAATAATCAACTGACACTTATAAGTGAACATATAATATATAATATACAACATAAATATTATGGGGATATTTATATAAATAAAAATAATAAGAATAAATAGTTGAAGCTGAATATATTCCACTAGCCTAAATCTATTGATGTTTAATATACTAGAAAGTCGCCATAGTCTGGTGACTTGGACATGAATCTATATATGAGAAAGAGGGGGAAGAAAATTTGTTGAACAGTACAGTCTGCCTATAAAGGGGTTCTTCTGTGGGCCTCAACTGATAAACCTTGAGGTATGGTGCATCTTTTATACGTAGGGTTGAATAGAGTTGCATGTTGTGAGGAAGAAAACTCCGCCACTATAACCCGCAATAGAGATAGTTTAAACTCATATTGTTGTATAAACTATCTCTATTGCGGGTTATAGCAGCGGATGATTCAGAGATGGATGCTAATGCGATGACAGCTGTGATTTCACAGCTGCAAAATTATATGCCAATAGCTCTAGAGCAATTATTCCCAACCGCGGTCCTCAAGGCACACTAACAGTCCTGGTTTTAGTGATATCCATGCTTAAGCACAGATGGTTAAGTCAAAATAACTAAGGTACTAATTAAGTCACCTGTACTCAACTATGGCTATCCTTAAAACCTGGACTGTTAGTGTGTTAGTTGGGAACCCCTGCTCTAGAGTGTACCTGAGCATAGGGACTCCCACTGTTGCCTTCTCATCTGCATCCCTCGTCGTGTACTAGCGTAAATATCTTTAACATCGGCTTACATCGAACAGCCATGCAGATTTTGCGACAGGTTGGACCTGTCTCAAATACAGAGGCTCTCCCGACACGCAGAGAGCTGTCATGTTGCGTATGAGATCACATTGGCTAATTTATACCCGCCCATGTAACAGCGTTTAAATGGTCAGACACACCAGTATTTTTTTCTAACCACCCTCCCATTACCTCCCCCAAACGCTGACTACCTGTCGCTCACTTTATGAATGGGTTCTCTGTGAGTGTGGAATCGCAAGACAATCATTCCGCGTGCGACTTTGATGCATGCGCATTAGCAAAAAATTTCACGTTCTTCGCAAAAATCACCATTGTGTACATCTCTGAATCAGGTCCCTTATTCAGAGGTTTGTCTTCAATCCTGATACTATTTACACAGGTCTCAGTGCATTTTGTTGTTGACAAAAATGACTGCAACTTCTAACTCAGTCAATGCATGACGCATCGTACTCGCAATGCGATGCATTCCACCAGTCATCACGTGCATGCCAGCGTTGGTAATGTCGGTATGCATGAAGATCCCCGCAAAGGACTGCTCTGTTGGTAAGAGCGGCCTTTTGTGATGGAGGGTCTTCCAGGTCTATGACCCAAAATCCCCTCTGGCGTCCTTCTGCATATGCGCAGAAGGACGCCCGTGCCGCGGGGGGTGCTGGAAGGGATCCGATTGGATCCCTCTATCAGCGCTCTGCGGAAAGAAGCCCATAGGCTTCTATGGGTAATGCCACCTGGAAGATGGCGTTACCCAACGCAACTAAGACCCGGAGTGCATCGCACTCCAGGGCTTAGTGCGTATGAGAAATGTGGTCAAAATGATTGCCTCTTTAAAAATTTGGGGAGGCTCACAGGAGGTTTTCCCATCACCCATGGAACTTTTTCGACACCTTCATTTGAGAAGAACTAAAGCACACCTTTAATTGTCCACCTTTGTATTTATTGCACCTAACATTCCAATTTATGGAACAGCCACATCACTTCAGTTCCAGTCTATTATTGTGTTAGGACCACTCCTTCATTATATTTGGCTGTTCGACTAAAATACTGTTTTACACTAACATATGCTTTAAGTTAAACATGAGTGAGGGGACATTGGAATTGACTTTTAATATAGTCAGGTGCATAAATATTGGGACATTGACAGAATTTTCATATTTTGGCCTCTATTCACCACCACAATGGCTTTGAAATGAAACAAACAAGATGTGCTTTAACTGCAGACTTTCAGATTAAATTTGAGGGTAATTACATCCAAATCAGGTGAACGGTGAAGGAATTACAACGGTTTCTATATGTGCCTCCCACTTTTTAAGGGGCCAAAAGTAATGGGACTATCAACTCAAAAGCTATTTCATGTGCAGTTGTGGGCTATTCCCTCATTATTTCATTATTAATTAAGCAGGTAAAAGGTCTGGAGTTGATTCTAGATGTGACATTTGCATTTGGAATCTGTTGCTGTCGACTCTCAATATGAGATCCAAAGAGCTGTCACTATCAGTGAAACAAGCCATCATTAGGCTGAAAAATCAAAAAAACCCATCAGAGAGATAGCAAAAACATTAGGTGTGGCCAAATCAACTGTTTGGAACATTCTTAAAAAGAAAGAACGCACCGGAGAGCTCAGCAACACCAAAAGACCCGGAAGACCACGGAAAACAACTGTGGTGGATGACAGAAGAATTATTTCCCTGGTGAAGAAAACCCCCTCCACAACAGTTGGCCAAATCAAGAACACTCTCCAGGAGGTATGTGTATATGTGTCAAAGTCAACAATCAAGAGAAGACTTCACAAGAGTGAATATAGAGGGTTCACCACAAGATTTAAACCATTGGTGAGCCACAAAAACAACAAGACCAGATTAGAGTTTGCCAAACAACATCTAAAAAAGCCATTACAGTTCTGGAACATCTTATGGACAGATGAGACAAAGATCAACTTGTACCAGAGTGATGGGAAGAGAAGAGTATGGAGAAGTAAAGGAACTGCTCATGATCCAAAACATATCACCTCATCAGTGAAGCATGGTGGTGGTAGTGTCATGGCGTGGGCATGTATGGCTGCCAATGGAACTGGTTCCCTTGTATTTATTGATGATGTGACTGCTGACAAAAGCAGCAGAATGAATTCTGAAGTGTTTCGGGCAATATTATATGCTCATATTCAGTCAAATGCTTCAGAACTCATTGGACGGCGCTTCACAGTACAGATGGACAATGACCCGAAGCATACTGCAAAAGCAACCAAAGAGTTTTTTAAGGCTAAAAAGTGGAATGTTATGCAATAGCCAAGTCAATCCCCTGACCTGAATCCGATTGAGCATGCATTTCACTTGATGAAGACAAAACTGAAGGGAAAATGCCCCAAGAACAAGCAGGAACTGAAGACATTTGCAGTAGAGGCCTGGCAGAGCATCACCAGGGATGAAACCCAGCGTCTGGTGATGTCTATGCGTTCCAGACTTCAATTGCCTGCAAAGGATTTGCAACAAAGTATTAAAAAGTGAAAGTTAGATTTTCGATTGTATAGTTTGTCCCATTACTTTTGGCCCCTTAAAAAGTGGGAGGCACATATAGAAACCGTTGTAATTCCTACACCGTTCACCTGATTTGGATGTAATTACCCTCAAATTAAATCTGAAAGTCTGCAGTTAAAGCACATCTTGTTTGTTTCATTTCAAAGCCATTGTGGTGGTGAATAGAGGCCAAAATATGAAAATTCTGTCAATGTCCCAATATTTATGGACCTGACTGTATGTTTAATTTTTATGTTTCAAGTTTTTCACGACAGCAGTTAAAATGTGCATAGAATTCCGCTTTTCCTAAATGTGTTTGGTAGATGCAAAAGTCCTGCCATATAAAGTATAGGCCAATGCTGGTTAGCTCTCCTCCAAAGCTGTGTTAAAGAACAAGTAATTGTGGTGGATTCAATTAGCCATTAATACTACACAGGTAATCCAAGCAGGAAAGCATTGCTTGGTTTTGCTCACGCTCCATAGAGGTATTAACCCAATAAGTGCGATTTTGTATCAATTAAATTTGTTCCATTACATGGGAGTCCATCACTTAATAGTGAACACAACCACAAATGTGCATTTTGTAGCCCTTTGAATCTTATTTAAAGTAGGGTATTCAATTAGCAGCAAGGGCAGCGACTGCTGGTGTTTCGACCATTTCTCCAGTACCTTACAAACACCACCATCACAGATTTTTCATTGCAGCACACATAGGCTTGCAGGTAAATATGTGATGTTGGGTTACCATAAATAGTGGTGATGTGTGCAGCTGTACATCATGAAGACACATCGTTGCCAACACAGCTCCTAAATAATCTATTCCAGCAAATAAAACATTTAGGCATGTAGTTTCAGTGCTGTAGTCCTTTTCGAAAGCAGTCCATACATATGGTATATATCAGTATCTTTCAATTACAATTTCCAATAATCAGCAAAATGTCTTTCAATTACGTGTACCAATGTGTTGATATGAAAAACTTCATCCCAAACTTACCCTTAAATGACAAAAACACATTTGTGACATTAATCATCTTTTTTGCAAAAAGACAGGAAGCTTGAAAAATACGGCTACCTATCTCCTGGTGGGTACTGCATGTTTGTCCTGCATACATTCTTTCATGTAATACAAGGCAGACATCTATTAAGTTCCACCCTCGTGAGAAGACATCACATTACTCACTGCGCAATTGCTAGTAATCACATCCATTTAGTGGAAAATGAGATAGGATGTCACATGGTCCTTTTCCATTAAAGTTTGGCGGGAGGAGTCAGTGCAGATCATTTTTCTCTGTGGAGGGAAATATACTGTACATACAGTAAGCATGGTGAGTTACTTATTTAGGCTGTAAATTGCTAATGTTTATGTTACATACAGATATTTTTGTAGTCATGCCAAACTACCTCTCTCAGCTTGCCAGGTCCTGTGTGACTCTGCTTGTGCCGAGCATGTTTTTTGCATCCTATTTCCTGAAAATGTGTCTTAAGGGCCCCATACATCAGACTGCCGTTTCCCTGATAGGACTGGAAATGGCGATCAGCAGCCATTGATAATCGCCGATTCGTCTGGGAATCTGGGAAATTCTTCATGTTAAAAATTCCCGATTTGCTGATCATGATCATATTTTGGTTGGGATCAGCAAATCAGGGAAATCTAACATGTTGGATATCACCGATGCTCCAACCCTGGCATCTGGGGATCGGGGAATTGTGACAATCTGTTGCTGATGTATGCAGGCCTACAGTCGCAGCGCACTGCGACTAAAGGCTCCCATACATCAGCGATAGATGTATGGGGCCCTTTAGACATACCAGGAGACTGCACTGATTAATTTGAAATATGACACTTGTATATCTGTGTGCGACTGAATCTCAATGCAAAGTACTATGATGCAGTGGCTGCGGCTTTTTTCCACGCCAAGTTCCATTGTGCTTCACTTACAGGCTCAGTTGCACACAGATATACAAGTGTCGTATATCAAATTAATCAGTGCAGTTTGCTGGTGCGTCTTAGTTGCATCGCATTGCGACTAAGTTGAATTTTTGGGCGAAAAAGATACACGGCGCAAGCAGAGTTGCACAGGACCTGATGGCTCACTCTTGCCAGGTGTCTCGCACCACATGGTGTGGGAAGCAATCAGGAAGCCGACTGCCTATATACCGGCAGCCGGCTTCCCGACTGTCTTATCCTGGCATGGGTGAAATGCCGGGCGTCTAGATGTAGACGCCCGCATTTCCCCGACGCCGGGAGACCGGCGCCCGGCATCATGATCGTAGTGATGCCGGGCGCCGCGAGCGGACAGCCGCTGGGGGGGAGGGTTAGGTTTAGGGCTCCCGGGGGGGACTTAGGGTTAGGCACCCCCCCGGGAGAGTTAGGGTTAGGCTAGGGGGAGGGATGGTTAGGCTAGGCACCCCGGGGGGGACTTAGGGTTAGGCACCCCCCCAGGGGAGTTAGGTTTAGGTAGCTGGGAAGGGGGTGGTTAGGGTTAGGCACTTAGAGGGGGGATTAGGGTTAGGCACTTAGGGGGGAAGTTAGGGTTAGGCACCCCTAAGGAGGGTTAGGGGGGTTAGGTTAGGTTAGTGGATACTTAACTATCCACGATCGGGATTTCCAGCGCTGTCGGGCTTCCGCTGCGTCGCACTCTGCTCCTGTCGGGCTGCCGCTGCGGCTGCGGCCGGCGGTATTTCATACCCATTCCCATGGTGTATTGAGGCTATAAGAAAAGGAACACATCTTTAGCATCCTGGAGCAGGGGAGGTATTGGTTGCCTAAGCCCAGTCAATGTTTATACATTTTGATCACTACAAATTATATAGTATTATGTAGACCACATAGTGCATTTTTCTCATTCACAGTATAGCATACTTGCTGATGCACCATATGTTGGGTTTTAGCAAAAAAAAATTGAGGAGTTTATCAGTGAGACCTATGGAGCGTCATTTATACATGTATCAGTTACAACAAAAATTACCTTTTACAGCAAGTCAGACCTGGCATAGAATCAGTACATGGTGCCATGTGGAGGTCAGCAGATTGGCATTGCATATACAGTATGTGCAAATGTTTAAATTTGCAGTTATAATTAGGGATGTGCGCTGACCCCCGTGTTTTGGTTTTGGATCTGTATCTCCTTCAAGGTTTTGGATCTGGATTTGGTTGGAAGTTGGAATATGTTTACGGACTGAAGACAGGGAAAGGACAGAAGGATTGATTAGTTTTTAATCTATTTATTATTTTAATGTTTTGATTCTTAAGAAAGAGGATCAATGTAGCATCAAGTTCTTTAGTTCCTAAAATACATCTTTGATCTGGAGGAGGTTTTTTTTATTCATCTAATAGAAATACGGTGGCCTTGCTTGTGGAGGTGCTGCTAAATAGTACACACCGTAAACAGACATTTACTTTGTGCTCAGGGAAGTTGTTAGGGATAATGGGACCAAGACTTGCTCTTTACATCAGAGGAAAGCAGCCTGTAGCTCTCTGGACGAACTACAACTCCCAATATACGTGCTGTTTGCCGGGCCTACAAGAAGTTGTGTGTCAACAACGGGTTTCGTCCCTCAGGTTACCTCAGCTTGCTTTATGCACTGTATGTAACATGTAAATATATATGTAATGTGTCCAATATACATATCTAATTTTTGTATTCAACATACTTGCACTTTATTGCACACATCCTGGCAGGAAGATGCTCTGTGCTGCTGCTCATATTTCTAGTCTCTCTCATGACACCCACCATCTACATTATCCAGTTATTCCGCTTAGAGTCACCTACATGCAAAGGATGCAGGCATTTTTTTAACTGAACTGTTATTTATAACATCCTATCAATTCACCAGGGTCCTGGGGCAACCGATTGGGATTGGGAGCAATGAAAAAAACTGGGTACAGTTGAAAATCTACCATGTTTTGCCCACCGAATTGACTTGGTGGTTCAGAATTATTTTTAAAAATGAAAGGGACATATAGGAGATACTGTCTGTGGCCATAAAAATTTCTGGACATTTTTGGCATTCAGCAACTGCATGTAGAAGATTTCAACAGTTGTGGCAGTTCAACTACCAACATGGCACATAAGGAAACAAATGTTTTTATTATTCAAGAGGCCTCAGCGAGTTGGAGTATGTATGTAGTTGAAGGCAGGGAAAGGAAGGTTTGATTAGTAGTAAATTTAATTAAATTTTTTGATTCTGAAGCAAATTTATGAGGGAGGAGGGGAGGCATTTACAAAAAATACAAAAAATATTTAAATCATTCACATCAGTCCTTGCCTCAGAAGAATCCTTGAGAGCTATGCCTGCTGCTGCTGGGAGCGGATCTTCATCCGAGAAAGGACCAGGAAGACAACTAGTAGTTGTTAAAAAAAATCAATTGACTGTTAAACAATCCTTTGCAAGGGAGAGCAAATATGACAGCAGTCACCCAGTTGCACAGCGGATCACTGACGCCATAACATCTATGCTGGTATTAGATGTGCGTCCAATATCTGCCAATAATGCAGTGAGTTTTAGACAGTGAATTGAGGTCCTGTGTCCCTGATACCAAATCCCATCTAGATTCCACTTTACTAGAAAAGCAATTTCCAGCCTGTACAGAGACGTTTAAAAAACTTAATTAGTGTCCTCCAAAATGCAGTTGTACCCATTGTCCACTTAACCACAGATATGTGGACAAACGGAACAGAGCAATTGCAAGATTACATGACTGTAACAGCCCACTGGGTAGATGCATTGCCTTCAGTGGTACCAACAGCAGCAGCATCTAAGAAATGGCAGCTCATTCAGAGGCAGGTTACTCTGTGTATCACCGGTTTCACTAAGAGGCATACCACTGACAACCTTTTAGAAAAACTTAGGGAAGTTATTGCAAAATGGCTTACCCTGCTTGCACTTTCCTCAGGATTTTTTACTTCTGATAACACCATCAATATTGTGAGAGCATTACAGTTGGGTGAATTCCAACACATCCTATGTTTTTCTCATGCAATCAACTTGGTGGTGCAATTTTTTTTTTAAATGACAGGGCCGTGCAGGAGATGCTTTCTATGGCCTGAAAAATTTCTGGACATTTTCGCCATTCAGCAGGTGCATGTAGAAGATTGCACCACCTGCAAGAAATGTTGAATTTGCCATGCCACCAGCTGAAGCAAGAAGTAGTTACAAGGTGGAACTCCATGCTTCAGCGGTGGAGGAACAGTATAAAGCCATCCAAAGCTACACAGCGAACTATGACATAGGAAGAGGAGGGGGAATGCACCTTACTCAAGCTCAGTGGAAAATACTTTCCGTGTTGTGCAAAGTGCTGAAACCCTTCGAATTAGTCACCTGTGAAGTGAGTTCAGATACTGCCAGCTTGAGTCAGCTAATTCCCATAATTAGACTGTTGGAAATACAACTTGAGAAATTGAAGGAGGAGATTCTGCAGCTAACTTTACCTTTGATGATTTTTTCTTTACCAATGTAAAAGATTGCCTCTTTGATTTTAGATGCCCTGACTTAAGCCCTGTATGCCCTTGGCCACCGGCTTTAGTAGATGACATAGACGGACTAGTATCATCATGTCTGGTGTCACTGGCAGCAGCTCCAGCACTAGTATGTGGTTCTTGCTCTCCTCTCAACTGATCGTTCTCCATGTCAACAAACATGAACAAATTGGGGTACAGCACACACGTCAATTTGTACCAATTTTATATATTACACTGCGGTATCAATGACTTACAGTGACACAATACGTGTTGAATATTACACAGCGCTTCCACTTACAGTGTCACAATATTTTTTATGAATAAGAAGAAAAGAATAACACACTTCGCTACCACTTAGTGTCACAATATTTTTTATGAATAAGAAGAAAATACTGCGCTATGATTTATAGTGTCACAATACATGGATGATAAACTGCGGTCTGGCAAGCAGTGTCTCCAAACAATAATAACAGATCTAGCACACACAAAAAAGTGGAAAAATTATCTGTTTTTTTATTTTTTGTGGAATGATAATTTTATTTAACTTTCATTTTTTTTACACTGGGGAAGAGCACATCTGTATTGACAGAGCACCCCTGGATGACACAGCTCCCCTTTATGTACTGCAGCCCTAGCCCCTTCATGGACAGGACAACACAGCAGCACCCCTTCATGCAGCCCCTTTATGGACAACACATCAGCCCCCCTTTATGTACTGCAGCCCTACCCTATTTATGGACAACACAGCAGCACTCCTTTATGTACTGCAGCCCCCTTTATGTACTGCAGTCCCAGCCCCTTTATGGACAACACAGCAGCACCCCTTTATGTACTGCAGCCCCCTTTATGTACTGCAGTCCCAGCCCCTTTATGGACAACACAGCAGCACCCCTTTATGTACTGCAGCCCCAGCCCCTTGATGGTACTGCAGCCCAAGCCTCTTGATGGACAGGACAACACAGCAGCACCCCTTTATGTACTGTAGCCCCCCTTTATGTACTTCAGCCCCAGTCCCTTTATGGACAACACAGCAGCAGCCCTTTATGTACTGCAGACCCAGCCCCTTGATGGTACTGTGTCCCCAGCCTCTTGACGGTACTGTGTCCCCAGCCCCTTGATTGATCGGACAACAGTGACAGCAGCCCCAGCCCGATAACACTGCACCCTTGAGAAGTTAAGAACACGTGCACAGAGAGAGCAGCACAGAGCATGTATGTTCTGTACACTCTCCAGAGCCAAAGTGAAAATGGTGCCGATCACCAAGACCTTTATAGAATCCAAAACCCGCGAGAATCTGACATCAGGATGATGATGACGTTTTGCCTCATTTTGGATTTCGAGTTAGGCGGCAAAACCCGAGCCGAACTCGGATCCTATCCGGATCCCTTATGTTCGTGTTAGACCAGTTCTCGGAGAACCAGACCCGCTCATTTCTAGTTATAATGTATTTCACATATTATGTACATGTACATACATGTTTTATGCAACTTTGCTTTTAAAATAATCAATTAGATAACAACATGGTAGGTAGTTAGAGATGCTAAAATTACTGAACAATTTTGTACATACATATTTTGCTCTTTGCCTCATAACTAAGAATAGAACAGATATGACCACGTTTAATTCATTTGGTCTTCTTTTGGTCTCAAACTGGGTATAAACATAGCTTTTACACACAAAGATGCTAGTGTAGGCTTAGGTTTTTTATATCTCTGTTTCATTGTTTTGTATTATCTCCCTACACTTCTTTAACCTCTCTCACTCTCTCTTTCCATCACATCTTCAGTTATCCCCAAATCAGCTAGTTCTGTCTTCTCACATTGGCACCCGAGCTGTGTTTGATCTGATTCGAATTCCCTTGTTCTAGGTTTCTCCGTCATACAGAAGAGATTTTCTGACTCCCAGTTGATGCTTCAGGGCTTAGTCAAATTGGGCTTGTTTGAAAGTCCGAATGGAGCTGCTAATTTTGATACCATCCCCTCCTTCGCTGCTTGTTTCCCATTAATTCCTATTAAATTCACCATCACCCATCACCTTTATGCTACAAGGCTAGATCTGAGTACAAACTGGGCCTGTCAGGCTCGCAAATACAAGTGTTTCTGATCTACTGTCTGCAGGAAAGCAAATGTAAAATGTCAGATATTTCAGATGCAGTTGGTTTAACCATTCTATTGCTGTTATAACTGCATGCACTGGTATTTCCCACATGCAGTCATCTTTAAATTCAATTAAGTGCAAAATGGTTTGCAATAAAGATTGTGACGCATAATAGCGACATGCTTAGAGGAGCAGAAGCTTGCAATTGACTGAAAGAGTAGGGTGGAGTTAAGGCATTTCCAGTGCTTAGTTTTGCATAGCAATGCAAAAACTAGATATCATTTTGTAAAGCCAAATTATGAAAACGTAATGTAGGGTGGAGAGGGGGTGTTTTTTGTGTAATTCTTTCCTTTGCACATTTTGCACTAAGTATGAGCTTGCTATAATCAGGTCTTTTCCTATGTTTAAAATTTTGCAAACACACAAAAGTGCCACATACATTTAATGAAAGGAATTTTTAGTAGTAGGAAGTTAGGATTCATGCATTTAATGTGATGATTAGGGGGTTCTAATTCCGACACTGAAAGACCAGCTGGAAGACCGGCGGTTCTAATCCTGACAGGTAAGTATTTTAGTATTACTAACCTAACCCCCCCCATAAACCCTAACCCTCCCTTCTTAGGGGTGCCTAACCCTAACCTCCCCCCCAAGTGCCTAACCCTAACCCCCCCTGTAAGTGCCTAATCCTAACCTCTCTTCCCCGCAGCCTAAACCTAAGTCTCCCGGGGGGTGCCTAACCCTAACCCCTCCTTCCCCTAGCCTAACCCTCCCGGGGGGGGTGCCTAACCCTAAGTCCCCCCTGGGAACCCCTAACCTAACCCGCGGCTGTCCGCGCCAGGCACCCGGCTTACCTTCCATCAGGATGCCGGGTGTCGGGCTCCCGGCGTAGGTAAAATGACAGGTGTCGGGATTTCAACGCCTGTCATTAGACTCTTGCCGGGATTATACAGTCAGGATGCTGACGGTCGGCATTTAGACCGTCGGCATCACGACTGCACAGTGGCGTAACTATAAATTTTGCTCCCCCATGCCAAAAAAGTTTCAGGCGCCCACCCTCCCCCCGATGAAAGATCAAACACACCCAAAGACTACGTATGAGCTTGCTGAGATCAGGTCTTCTCCTATGTTTAAAATTTTGCAAATACACAAAAGTGCCACATACATTTAATGAAAGGAATTTTTAGTAGTAGGAAGGTAGGATTCATGCATTTAATGTGATGATTAGGGGGTTCTAATTCCGACAGCTGGAAGACCGGCGGTTCTAATCCTGACAGGTAAGTATTTTAGTATTACTAACCTAACCCCCCCCATAAACCCTAACCCTCCCTTGTTAGGGGTACCTAACCCTAACCTCCCCCCCAAGTGCCTAACCCTAACCCCACCTGTAAGTGCCTAATCCTAACCTCCCTTCCCCGCAGCCTAAACCTAAGTCTCCCGGGGGGTGCCTAACCCTAACCTCCCCCTGGGGGTGCCTAACCTTAACCCCTCCTTCCCCTAGCCTAACCCTAACCCTCCCGGGGGGGGTGCCTAACCCTAAGTCCCCCCTGGGAGCCCCTAACATAACCCGCGGCTGTCCGCGCCAGGCGCCCGGCTTACCTTCCATCAGGAGGCCGGGTGTCGGGCTCCCGGCGTAGGTAAAATGACAGGTGTCGGGATTTCAACGCCTGTCATTAGACTTTTGCCGGGATTATACAGTCAGGATGCTGACGGTCGGCATTTAGACCGTCGGCATCACGACTGCACAGTGGCATAACTATAAATTTTGCTCCCCCATGCCAAAAAAGTTTCAGGTGACCTCCCCCCGACCCCCCCCGCCCGAAGATCAAACACACCCAAAGACTACGTTTAAGGTGTGTGGTTACATGATACAGCAACGTGCCTTACACATTATGACACACTAAGTAGTGCCACTTATAACACAGTGTGCCACACCGGAATGCCCCTTACAACACATTATGCCACACCGGAGTGCCCCTTACAACACATTATGCCACACAGCAATTCCCCTTACACATCCCACACAATAATGCCACATATAACACATAATGACATACAGTAAAGCGCTTATAACAAATTTATGCCATGCTGTAATGCCCCTATTTCACATTATGCCACACTGTAATGCCACATACAACAGATTATGCCACATACAACATATTATGCCACACAGTAATGCCCCTTACACATTATGCCACACAGTAATGCCCCTAATAGCACATTGTGCACACAGTAATGCCAAATACACATTATGCCAAACAGTAATGCCCATTACATCCCACCCTGACAGATCTACTTCACCAACCCTCCTTTCTGCTCCTACCAGTCCGTCACCTCAGCTCAAGACAGGTTGCACAGTTTTTATGTCCGTATAGAACCAGATTATTGGGAACATAGTTTATAACCTATAAACTGTGTATCAAATTAGTGCCCCTTATACAGTGCCCCCTGTAGTTGTGCCCCAAAATGCAATGCCCCCTATACTAGTGCCCCTTATGCAATGCCACCTGTAATAGTGCCCCTTATGCAATGCCCCCTGTAGTAGTGCCCCTTTTGCAATGTCCCCTGTAGTAGTGCCCATTATGCAATGCCCCCTATAGTAGTGCCCCTTATGCAATGTCCCCTGTAGTAGTGTCCATTATAGTAGTGCCCCCTGTAGTAGTGCCCATTATGCAGGGCCCCCTGTAGTGCCCCTTCTAGTAGTTAGCCCCCTGTAGTGCCCCTTCTAGTAGTTACCCACCTGTAGTTAGCCCCCTGTAGTTAGCCGCCTGTAGTTAGCCCCCTGTAGTTAGCCCCCTGTAGTTAGCCGCCTGTAGTTAGCCGCCTGTAGTTAGCCACCTGTAGTTAGCCCCCTGTAGTTAGCCCCTTGTAGTTAGCCCCCTGTAGTTAGCCGCCTGTAGTTAGCCCCTGTAGTTTGCCCCCTGTAGTTAGTCGCCTGTAGTTAGCCGCCTGTAGTTAGCCGCCTGTAGTTAGCCCCCTGTAGTTAGCCCCTGTAGTTAGCCGCCTGTAGTTAGCCCCCTGTAGTTAGCCACCTGTAGTTAGCCGCCTGTAGTTGCTCCCCCCCTCCGCGCGCACACAAACAAACACACACACACAAAAGAAAAAAACACAAACACTTACCTTTATCCCCGCTCCAGTGCTGCTGCCGTCCATACCCAGGCGTCCGCTCCTCGGCACTATGGGAGTGACGTCATTACGTCACTCCCATAGTGCTCTGCGGGACCCGGAAGACGGAGCTCACTCCTGAGCTCCGTCCCCGGCGTCCGCTCCTCGGCACTATGGGAGTGACGTCATTACGTCACTCCCATAGTGCCCTGCGGGACCTGGAAGACGGAGGAAGCTCCGTCCTCAGGCTGCCGCCGGGGGTTTGAATAGGAGCCGGGCGCCCGCTGGTAACACACTCAGCGGGTGCCCGGCAGATGGAGGGTGCAGGGGGTGCAGCACCCTCCGTAGTTACTACTACTGCCCCTGTTGCCCCCAAGCTACCCAGCGCCTCCAAGCCACCGCGGGGGCTGCGGGGGCAGTAGTTACGCCACTGCGACTGCATACCATATAATGCTTATGTATAAGACTGGGGAAAGTGGATGTTAATGTACTGATTTAGGTGAGGTAATGGGACAAATAATTTTATGCTGTGGTGTTTGGGTTCTATTAATTGAATGTGGAGCTGAGTTTGGGATGGATTGCTAACTCTTAAATGTGAACACTAATTGATTTTCAGGGGGAAATAGATTTGTTTATTAAATGTTAATAATATTCTTTTAATGTTGAGGTTGTTTGGGGGGGAATATGACTATGTATTAGATATGAATACTATTAATTTAACATTGGGGTTGTTTGTGGGGATATATCTATTTATTAAATATGAATTCTATTAATTGAATGGTAAGGAGGATTGCAGGGAGGGATGCCTTATTATTAAAAATGGGTTCAATTGATTTAATAACAGAGCTGGTTACAGGGAGTGTTCACATATTGCTAGGCTTTTCATATTTCATGCACCTAACAAACATTCCAGGATCTAGAAAACAAGATTCAATAGCGCTTAAGCCACAAGCAGCAACACATAGTGAAAGCTCCAAGAACAGGTATAAGAGAGACCAGGCCAGCATACAACTAACCTGGTTCTGGTGGTGTACTCCCGATTTTAGGCACCTGTACAACTTAGTGAGGATTTTGGGCCTGATTCAGACCCACTCGCGAGCGGCTGTCCGCTCGCAAGTGGGTCGATGTTCTGGACTGAGCATGCGCACGACGGAGGGAGCTCCGTTGTGCGCATGCGCCAGACGCGACGAGCGATGGAAAGTCCTTCGCTCGTTGTGTCTGATCAAAGGGGGCGTGCTGTCGATGTTGATTGACAGCACGCCCCCTTTGGTAGGCGTGCCGGGGGCGTGCCTCCCTGACGGGGGCGTTCCCACGGGAACGCCTCCCGTCAGAAGCCGGCCCACTGACATCACTAGTGATGTCAGTGGGAGTGATTTTGGCTCTGATAGAGCGAAAATCACTCCGGAGCTTGCGGTTGAAAACCTCAACCGCAGGCTCCGGCTCGCAGTTTCGATGGTCGCGATGATCAAGACCATCGCGGCCATCAAACTGCACGCTCGTATAGCCTGTGGGTGGTGACCCACAGCTATACGAGCATCCAGGAGGACGCTCCATTTTCATGGAGGCCGGCCCTCATTCAGAGCGTGCGCTCTGCTCTGAGCGTACGGCTCTGAATGAGGGCCTTTGTCCCAAGTGCAGGGACAGCTGAGATGTATATACTGCTTCACACTAAACTGCTCGTAAGAGAGAATTGCGTTCAATTAACAATAGTGCATTCTGTACTGTCTAAAATAATTATAGCCATGCCCCTTGGATGCCTATAATGTCCACTTTGGCGGCGTGTCATTGAAACCCAACTCTATAAACCCAATAGCAGAAGCTTTTCATACAAACTGCCTAGCTCTTTGTTGTCAGCTGAATAGGAAGTATTTAAACTCTGACATTTCACTAGTACTTTCTTTTTTAGTTGTAATCTTTATGTCTGCTTTAGAAATGGGTTGATGTAAAATGACCTCTGGTAGGTGGGATCTTATTTTGTTTGCAAGTAATAATAATAATAATAGTAATTTTATTTATATAGTGCTTTTCTCCTAAACAGTACAAAATACAAAATAAGCTTAAACAAGGGACATTAGTGAAATGCTTGGGTGAAGAGGTAAGTCTTGAGTCTATTTTTGAAGGATTCTAGAGTGGAGGCCTCTTGAACTTTGCGGAAAAGTGAGTTCCATAAGGTTGGAGCCCCAAAACTGAAAACTCGACCTCCAGACGAATTCCAGGAGATTCTAGGTACTGTTTATAGTCCTTCATCAATGGATTGCAGTAATCGAGTGGGACGGCAAGGAATCAGAAGCTGCTTTAGGTACCTTGGGCCATGGTCATGTAGGGCTTTGTAATTTAGTAAGCCAATCTTGAAAACAATTCGCCATCTGACAGGCAACCAGTGAAGGGAGTAGAGAGTGGGTGTTATGTGGCTGGAACGGGGCTGGTTGGTTAATAGCCTGGCAGCTGCATTTTGAACCATCTGCAAGCGATGCAATTCTTTTGCTGGGAGTCCAAGGTAGAGGGCGTTGCAGTGGTCTAGGTGTGATGATATAAATGCGTGTATGACTTTAGGCAGATCTTCTGAGGGAATTAAGTGCTTGATTCTGGCAATGTTCCTCAGATGAAAGAATGAGGATTTGATTGTGGCTGATACCTGATGTTTAAGCGTCAAGTCACTATCCAGGACAACACCAAGATTCCGCACACGTTCAGTGTTTTGTAATTCTGATCCCCCAAGCGTAAGTCCTGTTGGTTGGCTATGCTGTAGCCCTGACTTGTGACCTATCATAAGGATCTCTGTTTTATCAGGGTTCAGTCGCAGCCAACTGGCACTCATCCTCTCCTGAAGCTCAGCTAGGCAGCCATTTAGAGTTGTTATGGGGTCCTTTGTACCTGGAGCAAAGGGCAGGTACAGTTGTGTAACATCTGCATAGCAGTGGTAGACCAGGCCATGACGTCTGATTATTTCACCCAATGGGTTTCACCAAAGATGAGGGTAATTTTGTGGCCTTGTGTTACTGAGAGAGATTGCTGGTATGACAGTAGTGTGTCCGATCATGTTTACACTTTATTCGTGTATTGTAGTTCTATTGCAGTATATGTACATACTACATTTCTTTTCTGGGGTCCACAAGGCTTTCTACTTGCTCTTCCACTGACCAGACTGTAATTGTTCCAACATGGGAGGGATACTGTGCTTGCAGTAGCAACATTTTCATACAAGCACTGTGTTCAGGGAAGACCAACCATTGTGTTCCCAGGACATCACTAATTGCAGGAAATTGCTGACTGGATATTTGGCTCTGTATTTCTGCCACAGCATACTGTTAAACCCTCTATGACTTTTTCAGCTTTTCCACTGTAGCCTCCTAAACCTTCTGCTCTCAAAAGAACAGGCACAGATGCTCAGTTAGAGCCGTCTGTGCTTCTGTGTTTAAAACAATGAAAAAATGTGTAAAACTGTAAAATAAAAGGCGCTATCCAGCCCCCCAAAAGAACAACCAGCACTGGGCTTTGGAGACCCAGTACTGGTTGTGCTAAATACAGGGGACAAATGATTTAGGGGTCCCCTGTATTAAGCACAAGCAGCACAGGGCTATTCAGAACCAGCCTTGGTTGCTAAAATACAGGGGATAAACGATGTAGGGGTCCCCTGTATATAGCATAACCAGTGCTGGGCTCTAATCCGGTTCTGGTTCTGTAAATACAGGGGACAAAAAGTGTAGTGGTCCCATGTAATTTCCATAACCAGCACCAAACTTTTTCTAGTGTGGGGGTAATGCCACGGCCAAGGGAACCCTTTTACTGAGTCCCCCGGCCAAAGCATTACACCTGACCGCTAGTCAGCCCATGCCATGGATCCCTGGGGAGCTGTGGACCCCCAATAAATGGTTTCCCATAGGCTGATAGCCTAGGGCTACCCCGGGCACCCCTGGAGCGGTGGGTGCCGGGTTGATTATGTATTTGATCAAGTGTGGTGCATTTGAAAAGAGTTAAAAATATTGTCTTTTACAGTGGAACTACAGGTCCCTGCAAGCCTCTCCCACGTGCTTTGCACTTGGAGAACCCTAAGTACCAGCATGCGGGGCATTATGGGCCCGCTGGTACCTGTAGTTCCACTACAAAATTAATATTAAAAAAATTGCGGGGTCCCCAGCTCCCCAGGGATCATTGGCCTGGATTGACTAGTGGTCAGGTGTAATGCTTTTGACAGGGGACCTGGTGAAAGGGTTCCCCTGGCTGTGGCATTACCCCCCCCCGCTAGAAGAAGTTCACTGCTGGTTATGGAAATTACAGGGGACCCTGTATTTCCAGAACCAGGACCAGATCAGAGCCCAGTGCTGGTTGCGCTAAATACAGGGGACCCCTACGTCGTTTGTCTTCTGTATTTTGGCAACCAGGGCTGGTTCTGAATAGCCCTGTGCTGGTTGTGCTTAATACTGGGGACCCCTACATCGTTTGTCCCCTGTATTTAGCACTACCATTACTGGGTCTCCAAAGCCCGGCGGTTGGTTGTGCTTTGGGAGGGTGTGTGCACGGTGGTTTTTTGTTTTTACTTTTTTCAATGTTTTTTCATTTTTTTTTTAACACCGAAGCACAGACGGATCTCACTGATCTGTCCGTGCATCTGTGTCATTGATTTTATTTAAACACAGATGTATGTATCATGGATCTCCCTGATCCGTGCATGCATCTGTCTGCTCTCACACACAATCTAATGAATATGCAAATCATTAGATCGTGCACAATAGATCTGATGTACATCGTGCAGCTTTTGCTGCACATCGTCCACTGGTGCTGCCGATGAGAGTTCAAGGGAGATCATTAAAGAGATTGGATCGTTACCTACATCGTACTCTGTGTACCCACCTTTAGACAGAGAGGATAACCAGAAATCTACCAGCTTTTAAAGGCATTTTATTCCTTTACAGTCTCACATGTTAGCAGTTTAAACGTTGGAGAAAAAAGTAATCTCTACTGTTCCTTTTTAGCTTCTTATAAAGGTACTCTGCATACTCTGCATATATGTCTCTTAAGGACTGTAACCAGCTGAGAGGAGGATGCATTTACCTGTCCATATGAATGCATACAGTATGTCAGTAGAGCAGGAGTCTTACTGCTACACAGATCTCGAAAAATAGCATGGGGCTGTTCAGCTGAAGGCTCTCTGCTATGCGGAGATTTCAAAATGCTCATTATAACAGAAATCTAAAGAGAATGAGAAACTATGAAAATAATAAAATTTGTTCCTTTGGTACTTAGCCTTGTCAGCCAGAGTTGACTGAGCTGTAAGGAAGAACAGAAAAGCCTATCCTCCAAATAGCACGATGACTCTACTTACCACTTACTTGCAATAAGCATAAGGCTATCATGCTAAAGATATAAGTTAAATAATTAAAATGAATTTCTATTCTGAAAATGGATACTAGCTAATTTCGCAAAATTGTAATTTTATGATAAGGCTCCTTTAATTCCAGTCTAAATGTTATATTGGAAATACATCTTCATCTGCAATAAATGCGCATCAGGATATTATTTTAAATTGATTTGCTGTAGAGCAACCAACATATTTATTTATAGTTGATAGTCTGATTCAGAACAGTTTATAAAGCTGCACTTTCACTATATTGCCAAGTAAAAGCTAATGTTTTATCTTAATCTACAAATCAATGAACTGAAGTTGAAGTAGTTTCAGGAACTGTTAGTGAAAAAATATCCAGGAGACAGAATTTCAGGTTGAGCTGTAATGCTGCTTGCTGTATACTGTATATTAAAGCACTTTTATGTCCCATATGCTGTAGCCATTTTGTCCTACATGTGAGTATACACCATCCAATTGGAAGTGTACAGCCCATTATATTGTGTTTTCTTAGATTTACTAACAATTAGTACAATTCGTCTAGAATGTAAGTTCTTGTGTGCAGGGTTATTTTCCCTTTATAAGTAATTATGTAAGCTGAGCAATACAATTAGGTAAATTTGTAAAGTTATGTGATTGTCTGCATTACTCTGTACTCATGTAAATTGTATGTTTCACACCTATGTACAGTGCTATGGAACTTTTGTGGCACCATATGAAAAAAATATGTTAATATTAATCATCATCATCATCATCATCTAGGCTTTGTATACATTTTTTTTAATACTGTCTCAGACCTCAACCAGAGCTAGAGATTAGGGTAGATTTTTGAGACATGCATGGCTAACATGCATGGCTATATAATCACAGTGCTGACCCACCTGAGCGTACTCAATGCTTAGTCTATTATACAGTGAGCATACCTTCCAACTTTAGGAAAACATAAATAGGGACCATTGCTTGTGCAGAATGCACATGTCCAAAAAATGGGCATGGCCTCAAGGCAAGAGGTGTGGCCTTGCAGGAAATGCCATACCTGTGAGCCACACCCCCTGTTTTCTTCATGCTGGGGGCATGTCCAACTCTGCAGGAGCTGCTGGACATGCCCCCAGTCCCTCTTTCCAATAGATAGCAGAGCATGGGTGGGACAGCAGGACAGTGACCGAAAAGTGGGACTGTCCTGACAAAATCGGGGCAGTTGGGAGGTTTGCAGTGAACATATATAATATAGAGAGGATTTTTATAATTTACCATGCAGACCAGAACCGGCACTAGGCATAGGCATTCTAAACAAATGCATAGGGTGACTGTAATGCCTAGGGCAGTGGTTCCCAAACTGTGCACTGTGGCACCCTGGGTTGCCTCGGGACACTTGAAGGGTGCCTCAGGTTAGTGGTCCAGCACCAAATCAAATTATTTATGGTCAATGTAATGTAAATATGTTGACAAACGGAAGCTTAAACCTGTCCACCACCACATAACTAACCTAGGGATGACATATCAGCACTATTTACTTTAATTTACTAAAAAAATTTCTGAATTTCCCAATAACAAATGTTTGGCTTAGGGGTGCTGTGAAAACATGCTGTTACTCTAGGGTGCCGTGATTCAACTGCTGCAATTGGAGCAGCGCAGAGGTTAGCTTGTCAGATGACAGAAATTCAGGATGAGCTTCCGCACAGAAGCGCATTCTGGCTAAAGGAGGAGAGAAAGATGGCTGCAGGAGGGTATGCTGCGCATGCCCAGCCATGGCCACTCCTCCCAGGGGCCTTTGCAGAGCAGACTCACGGCTCCGCCTCCATTTTAGCTGCCGCACAGCGCAATCGGGTCAGGCAATTCTGCAGCAGCATCAAGTAAAGAAGGCAGCAGACAGGCTCTGACTGCAGACGGTCCCAAAGACTCCCATTCCAGCCTCTCGGTAAGTTTGCTAGCTCATGCTGTAAGGCAGGAGGAGAGGGTACTGTGCAGAAAGGGGTGCTGACCTGAGACCAGGGCCGGCTCAAGGCTTGTTCGACCAGTGCAGTCGAACAAGGGTGCCACCCCATAGAGGGCGCACCCCACCCAGCCATTCCCAATTTCAGCAAAACAGTCCCGTTTATTGTGCACTGTCCCGCTGTTCCACCTGCGGGACGAAGTGTCCCGCGGGTGGTTGGGATGTTGGGCACCTCACCACCGCAGCTGTGCGGCGGTGCCGGCCCCTGGGAACAAGAATCCATTCAGTGCAGGGAGAGAGCTGGGAGCAGCCCAGCTACTGACGTAGTGCTGGGCCCGCCCCCAGCCTGACGTTAAATGGGAGGCGTGTCATACGGGCACACCCCAAAATAGCGTCATTAGGGGGCATGGCCTCTGTTAATAATACCACGCCCCCTTTTCGGTCACGCATAGCTTCACCGCACATGAGAGTAGGTCGTAGGGGTCCATCGCAGCACAGGGCGCGGCTAGGACTGGAGGAGGCCCTGCCTGAGACACACACACACACACTAGGGGGCACCAGCCAAAATTTTGCCTAGGGTACATAATTGGCTAGGGCCGGCTCTGATGCAGACCTCATTGTAGAGTTAATCATATCCTATCTAATAGATGCTTTATTTCCCCAGCCATGGCCAAAATTTGGGCATCCGCTATTGCTGGACCTTGGTTCCTCTCTGTGTGCTTGCACTTGTTTGTATATAACACCATTTACTGTACAGGAGACTTTTACTGGCTCCTGCAGTACAGTGCAAACGTAACTGGACCTGTTCACCAATTACTGTGTCAGTGGTGTAGTATGTAAAGTTGACATTTAGAGGGTCGACATTCAGAATGTTAACAGGTTCTGAATATCTATCACTTGACAAGGAATTGGAAGAGAAGGAAAATAAATCTTTGTATCGGTGCACACAAGTAACCTATCAAATATTATATTAAATCTTAGCTTTTATTGTGATATCAAGTACAATTTTTTATTGTCTTTGCACATTCTATTCCTTTTTTGTTTTTATTTCGCTTGCTTCTCATGTGTTACATAGTAAATATGAAACAATAACATTTTTTGCTTGATATCACAATAAAAGCTAAGTTTTAATATGATATGTATTTATACACTGTCTTTGGTAGCACCCCTCCCTATAGGAACATCTGAAACATATAAGGGTATATTTACTAAGGTGTGGGTTTTTGGAAATGGTTTGGTTGCCCATAGCAACCAATCAGATTCTACTTAACATTTATCTAGCACCTTCTAGAAGGTAATAGCTAGAATCTGATTGGTTGCTATGGGCAACAAAACCACTTCTAAAAACCTGCACCTTAGTAAATATACCCCATAGTATACTATTTATATTACATTAGACGTTCCTATGAGAAGGTGAAGTAACCTCTATATTGGATAAACACCCAGGCTCCTGTGCAGTGGATACATCTATGGTTAAGGTTCTGAATATCGAAAGTCAGAATATCAACATGGACTTTAGGTCGACAACCAATATGTCAACATCCAGAAAGGTCAACATGATTAAACACATTGTATAGTGTGTACCTAGCTTAAGAATGCTCCCACAGTCAAGCCCTGAAAATATTATAGTTTCAGAGATTGATGAATTTAGGTCCCCATACTAGTGTATGGGGATAGCGGGACAGATAGGGGCTGAAAGCTAAGCCGGAGATATTACTGATATCTCCAGCTTTACCATTATAATGGATAGCCCTGGTACTTCATTTCTACAAAAGTAGGTGAAAATGTTCCTTTTCAACTGCTTTTTTAGAAATTAAGTGATGATGAATGAACTACTGTACATTTTTTAAATTTCTGTTTCTGTACATATACTGTAAATAAGAAAGTTACCACAATGAAGAAATAGGAAGAACACAGACTCAGCGTTGAAACGTAATAATTTTTTTAAATTTTGTTTATCACTTGAGTGTTTCTAGGTGACACTTTTAGCAGCAGTGTAGGAGTGTTGTTTTTTTGTACTTATTTCTTTTTCACATAGTGTAACAGCAATACAATAAATAGGCTGGGTGTACATTAACTCTAAGGGGTGCAGGGTGTGCGGGGAATACGGGCCCCTGGGTCCAGGGGGGCCCCGCACCGCAGACCCTGCACCCATAATGTTACTTACCTCTTTGGAGTCCCACGCCGGCGCGGACGTCCGTCGCTGTAAAATGACTAGAAATTGTCCGCTGCGGCCATTTTCCCATTATTTGCGCATGCGCAGCACAGGGAAAATGGCCGCGGCCATTTACCCGGTGACCTTTGCATACATATAGACTCTGGGCATATAACTCCGGCGCTGCTGCGCACAGCTCAGTGCGCTGCCAGCTGCCGGGCGGAGAGGAGGGGGCCCGTGTCGGAGACTGCACACGGGCCCCCTCCTCTCTAGAAACGCCCCTGGCCTACTCGGTAACCTGTGGCACCATGTGGTCACTACACAAGCTACTACTGAGAGGACTGTGTCATAAAGGATGGAAACTGGTGTTATTTTTAATAATATTAATCTCTGCTGGGCTAGTGAAGGGATTGGGTGTCAAAATCTGATTGGCCGTCAAGCTCTGATTAGCAAGCCAACCACAAACCGTGATTGGCTTGTGGTCAGCAGAAAATTTTAAATGCCGCAACGCCTCCTCCATCAGCACCAGGGGCCCTGCTCTTTCCATGGTTCTTTCCTGGGAGCAACCAGTTCAGTGACATAAGAGTCATAGTAATACAGTATGGCAAATTACACCCTATAATATTACAATAAAGTTATTTTTTGCTACTAAATTATTTTTTGCTATGATTTAATTGAGTAAATTTGAATAACAGTTATGTACTAATCACACCTCTGAGACAAGTCTTTTGTTGTGCCCATCTGTGACATCCAGTCAAAACCACGTGTTGCCTGCAACACACAGTGTTTAACTAGAAATCCACCATAACACATGGTTAAGTATAACTTTTTCCTACAGTTGTTTGACTATATGGAGGATATCTTGCTTGCAAAGTGCATAGATAAACACTACTGGCGCTCCAGTTCATCTCCATTAGCCTGATGAACCACCACAGCTATGTTCAATGTAATATATTGCTTATGCCTTAAGCCGAGTACACACTGAACAGATATATCTGCAGATGATGGTTGTTCATACAAATTGAACGACCATCATCTGTATCTAGCTGTGGGTCGGCAGACCGCCCGTACACACTGCCCGACAAACAGATATGTCTGCAGATCATACTTGCCTACTTTTGAAAATGACTTTGAGGGAGAATGTAGATGGCTGCAGAATGCGACGCACCGTTGTGGGGGCGTGGTCTGCTCCTCCCAAAGGGCGTGTCTAACTCCCCCTATGGGCGTATATATTCCTATAAGCTGACGCCCTAGCTCCCCCACTGACATTAATACATCTCTACCCTGCCATATTGACATTAATAGATTCCCCCCCAAACACACACATGCATTTATATGAATAGATTCACACACACAGACAGTTTCACACACACACACACAGGGCCGGTTCTGCCGTTACACATGGAACGCAGCTGCATAAGGCACCACATAGTGAAGGGCCATGCGGGCCGCGGTGCAGACTGTGTCTCTGTGACGCAGCTGCACCGCGTGTGTAGCGCTGACCGGACGTAATTCGGTCAGTGCTACACAGCACAAACACACAGCCGAGCCGGACATCTTCCAGCTCCCGCAGTGGGTAATGGGAGTGACGTGTCACTCCCATGACGCGTCACTCCCATAATGCAAAGCAGCAGACGGAGGAGCTGATCTCGGTGGCGGGACCAGGAGCGGGTGTCAGGTAAGTGTTTTTTTTTTTTTTTTTTATTATGTCTCTACTGCGGGGGGGGAGGATTACTACTGGGGCACTACAAGGGGGGGACTACTGGGAACACTACAGGGGGGGAATACTACTGGGGGCACTACAAGGGGGGGAATACTACTGGGGGCACTACAAGGGGGGGAATGCTACTTGGGGCACTACAAAGGGGGGGACTACTGGGGGCACTACAAGGGGGGAAGTACTACTGGGGGCACTACAAGTGGGGGGAAATACTACTGGGGGCACTACAAGGGGGGGGGAAATACTACTGGGGGCACTACAAGGGGGGAATACTACTGGGGCACTACAAGGGGGGGAAATACTACTGGGGGCACTACAAGGGGGGGAATACTACTGGGGGCACTACAAGGGGAGGAATACTACTGGGGGCACTACAAGGGGGGGGAAATACTACTGGGGGCACTACAAGGGGAGGAATACTCCTGGGGGCACTACAAGGGGGGAGAAATACTACTGGGGGCACTACAAGGGGGGAATACTACTGTGGGCACTACAAGGGGGGAATACTACTGGGGGCACTACAAGGGGGGCTACTACTGGGGGCACTACAAGAGGGGGGACTATTACTAGGGGCACTATATAATGGGCACTGCATAGGGAGGTACCACTACTGGGGGCACTATACTACTGGGGCACTATATAAGGGGCTTACTACTGGGGGCACAAGGGGCACTGCACTGGGGGGACTACTACCGGGGGCACTGTAAAAGGGGCACTGCATAGGGGGGCGCCAAAAAAATACTCGCTTGCCAAAAAATTTGGGCTAGGACCGGGCTGCACACACATCACATGAATAGATTCATACACACACACACACAGTCGCACACACACATCCCATGAATAGATTCATACACACAGTCACACACACACAGTCTCATACACACAGTCACACACAGACAGTCTCACACACATCCCATGAATAGATTCACACACACACATCATATGAAGATTTCACCCCCCACACATACAGTCACACATATACCACATTACTACACACACACACATACATCACATTACTACACACACACATACATCACATTACTACACACACACACATACATCACTACACACACACATACATCACATTACTACACACGCACACATACATCACATTACTACACACACACATACATCACATTACTACACACACACACATACATCACATTACTACACACACACACACATACATCACATTACTACACACACACATACACACACACACACACACACACACACACACACAGTAATAGATCTCCCTCCCTCCCCCACGGCACTGACATGTTTTATACATTTGGCAGGAGCTGCAGTGAGCTCTACACTCACAGTCTCAGGCAGCTCCTCTGTCTCTGTCTTCAGTGTCCGCCGGAGTTGGCTCCTCCCCCTCCTGCCTCCCTGCACCCGGTGAGTATGCCCCTGCGTCTTAAACTCAGGCCCCGCCCCTCTTACCTCCGGACTCGCGCATGCGCAGTCCGGATTTTTAGACAGGGCAGAGGGAATGCGGGGGATTCAACCTACTTTATGGGGTAGCGGGCCCACCTTTATTCGGGAGATTCCCGCGAAATTCAGGAGGGTAGGCAACTCTGCTGCAGATATATTTGCCATTGGCTGTGCAGCAGAGCCTACGCGATATGTCTGGGAACGACATAGTTCACAGACACATCGCTGGTACACACTGGCCGACCTGCACTCGATATATTGGCCAATCAATTGATCGGCCAATATATCTGTCAGTGTGTACCCAGCATTACACTATAGAAAGCTGAAGCTCCTCACACATTTGTAGTGCAGTGTCCTAAGGGTCTATTTACTAAGCCTTGGATGGAGATAAAGTGAATGAAGATAAGGTATCAGCCAATCAGCTCCTAACTGCCATGTCACAGGCTGTTTGAAAAATGACTGTTAGGAACTGATTAGCTGGTACCTTATCTCTGTTCACTTTATCTCCATCTAGTAAATAGGCTCCCTAATGAGATTTGATATAGGTCCAGAAAGTGAGGATAGCAGTCTGCTAAGCTGTTGTGACAGCACTGGCATGTATATTAATCAACCATTTTACCCAGAGTATTTCTGCTGAGCAAGACATTTGTAAGCTCCTCCTTCCCAACATGGCAGCATGCTGCAGAGGAACGAGAGCTAAGGACAGCAAACAGCAGGACAATTGATGCAGTAGGTTTTCCCGCCCATCCCTCTCCTTGATGGTTGCTGGTTTGTGTGTTGGTTTTGTTTGATTGTATGGTTGGTTTTTGTGTGGATGGAAAAGCATCATTGTCAGCAGGGCTGGATTATAGCCGGGGCGGTCGTCCAGGGGCCCCCACACTTTGGGGGTCTCTACAATGCTGCAAACATTGTCCGGAAGCTGGCCACAATAAAATCTCACTGGCTGGCTCCCACGTCCCACCTCCCGGCAGCATCACACAACACAGCAGTCAGTGCAGATGCACCCTTGATGACCGTGGCTGACTGTAGAAGCCCCACCCCTTTGATGAACTAATGCCGCGATTTGCAGTTGAGTAGGGGGTGGGGCCTAATTCTGCAAAGTGCCCGTCCCTTTTAGAAAAGCTGGTACTACAACATGTAAGTGTGTGCTAATGAGAGAGTGTGCGCACACTCCTTTAGTCCCTCTCATTCTCTCTCTCTACCTCACTCCCTCCACTGCTCTCTGTCCCCTACTCCTGTCCACCTCCCTCTCTCTTCCTTTATCTCACTCTCTGTCTCTCTCGATCTCTCTCACCCTCTCCTATTCTCCCCCTTCTCTCTCCCTGTCCCTTCCTCGCTCTCTCCCCCTCCCTCCCCTCTTTCCCTCTCTATCCCTCTCCGGAACGGACCCCGATAATTAACATTCTAACTCTACACGATCGCTGGAGCAATTCATCATTGCTCCAGCGCGGAGACAGCTGATCTGAAAATCAGCTGACTCCCCAATGTGTTTCACTGCTCTTTCAGAGCAGTGAATCTTTAAACTGCTCCTTTCGGAGCAGTGAGACCTACGGGTCATGCATGCACGCAAGAGGCCCAACGTCCGTCAGAACGAGTCCTCTTCAAAAACACGGGACTCCTCTAATAGGGAAGGAGCGGGTTGTGAGCCCCAAGCGGGAGCAATCACCATCTGAAGATGGCGAATGCTCCCGCACTCAAGCTCTGAAAATATGGTATTTTCAGAGCTTGATGAATTCTGCCCCCATGCTAGTGTATGCGGTCAGTGGGCCATTCAGCGAGAGGAAGGTAGATATCTCCTGTTTTACCTTCTTGATGAATGGCCGATAACATTTTCACCTGCAATTGTAGAAATTAAGTGACGTTGAATAGACCCCAATATATCTCACTCCGTTCCTTTCTCTCTCTCTATCTCCGTGTCCCTCCCTCCCTCTCTCTCTCTCTGTCTGTCTCTCTCTCTCCCTTCCCCTAATCCCCCTTGCAATTTTATTGATGTGGCCCCCACAACTCAGTCGCCCCGGGGCCTCCACTAGTCTTAATCCAGCCCTGATTGTCAGCAGATACATATGGCACAGGAGGTGGTTACGGAGAACTCACTGGGGTAGGCTAGTGTCACAAACCAAGAGGGAAGGCCTAGCAAGTGGTAGTGGTAGTGGCACTTACTCAGGCTGTGCCATGTGTCTTATCAGTTCAGCTGACAGATTTATGTTTTTGCTGCCACCTTTCACTCTTCAGTCCCTTTTCCAATTTAATGTAAATACATTGTAACAAAATGTTCGCCAAATACAATTCTGTGTGTGTATGTTTGTAGGCTCAGTGGATATTAGTATAATAGTATAAGTATAAGATATTATTGCAAATGATAAAAATCATCAATTAATCAGATTATGCACTTTTCTCAAAGCCTTAATAAAAAAGTAGTTGAAAACAAAAATCTATGATCCAGCAGTGACTTCAGGGTCCAGGGAAGATGTACATGAAGTCATTAGTGTGAAATATTAGCCACTTGCCATTGACTCCGTGGCTCCTGTTGTTTCTCCAGTCCTGGTCTAGGTTCAGTTTATTGAGGACCCACTTTAATAAGGGAAACTAAATCATGTAAATTAATAAAATTGTGATAAATTAAATACAGTCCCAATGTCCTTATACTACCGTAATTTATATGAGACATATATGAGGAACAAATAAGAAGAATTTCAGGAGATAAAGCAAAAGTTCAATTAATTAAGTGGTGATCGAAATGTGAAATAGGCAGTAATTGGAGATGAGACATGCTTCTCAGTCTCAGACCAAACATTAGCAAAATGTCTATTTAGATTTACAAAGGCACAACATTGCTCATCCCATAGAGGTGCGCAGTCAAATGAGAGATGTTGCTATCCCATATTTATATGTGATGTGCGCAGCAGATGACATTCATGGTAAAATTATGGTTGTATGCAAATAAAATATTGTGCTTTTTTTGTTATTGTAATTATCTAACACCCTTAGATGAAGATACTCAGTGTCAGTAAGGGTATTCTGCCAGAATTGTGTCTCCTTGTTAAGTGGGCAGATTGATTATTCAGCACCCACTGCTCTTTTTGGGAAAGACGCCTTGGGATTCCCAAAGTCACAATGCATTAGAGGCGATTGCTGACCCTTTGGGGGTGCTATGTCTTCAAGCATCCCAACTGCATCTTTACTGCCTGCTGCCTTTATCTAGCGCAGTGCTGAGTCTCCTAATTAATGCCACGTGTGGCAGCGTGCTGTCAATCTAAATCAATGTTTAGCAAGCTATTAAATAGCTGGATTTGGAAATCTGCGAAGCTCCTCTAATTGAAGAAAAGTGCCGTGAACTCACCCCTAAGTTTTAGCAAAACACAAACAACACAGGTCACTGGGGGTTTCCAGTGAGAGTTTGTCACGGAAATATTTTTTGCCAATGTGCAGGGCTCCCCCGCACTAAACAGGCTTACACATAAATTGTTAATGCAGTCTATAAACCTTTGGGGTATCAATATTAAATGTATTACCCATCTTCTCAGATATATAAATGTCGTTTTTATCAATAATCCTCGTTACTATGAGGGATGTATACTAGTTTATGGTATGTGTATAAATATAAATAACAATGTTGTCCTATTTATTATGTATATATTTTTATAACAGTGCTGCATTCTGAGAATCAATCGTTTGAGTGTGCAAGTGAGCTGAAAAAAAGCTATTAAATAACCGTAATACAGCCTGATTTGACTACAGAGGCGAGCTTGGTGTGGCTTTCTAGCTGTTGTTGATTGCTATGAGGCTAATGCAGAATACAAGTCAGTTTTGTGGACGTGTATTGCGTGTTTTCGCACTCGCATGCTCCGGAGCCTGGCGATGTTGAGTCTTATGTAACTCAGGGCCTGATTCAGCAAGGATTACAGTTGCGTATACGCGTGCAATCAGATGATTAATTTGCACTGCGCATGCATCACAGTGCGCGTGCATGAGCCAGACGCTGCGGTCAAAACTGCATTCGCAGAGGCTATGCAGACGAATGACAGAGTGATTGACAGGAAGTGCTGTTTGTGGATGGTGACAGGGAGGTGGCTCTGTGAACCCAGGCGTGCCAGTGCATTTCAACGCCATTGCATGGGCATGCATAAATTATCCACTGTGATACCAGATGCCTCCTGAGTACTCACAGCGTGCGCAGAAGTTAGAAATTCCTGAGTGAGATCTTGGCTTCCTTGAACTGTGCATCTGGGTCTGATATACACACGCAACTGCGTTGCTAATATAAGCAGTGATATTAGCAGCCTGACATAAGGACCCACGATTCCCTTTACTCACATCTGTACACTTAGCCAGCATAGCAAAATAATCTGTAACATCGAGTAACATCGGACCCATACACCGTTAAGGAAGCCTAGACCTCACTCAGGAATTGCTAACTTCTGCGCACGCTATGAGTACTCAGGAGGCGTCTGGTATCGCAGTGGATAATTTATGCATGCCCATGCAATGGCGTTGAAATGCACTGACACGCCGGCGTTCACACAGATCCCCCCCCGTCCACACCCGCAAACGGCACTTCCTGTCAATCACTCTGTCGTTCATCTACGTAGCCTCTGCGAATGTAGTTCTGACCGCAGTGCCTGGCTCGCACACGCGCACTATGAAAATTATGCATGCGCAGTGTGAATTAATCGACCAACTGCATGCGAATATGCAACTACGTAGCTGAATCAGGCCCTTTATCGCATATGCTAAGTTTAAGGAGGGTGAGTCGGAAGCTCGTCGACCAAATGCTAGCTATACAGAGTTCTGCATACATGTAAATGTGCCTGATCTCAGGTGGATCATTTGCACCAGGGATAGGACTTGCACAATTGCACACATATAATAAAGACAGCAACGAAACCGAGCATACGGATAGAAGCTATCCAGCTGCAGAGATGCATTTTTGCATGGTTTCTTACATTGCAACTAAATAACGCAAATTAACTACCAATGAAGAAGTTAAAACCAAGGACCTGATTCAGCACTGCTGTTTGCAGATACTTGATTATCGGGAATCTTCGCTTGCGCAGGACCCGCTCTGCACATGTGCAGAACAGATCCTGCGAAATCGCACGCAGGCCTCGCTTTGCTTCTGCCTGATTGACAGGCAGAGGTGTTTACAGGGCGGTGCGTGTCGCCCCCATTTTCTGGGAGTGGCATGGCCAGGGTCTGCATCCATGGAAGCAAACTTCCTGCCTTGCAGGTTGACAGGACCTGGCCAGGCTGCTGTGAGCTTCAGCTACTGCAGGGGTACCAGGCTGTGACATCGGTCGCAGCGCTGGGAACGCTGATTCAGCAAGGAGGTGTTTGATAACTCCTGCTGCATTTGCATTTTAGCAAGGATGGAATTGCAAAGCTGCTTGTAGGTGGCTTTGCAATTCCGTCCTCTGCTTAATCAGGCCCTAAATGCAGAACTGAATGGATAATATCTTTGTATTCTTATTATTGCTGCAAGATCATTAAACTCCTCATCTTATTTACAAAGTTACAGCATGTTCCCTGTTACTCTAATGGCACTCTAGTTTTGGAGGCAGAAGTCAGCCGGTTTGCTCCTTTCCGGCACATCATTCAACTAATTTTAGAATTTCAGCATGATTTGTTTCCTTACTGATGGTGACATTTCACTTGACAAACAGTAGGAGAAGCCATGGTCAGCAAGACAACCATTACAGCTCCCTAGAGATAGCTCTAACTTTGCAAAGGATGCTGATAAACCTGCAGTCTGCAGTGGTTATTAAGATATAAGAATATTATCTCAGATTACTTTTATGAGCTTGAAAATCCTGTTTAAGATCACCCTGAGTAAAATATATTAAGAGTGACCAGATTTTAAATTATGCAAAATATGAATAGAGTGGTTGGAACCAGCTGCTTTTATTTTCTAGGAACGTATAATGGGTTAATAGTACTTTAACAATTGCATGTGCATCCTCCCTTACTTTTCATTCCTGAAGAGCTGCACACAAGGCAAGGGGGTGGGGGTGGGGGGGGGGGGGGGCTGTTCTGAGGCTGTAAGTGACTGTAGACTGTGGGCAATTGAATTATTATTGACATCCTTGTCTGAGTGTTCACCTAAAGGACTTGACTCGTAGGCCAGATCATTCTATTATGGGCTCTTGCCGACATAGCCAGTAACTTAGAGATCGATCGTAACATCTTTTCAGATTGTTTGTTTGTGAGTTCTAGAGGGAAGCTTTAAAAGATGTTTTAGAGCTGGGTGGGGAATACAAATAGGGACTCCATGATGTCTGGAGATAAGAACAGCTCATCCATTAAGGGGACATTTACACTAAAATGTAAGAGAAGGTCCCTCAATTTAACTACAATATTTTACTGCCAAACATTTACAAAACTGACAATTTTAGCTTAAATTAACTTAAGGGCTACTAAACATGACCATGAAACTCACGTCTAACTTATTAAAACAGGTAATTTATGCTGCTTGCACATAATATTCAAATATTGATGATTTCAGCAGTTATGTTGTCTACCATCTCATCTCGTAGATAATGAATGGAATGGAATATGTTAGGTCAATTGTAAATCACTTGGTGTGGGCAGGGATGGTCAAATCCTTATGCTCCAGATAAATACTCAAAATAATTAATGTGTTTTGAAAAATGTAGCTAGAATTATTTAGTAAGCATTTAGAACTTCCCAAATTAGCATAAATTAAATTGAATCTAGACGTGAACAATCTATTCTATACTACATATTTTAAGATAGTTTTGGCTGGCTCGGTGGGTGAGGCACTTTCCTTGGTGGCAATGTCCACCTTTGCATTATTAATACTTAGTTATTTATCTTACTCATACTTGCCTACCCTGCCGGAGCAAGTCAACAGATTTTCTTTTTGGAGGGAGGGGGATAGTAGTTAATTATACATTGTTTTTATTTGTTAAGAACATTGGCTAAATGTAGTGATTATACTAGGCCTACATCCATATTCATCAAATCAAGCTGAAAGGGTACTTTGTGAGAGAGACATTTTGCTCTAAAATGATAATGTGTGATACAATACTGTGTTGTTTGCCTTTGGTGAGTTCCTAGCAGCTGCAGCAGTAACTAAGTATATAATATTTTCCTAGTGCACTGACATATATCATATATATATATATATATATATATATATATATATATTAGTGACCTGCCACGGCTACGCCTCGCCACAGCATCGCTGCATCTCACAGCAGCCTCCTCCTTCTTACTCCTGCCCCCTGCATCGAATCAACAGCCTGTGGCTTCTCACTACTCCTCCCTACATTTCACCACAGCATCCCCTATTTCACCACAGCCCCTTGCATCTCACCACAGGCCCCTGCTTCTCACTCCTGCTTCTTACAACAGCCCCTTGCATCACCATATAGGCCTCTGTATCTCACCACAACTCCCTGCTTCTCACTCCTGCCCCCTGCATCTCACCAGTGTCACCACAACTCCCACTGCTGCTGCCCTGCAACTGGATGGGGCCCCAACAGTGGGATGTGCTGGGAAGGGCAGGAGGATCGTGGATGAGAGATTTGTCTTGCAGCTACTGTGAGCATTATCAGCAGCATGTCCCCGGGGCTGGGGTACCTGTGCATATTTCCAAAGCCTCCATGTGCACCCCTCCCCAGCTGTCAAACATGGCAATGAACATTGCCCCTGTCCGAGAACATATCTCACTTCCATGGTAGGTGCCTCCTGATCAACAAGGGTGTGTGGCTGAGTGGGAACATCATGCTGTAGAGGGAGAACTCCAAGGTGGAGGAATGGTGGCCAGAGTCCATCTGCAAGTTCAGCATAGAGATGGACATTGGAATCCGATGGTTACTAGCCATTTTTGTTCCAATGGTAGTGTTTTTTTTACCATTTCATGGTGGTGGTCCAATATTTGCCACCATTGAATGGAAATCATGGTCCAATGTTTTTTTTTTTTTTACAAATTCCTGATAGCTATATCTCCCCTGGCTCCTTCTTGGCTACTTTGTCTGCATCATGGGTTTGTTGAAGGCTGTCTCTCACTCTCTGTCTGCCTCACACATGACACTGCTCAGTCCCTGACTCCCTCCCCTCTCTAGGCTGCTGCTAAGCAACAGGGCACATTGCTATCTCTGATTGGATGTCACTGTCTCAGTCATTCACACAGTACAACAGTTTAATATGTGACTTGTTTCATTCCAAGACTCAGTTTCCGATGCTGTCTTTCTGTTTCGGCACCTTGGCCAGCATACAGCAGCTTGGTGCAAAAAAATTTTTTCTGTCACTTGCTTCACTAAAATTATTGCGGCTTGGCTCCCTTTTGTCAAGAAGAATGGTTCTATACAACAAATGCTGTATAGAAAAGTGATAAATCTGTCCAGTGGTTCAAGAAATAATCCCAAATGAACAAGCAGACTTTATTATATATTGTGATAGAAGCACTGGAACAGTTTTGAATGGCTTCTATGTCTGTCCCAGATTCCTGTTCTATGTGTTTTAAAACCCCTAGGAGAAGTCTGTTTGGAAAAACAGACTAGAAATGTCGGCTTTAGTGAAAAGCCGGAATGAGTCATGGGGGTGTGGATGTGAGGAGAGGGAGGGCTCCATCCACAGGCCAGGTATTGGGCCTTTCAGCCTGGTAGCAGGTTTGTTAGGGCTTACACCTGAAAGTGGCTCAGATAAGCTGGGTTTTGTTATAACTGAGTGTCTCATACCTCATACCTGGGAGAGCAGGCCCGCAGGCTAGTTTGCTCTGAGACACTGTGTGATACCACCTGTAAGTACTGTGGACGTGAACTTATTTAGTCTTCTGTTAGTGAGGGAACCTGCTGTCTAGTTAGAGCCCCGATGGGCTAGGATTTTGTTTGTGTTTCGTTTTATTTATGTGTCCAGTACAATAAAGACTGGCTCCAACTCAGCTTGCACAAGAACCCCAGAATTGTGTCCTGTTTCTCCGGCTGCTGTGTGTGTAAAGAGGGAGTCCATCTACCCAGGAGAGGGACCCCTATCCCGGCTGTGTCACAATATATATATATATTTATATTAGGGATGTGCAGGCTCGGTTCTACTCGGTTCCGTTCGGTTCTTTTTACCGGATCTTATTGGGTTTCAGCTGTCACGAGTTTTGGATAGCCAATAAGATTCGGTAAAAAGAACCGAACGGAACCGAGTAGAACCGAGCCTGCACATCCCTAATTTATATATATATATATATATATATATATATATATATAGATGCAAAGTAAGAGAGAGCACTCACCAATCTTCATACAAGTGGGCAGGCAACTTTAATTGTTCATTATATCACCTTAGACAATATGAAAACAGTCGACGTTTCGGGTCCCTCAGTGCCCTTTGTCAAGACCAGAATATCACGTCCCACATCATCCAAGTAGCAAGTCCCACCACCAGAACAAATGAATCAATATATACCCCAGAATTCTAATAGATAGACACACCCCCAATTAAGTAAGTCAAATAGCATCACTATCAAGAGGTGTCCACCAGTAACCTGACGGTCAATCATACAACTAATAATACATAGATATTTACCTGTGAATTAATATCTCGCCTTAACGCACATAGTCAGAAAAGACCAGCTGCATAAAGTACAGTCCATGTGTCTGGACAGATCTCCGGCGTGCGTGTCACCAGCTGGAACGCAAACCAGAAGTAACCTCATAACCATATGGAAGCCGAGTGAGTCAAACCAGCGCTCAGGGAAACGCATAGATCGCAAGTGTTTAGACAGATGGAATAGCCACTTCAAACTGTAGAGGCAATACAAATAAGACAGCATACATTCATGCATGCCAACGCATCTTGAACACTGATGTGTAGCCAAATAAATCTCAAGCAGCCAATTGATCAGCCTATAACTATTCAAGAGAAGCACCCACGTTGCCATGGTGACCAGAATGCCCCTACAACTTAACTTCATCTGGATTACCTATGGACACCTCATAATAGCCGCTATCATAGCATTCTATTTTTATTTATTTATTTATTAACAGTTTCTTATATAGCGCAGCATATTCCGTTGCGCTTTACAATTGGAAACATTGATAGAACAAAACAGGGTAATAACAGACAGACATAGAAGTAAGAGGGCCCTGCTTGCAAGCTTACAATCTATAGGGAAATAGGCATTGATACACAAGGATAGGTGCTATATATTGCAATTTGGTCCGGCCAGAATGCAGAGTTTCTTGGTGGGCTGCATGATCCAATCACACAGGGATGTCGGCAAAATGTCAGGAGTATGTGAAAGAAAGACAATATGTGAGGTTATGTGTGGACTGTGAGAGGGGATGTAATAAGACTTGGAAGCTATGAAGGTTATGTGGTCGGTTCTGGAATCTGATAAGCTTGTCTGAAGAGGTGAGTTTTCAGGGAACGCTTGAAGGATTGAAGAGTAGAGATAAGTCTTATTGTGTGTGGTAAGGCATTCCATAGAGTGGGTGCAGTCCGAAGAAAGTCCTGTAACCGTAAATGGGAGCAAGTAATGCACGGGGATGAGAGACGCAGATCTTGTGCTGAGCGGAGAGGTCGGGTTGGGAGATATTTTGAGATGAGTGAAGAGATGTATGTTGGTGTAATTCGGTTAATGGCCTTATGTGTAAGCAACAGTATTTTGTATTGAATACGGTAGAAAACCGGCAACCAATGGAGGGACTGACAGAGCGGGGCAGCAGACGATGAACGTTTGGCAAGGAAGATAAGCCTTGCAGCTGCATTCATAATGGATTGTAATGGCGATAGCCTGTTTTTGGGAAGACCAGTAAGGAGACTATTGCAATAGTCAATGCGGGAAATAATGAGTGCATGGATTAGAGTTTTTGCAGTGTCTTGTGTGAGATATGGTTGAATTTTGTATATGTTTTTTAGATGTATGTAACATGATTTTGAGACAGATTGAATGTGGGGAACAAAGGACAGTTCAGAATCAAGGATAACACCAAGGCAGCGAGCTTGTGGGGTGGGGTGGATTGTTGAGTTATCAACAGTGATAAAGAGATCAGATTGGTAACTGTTATTGGCCGGTGGAAATATAATTAATTCTGTTTTAAAAATATAAAGTTTCAGGTAGCGAGATGACATCCAAGATGAAATGGCAGAAATACATTCAGTGACACGGACCAATACAGATGGTGATAAATCTGGAGAGGATAGGTAGATTTGAGTATCATCCGCATACAGATGGTACTGAAATCCAAAAGAGCGGATTAGTTTGCCAAGAGAGGTGGTATAGATTGAGAATAGCAAAGGACCTAAGACAGAGCCTTGCGGTACTCCAACTGATAGAGGTAGCGAAGAGGAGGCAGAATCAGAAAAACGAACAGAAAAAGAGCGATCAGATAGGTAGGAAGAGAACCAGGAAAGAGCTGTGTCCTTAAGACCTAGGGATTGTAATGTTTGTACGAGAAGAGAGTGGTCAACAGTGTCAAAAGCAGCAGAGAGATCTAGAAGAATTAGAAGTGAGTAATGGCCTTTAGCCTTGGCAGTGACCAAATCATTTACTACCTTAGTCAGTGCTGTCTCTGTGGAGTGCTGGGAATGGAGGCCAGACTGAAGTGGGTCCAATAAGTTGTGGGTCTTAAGAAAGTGTGTGAGGCGGGTGTAGACAAGTCTCTCCAGTAGCTTGGAGGGGCATGGGAGCTGGGAGATAGGACGGTAATTAGAGAGAGTGTTAGGGTCAGAATTTTGTTTTTTCAGAATGGGAGTAATCACTGCATGCTTGAACAGTGATGGAAAGATGCCAGTAGAAAGAGAGAGATTACAGAGTTTAGTTAGGGTTGGGATGACCACAGGAGACAGAGCTTTACTAATTTGTGAGGTTATAGGATCTAGAGGAGAGGTAATAGTGTAGGAGAATGAGAAGAGTGTAGATACTTCATCTTCATTTGTGGGGTCAAATGAAGAGAATGTGCCAGAGGGTTCAAGTAGGGAATTGAGTAGGTCACTAGCTGAGGAAGAGAATAACATTTTATTTCGGATATTATCAATCTTGTCCTTGAAATAGGAAGCAAGATCTTGTGCACAGATAGTAGCAGGTGGCTTGGGTGAGGGAGGGGTAAGAAGCAGTGTAAATGTATTAAAAAGTCGCTTGGGGTTAGAGGCTTGAGCAGAGATAAGAAATTGGAAATATATTTGCTTGGCAGTGTCCAGAGCAGTACGATAAGAGTTGTAGATAGACTTATATGTGAGGAAGTCACTTGGAGTGCGAGACTTTCGCCACTGATGTTCTACTTTACGTGAAAGTTTTTGTAGATGCCTTGTTAAGTTAGAATGCCACGGTTGACGTCTAAGTCTACGCGGAGTGTGATGGGTAGCTGGAGCTACTTCATCGAGGACTTTTACTAGAATTTGGTTTAGGTGTGATGCAGCAGTCTCAGAAGTGAGTGCAGAAATTGGTGAGAGTCGTTGTTGTAGAGAGGTAGATAGTTGTTGAAAGTTAATCACATTAATATTTCTGCGGGTTTTAGGAGATTTGGTTGATTTCACTGACATTGAGGTTGATGTAATGGAGGAAAGTGTGCAGGTGATAAGATTGTGATCGTCCAGAGCAGTACGATAAGAGTTGTAGATAGACTTATATGTGAGGAAGTCACTTGGAGTGCGAGACTTTCGCCACTGACGTTCTACATTCTAGACACCTTAATATTAAAAACATAATCCTCAAAGTCCTTAAGGTGAGCATTAGCAAGATCAGGGTACAAGTGCACCTAGATCACAGTGCATATATAAAGATAACATTCTTTATATATGCACTGTGATCTAGGTGCACTTGTACCCTGATCTTGCTAATGCTCACCTTAAGGACTTTGAGGATTATGTTTTTAATATTAAGGTGTCTAGAATGCTATGATAGCAGCTATTATGAGGTGTCCATAGGTAATCCGGATGAAGTTAAGTTGAAGGGGGCGTTCTGGTCACCATGGCAATGTGGGCGCTTCTCTTGAATAGTTATAGGCTGATCAATTGGCTGCTTGAGATTTATTTGGCTACACATCAGTGTTCAAGATGCGTTGGCATGCATGAATGTATGCTGTCTTATTCGTATTGCCTCTACAGTTTGACGCGGCTATTCCATCTGTCTAAACACTTGCGATCTATGCATTTCCCTGAGCGCTGGTTTGACTCACTCGGCTTCCATATGGTTATGAGGTTACTTCTGGTTTGCGTTCCAGCTGGTGACACGCACGCCGGAGATCTGTCCAGACACATGGACCGTACTTTATGCAGCTGGTCTTTTCTGACTATGTGCGTTAAGGCGCGATATTAATTCACAGGTAAATATCTATGTATTATTAGTTGTATGATTGACCGTCAGGTTACTGGTGGACACCTCTTGATAGTGATGCTATTTAACTTACTTAATTGGTGGTGTGTCTATCTATTAGAATTCTGGGGTATATATTAATTCATTTGTTCTGGTGGTGGGACTTGCTACTTGGATGATGTGGGACGTGATATTCTGGTCTTGACAAAGGGCACTGAGGGGCCCAAAACGTCAACTGTTTTCATATTGTCTAAGGTGATATAATAAACATTTAAAGTTGCCTGCCCACTTGTATGAAGATTGGTGAGTGCTCTCTCTTCCTTTGCATCTATATGTGGCTGCCTATGGATGGATTCTGTTAGGTGACCTGAGATATGCACCCCAACAAGCTGACTCTTCGGTTTTTGTGAGTGCCGTTCTTACACAACTGGACTACAGTTCTTCTACTGAATAGTGAGTGTCTATTCTCTCTTCCTTATATATATATATATATATATATATATTCATTACCCCATAGGAAGTCCAGGAGATGGGACCTAACCCCATCTAGATGAAACGCGTTGGGTACTACTAGACGTTCATATTCAGATAAACCTTTTTTTATTCCTTTAATGTATGAGCATTTTATATATATTTAATTGTGCCCTTTTGTACAAACCATTTTGCACTATATGTGTTTTTGTTTTTATCCTATGTATGTTGTTGGAGTTCCATTAAAAACCTATGAAAAATCCTATGGTGGATGAATTCGTGTATACCTATGGGAAAACATTGAGATAAGCGTATTCATTTACTATTCTGGTACGGGTCCACTTATTAGCTTTTTGACCACATATTGGTGGCATATTTGCACTTTATTGCACTAGGAGGCGCCTTTGTCTTTTTATATATTACAGAATAAAGAAGGTGGTGTGGATCTAGACAAGGAGCTGTGTTGCCATCCTTCACGTGGATTTTTCTTTGCATTTCTGGAATTGTATTCCATTGGATTGATTTGGATCTTTGTATTACACATTTGGGGTGAGAGGAGTACAGGAGTACAGATGATCAAAGAACCTACCTTTATATCCCTACACAAGACTCTAAGTGGTACGCACAATAATTACTAGCCACGTATTGTGTACTAGAATTACTACACTATATTCTCTCTCTTCTATCTGGCTCCGTTATGAGCCTTTTTTATTGAAGGTCCCTTGTGTGGCACCAGATATCCGGATACAGCTATAACCGCATCCGGCTGACAAGATCGCTCAGATAAGCATTAAACAACTTATTTTTGGTCTGCACAATATCACTTGAGCACAGACACAATTTTTGTTTAAATTTAATACACTATTTGGCGCATGCCCCCCTTCCACCCCACTTTCTATATATATATATATATATATATATATATATATATATATATACACACACAGTGGTCGAAGTGGAAATTTTGAAGTGGAGATGTTGAAATATTAGGGGGACTTGGCTTAGGCAAGCCTAAATCCTGACCCCCATCCCCCCCGATATTTCCATTTTCCATTACCACATGTTAAAATGACAGTAACCTAGGCCTAATGCCCAGGGTCACTTGCCATGTACACAGGCTCTCTAGCCCCCAAAAAAGCACCTCAGGCCTGAGGACTGACTGCGCCCACAGACCTCCCCTCACAGGAGCACACTATTCCTCACATCTCACCTCCCCTTCCCTCACTGCAGCACTCACTTCTCGCACCTCACCACTCCTTCCCTTACTGCATCACTCCTCTCTTTACCCCTCACCTCACTGCAGCACTCACTTCTCGCACCTCACCGCTCCTTCCCTTACTGCATCACTCCTCTCTTTACCCCTCACCTCACTGCAGCAATCACTTCTCGCACCTCACCGCTCCTTCCCTTACTGCTCACTCCTCTCTTTACCCCTCACCTCACTGCAGCACGCACTTCTCGCAACTCACCGCTTCTTCCCTTACTGCATCACTCCTCTCTTTACCCCTCCCCTCACTGCAGCACTCACTTCTCGCACCTCACCGCTCCTTCCCTTACTGCATCACTCCTCTCTTTACCCCTCACCTCACTGCAGCACTCACTTCTCGCACCTCACCGCTCCTTCCCTTACTGCATCACTCCTCTCTTTACCCCTCACCTCACTGCAGCACGCACTTCTCGCAACTCACCGCTCCTTCCCTTACTGCATCACTCCTCTCTTTACCCCTCACCTCACTGCAGCACTCACTTCTCGCAGCTCACCGCTCCTTCCCTTACTGCATCACTCCTCTCTTTACCCCTCACCTCACTGCAGCACTCGCCACCACTCACCTGTCTGCACCACACTGCAGCACTCCTCTCCTCACACCTTCCCTTCATTCTCCGTAGTTCTCACCTCACCTCCCCTTTATTTATGTATTTACATTTTGTGTGCTTTGCAGGTGGTATTAATGTGTGGTCAAGGGTAGGTTTGGACGAGCATACGACCCCCGTACTGTTGAAAAAAGTTAAAACACTTTTGTTTCTTCAACATTTAAAACATCTGCCCAGTGTGAGCAATACTCTTTGTAGCATTAAATGCAATTGGATGCTTTTACAAATAACAAAGCAAATATGTAGTGTCTCATTTGGTACAATCATTTTTAATTTTAAAGGTGTTGACATGCACTTTCCTGTATATAAGTCACCCATTTGTTTTATTATTCCCTTTTGTTAATTTAACTTAATCCTAAACCTAGAAATAAACACACTGACACATGTATATGGAATTAAAAGAGGTTACAGCCAGAATGTATTGATCAAATTGAAATTTTAGAATAGGTGACAAGAAGAAAGCAGTGCTCGCAAGGCCACAGCCCGATGGATACCAATACTAAATAATAGGGGCGGATCCCTGCCCTGCACAGACTGACCTGGGGCAGTACCATCCTCCCCTAATTGGCACAGCATTGGCCCTTCCCTTGGAACAATGACAATGTCCCCCCTTTAGGCGGTGACAAACTGGCTGCTCTCAAAGGAAGAATGCTATCACAGGCACTCCCACGCTAATAATAGGTCGCCCATGAGCACTGCTTCCCACCAAAGCCCGGTTTGCAGAACCAGGCCCGCCACCAAAACTGTGACCTTCTTAATTAAAGTGAAAACTGCATAGGTCATTGGTCAACTGCTCTAGCCGTGCACTCGTGAGATGTACCCCATCGGGCCTATGAAAGCTCTCTGCCCCGTAACATAAACTTGGGTATTGTATGACGCGTCCGCCAAACGCTAATGGCCATATCCGTTCAATACTCACGAACACGCCCAAATCATTGCCTCCCAAGTCTGGCCCCAAACTTCTCCTCTGCTGCCCATGGGGCATCTAGCAGGCACTTACAGTGCATTTCTCGGAATCCTAAGCAATGCAACTTACGCACTCACAACAAAAATTGGGCCTGTAACGCCAAAGGGTGCAGGCTAGCCCAGTAAGTATAGGAATTTTCCGACACCCTACAGTTAGAACTCCCGGACAACCCTGTCCGAAAGTTCACCTAGACAGAATTGGCATTTAAACAGACAGATATTGGTATTTAATATAGATAGAAATTGCTATGTATAATAACAACAACAATCTAACCCCAAGGAAAGGGAAACAAATAGTTGGGTGACCCATCTGAAGATGAAAAACAGCAAAACCTCTTTGAGGGCAGAAGCTGAAAATCCTTTCAGAATCCCTAGCGGCAGTAGGCATAAGGCCCCTGGGTTTCCCAACAAACTCGCAAGGAGCGCAACTACTTAATGCAACATGTTTTAAATACGACTTCCACCGCCCTAGCTATAATATAATTCTGAAACATCCTCGCAAACTACGACCTGGACAAAGGGGGTTAGATTAACATGGATAACCACTGCCCACCACCTGGAGGGCGAACCTTCTTAAAGTACCCCAAAGAGCAACTCGCCAAATCACGGGATCTGCATGCATCTGAATAGAAATCCATCTCTCCCTGACCAGTTAATCTGTCTTAGACCCATCTATTCAGCATAAGATCAATACCGGCTTAATTACCACCTTATTTTAACATTAAACCTGATAGCGCAGAAATCTTAGTAGCAGCAACTAGCTCACCCATTCTAAAAGCCCTAAAGTAAGCTAATGAAAATGCTAACCTCAAAAAAAAAGTGGGGGGAGGCGCCTAGCACTTGACTGAAGCAACCCCTTTACTGGCCCAATCAATTCCTGTAATAGGGCTGGGTTGATGGGGATCCGTGCCTTTGTTAGGATGCTCCCTTGCCCACCCTATTAAATACCTTGGTAAATACTCTCTTTACCATTATTAAATGCCTTGGTTAATACAAATAATTTGTCAGGATCCGCCAAACATGCAACTTGGAAAATTATACTGGGTAACGCTGGAGACAAAGCCACCTTGGAACGACCCCTGTCATAGCAGCTATAGACAAACTCTGCCATACAATCATCAATCGTCTGAAAACGCCCGCTCTTGGAAGATAAAAACCTTTCCAATCGCACAAAACTGGCGTGTAGGTCTTAATGTACTTGGTGCCAATGACTTCAGTGTGAGGCCCTTGATGCCGGCAGGACGATCCGCCAGGCATGGAAGGGGAAGGATAAACCATGTAAATTAGCAGGAGGCGCGAGCGAATGAAACATGTCCCACTGAACGATATAAGACGTCCGCTATCTCGTTAGCAACGCCCGAAACATGCCGTGCCCTAAACTCAATATTCCTTAAAAACATAGCAGTGTAAATACCTAACAACCGTCCTTGATTAGTGCCTGCCTATACCACACCTAAGTTATCACCTAAACAGGATTTGCCTAATGCAAAGCTTGCTGGACTGCAGTTCGACCGCCACTACAATTTAAAAATTCTCAATAATAAGGATGTTCCTGACTAGGCCCTGAACCCCACAAGAAACCGGCCAAGGCTACGGCGCCACACTCCCCTTCAAATGCACCACTTAAGGAACAGGACGTATCTGTAACAGTCTAAGTTCGGACTTGGCTACGGGTGACGCGTGCAGAACAGTACTCCGTTGAATTTGCACATAAAAACCAAACAAATGTGCAGCATGTCCACTCCGCTCCAGAGGGACGCATATGAGGTGACGAGGCTTCCTAACCCCTGTTGTGGCTCCTTCTAGCCATCTACTGAAAAAACCGACCCCTATGTATGACTCTAAATGCCAAATTAAGGGGGCCCAACAGCGACTGCAACTGTACTAGCGAAACCTTTTTTGCTAAAATGAAATGCTTCTAGCAACTCCCCAAAACGCCATGCCTTCGCCATAGGCAAGCGGCATAATCCTATCAAGGTATCGATTTCTATCCCCATATAAGATAATGCGCATAACTGAACCCTCCTTCCTGTCACAAGCCACTGGGGCTCCCATAACGACGAAACTAAGGAAATTAATTAAATACTGGCAAACTCAGGTATCTACTAGCCCCTTAACACGAAAACATTCAGGTAGCGGGACACAACAGTATGTCCTATACCCGCCTGGACACACTACTGCAAAAGTAACTAAAACATTCAAATAAAATACACAAAATGGAAAGGCCAATCGGCCGGCATGTAAATAGAGTCATGTTAACCACAAGGCCATAAGGGCTTTCCCTCTGTGTAACGTAATTGAGCCCTGCAACTCCAAACCCCAAATATTGAAAGGACTCGGGGTGAAATGGGCAGAAGTCGAAAAGCAGATTTGATATCTGCCTTAGCTAGTAGAGCCCTCCCCCCGTTTGTTAAACGACGCAGTGATCTGACAGATATTTTGTGTGATTGCCCAACCCTTCTATTTGGGTAAGAGAGACTCTGTAACAACCCCAATTTACCCAATGCCTTCAACGACACCCCCTTGAAGGCGGTGCACCTAAACCCTACAAAAAAAGGGGGGGGAGCAAAGGGGCAGCGCATGGGCCCCCACCCGACTTCCGCTTTCAGATTCCTCTCAGAAACCACGGATATTCCTGTGTCAAAGGTAAATGCAAACCCACGCCAAAACCCCCAAATTAATCAATGACGGTGCTTTTCTGAACATCTCTGCGCTGCTGCTTCAATATTCTCCTTGACCTGCCCCTGTGCGGCAGACCAACCCGCACACCTTGGCTGGATGAATGCTCCTGCAGAGCATGCAAATATGTCTCTATCCACAGCCTTCCCCATATGACACTACTATGTGTTATTACTAGGGATGAGCGGGTTCGGTTCCCTGAGAACCGAACCCACCCGAATTTCGGGGATCCGGGGCGATCCGAGCCCAAGCTCGGATCTCCCTGTCTGCCCCGGATCCCTCTCCCGAGGCAAAACCTCGAGATCTGCTGTCGGATCTCGAGGTTTTGCCTCTAGCGGCCATTTTAAAAAAAATGCCTTTGCCTTTAATGGGCAAAGTTCTGATTGGCTGACAGAGCCGTCTGTCACGGCTCTCAGCCAATCAGCATTATGGTGCTCATTTGCATGTAGCACGGACTCGTGAGATCCGTGCTACATGCATCTGTGTGACTGACAGTGACACAGAGCACAGATGGGTCAGTGAGACCCGTCTGTGCTGCTGTGTATTTCAATGACACAGATGCACGCACGGACCAGGAGATCCATGCTACTTGCATCTGTGTCATTGACACAGAGCACTGTAACCTTGTGGCTCCAACCATTGACTACAATGGAGGGAGCCGTTCATTGGCTGAGAGACGGGAGATGACCTCTCTCAGCCAATGAACGCTTAGCAGCGGAGTTTCCATGGTGATACCCCACCGCTAAGCTCTCATTCGGGAAGTACCGTTCTATAGAACGGTACTAAGTTCGTGGATCGCGTTTTCGTTTTTTTTTTTTGCCAAGTCCGGGGATGCCTACTTTGGAACGAAGAGGACAGAACCTCGCATAGGAGATGGTGAGTATGTTTTTTTTCACAGGTCCCCTATGGATACTTTACCGGACAAGTGGACCGATGCTACAGGTTACATAGGTGAGTATGTGTACATGTGTGTGTGTTTGTGTGTGTGTATGTATGTTTAATAAACTTATACTGTCACGGTGTGTGTGTCCTGTGTTTTTTTTAAACATTTTTTTACAGGTGAACTACAGGTACTAGTGGGCCCTTAATTCCCTGCATGCTGGTACTTGTGGTTCTCCAAGTACCAGCATGCGGGGCAGGCTTGCTGGGACTTGCAGTTCTACTTGTAAAGACAATGTTTGATATTCTTTATTTACACCACACCACACAATCAACCCGCCTGGGCCTGTAGTGCCCTGGAGAGGGTGACCCCTTTATTGGGGGGGTCCCCAGCTCTCCAGGGATCCCCGGCCTGGGCTGACTATCGGTCAGGGCTGATGCTGCGGCTGGGGGGCCCGGTGAAAGGGAAAAAGTCCAGTGCTGGTTCTGGAACATACAGGGGAACCCTACTAATTTTTTTCCCCTGTATTTCCAGAACCAGGACCGGATCAGAGCCCAGAGCTGGTTGCGCAGAATACGGGGGACCCCTACGTCGTTTGTCCCCCGTATTTTGGCAACCAGCGCTGGTTCTGACTAGCCCGGTGCTGGTTGTGCTTAAGTACAGGGGACCCCTACGTCGTTTGTCCCCTGTATTTAAGCACACCCAGCACTGGGTCACTAATGCCCGGGGCTGGTTGCTCTTTTTGGGGGGGGGCACGCCATTTTTTTCTTTTTTTACACAGGTTTTTTTTACCACAGCAGCACAGACGGGTCTCACGGACCTGTCATTGCTCTGTGCCAATCACACAGATGCATGTAGCACGGATCTCCCGGGTTCGTGCTACATGCAAATGGGCACCATAACGCTGATTGGCTTCCTGTCTGCCACTGCAGTGCCACTCCTAGATAGGGCACTTGTTTGTGCCGCCCACTTGTGTCGCTTAGCATAGTCATCCAGCTACCTCGGTGCAACCTTTTGGCCTAAAAACAATATTGTGAGGTGTGAGGTGTTCAGAATAGAGTGGAAATGAGTGGAAATTAATGTTATTGGGGTTATTAATAGCGTAGGAACAAAAAAAGGCCCATTTTATGTGATTTTAGCGTTTTTTTTTATTTTTTAAGAAAAAATCCAGATCCAAAACCCAGAACCCAAAACACGGAAGGGTGGTTTTGGCAAAACCAATCCAGATCCAAAACACGAAGAAAGATCCAGATCCAAAACCAAAACACAAAACACGAAAAGTGGCCGGTGCACACCCCTAGTTATTACACTACCAGCGGCTGATGCCCGCAGATCTGGGCAGGCCAGAAAGGGCTGCTTCCGTCCAACCGAGGATTCCGCAGGCAAGCTAAGCAGTTGATCGAGCAAGCCAAACCTCAACATCCTTGAAACCTAATTGAAAACACTGCCTGTCCCTCCTGTTGCGTCTGGACTCAAGGTAGCACGCCGCAAAAAACATAACATACCCGCCACTACTCCGGCTGACTTAGCCTGAACTAAAACCTTCGTACGTCAGCCGTAATCACAAACATATCCACAAATTTACTCTTCCCTAACCGCTCCCTACTTTAAACCTTAAACCTTTAAGGATAGCCGTATTCGCTCAGTGAACCATAACCCCCGCTGTATCCGGCACCTCAGTTGCTGACACTATGTTAGATCTCTAAGGGCACCCCTGCTTCCCTTTAAATTTGCAGTAACGCATAAGCTTGCGCGGCCTTTCAAATGAACTGGAAGAATTGCTAGAATCATCAGTGGAAGGGGAATGTGTGCTGTGTGCAGGGGCGGATTGGGTCAAAAAACCAGCCCGGGAAATTTCTGGAAGCAGCCCTAAGGGGGGTGGAGTCTATTGAGGGGCGTGGACTGTCGAGGGGCTGATCCTGGTGACGGGGAAGGATACTGTCCTCTCAGAATCAAGAGCTTTGCCAGAAAAGTAACTGCCATTGCTTGTTATATGTATAATATATATATATATATAAGCAGTAGTAAGGTGCGGCACTTGGTGTGCAATAACAGGCATAGACAAATGGATATGATCAACGTTTCAGTGTTACTAACTCTTAAACGTTGATCATATCCGTTTGTCTATTCCTGTAATTGCTCTCAGTGCCGCACCTTACACCGGCCAAGGCTACATTGAGATTTGGAGTGCCGGACCTTGAACATACATTATATTATAACTGCAACACTGTACTCTATATGTTAATACTATATAAAGTAAATATACATAATTACCGTATACATAATGTATATATGAAAAGTAATATATATATATATACTATATATATATATATATATATATATACACTGTACTATATACACACGCACAGCTGGACGGGGAGTGGAGGCCCGGGGGAAGGTGAGTCACTGAACGGCTGGCTGGGCGGCCAACCACTAAAGGGACTGGCCCATACTATATATACAGGCTAACTCACGCAAGCTGGTCTTGGCAGAATGGCAGGAATCAGGTCAGCGCCGGGTCCTGTGTGTGCAGGGCAGGAGTCGGAGAGGGTGCGGGCCGCTGACTAGATGTAGGCAGAGCAGTCTGTGGTAACTAATGGCAGGGGCGGTGCTAGGGTGTTCGGCGCCCACCTGCAAACTATAAATTTGCACCCTCCCACCCATATTCTATAAAGGTACAGCGCGCCCAGAAGAGCTGTGGTCTCACAAGTAAGGAGCTTAACAACGCATTCGGACCCCCAATTTAAATTACTCCACACAGCAGCAGAATCTTATTCACATTACACCACATGGTAGTGCCCGATTCACATTACACCACATAGTAGAATCCCTTATTCACTTTACGCTCCACAGTAGTGCCTCTTATACACAAATTCCACAGTAGAGTAAATCACCAACGGACATTTCCCCAGTTCCTTCACAGGGAAGGAATGGGCTAACGTCTTCTCCCCAGGGGAGGAAACCAGATATCATGGCCAATACACTGTGACAATGTATGCCCATGATATCTGCTGTCCAGTAAAATGTCTATCTGTCTGACAGGCATTTTATCTGACCATGTATGGTCAGCTTTAGTATGAGTGCTAGGGTGAGTATGTGATACTTGGCGTGAGTGATAGTTTGATTGACAGGAATACTGTAAATGATGAGTGTAGGGAAATTCAAGATCAATGTGAATGAGTGTCATGGCGTAAGTGACTGGCATAGTGGTGGCAGGAATATTGAGGTGGAGAGTTGGGACACGGAGAAGTTACAGGGAGGGTGAGGGGTAGTTACAGGGAGGGTGAGGGTAGGGACACTGAGGGAAAGTTACAGGGAGGGTGAGGGTTGGGACACTGAGGGGAAGTTACAGGGAGGGTGAGGGTTGGGACACTGAGGGGAAGTTACAGGGAGGGTGAGGGTTGGGACACTGAAGGGGGAGGAACAGGGAGGTTAAGGGCAGAGACACTCAGGTGAATTTACAGGAAGGGTAAGGGCAAGGATACTGAGGTAACCAAATGTGACCATGTGATAAAAAATAAAAATATATATGTAATTGCTGGAGACCAGCAATTCCTGTACACATAATGATGTCCTCCAGTAGGGCAAATAATACTTTTTGTTGTCCGGCACTCTAGTGAAATAGAATAACTTGCCCGGTGTGCCTCTCCTATACAGGCATGGATGGCACTCTAGGTCTGTCATGCAAAAAATAAAGAATCTCCAAGTCTCAGGGAGTCAGTCAAAGTTTCAGGGCACAAACCCTTTGATCAAGGTCTTGATAAAAGGTTTGCATCCTGAAACATTGACTGACTTCCTGAGACCTGAAGATTCTTTATTTTTTGCATGGCGGACCAATGTCTACACCATTATATATATATAATATATATATATATATATATATCTCTGGTCTCATAACAGTGAAAAATAACTCACGTTTCGGGTTTCTTTCAACCCATCATCAGGAAACATAAAAATATATGAATACAGTGTCTTACCTTAAGTAAACATTAATTTTCACCGTCGCTGGTCACCCGCAGGCTCTGTGGGCGGCTAACACAGGAGTTCCGGTCTAGGCTCTTCTGGTTCAAGCATGCACACCCCTCCATTGCCCCGGCAACCAGACGCTGACGACAAGGATACTAACCCTACACCATAGATACTGCGAAAAAACCATTCAAATATATTGTAAGTGGACATGGTTATATACATTTAGATACTGTATATGCAGTGAGTGCCAGAAAATCCTTATTTGTATGTATATGTATATAATCAATAGAAGTGGCACTCAGGATCCAAATAAAAAGAATGAACGGCAGGTAAATGTTTCCAACGTTTCAATGCTTTACTGCATTTTACTCAGGGATGTGAACAAACAATAAACACTACTCACCTTATATCCCCAAACATCTCATCCAAACAGCCCAGCGGCTGATAACGTAATTTTGTTCCCAGCTGCAGGAAACCGGAAGCTGGGCTGTTTGCATAAGGTGTTTTGGGATATAAGGTGAGTAGTGTTTATAGTTTGTTCATATCCCTGAGAAAAATGCAGTAAAGCATTGAAACATCGGAAACATTTACCTGGTGCTGATTGTGTTTTTATCTGGATCGTGAGTGCCACTTCTGTGGATTATGGGGCATATGTATCAAGCCGATTTTTACATACAATTATGCAGAAACTGCAGCGCGTCAGACCGTTAATAATTGGGTCAGTACCGTGATTATTAATACATAGACTCCTAAAGGTGCACCTTATTTGAGGATCGCTGAAAGGGAATGGGTATGATATTCTGGCTGTCGGGATGCCGCTGGTCAGAATACCGACAGCCAGAATCCTGACACCCATAGGAACTAGTTTAAAAGAGAAAGAAAAGAAACTCTATTTGGTGAGCACTCTTGGTCATATACAGAAAGAGAAACAGATATATGTCTGTCACAGACCCCTTAAAATTCAACTTTTAATAAGAGTAATTTAAAAAGTCGGTCATATTAATTAATGACCCAACCTGACCAAATAAGACACTCAATATTAAACGTACAAAGACACATACAACATATAACAGAGAAAAAGATAATATATAGAATAAATATTAAATCATATTCGCATCTATGGAAGCAGCAAAAATGATAATCTCCTAATAGGCGAAATATAAGTAAAAACAATATTGTAATCAATATATAGAATATATAGATCTACTAAATATCAGTTAGTACCCATAATATCACATGCATAATGGATCCAAATGTGGAGTATAATAGAAAAAGTCAGAGCATAGGACTGCTGCTCCTCATTCTACTTCTCTTCACCTCTGCTAATTGCTATCTATGAGTGAGGGATTACCGGAGAGCAGGTTGCCCTTAGAAACAACAGTTAAACGGGGACTTTACTCACATTTCATTTCTGCTGTTCGGTGTCATACTCAGCGCATTGGACACCAAATGAGAGAACTACTGTAATGAAATCATCCGCAGTTAATAGAGCGAAAGAATGTATAGTGAAAACATCTTATGTGGAATTCATTTGTGAAAAACAATAAAAATAACATACCCCGTAAGGCTTTAAGTTGTTGTGTATACCAAGTATTGACCTTACTTGGCAAGTGCGAGTTTCAGTCTGTAAATAACATCTACCTACATATATATGTTCTAATAATTCATGCATGAGTGTGGAGCAAAAACATTTCAAGCAACATAAATACAATTGTGGCCATGCTGACCACTTAAAGAGACTGTTGAAGCAAGATAAATATAGACCAGTATAATATCAAAAGTAAGAGAAGAAAAGAAAAATCTCATCTATCTTAAGAGTCTAAAATATAATCGTGAAAGTGTGGTACAAAAAAGGAAATGGAAATAAGAGATGCCTGGGGTTATGGACCATCACAGTTCATATCACCATATATCCACAAAAAATAAGTGTGTGTAACTCAGCGGAACTAATAGTAAGTATTTTCCTACCCCCTACCGTAACCTTCCCTGGTGCCTAACCCTTACCTTAACCCACTATTGCCTACACCTAACCTAACCCACTATTGCCTAAACCTAACCTCCCCATCTTCGCACCCTAATCCTCCCTCCCCGGTGCCTAACCCTAACCCTCCCCCTAACACCCCGATACTTACCTTCGGGATGCCGGCGTTCGGGATACTGGTGCCGGAATTTCCGCACTGGTATTCTGAACATCGGCATCCCGCATGCCAGGATGCAGACTGCATACCGCTGAAGGCATACACCACTATATGCATTATATACATATATATATATATATATATATACACACATATATATATATATATATATATAAATTAGGGGTGTGCACCGGCCACTTTTCGTGTTTTGTGTTTTGGTTTTGGATCTGGATCTTTCTTCGTGTTTTGGATCTGGATTGGTTTTGCCAAAACCACCCTTCCGTGTTTTGGGTTCTGGGTTTTGTGTTTTGGATCTCTATTTTTTTTAAAAAAAGCATAAAAACAGCTAAAATCACAGAATTTGTGTTTTTCTGCTCCTATGCTATTATTAACCTCAATAACCTTAATTTCCACTCATTTCCAGTCTATTATGAACACCTCACAATAGTGTTTTTATATCCAAAAGGTTGCACCGAGGTAGCTGGATGACTATGCTAAGAGATACGAGTGGGCGGCACAAACACGTGGTCCATCTAGGAGTGACACTGCAGTGGCAGACAGGATGGCAGTTTGAAAAACTAGGCCCCAAACAGTACATAATTCAAAGAAAAAAAAGAGGTGCAAGATGGAATTGTCCTCCCACCCACCCTTATGTTGTATAAACAGGACATGCACACTTTAACAAACCAAACATTTCAGCGCCAGGGTCTGCCACACGACTGTGGCTGCAATGATTGGTTCATTTGGGCCCCCACAAAACAAGCTGGCAATTAATCTGTCCCTGCACAAACTGGCTCTACGGATGCAAGATGTCATCCTCATCCTCCGATTCCTCACCCTCTTCAGTGTTGTGTACATCCTCATCCTCACAGAGTATTAATTCGTCCCCACTGGAATCCACAACCACAGATCCCTCTGTACGTTCTGGAGGCTGGTCTCCCTGGAAGAGTTGATAATTCATTTTATGAACATCATCTTCTCCACATTTTGTGGAAGCAACCTCCTACGCCTTTTGCTGACAAGGTTCCCGGCTGCACTAAACACTCTTTCGGAGTACACACTGGAGGGGGGGCAACTCAGGTAAAATAGAGCCAGTTTGTACTAGGGGTGTGCACCGGCCACTTTTCGTGTTTTGTGTTTTGGTTTTGGATCTGGATCTTTCTTCGTGTTTTGGATCTGGATTGGTTTTGCCAAAACCACCCTTCCGTGTTTTGGGTTCTGGGTTTTGTGTTTTGGATCTGTATTTTTTTGAAAAAAAGCATAAAAACAGCTAAAATCACAGAATTTGTAGGTTTTTCTGCTCCTATGCTATTATTAACCTCAATAACCTTAATTTCCACTCATTTCCAGTCTATTCTGAACACCTCACACCTCACAATAGTGTTTTTATGTCCAAAAGGTTGCACCGAGGTAGCTGGATGACTATGCTAAGCGACACGAGTGGGCGGCACAAACACGTGACCCATCTAGGAGTGACACTGCAGTGGCAGACAGGATGGCAGTTAGAAAAACTAGGCCCCAAACTGTACATAATGCAAAGAAAAAAAGAGGTGCAAGATGGAATTGTCCTTGGGCCCTCCCACCCACCCTTATGTTGTATAAACAGGACATGCACACTTTAACAAATCAATCATTTCAGCGCCAGGGTCTGCCACACAACTGTGGCTGAAATGATTGGTTCGTTTGGGCCCCCACAAAACAAGCTGGCAATTAATGTGTCCCTGCACAAACTGGCTCTACGGAGGCAAGATGTCATCCTCATCCTCCTCATCCACCGATTCCTCACCCTCTTCAGTGTGTACATCCTCATCCTCACAAAGTATTAACTCGTCCCCACTTGAATCCACCACCACAGGTCCCTCTGTACGTTCTGGAGGCTGGTCTCCCTGGAAGAGCTGATAATTCATTTTGATGAACATCATCTTCTCCACATTCTGTGGAAGCAACCTCCTACGCCTTTCGCTGACAAGGTTCCCGGCTGCACTAAACACTCTTTCGGAGTACACACTGGAGGGGGGGCAACTCAGGTAAAATAGAGCCAGTTTGTACAGGGGCCTCCAAATTGCCTCTTTTTCCTGCCAGTACAGGTATGGACTGTCTGACATGCCTACTTGGATGCTGTCACCGATGTAATCCTCCACCATTCTGTCAATGGTGACAGTATCATATGCAGTGACAGTAGACATGTCAGAAATTGTTGCCAGGTCCTTCAGTCCAGACCAGATGTCCAAACTTGGTCCTGCCTGCCCTGCATCACCGCCAGCGGGTTGCTTAGGATACCTAAGTTTTTTCCTGGCAGCCCCAGTTGCGGGAGAAAATGAAGAAGGAGCCGTTGACGTGTCACGTTCCGCTTCAGCTGACAGTGTGTTCACCAGCAGGTCTTTGCACCTCTGCAGGCTTGTGTCGGCCGGAAAGAGAGACACCACATAGGCTTTAAACCTAGGATCGAGCACGGTGGCCAAAATGTAGTGGTCTGATTTCAACAGATTGACCACCCTGGAATCCTGGCAAAGCGAATGAAGGGCTTCATCCACAAGTCCCACATGCCGAGCGGAATCGCTCCGTCTTAGCTCCTCCTTCACTTTCTCCAGCTGCTTCTGCAAAAGCCTGATGAGGGGAATGACCTGACTCAAGCTGGCAGTGTCTGAACTGACTTCACGTGTGGCAAGTTCGAAGGGCTGAAGAACCTTGCACAACACGGAAATCATTCTCCACTGCGCTTGAGTCAGGTGCATACCCCCTCCTTTGCCTATGTCATAGGTGGATGTATAGGCTTGTATGGCCTTTTGCTGCTCCTCCATCCTCTGAAGCATATAGAGGGTTGAGTTCCACCGCGTCACAACCTCTTGCTTCAGGTGATGGCGGGGCAGGTTCAAGAGTGTTTGCTGGCGCTCCAGTCTTCGGCACGCAGTCGCTGAATGGCGAAAGTGGCCAGAAATTTTTCGGGCCACCCAAAGCGTCTCCTGCACGCCCCTGTCGCTTTTCAGAAAATTCTGCACCACCAAGTTTATTGTGTGAGCAAAACATGGGACGTGCTGGAATTTGCCCAGATGTAATGCCCGCACAATATTGGTGGCGTTGTCAGATATCACAAATCCCCAGGAGAGTCTAAGTGGGGTAAGCCACTGGGCGATGATTTCCCTCAGTTTCTCTAAGAGGTTGTCGGCGGTGTGCCTCTTACTGAAACCGGTGATACACAGCGTAGCCTGCCTTGTAACGAGCTGGCGTTTCTGAGATGCTGCTACTGGTGACGCTGCTGCTGTTGCTGCGTAAGGTGATACATCTACCCAGTGGGCTGTCACAGTCATATAGTCCTTAGTCTGCCCTGTTCCACTTGTCCACATGTCCGTGGTTAAGTGGACATTGTGTACAACGGCATTTTTCAGGACACTGAGGACACTTTTTCTGACGTTTCTGTACAGTCTCGGTATCGCCTGCCTAGTGAAGTGGAATCTAGACGGGATTTGGAACCGGGGACACACTACCTCCATCAATTGTCTAAATCCCACTGCACTAATGGCGGATACCGGACGCACGTCTAACACCAACATAGCAGTCAAGGCCTCAGTTATACGTTTTGCTTCAGGATGACTGCTGTCGTACTTCATCCTCCTCGCTAAGGACTGTTGGAGGGTCAATTGTTTAGTAAAAGTAGTGGTGTTCCTACTTCCTCTCTGGGATGATGAACGACTCCCAGCAGCAGCAGCAACAGCAGCAGCGGCAGCAGTAGGCGTAGCAATGCAGGATCCTCCGGAGGAATTCCGGATAGGAGAGTCAGTCATGCCAGTGATATGGCCTGCAGGACTACTTCCGATCCTGACTAAGGAGGAAATTGACGAGGAGGGAGTTGACGGTGTGGTTTGCAGGCGCTTGGATACAACAGGACAACGGGATTTAGGTGTCCCTGGACTGCTTACGGTCTGAGCCAAAGTTTCTGAACTTGACAGTAACTTTTTATGAACGCGCTGCAGGTGCCGTATAAGGGAGGATGTTCCTAGGTGGTTGACGTCCCTACCCCTACTTATTTCACCTTTACATATGGTACATATGGCAAGACAGTTGTTGTCCGGATTTGGATAGAAATATTGCCAGACCAAAGAGGTGGAATGTTTGGTCTTCTGCCCAGGCATGACCGTGATGGGCTTTTTCATCCCACGGACAACAACTGTCTCCCCCGGAGCCTGATTTAAACAAACCACATCACCATCAGAATCCTCCTCGCCAACTTCCTCCTCAGTGCCAGCTACACCAGTATCCTCATCCTGTTGTACTTCAACAGTGACATCTTCAATTTGCATATCAGCAAGTGGACTGTGGGTGCTCCTTTCAGCACTTGCAGGGGGCGTGCAAATGGTGGAAAGAGCCACCTCTTCCCGTCCAGTGCTGGGAAGGTCAGGCATCGCAACCACCACCACACTTGGACTCTCCTTGGGGATTTGTAATATCTTCTTAGAAAGCACAGTTCTTCGCTGTGCTTTTGCCAGCTTAACTCTTTTGATTTTTTTAGTGGGAGGAGTGCTTCCATCGTCATGTGAAGCTGAACCACTAGTCATGAACATACTAGGGATCGACCTTAGCCGTTCCTTGCCACTCCGTGTCGTAAATGGCATATTGGCAAGTTTACGTTTCTCTTCAGCTGATTTAAATGTCTTTTTCAAGGTCATTTTCCTGAACTTTGCCATTTGGGATTGTATGTGCCCTCTACTATGACATTGGGCATCGGCCTTGGCAGACGACGTTGATGGCATGTTATCGTCTATGTCATGACTAGTGGCAGCAGCTTCAGCACTAGGAGGAAGTGGTTCTTGATCTTTCTCTATTTTATTTTTATCGGAGAAAGTTTGGTCCTCCATTTATGTTATATCGATTTGATATATACGTGCGGCTAAACACAGAAAATAATTTTTTTTTTGGTTTGGACTGGAGTGTACTTTGTGGGTTACAGCACCCTTTAACGGTCAAGCCAGCCGGCCCTTTACTTATGACACAGGCGCACTCTTGGCACTACTTTGTTGATGCACGTGCGGCTACTGCGCACACAATTCACAAACACAGAAAATAATTTTTTTTTGGTTTGGACTGGAGTGTACTTTCGGGGGTTACAGCACCCTTTAACGGTCAAGCCAGCCGGCCCTTTACTTATGACACAGGCGCACTCTTGGCACTACTTTGTTGATGCACGTGCGGCTACTGCGCACACAATTCACAAACACAGAAAATAATTTTTTTTTAGGTTTGGACTGGAGTGTACTTTCGGGGGTTACAGCACCCTTAACGGTCAAGCCAGCCGGCCCTTTACTTATGACACAGGCGCACGCTTGGCACTACTTTGTTGATGCACGTGCGGCTACTGCGCACACAATTCACAAACACAGAAAATAATTTTTTTTTAGGTTTGGACTGGAGTGTACTTTCGGGGGTTACAGCACCCTTAACGGTCAAGCCAGCCGGCCCTTTACTTATGACACAGGCGCACGCTTGGCACTACTTTGTTGATGCACGTGCGGCTACTGCGCACACAATTCACAAACACAGAAAATAATTTTTTTTTAGGTTTGGACTGGAGTGTACTTTCGGGGGTTACAGCACCCTTAACGGTCAAGCCAGCCGGCCCTTTACTTATGACACAGGCGCACGCTTGGCACTACTTTGTTGATGCACGTGCGGCTACTGCGCACACAATTCACAAACACAGAAAATAATTTTTTTTTAGGTTTGGACTGGAGTGTACTTTCGGGGGTTACAGCACCCTTTAACGGTCAAGCCAGCCGGCCCTTTACTTATGACACAGGCGCACGCTTGGCACTACTTTGTTGATGCACGTGCGGCTACTGCGCACACAATTCACAAACACAGAAAATAATTTTTTTTTGGTTTGGACTGGAGTGTACTTTCGGGGGTTACAGCACCCTTTAACGGTCAAGCCAGCCGGCCCTTTACTTATGACACAGGCGCACGCTTGGCACTACTTTGTTGATGCACGTGCGGCTACTGCGCACACAATTCACAAACACAGAAAATAATTTTTTTTTGGTTTGGACTGGAGTGTACTTTCGGGGGTTACAGCACCCTTTAACGGTCAAGCCAGCCGGCCCTTTACTTATGACACAGGCGCACGCTTGGCACTACTTTGTTGATGCACGTGCGGCTACTGCGCACACAATTCACAAACACAGAAAATAATTTTTTTTTGGTTTGGACTGGAGTGTACTTTCGGGGGTTACAGCACCCTTTAACGGTCAAGCCAGCCGGCCCTTTACTTATGACACAGGCGCACTCTTGGCACTACTTTGTTGATGCACGTGCGGCTACTGCGCACACAATTCACAAACACAGAAAATAATTTTTTTTTAGGTTTGGACTGGAGTGTACTTTCGGGGGTTACAGCACCCTTAACGGTCAAGCCAGCCGGCCCTTTACTTATGACACAGGCGCACGCTTGGCACTACTTTGTTGATGCACGTGCGGCTACTGCGCACACAATTCACAAACACAGAAAATATATTATTTTTTTAGCACTTGGGGGGAGCACCCCTGATGGACAGAGCACCCCCTGGACAACACTACAGCACCCCTTTAGGACTGGGACACTGCACAGGACTTTGGAGTGGACACAGCCCCTATGGAGAACTGACTGCACAACACAGTCCAGCCAGCCCCTATGGACTTTGAAGTAGTGGACACAGCCCCTATTAACAACAGCAGCACAGCACAACACAGCCAGCCCCTATGGACTTTGAAGTAGTGGACAACAGCAGCACTACACTACACTACACTACACAGCACTAACTCCCACCCTCCCTCTTCACTGTCCACAGCCGAGTGAGAAAATGGCGCCGACGCGGGTACCTTATATAGGATCCAAAACCCGCGAGACTCGGAAGGCGGGATGATGACGTTTTGCCTCGATGTCAGATCCGAGTCAGGCGGGAAAAGTCGAGCCTGACTCGGATCGGACTCGGATCGGGGGGGCTCGGGGGGGTTCGGATTTCAGAAATCCGAACCCGCTCACCCCTAGTTTGTACAGGGACCTCCAAATTGCTTCTTTTTCCTGCCAGTACAGGTACGGACTATCTGACATGCCTACTTGGATGCTGTCACCTATGTAATCCTTTAACAGACAGACGCACGCTTGTCGCTGCTGCTTTATGGATGCAGGTGCGGCTACAGCCCACACATTTCACAAAGACAGAAAAAAAAAGAAGAATATTTTTATTGTTTGTGGAGCGCACTTTGAGGGTTACACCACCCTTTAACAGACAGACGCACGCTTGTCGCTGCTGCTTTGAGGATGCAGGTGGAATCTAGATGGGATTTGGAACCGGGGACACACTACCTCCATCAATTATCTAAATCCCACTGCACTAATGGCAGATACCGGACCCACGTCTAACACCAACATAGCAGCCAAGGCCTCAGTTATATGTTTTGCTTCAGGATGACTGCTGTCGTACTTCATCCTCATCGCTAGGGACTGTTGGAGGGTCAATTGTTTAGTAAAAGTGGTGGTGTTCCTACTTCCTCTCTGGGATGATGAACAACTCCCAGCAGCAGCAACAGCACTAGGAGGAAGTGGTTCTTGATCTTTCCCTATTTTATTTTTATCAGAGAAAGTTTGGTCCTCCATTTATGTTATATTGATATATACGTGCGGCTAAAGCGCACACAAACACAGAAAATATTTTTTTATTTTTGCTGGAGAGTAGTGCACTTTGTGGGTTACACCACCCTTTAAGAAATGAGCCAGCCGGCTCTTTACTTATGGGACACAGGCGCACGCTTGGCGCTGCTCCTTTGTTGATGCACGTGCAGCCACAGTGCACACAATTTACAAACACAGAAAATATTTTTTTTTTTGGTTTGGACTGGAGTGTACTTTGGGGGTTACAGCACCCTTTAACGGTCAAGCCAGCCGGTTCTTTACTTATGACACAGGCGCACGCTTGGCACTACTTTGTTGATGCACGTGCGGCTACTACGCACACAATTCACAAACACAGAAAAAATATTTTGTTATTTGGTTTGGAGTGTACTTTGGGGGTTACAGCACCCTTTAACGGTCAAGCCAGCCGACCCTTTACTTATGACACAGGCGCACGCTTGGCACTACTTTGTTGATGCACGTGCGGCTACAGCGCACACAATTCACAAACACAGAAAATATTTTTTTTTTGGTTTGGACTGGAGTGTACTTTGGGGGTTACAGCACCCTTTAACGGTCAAGCCAGCCGGCCCTTTACTTATGACACAGGCGCAGGCTTGGCACTACTTTGTAGATGCACATGCGGCTACTGCGCACACAATTCACAAACACAGAAAATATATATTTTTTTGGTTTGGACTGGAGTGTACTTTGGGGGTTACAGCACCCTTTAACGGTCAAGCCAGCCGGCCCTTTACTTATGACACAGGCGCACGCTTGGCACTACTTTGTTGATGCACGTGCGGCTACTGCGCACACAATTCACAAACACAGAAAATATTTTTTTTTTTGGTTTGGACTGGAGTGTACTTTGGGGGTTACAGCACCCTTTAACGGTCAAGCCAGCCGGCCCTTTACTTATGACACAGGTGCACGCTTGGCACTACTTTGTTGATGCACGTGCGGCTACTGCGCACACAATTCAAAAACACAGAAAAAATATTTTGTTATTTGGTTTGGAGTGTACTTTGGGGGTTACAGCACCCTTTGACGGTCAAGCCAGCCGGCCCTTTACTTATGACACAGGCGCACGCTTGGCACTACTTTGTTGATGCACGTGCGGCTACTGCGCACACAATTCACAAACACAGAAAATATATATTTTTTTTGGTTTGGACTGGAGTGTACTTTGGGGGTTACAGCACCCTTTAACAGTCAAGCCAGCCGGCCCTTTACTTATGACACAGGCGCACGCTTGGCACTACTTTGTTGATGCACGTGCGGCTACTGCGCACACAATTCACAAACACTGAAAAAATATTATTTTTTTAGCACTTGGGGGGAGCACCCCTGATGGACAGAGCACCCCCTGGACAACAGTACAGCACCCCTTTAGGACTGGGACACTGCACAGGACTTTGGAGTGGACACAGCCCCTATGGAGAACTGACTGCATAACACAGTCCAGCCAGCCCCTATGGACTTTGAAGTAGTGGACACAGCCCCTATTAACAACAGCAGCACAGCACAACACAGCCAGCCCCTATGGACTTTGAAGTAGTGGACAACAGCAGCACAGCGCAGCACAGCGCAGCACAGCACAACACAACACTACTCTGCACTATACTACACTACACTACACAGCCCAGCCAGCCCTAACTCCCACCCTCCCTCTTCACTGTCCACAGCCGAGTGAGAAAATGGCGCCGACACGGGTACCTTATATAGGATCCAAAACCCGCGAGACCCGGAAGGCGGGATAATGACGTTTTGCCTCGATTTCAGATCTGAGTCAGGCGGGAAAAGTCGAGCCTGACTCGGATCTGACTCAGATCGGGGGGGCTCGGGGGGGTTCGGATTTCAGAAATCCGAACCCGCTCACCCCTAATAAAATTATATATATGTGTGTGTATATGTGTGTATATGTATGTATACATATATATATATATACATACATACATACATACACACACACACACTTACCTGATAGCTTTTCATAATGGCTCTTTTTCTTCAGGATCTAGGACATGCAGCTAAGTAACTGAGGCTCTCAGTAAGGGGGGGTGCACCACACGACATTTTCCTGTTCTGTGCTAGCGCTGCTCCTCCTCAGCTGCTCGGCACTAACACAGGAGGCAGGCACACACACTGAGCACACGTGCGCCGCGCGCATCGTGACGTCATCACGTCACATTCCAAAATTATCCAGTCACAGGCCAGTTGTATAGAGCCAAGGGAGGAGGCGGAGCTTGAAGGTGTCCTTGACTCCTTAGGAGGACAGGCCGCGGGCAGCACTTAGTTTTACCCGCACAGTGGCAGCTGGCAGCAACAACAGTTCTCTCAGCAGCAGCTGCAGGGAGAGCGCCTCTCCAGCCTGGCTCCTCCCTGCAGTGCAGGAACTGCTGAGCGGGTTGCGCCGGCCCTGGCTGTGCTCCGATCGCGGCAGCCCGTCCAGCTGTAGTGGAGTAGGGGTGAATGAAGGGTGCTAGCCCCTAAAGGTAACAATGTGGCCAGCCCAGCGGGAGACGGCCCGGTGTCCCGGCGGCCCAATCCGCCCCTGGCTGCGTGAATGGGTTAACACCATGCTCACCAGATCCTGACGTGGAAGGCCCAGCCACTGGCTCCTGTGTGTTCGCCAACAGTCCCTCACTGCGCGGTGCACCCACCACGACTTGATTCGACATCAGCACCGCACCATCTGTCCGCAGGACTTCGACAATGGGCCTAGATGCTCTGAAACTGTGACCTGGGTGCTCGAAAAAATATACAGTGAAATCAATGCAACAAAGTCCCTCCGCAGAAGAAAGAGCAGGGGATGCTGTAGCCAGTGGGGGTACGAGATCAGGTGCTGGGGGGAGGGGTGTGGGGAGTGTGGAAAAATGTATGGGTTCAGGAAAGCAGCTGTGGTGGCATGTGGCTGGATGGGCGCAGCTATTGCATCTGATAGTGAGGCGCCAATCCCTGGGAAAAAGGGGGGTGGGGGCTGTGTTAGCAGTGGGGGGACGAACTGGATGAGAGTGGGGAGCAGTGGCTGGCGGTACAGGAGCGGGGGCGGATGATAAGTGGCTGAAAAATGCATTGGGCTTATGTGCAGCGTGTCGGTGCCTGGGAAATAAGGGGGGGGCAGCCGGGCTGCGTGCAATTGTAGGATTGAATGGGGCAGGGTTATTATGCTGTGCACCAGATGCCCCCAAAGGCAAGGGGGTGTAACCCCCACCCAAGGGTGTGGGGGAAGCAGCGGGGACAAGTTTGTGGGTGGCGCGCTAGGGGACACCGCACCAAGGGGGGGTCTCTGGTGCTGACAGAGCAGAGGTGGCTGTGCAGGGAGGTGCCCCCCTGTTCTTAAGTAGTGGGGGCATGGGGGGGTCGGCTGCACAAGATGGCCGCCGCGACCCTGTGGGTGGAGCTATACACCGGTGCAGGGAGCGGGATGGCCGCGCTTAGTGTGAGGAGAGACAGGGAGTGGGGGCTGATAACGCATTGCGCCTGAGTGGACCGCGTCCCTCGCTTGGCTGGGGAAGCAGCCACGGATGTGAGAGGCCTGGCAGCCTCCGGCCGGGGGGGACACACGGGGCCTGTGTATCTGTAAATGGCAGGGAGGGAGGGAGGGCACTGGCAGATAACGGGGACTATATGGAAACACAAGCAGGCTAAGGGGGAGAAAAAGTGGGGAACAGGTGCTGAAAGGAAAGGACGGGGGGAAAATTAAAAAACAAGGAAGGTAGTATAAGATAAAATTAACAGGAGACAGAGAGGGTGGTAGACAAGGAAATGAATGGGGTGTGAAATGTGAAAGAACAAGAGAAAGACAGACAGATAAAATACAATATATATGCCACTTAGCCAGCCTGGTTGAAATAAACTGGAAAGAGGAAGATGGCTCCCCTCACCAGGCTATTTATATGGGACCTCTAAGCCCTCCTTTAAATCCTACCATAGGCTTATACTCCTCAAGTGACGAATACTATCCGCACCCCCTCCAGCTTTTAACCCTTAACTTACCTAACAAAATTACATATCAAACAGGGTGCTTATCTATCCTCAAACTTATTCAAGTATTCGGATGCATTAATGCAGTAAAGAGGAGGAAGCCAAATGACAGCTGGATCAATCATGCTGAGAGAGGAAGAAGTTAAATGCAGCAGAGGGCTACAGTCTACTGTACACCTCCCGACTAGCAGGTAATTGACATATCACCTCAGTCCTCACCTCACACCTAGCATCGCCACGGCGCGCCTCCACTCCACTGGCTCATAGCTACCTCACGCTGCGCTCCCTTCATCGGATGTATTTTCAACCTGGTGCTAGCCGCGCCGACCTGCAGCCAATTACAGACGGCTATGCAGCCGCCTCTGAGTGGCTGCCAGTATGCGAGCCGTGACTGGCTTGCGGCCGGCGTTAGACTCAAAATCAAGTCTCCCCTGATTGGCCGTTGGTCAAAGTTGAACAGACGGCGCTGGGACAGTGATAGTCCCAGCATTGGGTGCCTGAAGTGAAGTGCCGGTATGACATACCGTTTCATACTGGCACACTTCGAGCACTGTATATATATTTATATATATTTATAAATTTTATATATTTATATTTTTGAGATTCTGGAGTCTTTATTTTTAAGCAGCCACAATGACCCCAAACTTTTGAACGGTAGTTTCATATATATATATATATATATATATATATATATATATATATATATATATATCTATCTACTGTATAAAAGCGAAAATGTGTCCTTCTGTCTTTCTATACAAATCCACAGTTTACAAGCCAAGATCATGAAATTTTCCATACAAGCGTATTAACACACGGCCGAGGCAACTAAAAAAATTGAAATCGAAGTTAATTACTGTTAATTTTTAATTCATTAAAAAACACAATTTTTGCTGGACGCTCATTGTGTTGCCTTGCACTCAGTACTGCTGTCTGCTGCCTCCAGTGGTGATATTGAAGAACTTTCTTATCTCTACTATTTATACTATTTCTGTCCTTCTGTCTAGGGATGGACATCGGAAGCCCACCATCATATGATAGCAGTGCTTCCACCATTGAATCTTTTGATGCAATGTTAACTAACCATCGGATCAAAAGCATTCAATGGTAAAAACAATTCATATGAATAGTAAAGGCGCGGGGTTGGGGGAGGGGCTCGGACACGAAGCAACAAAAAAAGAAAACCCAGGCAAGGCAGGCAGAGCTGACCGAGGATGAGGAGGAGAATGAGACACACTGTCACTGCCATGCTGCTGCTGCTGCTGTGGGCACTTAAAGCAGCAATAAACTGAAGTCTAAAAACATTATTAAATATACTTATAACACACAGAAGAGGAACCTCTCACAGCACCAGCAGAGAAGTCACTCCCCATCTCTGCTTGTATAAACGTTGTTAGCTGTCACTCTGTGTGTCTGTGAGTGACTGCTGCTGCTGGGCCAGGGCATAGTTAGATTCTGGAGTCTTTATTTTTAAGCAGAGTTACAGTACAAATAATGGGCCTGATTCAGACCCACTCGCGAGCGGCTGTCCGCTCGCAAGTGGGTCGATGTTATGCACTGAGCATGCGCACGACGGAGGGAGCTCCGTCGTGCGCATGCGCCAGACGCGACGAGCGAAGGAAAGTCCTTCGATCGTTGTGTCCGATCAAAGGGGGCGTGCTGTCAATGTTGATTGACAGCACGCCCCCTTTGGTGGGCGTGCCGGGGGCGTGCCTCCCTGACGGGGGCGTTCCCACGGGAACGCCTCCCGTCAGAAGCCGGCCCACTGACATCACTAGTGATGTCAGTGGGAGTGATTTTGGCTCTGATAGAGCCAAAATCACTCCGGAGCTTGCGGTTGAAAACCTCAACCGCAGGCTCCGGCTCGCATATTCGATGGTCGCGATGGTCTCGACCATCGCGGCCATCACAAAGCACGCTCGTATAGCCTGTGGGTGGTGACCCACAGCTATACGAGCGTCCAGGAGGACGCTCCATGAAAATGGAGCCCGGCCCTCATTCAGAGCGTGCGCTCTGCTCAGAGCGTACGGCTCTGAATGAGGGCCAATATCAGTAATCTTCTGATTCCTCTACCTCCCATAATGTCATACATAAAGAGCATACTATCATGCCATGTCCCAATCCTGTTTAGGTCACGGAGGCAAACTATCATTGCACGCAGGAAAGCAGCATTGTGTTTAACGCTTACCTCGTAGACAAATTGTACTACAGGTTAGAAAGTTTATACAGTGCATTCAGGGGTGACGGGAGGGGAGGGCGGCTACTAATTACCCGGGCCCGGGCTTGCTGGAGGGGCCCGGCGGGACCCCCGGGTCTGGAGTCGCCCTTCCTCCTTCTTACATCAAAGCAGCCCAGCACATGCTGCTGTGTGCTGGGCTACACTGGGAGACTGTTCGTGGCTGCTAAGCAGCAGCCACAGCAATCTCCAATGCCTGTGGGGAGAACGATCACACTGATCATGCCCCCTACTGGCTATGTGCCGGGCTGAGGGGCTCACAGCACCCCCCTCCCCAGCACGCCGCACCACGACTCCTGTGATTAGGGTACGCCCGCCTTCTGGCGCTGCTCTCGGCGCCCCTGAGTACATTATGTATTGTGTGATGATTAATACTAAATGGGTAGAAGGGAAGTTAAAGACTCATCCTGAATAAAATTTCACAACTAAAGCTGGGTACACACCAGTGGCGGCCCCAGAGGTGGGGTTGCAGCGCAGTCAAAAATTCAAATAGGGGAGCAACACAACTGCCAGTGAGTCCCAGCCGTCTATGTTTGGCAGCATTTGAAATGGCAGTTGGTGTGGTTTCCCTGTTTGAATTTTGGAATGCGCTGCAGCTCCACCTCTGTAGCCGCCACTGGTACACACTATGATGAGTGACCCAGCCGATGGTGCAAGATTTGGTGTATGACGGTGCAATGTGTCGTTACATGCTGCATGTAACCACAGCACAGTAGATGGGACGTTGCAATGAACGACCATCGTACACACTGCAAGATTCATACAATATATTGTTTTGATCCAATATATCTTAAGGGGCCTATCCACTAGGCGACCTGCAAGACTTAACGTCTAGCGTTCAGACCTTCAGGTCGCCGAGGTGTGGCATTCACTGAACATCATTCAGTGCAGGATTCCGACCTCCTATCTATGAACATGCCGAACCTGACGAGCATTGTCAGGTTGACGGGCATGTTCAGTAGATAGTCGGGGTCGGCAAGGATCCAGCGTGCACGCGCAACGCTGGTCCTTGCCGGCTATCCATTACACATCTTTGTGAACAATGTGACCAAAACCTCCTGGTTTGGGTCGGATTGTTCACAAAGTCGTGTAATGGATAAGCCCCTTTACAGTGTAAACCCAGCTTGACAAGTCTTCATAGAAAGTTGTTTCTTGTCTTTGATAAGCTGATTTGATGTAACAGAAGCATTTTGCAGACACAGTCATACAGGGGTGGATTTGAATAAAAAATCTCAGAAAATTCTGGCAGCAGCTTAATGGGAACAGGTCTGGGCTGGGGTCTGTGGATGTACAGGGTCTGTGGATGGGGTGTGATACTCCCTCCTCATAAGGCCTGATTCTGAGTCGGAGACAACCGTGGCTTTCCTTGGGTCTTTTGGTGCAGTTGCGTCTGTGATTTTATGCTTATGCCGCAATAAAACTGGCAAATCAGAGGCAAATAAGACTGTTAGTAGAAAGTGCCAGCCACCCCTTACCTCCTGTGTTCCTGGTGGTGCCGTGAGAATTGCACCATGGAGCTCTGCAGAGACCCATGGAAGGAGCTGCTACTGCTATGCATGTGCAGTAGCCCCCCTCGGCCATTTCTCTGTTACTATACAATCAGCTCTTCCTCCCACCCCCAGTCAGTTTGAGAGTCTTCCTTACTCTAGCCATATGGTGGTTTCTCTGAAACGTGGAGAATCTGATGAAGGAATTTATCCTTCCTGGATAGATGGTGACATCAGTTGGTATTCACTATTCACATAGATCACATGGTCTGGGAGATACCTGTTTGCTTGGAAATATAACCAATGTCAGCATCATATAGCAGAGGTTCAACCAGTAAATACATAGTAACAGAAGTTTTGATGCAGGGCAAAATATGAACTTCCCTGATCAAACAATTTAATATAATTAAACTTTATTTACTCATTTGGTATACCATTTGTATCAGTAATATGGTTTCTTTAGAATTGGTGCCTTGATGAAGATTACTGTTCCCGAGCCTTGTCCTTCTAACCCTGCCAGCTGTGGATGATATACAGCTCCAGCTCCCTTATGTCCAGCTTCACCCCTGTGCCTTTCCAGTCTCACCCCCATGCCTCTCCAGCCTCACCCTACTCAGAGTCTCCAGCTCCAGACACCAAGTGTCTCTCCAGCTTCCCAATGTCTCTCCAGCACCAACCTCCTTGTGTTTCTCCAGCTGCTCAATGTCTTCCCATCCTTTTTGTCTCTCCAGCCCCCTTTTATCTCTTCAGTTTTAGCCTCTTGTGTCGCTCCAGCCTTAGCCCTCTTGTGGCCCTCCAGCCTCACCCTACTCCTGTGTCTCTCCAGCTCCAGCCCCCAGTGTCTCTCCAGGCCTCATCTCTCTCCAGCCCCCACCTGTCTCTCCAGCCCTCCTTTGTCTCTCTAGCTCCAACCTCCTTCTATCTCTCCAGTCCCTTCTGACTCCAGCCCCATCTCTCTTTCCAGCTCTAGCCTCCGTGTGTATCTCCAGCTATGGTTTCTTTCCAGCCCCAGTCTGTCTCTCCAGCCTCCCTTTGTCTCTCCAGATCCAGCCTCCTTGTGTCTCTCCAGCCCCCTTCTGTCTTTAGAGCTCTAGCCTCCTTGTAGCTCTTGCTGCCCAGTGTCTCTCCAGCCCCCTTGTCTCTACATCCTCACCATACCACTGGATCTCTCCAGCTGTAGCCCTCCAGAGTCTTTTCAGCTCCAGCCCCTTCTGTCTCTCCAACCCCCACTGTTTCTCCAACTCCCTTCTGTCTCTCTAGCCCCCATCTGTCTCTCTGCTCCTTTTGTCTCTCCTCCCCTTTTATCTCTCCATTGCCCTTCTGTCTTTCCAGCTCCCTTCTGTCTCCTCAGCTCAAGCCTCTTTGTATCTCTCCAGCCCCAGCGTGTGTCTATCCAGCCCCAGTATATGTCTTCTAACTCCCCATTGTCTCTCCAGCCACCTTCTGTCCTTTCCAGTCCCATCTGTCTCTGTCTATCCAGCCCCCTTCTGACTCTCCAGCTCTAGCCTTGTTTCTCTCCAGCTGCCCAGTGTTTCTGCAACCCCCTTGTCTCTCCAGTCTCATTCTGTCTCTCCAGCTCCATTCCCCTTGTGTTCCTCCAATTTTACCCTTCCCCTGGATCTTTCCAGCTCCAGCCTTCTAGTCTCTTCAGCTCCCCAGTGTCTCTACAGCTCCTTAGTGTTTCTCCAGCTACACAGTATCTCTCCAGCCCCCTTCTGTCTCTCCAGCTACCCAGTGTCTCTATAACCCCCTTTTGTCTCTTCATCAACATTTCTGTCTCTCCTGCCCCTGTATGTCTCTCCAGCCCCTTCTGTCTCTCCAGCTCCAGCCTCCTTGAGTATCTGAAGCTGCTCAGAGTTTCTCCAGACCCTTTTTTTTATCCAGCCCTCTTCTGTCTCTTCAGCTCTAGCCCCTTGTTTCTCTCCACCCCTTCTGTAACTACAGCCCCCTGCTACCTCCTCAGCTTCAGACTCCTTGTATCTCTCCAGCCCTAGCATGTGTCTTTCCAGTTCCCCTGTGTCTCTCCAGCCCCTTTCTGTCTCTTCAGCCCCCTTCTGACTCTCCAGCTCTATCCTCCTGCTGTCTATCTAGCTGCTCAGTGTCTCTACAGACCCCTTTTCTCTCCAGCCTCCTCTGTCTCTCCAGCTCCAGTCCCCTTGTGTTCTTCCAACTTCACCCTACCCCTGGGTCTTTCCAGCTCCACCCCTCTAGAGTCTCTCCTGCTACATAGTATCTCTCCAGCAACCTTCTGTCTCTCCAGCCCTCCAGTGTCTCTACAACACCCTTTTTTTCTACAGTGCCATCAGTCTCTCCAGCATCTGTCTGTCTCTCCAGCCCCTTCTGTTTCTCCAGCCTCCTTGTGTTTCTCAAGCTGCTCAGTGTCTCCGCATGTCCCTTCTTTCTCCAGCCCCCTTATGTCTCTCCAGCTCAAGTCCCTTTACCCCACCCCATGGTCTCTCCAGCTCCCCAGTGTCTCTCCAGATCCTCAGTGTCTCTCCAGCCCACCAGTATCTCTCCAACCCTCTTCTGTCTCTTCAGTCCCTTTCTGTCTTCCCAGCCCACCAGTTACTCTTCAACCCCGTTCTGTCTCCACATTCACCTTCTGTCTCTCCAACTGTCCAGTCTCTCCAGCCCCCTTCTGTTTCTCCAGCTCCATTTTTTGTCTTCAGTTCCCCTTTGTCTCCCTAGCTCCAGCCTCCTTGTGTCTCTCCAGTACCAGTGTGTGTCTCTCCAGCCCAAGCATGTGTCTCTCCAGCTCCCGTGTGTTTCTCTCCAGCCCTGGCCTGTGTCTCTCCAGCCCAAGCATTACTTACTTACCTTACTTTGTCTACTGGTTGGCAGCTGCTCCTCTTCATCTTGTAACTCCTCTCAGCGGTGTGGAGTGGAGTAACGTCATGATGTCACATGCATTGTGCCACAATAAAGAAAAAACCTTTATTGCACAGTGCACACCCCCTGTTGCTCGCCCTGGCACAGGGAGGAGCCAAGGGCTGTGGGCCTGGCAAGGCCTAAGGGGAGCTTGTCTCAGAGAGCCAATCAGAGCACAGTCCTTGGCCATGCAGCAGCAGAAGCAGTCATTCACACAGCACAACAGTTTAATATGTGAGTTGTTTAATTCCAAGTTTCAGATGCTGTCTTTCTGCTTCAGCACCTTGGCCAGCTTACAGCGGCTTGGTGCAAGATTTTTTTCCTGTCACTTGCTTCACTAAATTTATCACTGCTTGGCTCCCTTTTGTCACAGATGAATGGTCCATACACTAAAACCTTCATCCACAAATGCTGTATAGAATAGTGAAAACCCCATCAAAATCCATCCAGTGGTTCAAGAAATAAGCCCAAATGAACAACCAGACTTTATTATATATAAACACTACTGTTCAAAAGTTTGGGGTCACTTAGAAATTTCCTTATTTTTGAAAGAAAAGCACTGTTTTTTTCAGTGAATATAACATTAAATTAATCAGAAATACACTCTATACAATGTTAATGTGGTAAATGACTATACTAACTGCAAATGTCTGGTTTTTAAACGAATATCTACATAGGTGTATAGAGGCCCATTTCCAGCAACCATCACTCCAGTTTTCTAATGGTACATTATATTTGCTAAGCGCGTTAGAAGACTAATGGATCATTAGAAAACCCTTGAAAACCCTTGTGCAATTATGTTAGCACAACTGAGAACAGGTTTGCTCATTAGAGAAGCTATAAAACTGGCCTTCCTTTGAGCTAGTTGAGTATCTGGAGCATCACATTTGTGGGTTCGATTATACTGTCCAAATGGCCAGAAAAAGAGAACTTTCATGTGAAACTCTACAGTCTATTCTTGTTCTTAGAAATGAAGGCTATTCCATGCGAGAGATTGCCAAGAAACTGAACATTTCCTACAACAGTGTGTACTACTCCCTTCAGAGAACAGCACAAACAGGCTCTAACCCCGGTGCACTACTGTGCAACAAGATAAGTGCATTATAGTCTCTAGTTTGAGAAATAGACGCCTCACAAGTCCTCAACTGGCAGCTTCATTAAATGGTACCCACAAAACGCCAGTGTCAACATCTACAGTGAAGAGGTGACTCCGGTATGCTGGCTTTCTAGGCAGAGTGGCAAAGAAAAAGCCATATCTATGACTGGCCAATAAAACGAAAATATTAATATGGGCAAAAGAACACAGACATTGGACAGAGGAAGATTGGAAAAAAGTGTTATGGACAGACGAATCGAAGTTTGAGGTGTTTGGATCATACAGAGGAACATTTGTGAGATGCAGAACAAGTGAAAAGATGCTGGAAGAGTGCCTGACGCCATCTGTCAAGCATGGTGGAGGTAATGTGATGTTCTGGGGCTGCTTTGGTGCTGGTAAAGTGGGAGATTTGTACAAGGTAAAAGGGATTTTGAATAAGGAAGACTATCACTCCATTTTGCAATGCCATGCCATACCCTGTGGACAGCGCTTGATTGGAGCCAATTTCCGCCTCCAACAGGAAAATGACCCATAGCACACCTCCAAATTATGCAAGAACTATTTAGGGAAGAAGCAGGCAGCTGGTATTCTGTCTGTAATGGAGTGGCCAGCACAGTCACCAGATCTCAACCCCATTGAGTTGTTGTGGGAGCAGCTTGACTGAATGGTACGCAAGAAGTGCCCATCGAGCCAATCCAACTTGTGGGAGGTGATTCAGGAAGCGTGGGGTGAATTTTCTTCAGACTGCCTCAACAAATTAACAGCTAGAATGCCAAAGGTCTGCAATGCTGTATTTGACGAAAGCAAAGTTTGAAGGACAAAATTATTATTTAAAATAAAAATTATTATTTCTAACCTTGCCAATGTCCTGACCATATGTTCTATTCATTGTGCAACTCATTTGATAAATAAAAGTCAGTTTTCATGTAAAACACGAAATTGTCTGGGTGAACGCAAACTTAACGGTAATATATATATATATATATATATATATAATGTATATATATATATATATATATATATATATATATTTATAGTTAGATTCGGGAGTCTTTATTTTTAAGTTACAGTACAAATAATATCAGTAATCTTCTGATTCCTCTACCTCCCATAATGTCATACATAAAGAAGAGCACACTATCGTGCCATGTCCCAATCCTGTTTAGGTCACGGAGGCAAAACTGTCATTGCACGCGATGCTCATCCTGAATAGAATGTCACAACTAAAGCTGGGTGCACACTTACGATGTGTGACCCAGCCGATGGTGCAAGATTCGATGTACGATGGTGTAATGTGTCATTACATATGCATGTAACAGCACCTGGTCGTTCACCACAGCACAGCCTAGTCTTACTGAATGCAACCTGACAATTATAATTGTTTTATTACTTCCTATGTAATATACTAGTTTTGTGGTCAGCACATTCAGCACCCTTTTGAAAGGACATATTTTCACAGACCTATTCTGCTCCATGTGGTCCCATGCTGACACCATCTTTCTTTAGGTAGAGGAGCATCACAAGCAGCAGGGTGTAGTAGGTATTACCGCCGGCCGCATGGTTCAAATCCCGACAGCGGCAGCCCGACAAGGGTGAAGATCCTGATCGTCCCTAAGGTAAGTATCGCTAACCTAATTCCCCCCCTAACCCTCCCTTAGGGGTACCTAACCCTAACCTCCCCCCAAGTGCCTAACCCTAATCCCCCCTCTAAGTGCCTAAACCTAACCCCCCTTTCCCCGCAGCCTAAACCTAAGTCCCCCGGGGGGGCCTAACCCTAACCTCCCCCCAGGGGTGCCTAACCCCCCCCTTCCCCTAGCCCAAACCTAACCCTCCGGGGGGGGGTGCCTAACCCTAAGTCCCCTCGGGAGCCCTAAACCTAACCCTCCCACCCCCACGGCTGTCCGAGCCCAGCGCCCGGCTTACTTTCATTTGGTATGCCGGGCGTCGGTCTTTCGGCGTCTGGTTAATGACAAGCGTCGAGTTTTCGACGCCTGTCATTAGCACCATGCTGGGATTAGAAAGTCTGGAAGCCGGTGGTTGGCATTTAGACCGTCGGCTTCCAAACAACATCCCCAAGCAGCATGGTGGTGCACTGGTTAGCTTTGCTTCCTCACAGCATCATGTTCATGGGTTTGTTTTCAACCAAAACCTTATCTGTGTGGAGTCTTTATGTTCTCCCTTTGTTTACATAGGTTTCCTCTGGGTACTACAGCCCCCTCCCCAATTAAATCCTTCTGGTAGGTTAATTTACTTTTAATAAAAATTAACTCATCTGGGCATGGTCTGATGTGAATGACTACAGTATAACTTCATAATTTAATAATAAATAAATATTATTACTGCTCCATGTTGGACCAGGAGGAACCTCTATCTCACTCAGTACAGGATTATCCTCACACCTACAATAAATTAAGTGAAACCTCAAAGGACCCCCAGCAAGAGGCTTTATTCAATATCCCCAAAGCAGATATATGAACTCTCAGCTTTCATCTGTATTATGAGGATACAGTACTAGAGCCCCATCTCTAGGCTGGGGATATTTTATTTGTTAAACACTTAACTGGTATAGCCGCACAACACTTAACTGATACAGCATGAGATGCTAGAGAGATATACTAGACATACTTACAAGGTGGTGCTAGACATTCCCATGGCATACAGTATATTTTTTTTGTACTAAAATAGTGTTAAATACGTTTTTAAATAAATGTGCTTAACCTAATTAATTCATTTATAATTGTCAATTTATAATAAAGTTTTTTTTTTAAATATTCACCAGATAAGTGGCTAAATGGTGCTGTCCAGCTTCAGCAGCTGGACAGCGCACACACACTGCAGGCTAGTATGAGGTGATACTCAACAGAGTTTCCATAGCTACTGCTGTTTGTCAAAGTCCCTTTGTGCTCACCTCTGACCATTGCCAGGATTAAACTCACTGATTATATCACTCCTATTCGCTACCTATTGCAGGGATGTCACTTGATCAGTTATCTACCTTTGCAATAAGTGTAGTAATGAGCAGTGAGATGTGATAGCGGGTCAAAACCACAATTTAGTAAAAGATATCAAATGCAAACTTGTTTTCTGACAGCGTGATTCTTGTTTTGTTGCCTGAACACACATGCTATTATTCATTGTAATAGATGTAGCCACAGCTTAATTTAGACATGATATTGGTATATAAGTCCTACAACTATTTTGTTTCTTTCTTGTGTACTTTTCTATGCATGGTAACACAAGTATAACATTTCCAGGTTTGGCAACAGATGACACATTATAAACAAATCTGTATAACTCAAGCATTAGACAAATGTGATAAATATAAATAAATGATTGCATGAATGACATAAGTAGCTACTAGCAATTGCAAGGTTGGATTGACTGTGCCTGTAGGGTCATTATCATCTACGGCTATGCAGCCTCTCTTCTGAAGTTCAACAAATGTATTTGAAAACTGTTAAACAACACATGCAAAAACCTATTAATTCTTTACTTCAGCAGTGACTTGCCAAGTGTGGGCCTGATTCAGAAATGGACACAGTGTCGATGTTTACGCAGTTGAGCGATGTTTTGCTACTGCGCATGTATGAAAAGTCCAGAAATCCCTTACTGCGCACACATGAAAACAAGTGTACTATGTCATTTGCAATTGTGTATGGCATTGCTAACACTTGAGAAGGGGTTTGTGATCCCTGGGTGTTTCAGGGTGGAGACTGGGAGGTGATTGCAAAAAGGGTCCATTTCATGGGCGTGTTATGGGCATGTCATGGGCGAGTCTGTAAACGCTGCTGCATTCTCAAACGCAGATTCACAGCTTCAGAGGCCATGTTCAGTTGGGTTTGAGTAGAGTAGCTAGAGCAGACTCTAGGCTACCGCTAATGTTGATAGAGTAACCGATGTTGCGTCGATGTTGGAGTGTTAGCAATGTCCATTGAAAATGCACAGACCACGCTGCCTGAAAGTGGGTGTCTTAATGCTCGTACACTTCATGGACTACTAAGAATAGTATTTTCATATATCTGCAACCGCGATTTGGAGAGTGGCTGCCAGCGTGGCTGCATTACCAACCACGTCTGAATTAGGCCCTGTGTCTCTGTTGGAGGACTCCTAAATATAAGGAAGGGGATATATCCTAGCTTTACAGTTTTTTGCCTTTACTTTTCAGCCTTCTGCTAGTCCATATTGTGTTCTGTTGAAGTGATAATGCAAAACCTACTCAAGCAGAACGTTAAGTAAAAGATAACTTTGTATTAGATAGAGTGCAACACTAATAAGCAATTGGCACACAGGACACATCATTTAAACATAGCTGAACTAGTTATTTGATTTAGATTACTCTGTACTGTCGCAAAATGAAGCTTGGCTACACAGATAAGTCACATTGTGAAGAGATGCTGAAGGTATGATGTAATTAATTAGCATTTGCTGCTAACCCCCTAGGCAATTTCAGCTTTTCTCTGACAGTGGAAGCTGCTGCTGTTTTGTGTTTCAACAGAACCTTTGTGGTCTGCCACTGGTCATTACATCCGCAATGACTCTCCCCGGACACAGGCCATGACCCCTAACCAACATCCCTGGGGATAAGTGTAAGGTCAAAGAGCAAACCCAACTAGTGATATGATTATATTGAACACATAGACATGTATCCTGGAAGTATAGTCAGTGCTGCCTGTCAAATGAACAATTTGGTACTGAGAAGGCACTGAAGAAAATGTCATACAGTAGTACATATGTAAAGAAAAAGCAAGCAAGCATATTCACCAGATAGAGAGCAGCTCTATAAATGAATAAATACACTTTTAAATTGAGTAAAAGCTAATTATGCTCTGATCACAAAATACAATTCATCACTCACTTGCTGGGGATACATTGATTGTTTCTCATCACAGAATAAGCTCACTTAGTGAAATGAAGTGAAGAATCTATATCAATTGTCAAAGATCTTCTTTTTGCTGTCTGTTGCCAGCAATGCCACCCACTGAGAATGTAAGGCTTCATAAGAGCTTATCACAAATGTTGTGACAAATAATCAAAAATTCAAAATATTGTTATTGTCAATGTTACCTTCATTTCTGATAAAACAGAAGAATGTCCACTGGGAGTTTACAGTATTGTGTTTGTGAGGGTGGTTTTGTCTAAAAGGCTCTATGGATCTGGTGCACTTACAGAAGAAGGCATGTAGCTATAGTGGGCATTTAAAGTGTGTAGTTCCAGTCTGTTAACCTTTTAGCAGCTTATATTCAATGACAAACATTTACTTCAGGTGCCCCCGCTATTTTTTACATTTTCACCCTGTCTTATTTACACTGGGAATAACTTATTTTTCCTCTACTCAAGCAAACCTAGTATATGTTTTTTGAGGCCAGATAAAACCTTCCTTAGGTACCATAGTCAAATAAATATCTTATAATATGTTGGTTATCAAAATTTTTAACATGTCAAAAAAATTTCCGTATCAACATTCTGCAAGTCGGCAGGCTGGTTTTCGACCTAGTGAACATGTTAACATTTTGTTTGTTGACATGCTGTCCTTGTCTACATTATGGTGTCTATATAATGACTGAGACAAACTAGTGCAAAAATAAAAATAAAATGGCAGTGTGCTCTGTGAATTGCTACCACTTTATCTTCTGAACTGATTTTCATTTAATTATTTGGATCCCTATTCCAAGTAATGTTTATGATGCACTTCATTTATGCTATAGTGCAGTTGAGATGGAAAAGAACATGGGCAAGGGTATAGATAAAAGGTGGATCCTACCAGATCCTAAATACACAGAAAAACAAAGTTCTACCGAAAAAGCCACATCCATACTAAATACACAAAAAATGCTTGATCGACAGAAAATACAGCATCCATACTAAATACATAGAAAAAGGCAGAACCATGCTAAATACACAGAAAAGCCAGGATCCTATCACATTTCTGGGTGGATTGGATGTTGTCAGATTAGGATTTTTCCCAGGGTCAAGGTGAGGAGCCCTCCACTCTTCACCGAGAACTGCTGGCGAAATGGACTTTGCTGCTGGGAATCCGCAGATCATGGCCCTCTAGCTGCCACCTGGAGGTGAAGGTGTGGAAGTGCAACAGTAGCGAGGTACAGCATCAGCAAGCAAGAGCATAGTCAGGGAACCCGAGGTCAGGGCTACAGACAAAGGTTCGGTGAGACAAACCCAGGTCTGGGGCATGGGCAGATTGCAGAACTGTGAGACAAGCTGAGGTCTAGAACAGGCCAGTAGCATAACATTGATATAAGTCAATGTCAGGGGCAGATATTTGTCATCAAGAGCAAGCATGGTCCAATACACAAGGCAATATCACAAGCAAAGATGGAGTAGGGAAGGTGACCTAATACTCTGGCACTAAATAGTGCTCAGAGTCATCCTTACATAGCCTGCTGGGTTGAGTTTGGCACCAACAGGATGTCACGGCTCATGCTCCTATCCCTTTATGGCTGGTATAGAACAGTTTGCGCATCAGATGGCAGAGGCTGCCCAGACCTGGTAAGATGGAACAAAATGTCAATTAATGACAGTACCTCTTCTCTTAGGGAAAGGCTTATTAGGAAATTGTTTGACATTTTTACAAAAGATGAGGTGCATGAATGTCCTTTATCCATGAACCCTCTTTTATGCCAAAACCCTTCCAATCCACCAAGAAATATAGCATGCCAAGGAAAATTTGAGAATCCTGTAATTCATTGACTTAGAACTCTTGCTGTTCATGCACTAGAACTGGATCAGGAGGGCAAGTGGAAAAAGAAAAACAGTTTATTACAGTTACAGAGATTCTGAGAGGGAAACATGTAAGTGTTGGGAATCGATAATGTTCTTGCAAATTCTAGTTGGACTTTACGGCTGGTGGGTAGGAGATTTATGATGAGCACAGCTGGTGCATGCAGACACAAAATCTTTGCATCTTGTTGAAGGTGGCTACCAAAAGCTTTTTTTCTGTCTCTTGCATAACTTGTAAAACAGGGACAATTGACAAGAGCTTGGAACATAAGTCTGGAGACACAAAGGATTTTCCTGAAGGGGGTTTACATTCCTGTTGAGAGTATTGGCCAACATTACACTTCTCAATATCAAAATGGGTTTTTGATTATGTGGTGCACTCTTTATCTATTAACTCAAAGGAACAATGGCTTTCTTATCTTTCTCTCCATGACAAAAAGTGTTTATAAGATTGAAATGGATGAAGAGTAACCGTTGTGCCTGTTAAGGATTTAGGGCCTGATTCAGAGCCGGATGCTCTGACCAGAGCGTTCGCTCTGAATCAGGGCCCTCCTACCTAAAAATGGAGCGGCCTCCTGGCCGCTCGCATAGCTGTGGGTGACCACCCACAGCTTATGCGAGCGGCCAAAAAGATGGTTGCGATGGTCAAGACCATCGTGACCATCGGGCTTGTGACGAGACCCTTGCGGTAGGGTCTCGCTGCCGCAAGCCCTGGAGTGCTTTTGGCTCTATCAGAGCCAAAAGCACTCCCACTGACATCACTAGTGATGTCAGTGGGGCCGGCCCCAGACGGTAGGCATTCCCATGGGAATGCCTCCGTCTGGGCAGCAACGCCCCCAGCACGCCCACCAAAGGGGGCGTGCTGTCACTCACCATCGACAGCACGCCCCCTCTGGTGCGAGACCCATAGCGACAGCTTGGCTGTCGCTATGCGGGTCTCGTGCATGCGCACGACGTAGCTCCCTCTGTTGTGCGCATGCGCATTAGGGCGGGTCTGAATCAGGCCCTTAGTCTTTCAGCACTTTTCTAGTAGGATAGGTTTTTGTGGTCATAAAGATGGTATCAGGATGCACTGCACATGTGTCCCAGATACATTGCGTACCCGGACGCTGTATGGATTCACTCGCAATTGAATGACAGGTAGAGACCGTTATGTGGGTGGTTACAGGGAGTTCAGGCCAAAACGTAGGCATGGCGGGTGTGTTTCCTGGTCGTGTACTAGCTAGCATCTGCAATCAAGCACGTACAGAACGAACCTCCAGTGTCTCAATTACCACAGCTATTCTGAGTGACCATAGACTTACTCGAGCTGTTGAAGTTTTGAAGATCTACATAAAATGCCACGTTTGTGTACGTAGTTGCTGTGAGCTATAAGGTCTTCGGTGGGTGCCTCAATACAAAATCTGCCGTCTGTTGCTTTGGTGGCCAACCAGTGGCTCTTGAGCCACATGCGGCTCTTCCATTGTTCTGATGTGGCTCCCCTGACTGACACTGACTACCTACTATGATAGGCTCACAGCTGTTCAGAGGAGGCTCATCCTTTGTTGCAGCAGTCTGCTCCGCTCTGGGGGACAAATGTGACACATGAGAGGCTGTTGAAGTGACACATGGGGGGCTGGATTGTCTTATGCGAATCTTGTTGTTTTTTTTCAATGTATTTTTTGTGGATGTGGCTTTTTCAGTGTATTTTATGTGGATCTGGCTTGTTTCAGTGTATTTTATGTGGATCTGGCTTGTTTCAGTGTGTTTTATGTGGATCTGTTTTTTTCAATATTTTTTATATTGTTCTGGCTTTTTCTTCTACTTTAATAGTTACCTACAGTGATTGCGTGCAGCAGCGGCTCCTGTCCTCTTAGAGGAGGAGGGCCGCAGCTGCTTCTGGTCCTGGCACCTGCACAATGAATGTCTGGCACCGGGACTTGCGCATGCACATGGGCGGTGGTAATTCCGCGCATGCACATATCACTAGAAAAACTTCTCGGGGCTGCATTGGTAGCAGCCCTGAGAAGTCCTGTAGGGGCTGCCTGAAATGCAGCCCAGACTGGCAGTCCCAGGGGGAGGAGACACCTCCCTCTGCGACTGCCTGTCCTGTGCGTGACTGGCAGGTGGCGCTTCCAATAGGAAACCACCTCCAGTCACAGTGTAGTCAGTGCAGTCACGGACTGCATTGGCTCACTGAAGTGGAGGATTTTACTTGGGGGACTGCAGCCTCGCAGCCCCTAGGTAAAATCTGCCACTGATTGTGTGCATACGCTTTTACATGCTCTTACAAAAATCATACCAGGGGCGTGGCCTAGCTGGCACAAGCCACCCCTCTTTTTATATGTGCACCTTCAGCACACGCATGATCTTGGCTCTTTGACATATCTACAGATATTTTGGGGCTTTTTGCCTCTGACTGGTTGGTCATCCTAGCCTATTTTAGCTACTGTGATGCTTGAGAGTATGCAGTTGTGTATGCATTACCGTCTGTCTCTGAATCAGGCCCCTAGTCCCATATGTCAAGCAAAGATTTCTAATATGGTGTAAATATGTATAGAGAGTAGGGATTTGCGCCGAGCCCCGTGTGTTGGTTTTGGATCTGTATCTCCATAAGGTTTTGGATCTGGATTTGGTTTTGCAAACCACCCTCAAGTGTTTTGGATTTGGTTTTTATTTTGGATCTGGATTTTTCAATAAAAAATAGATAAAAAGTTTTAAAAACAGCTAAAATCATGTAATTTATGCAATCCAAAACCCAAAATTCGAATTTAAAATCCGATTTTCCGAACCGCAAAAAGATCAGAACCACGAACCGGCTTTACCCGGATCTCCTCAGGAGATTAGAACCGTGACTCGGATTTACCCGGATCCACGAAATTTGCGTGGATTCGGATTTCTGGAGAACCGAACCGCACATCTTTAGTAGAGAGTGGACAAAAATTTTGTTTTAAGGAGCCAGTCAATCATCACTTTTTAGGGAGTCAGGAAAAGTTTGTATCCTTTTATAGAAGTGATCTAGAAATGTAAGTGGCAGCAGTTCACACAAACCTTATACACAGATTATCTATAATCTCCTCATGATTTTTTTTCCCCCACTTTTTCACTGCATCTGGCTCTTATATACTTGACCTAGACATTTGCTCTATACATAATAAGAGCTCTATTATCTAATCAGCACACCTCTCCTCCCCTTCTAGTTGCCCTGACTGGATGGCTGGTGGTTTTACTTGAATGTTTTCAGGTTGCAATTAGTCCTGAGGCTAGTGAGAGCTCCGCGACCCCAAGAAAAACAAGACTCAATCATAAGTAGGAGACTGTTGTCTGTCTGGTTGATATGTGTTTTCAGATGACCTTATATGATCAATGGCTCAGCAGCGGCAAATTGGTGAACAATGACTGACTCTGTCAGTCCCATGTACGGAAAATATTGTTCCATATGGGAGGTTACTGAATTTATAGACCTGGAAATAGAATTGTTAGTGAGTTGTTAAAGTGTAGCCCAAAGTCATTTACCTACAGCTGTAGTGCATTTAGCTAATGAAAGGTAGAATGCACTGTCCTAGCAGTTACATTAAAAATATACTGTAGGTGTAGCCTACATTTATTAAAAATAAATATAGCTACATACTCAGCCTATGGGCCGAATTCTGAGGCGCACAAAATACCAATTTTAACATATTTGAGTGATTATTTGCATACGCAAAAAGTCCTGAAAACCTCTACTACCATGCGTTGCACTGAGTGTACGCGCAAAGGTTCTATTGCGATCTGGAAAGCTGTTACCCGGAAGGTGGCGGAAAAGTAATGGGTGTTACTGGGCAGTGAATGGGTGGTGGCTAGCAGTGCACTTAAAATTGGACTGTTCATTGGGCTTATTATGGAAGCGTTGCTGGCGTGTCAATACAAAGGGCTGCATTTACAGACACACAGCCTAAAGCATGGGAGGCCGTGTTCAGATGGGGACCCAGCTCCTGCTGCAGTTTTCTATGGTGTGAGCTATGTTGGCGTATAAGGTCGCACCAATCAGTATCACAGAGTTCATGGGCGCTAAAAGTGAGCTTCTCAATCATTGCACTTTTGGCCGCATAGATGTACACAAGGGAAGGAGTTTTTAGGCTATTTGCATAAACTTGCAGACAGGCAACCGCTGAGATATGCTGCTGCATTCGCTTTTGTATGTGACACAGAATTAGGCCCTTTCAATTCAAATTTAATTTCAAATCTAAGTATTATTTTTTAAAAAAGGGAAAATAGCATATCTCAAAATATTTTAATACATCTAATTAATAACTCAAGGTAAAGCAGGTGATACCAATGGATGGTAGGTATGATCTCTTTGGTGCCAATACCAAGTATAGTTATTACTTATTACTATTATTGATACTGTTTTATTTTCTTTTAAAGTTTTCAAGAATGTTTCCCCAAAAGATTGTGAAGCATCAACATATCTTTCTGGAAAATCAGAAAAAAGAAATCAACGATGGAGCAGATTTTTTGTTATATTTATACGTAATTCCACCAACAAGGAGATAATATAGGAACTTAAGGAAGGAAAGTAGCAAACTGAAGCAGTTCTATTAAAGGAGAGTTCAGTGGAGACAATCTGAAATAAACAATGTGGGTACATCCCTACATTTGTTTAAAACACAAAATAACTTTGTGTTACGGAATCCTAGGCTGCTCCGTGTAAATCCCTAGAACCCAGGCTAGCGAGGTCTTTCGCCACTAACAGCCACCCGCTGTTCCCTTAGAACTAGAAGACGTTCACCGGTACTTAAGTGGCCACCTGGACTTAATACTCAAAGTAGTAGAGGTTTACACTGATTACCTTCAGAAACCAGAGAATAGCGTGAGATACTGAAACTAGAAGCAAAGTCAGTAGTGCGGTTAAGAAGCCGATGGTGCAGCTTTGAGAGCCGATGGTGCGGCTTTTTACCCCGATGGTGGAGCTAAAGCCGGTATTACAATTTGAAGAGTTGATACATTGGCTTGGAAGCCAGTGATGGGGCTTTGAGAGCCGATGGTGCGGCTTTGTATGCCGATGGTGCAGCTAAAGCCGGTAGTACAGTTTGTAGAGTTGATGAAGCCAGTGATGTGGCTTTGAGAGCCGATGGTGCGGCTTTGTATGCCAATGGTACGGCTAAAGTACAATTTTAAGAATTGATGAAGTGGCTTGGAAGCCAGTGATGCGGCTTTGAGAGACGATGGTGCGGCTTTGAGACCCATGGTGTGTCTAAAGCCGGTAGTACAACTTGAAGAGTTGATGCTGTGGCTTGGAAGCCAGTGATGTGGCTTTGAGAACCAATGTTGTGGCTAAAGCCAGTAGTACAGTTTGAAGAATTGATGAAGTGGCTTGGGATCAAGTGATGTGGCTTTGAGAGCCGGTAGCAGCTTGGAGGCTGACGGAGCAGCTGGTGAGACGTGGAGTGGCTTGGAAGTCGTAAGCAGCTTGGAGGCTGACGGAGTGGCTAGAGAGCCGGTGGAGCAGCTTGAGAGCCGGTAGCAGCTTGGAGGCTGATGGAGTGACTAGATAGCTGGTGGAGCAGCTTGAGAGCCTGTAGCAGCTTGGAGGCTGACGGAGCAGCTGAAAACCGGGGAAACAGCATAAACTACAATCAGGAGAGATGAGAACGCTGACCATGCAGCAGAACTGAGAAATCCACAAGGAACGCTATAGTCTGCGAGGTGGCAAAAGGCCAGCGTGCATAAATAGGGGAAGGAACCAATCATGTCGTGTTGTGGACAGCACGTGACATCCTGCGGCGTCCAGATCGCCTAGCAACTGATGGAACTGCAACCATACTGCCAGAAGGAGGTACTGTACATTACTAGAAAGAGTCGTGACTGCAACTTGTAACACTTTGGCAGGAAAAGGAGAGAGGGGAAGTAACAGAGAAAAAAGTGATGGGAAGGGAAAGAAATTGGTCCATACACATCTTGTAGCAGACTGTTTTTCAAGGTCCTGCCAGCACAACAGGTTCAGGTCTGGGCATTGTTTGATGCCAGGCATTGATAAAAAGCATTTTTTTTCATGTTTGCCAGTAATATTATGTAGCTGTATATACTAGAGATGTGTGAGGACCAACATGTTTTGGTTTTGGATATGGATTCATCTTCGTGTTTTGATTTTGCAAAACCAAACTCACGTGTTTTGGTTTTAGATCTGCATTTAAAAAAAAACAGCTCAAATCATGTAATTTGGACATGTAATTGGGGAGTGATATGTCCTAGGAATGAGGACGAGGAATGATTTCTAAGTAGTGCAGTTCATCATCATCTTAAAAATCAAAATGAGGTAGATGAGAATTGGAGAGTTAATCAGCAACATGGAGCTTGTAGACCACATCTAGGTGATAGCATTGTAACTTGATCATGAACCATCATATCTGTATAGATTCAGAAAGTAGAATGGTGATCAGTGGCTGATGGTCAGTGTCATTGACCTGGTAACAGGCTTGCTAAAGTTTGATGCAAATGGCACCCATCCCAGGGAAGCATCTGCAGAGATCAGACACAAGTTGTACGTCAAAGTATTGGAGCATAGGACTGCTGGTCAACATGGGCTTCATATGAGAGATTGTATGTTCATTGTGATCAATAAAAATATAAAGAATTAATTATATATGTATATATGAAATATAAAATGTCTAAGACATATATAATTATTTTTTTATATTTGTATTATTTAATATGCATACTGTACTATTTAATATATTGAATACACTATTGGTTTTTATCATATTTTATATATTTGGTGATATGTTACATATGAAAATGTATACTTTTAATAGTTTTAATAGCTGAATGCACTTGTTTTGACTACCTATATGTGGATGATCCCCTTAAAACATAGGGGTATGTGTTTTTAGATTCTTAATAACACATATATTTTTAGACTTAATATAACATATATATATATATTTAAAAAAATATATATATATTTTTAACAAGGTATACTTAGAGTCTATGTTTACAATAACATGTATACAATTAAATAATTAGCTATTAAGGAATCTCTATACTTGGGCCTTATAAATCACTATTCCCCAATATGTTCTTTCCCAATATGGAACTGACCATATGGTCTCCAATAAAATGTCGGGCGCAGTAATACACCAAACTATATATGCTGCTATGAGGCAATATCACTTAAGGTATGCCTGTATAAAGTTATTGGTCCCTGAGAGACCATAACACTCTGCACATTTCCCTACACTGTGGCCTTAACTCCGTGTTGCACCCGCGACTTCCAGTTTCGACAAAAACTGGAAGTGACGCACACTTCCAGTTTCCGGTCAGCTGCGGACTGGAAGTGCACCTAAATTGGCACCAAAATGCATTAAAACAGAGGGGAATGGGTGGGTATATAAGACCTCCATGTTCCCAATATTATTAACCCCTCAGGAAGCCAGAGAACTGGTGAAATGCGTTGGGTCCCATGATCCTTATAGCGTTGGAACCCTTGATCCCTTGAAACTCTACCACTTGGTTACCCTTCATGTTCCTGTATGGACTGGTTTACATGTCTTACAACACATCTCCATTGGAATCTACCACTACTAATATAAGCACCTTTTTTTTTGCTTTTACTTGTGTGAGGAATTTTTGTGAATAAATTTAATAGTTTAATAATACCACACTATGGAGGCAATTTATTTTGCTTAAATAAGATAGCTGTGATACTGTCTGGTGGTGAACAGATTTCCAAGGATACCCTGATGGGGTACCCTGACTGCTAAAGACTGCTATATACGCTTAACTGACATGTGTATCTGTGGTACGCATATATATTGGAATATCTTGTTGAGATTAATTGGTACTTAATATATTACACTATCAGGTCTTATTCTTCTCCCCCTCTCTCCATAGAAACCAAAACGTCTTTACCAAGCGTTAAACTGAAAGGACTGAGCAGCCACTTAAAATAGAAGAGGAGCATAGTGTGACAAATATACATAGGGAGAAAAAGTAAAAACTTTCCCCTGAAGACAGATAAACTTTGAATACCTACAACAATCTGAGTTTTTCCTAGAGACAGCGCCACAGCGTCTATTATTGTACTTTTTTAATAAAAGATGACTAAAGACATATAGGGCCGTATTCAATTAGAAGCGAAAAGTCCGTTATCGGCGAGAATTTTTCGCCAATGACATAATTTTTGTCATTTTCACTTTCCCCATATTCAATTTCAAAGACTTTTCGCAGGTGCGAAAAGTCTTTGTCAAAAAACGGGGATAACTTTTCACCATAGAATAGGTGGCGAAAAAAAGTGCAGAATTGGGGTTTTGGGATGCAAACTTTAAAAAAGTACACTGCAGCCCTTGGAATGTCACCTTAAAGTTATGTGTCCAAAAACATGTAAAAAGTAGCATAGGACACCCCCAATAAAGTGGTTTCATTCTGGGGGCGATAAAAAAAAACGTTGGGGGACAAACTTAAAAGCTAGCTAAATACTCAGGGGGGGTCTCCAAGTATACGGCTGGTGTCTTTTAGAATGCGGTTGGTTGCGGCAGGTGGATTTTTGTAGAATTTTAAAACTTCACTTTAGGGACTTAAAAATATGCTTGCACCCATTTTCATGTACCCCAAATTTGATGGGAGTAGTTATTTTTTTGGAAAAAATGTTGCTAAATGCTATTCTTCACCACTTTGTTAAAGACGCATTAAAACACCTGCCGGTCCCATTTAAAAAGCCTAAATACCTTTTGCAGGGCTTTACGGCGGTACCCATAGTGATCCCCCATGTTAGTACATCTTATGGGGGTGACAGGCTGATTTCCCCAAAAAGTGACAGGACTTTTCGCTACTTACCTTTCCCGGGTCCCGTTTTTGCCGAATCCTAATTGAAAACGGGGATACGCGGGCACAATTGAATATAGCCCATTAAATTTCCTCACCCGAGGCAAAATGTTGCGACCCCGCTGCCGGGTCGCAAGGTTTTGTATTGAGCGGGCTTAACTCTGATTGGCTGAGAGAGCCGTCTGTCATGGCTCTCAGCCAATCAGTGTTAAGCCCATTGAAAATGCACACAGAAGAAAAAGAAGATGGTGCCCGCCATCCCCCGCTGCCTGACACCGCCGGCACCCCCTGCTGCCGACACCAATGGCACCCCCACTGGCAGCATCCCCGCTGCCGACACCACAGCTGCCGACACTGCCGGCACCCCTGCACTGCTTCCCCACATACTGAGGACACCGTCAGCGACCCCCACACTGCCGACACTGCCGACACTCCCACGCTGAGGATACCACCAGCACCCCTGCACTGCCGACACTGTCAGCACACATGCACTAAGGACACTGCTAGCACCCCCGCTCTCCCAAAACTACCGGCAACCTGCATTGAGAACACCCCTGCACTACCAACACAGTCAGCAAACCTGCACTGAGGACACCGCCGTTACCCTTCACTGAGTACAATGCCAGCACCGAAGCACTGCCATTCCATTCCATGTACTGAGGACACCGCCAGCAACCCTCGCACTGCTGACACAGCCAGCAAATCTGCACTAAAGACACCACTGTCACCCCTGCACTGATGACACAGTCAACAAACCTGCACTAAAGACACCGCTGGCGACCCCGCACTGCCGACATCACCGGTACCCTTCACTGAGGACACTGCCAGCACCGCAGCACTACCATTCCATGTACTGAGGAAACCGTCAGCAACCCCGCTCTGGCAACAGTGCTGTCACAGTGCATTATTGGTGTATCCAACCCACACTGTATAACACACTGTATTCGTGTTGGAAATTAGAAGCTGAACTGCCACATATTAGTGCCACCCACTGTGTCACTTAGCTTAGTCAGCCAGCTAGCAGGATGCAACCTTTTGGCCTTAACTAGATGAAGCAAATAATATTGTGATGTGGTCAAAATTCATTGGAAATTATTGGAAATAAATGTTATTGAAGTTAATTATACTGTAGCAACAAAAACAGGCCCATTTTATGTGATTTTATCTGTTTTTATGATTTATTTAAGAAAAAAATCCAGATTCAAAGCCAAAACACGAAAACAAAACACAGAGGTGAGATTTTGGCAAAACCAATCCAGATCCAAAACCAGGGGGGATTCAGATCCAAAACCAAAACCAAAACACGAGGGTCGGCGCACATCTCAATGAAAATCTGGTAACGTATGGGAGTAACTGATGATCAGCAATTTGCTCCTAAATGTCAGAAATCAGATGAAAATGGTCGGTCAGACAAGTTTGTTAAATGTATGATCTAAATAATTTGTTCAAACAACAGTTTTTGGGCCAGATTCAGAGCCGGACGCTCTGAACGAGCGCCCGCTCTGAATCAGGGCGTTTTTGTTTTTTTTGGAGCGTCCTCCTGGACGATCGCATAGCTGTGGGTTACTACCCACAGCTTATGCGTGCGTCCATGGTGATGGTCGCGATGGTCAAGACCATATTGACCATCGGGCTTGCGATGAGACCCTGCGGTAGGGTCTCGGTCACCGCAAGCCCTGGAGTGATTTGGGCTCTATCAGAGCCAAAATCACTCCCACTGACATCACTAGTGATGTCAGTGGGGCCGGACCCAGGCGGTAGGCGTTCCCATGGGAACGCCTCCATCTGACAGCCACGCCCCCGGCACGCCCATCAAAGGGGGCGTGCTGTCACTCAACATCGACAGCACGCCCCCTTTGGTGCGAGACCCAGAACGACAGCTTGGCTGTCGCTATCTGGGTCTCGCGCATGCGCACAATGGAGCTCCCTCCATCGTGCGCATGCGCACTAGGGCACCATCGACCCGCTTGCGAGCGCTCTGCGCTCGCGAGCGGGTCTGAATCAGGCCCTTTGTCCATTTGGGAGCAAATTGCTGATTGTCATTTGCTTTCATACCTTACCAGATTTTCATTCCAACCAATCAACTAGTTGAATGGTTGGACAGAAAATCTTTAGGTGTGTACCCAACTTAAGAAAGAGCAAGTAACTATGCATCTTGGTAAAACCATGCTGCAGTGCAGGTGCAGTAGATTTAATATGTGCAGAGAGATTAAGGGGTCTATTCATCAACACTTAATTTCTACAAAATCAGGTGAAAATGCACATTTTCACCTGCAATTGCAGAAATTAAGTATTTGGGCCACTCATCAGGAAGGTAAAGCAGGAGATATCTGTGATATCTCCTGCTTACCTTCCTCTCGCGAAATGTCCCACTGTCCTCATACACTAGTATGGGAATAGAATTCATCAAGTTCCGAAAATATAATATTTTCACAGCTTGAGTACGGGAGCATTCGCTGTCTTCAGAAGCACAATACTGCTGGCGGCAAAACTTGCACATGCATACAACCCCCCCTCCCTGTTTCTCCCCCACAGCTTCTAGGGACTGCAACGGCTGCAGCCCCTAGAAGCGCTGCATATTAGAGAGCTGGCAGAAAGGCAGAGGAGTGGCTTCCCATTGAAAGCACTATCTGCCGATCGCAGTCCAGGTTATGTGAATGTCGCTTTATCATGACAAGTACCATTATGTTTTTTTTCTACAGACAACAGATTGTATAGTATGTTATCTTTAAATATATAGAATAAATAGGTTGTTTCTTTAAATTATGTTTTTTTTTTACATTTATGGTGCCTCTGCAGATAATTTTGTAAATACACATAAACAATAAATAACCAAAAGGTTATCAACGGTGAGGGATAGGAAAATGTTGAAGGTAGAGGTAAAAGTGGTGGCTTCCTTACTTGCTGGTAAAGTCTCATAAAGGACTGTTTCTGCTGCCCTAGTCAATAATCTCCAAATGCCTTTCATGTGCTATTAAGTGGGTACATTGATCCATAAATGCTGATTGTAACCCTTATGTGGTGAAAACGAGAGCCCACTCCACAAGCGTGCATATACAGCAGTGAACATGTTCTGCCCCTCACTAAGTGTCTAACAAATTTGGAGCAGACAGCATAACCAATACTCTATCTTCCAATAATCCGGTCAGATGTGGTCTGAAGAATGGAATTTATTATTCAATAGAGGAACTTGTATGAATGTACACAGGTACGTGCGTATAAGCGAGTGTGGTAAAACTGTAAATGTAAACAATAAAAGCAATTACAGTATGCACATGGAAATGCAAAGCAAACATATACATAACATGGAATATGCAAAGCATGAAGTTATACAATATGCAAGGTATAGGCTGCAGTGTGACATAGTACAGCTAACATACATAACTGGCTAAGCAGATCTATGATGGCACAGTCAAAGCTTAGAAACTCACCATCGGATGCTATAACAGGTTAAGCACATGAGGTGATGTCTGCCTGGGACCATGTGAGAATGGGAAATGGCTGCTTACAGCTCCTTTAGCCAGAATGCATTGCAAGACTGCTAAGGCATCTTAGGAAGGACAAAATAGATCCGATTTAAGCTGCTACTGTCCTGACCACTAGGTGGGGCTGCTAACATGAATTAGTGTAACAAGTGAGATGGATTAACAAACCCTATGCTGAAGGCATGACACTCCCCGTCTGGTATCGCTGATACCACAAATTTAAACTCCAAGTAGGTAACAGTAAGAACAGTTCAGACACTGGTATGAGAAACAATTTAGTCTCTCCTTGCTTACAGATCTTGACCTCGACCTTACGAACTTTCCCATCCTTCTTGGTGACGAGACTTAAAGGCCACTCGTTACGTTGTGACTGGCAATCTCTGACAAGCACAAGGTCACCAGGTATTAGGTTGGTTTTGAAAACTTGTCATTTGGTCCTTGGCTACAGGGTAGAGATATATTGTCTTTTCCACCTGTCCCAAAAGGTGTTTTCTAAACTTTGAACTTGTCTCCATTGTCGTTTGAATAAGTCTTTGTTGCTGAACTCTCCGGAACGAGCATATATAGTCCCGGTCTTCTGAGTAAGAAGAGTGGCAGGAGTAAGCAGAAGTGGATCTTCTGCTGTGTAAATATTTTGACAGTGATGCCAACCTTTACATTCATCCACCCTTAGAGATGTGGCACATTTAAATGAACAGGCTATGTGAGTTAGGCAGGTAATTGCTCTAAGAAGTGATTTCCAAGTAGAGAATCTTTGGAATCAAGTGTGGCTCAAGTTGACAATGTGAGATCATGGTATGAATCGTAGTCACTTGTGGACAGTTTTCCACATCTGTATCTGCGTCTACTAGCTCAAATGTGTCACCTACAGGATTGTTCCCATCTGTTTCGCACAAAAACTCTGGTCCTCTGAGCCATGAAGTGTCTTTAAGGAGACTGGCTGAGACGGGTCTTGTAGCATGATCTGCAGGATTGTGAGCAGTAGATACATAGTGCCACTGTTTTGGATTGGTGGATCTCCTGATCCGTAGCATGCAGTTGCTGACGTAAACATGGAATCAGAAACAAACAAGTGATCTGTTTGTTTCTGTGCCTACAATAAAAGTCTCACACAGGTAGCACCTCCCATTATATATATATATATATATATATATATTCAAGGTGTGCAGTCCAGGAATCTTTCCTATATACTCCATTTAATGTTAACATGGAATTGTCTGGTCTCATTTCAGATGTATCCTAACACTGCTTTGCTGTCTGTGTAGAATTCTGCTCCCGAGAGTTCAATTGGCAACTCAGATGAAATGAGCTCAGCTAATTCTACAGCTAGCACTGCAGCACAAAGTTCTAGCCTGGGTATGGTATGCTCTGAAAGTGGTGCTAACTTCGCTTTGCCCATGACAAACCCAATATGACACTGGCCTCTAATATCCACAGTTTTAAGATATGCAACAGCGGCAATTGCTTGGATTGAAACATCAGAAAATACACATAGTTTCTGGTTTTGTACTTCTATAGAGGGCACAGGAGCGTATTAACGTGTAACATAAAGGTTGGTTAAGGTGGACAGAGAACCTTTCCACTCCTCACACAAATCTCTTTTCTGAGGAGACAGTGGCGCGTCCCAATCAGATGACTCGCAGGTTAGGTCTCTGAGCAAGGCTTTACCTTGGATAGTAACCGGAGCATCAAATCCTAAGGTGTCATACAAGCTGTTTATAACAGACAAGACACCTCTGCGGGTGTAGGATCTTTCCTAACTGTTCACTTGGCAGGTAAAGGAGTGGGATTTTAAGTCCAATAAGAATCCAAGGCTACGTTGAGCTGGTGGAGAATCTAAATCCCTCAAGTCACTGGTGTGATCTTGAGAAGGGAAGGCTTCCATCACTCTTTTGCTGTTGGAAGCTATTTTGTGAAGCTTGAGATTAGAGCAGGCAAGCATTTCCTGAGCTCTCTTGAGGAGGCTGATTGCTGTCTCATCCATTGGCATAGATTTTAAACAGTCATCTACATAGAAATCTTTTTCTACAAGTTGTCTAACATCAGAACCATACTCTAGCTCACCCTCTAGAGCTGAACGTTCATTTCTGGTTTCCTGTGAAAGTTGCGTTTTAGTGAAGAGAAGCGTTTAAGTACTAGTTCTCTATTGTTAGGTAGGTGCCATCTGTGTGTTTTAAAGGGTAGAGGTGCAACTCAGCTGTTGGCATCATCTTTGACTAGTCCCTTTTTCATTGTTTCCAGGAATAGATTGTCCACTATGGAAATTGACACTTGGTCATCCCTTTTTGTTCTTTGGAAGACTGTGCACCCCAAATGTTCTTGGTAGCTGTCACAGATGTGGTTGTCACTAGGAGAGTCTATGATAGTGCAGTGTGGTAGTTCCTTTAAGAGGAAGTGATTGTGACATGTTTGAAATAGAGAAGGGCGTCCATTTTGTAAAGTACAGGTAAGCATGCTGTTGACAGTAACTGGTTTATGCACATTTCCAAGACATACTTCTCCTATTATGACCCATCCTAGGTCTAATCTTTGAGCATAAGGAGCATTGTGTGGACCGTTAATCTGACTTCTGGCTTTGTGGACTCGTAAGATTTCTCTCCCAATGAGTAGAATTATATGGGCTAATGGGTCCAGTTCTGGTATCAGATGTGCTATACGTTTCAAATGTGCATGATGGATAGCTGCATCTAGTGTAGGGATTTTATTGCATTCAGTGATAGTGGGTAAGGGAAGGCATGTCTTTCTGTCTATGGACTCGACTTGATAGCCGATTGCTCTCCTCCCCATTGTCTCAAAACTCCCTGCACAAGTCCTTAAGGAGTATGGAGTGCTGGGTCCTTTGATATTAAAGGTCTCAAAGAAGGTTGATCTGGCTAGAGACTTGTTACTTTGGTCATCTAGGATTGCATAAAGTTTAACAGCTTTCTCTGGTTGGCCGTTGGGGTAGACTGTGACTAAACAGATTTTGGAGCAAGATCTGCCACTAATGGTGTCTTTGCAGACTTCAGTACATTGTGAAGTTATCTCTGGTATGACTGCAGTAGTGTCTCTTTGCTCCACACTGAGCTCCCCGCCATGCTATGTGTCACCATGATTGTGTTGTAAAGTCAATGGGGAAGGTCCAGTGTGTAGAGCTGTGTTGTGTTCTGTGCTGTAACATTCTATGCAGTTAGCACTAACCTTACAATCCTTGGCAAGGTGGATTGTAGAAGAGCAGCACTTGTAGCAGATGCCGTTTTCTCTTAGGAATGCTTTGCGGTTCTCCAGGAACTTTTCTCTGAAGGCTCTGCATTTCAGGAGAGGATGTGGTTTGTTATGCAGAGGACACTGCTTGGCAGGATCTTTATCACTGTTCTCTTGGTGAGTAGAATGTGTAGACCTGTGGGAGGAATCTGTATAATGCACATTAGTCTTGTGAACTGCGACTGATGTTTTGCAGGGGTTAGGTAGAATAGGGGTTGAGCTAGTCAGTGTAAAAGCAAAACTAGGATCATTCCTGGTCTTAGCTTGTTGGTGCATGAAGTCCACAAAAACAGAGAATGGGGGAAATGGCACGTTGTGCCGCTGCTTATATTTGGAACCATGGATGACCCATTGCTCCTGCAGATTGTAAGGTAGCTTACAATCGAGGTAGCTTTCCTCGACACTACAGGGGTAATGCCTCTGGCTGTGTTGAGGAATGCAAGTCCTGGTAAGTCTCCCTCACACTTGGCTACTTGAAGCTGTATTAGTAGGTCACTTAATTCTCTCAGTCTCTGATAGTTTTTGTTAGGTAACCTAGGGAAATCATCAATTCTTTTGAATAGTTCACTTTCTATTATCTCTGGTGAGCCATAGCACTTATTTAATCTATCCCAGATCATTTTAAGGCCATTCTCAGGGTGGTTAATATTGATCACTCTTATCCTTCTAGCATGTTCAGCGGATTCATTCCCAAGCCATTTAATTAAAAGGTCTATCTCTTCGCTATGTGAAAGACCTAACCCTCTGATTACATTTTGGAAAGAGGATTTCAAGGCTCTGAAGGTCTCAGGGCGATCATTGAACTTTGAGAGTACTTTTGTGACCAGCTCACGGCAAGCAAGAAACTTGGCAAAGTCTAATGTGTCTTGATTGGCTCTAGGAGATGCTAATTGTGCATTAACATGGTGGGTACATGGTGCATGGTCATACCTGTTAGGATTGTATGGTCCCTGTTGGCTTGTATCATACCACTTTTGTGTACAGGTAGTTGTGCCTTTGTTGTAATTTGCAGATTCAGACACCTGGTGTGGGGGGGAGTTGTCCCTCATGGGTTCCCTGTGTTTTGAATTCTCTTGTTTGCAAGTTTGCAGTTCACTGTTGACTAGTGGGGGCGCTGCATATTGTGTTTGGCTTATTTCACTGATGATGTCTGAGTGCATGCTTTCTACTGATTGAGGTTTGCTACCCATTTTGGATGCTTGATTGACATATTCTGATGTGCGTTGCAATGAATTCTGCGATCCAAGCTCTGCGTCAAGCACATTGATCCTCCTTATATCAGGGAGTTCTACAGACTCTAATAACTCTGCTTCAGCTATGGCAGCTGCTGCTTCCTTCTCTGCAGTGAGCTTCTCACTAATTTCTTCTAGGCGGTTTTTCTCCATATCTCAATTCTGCATCCAGACATGATCTCTCTGCTTCGAGACGTGATCTTTCTGCTTCCAGATGTGATTTTTCTATTTTCAATTGCATCTTTTGTTCAGCAAAGGTGGCCCGCACTTTTGCAGCTTCCACTTTTGTGCGTGCCATTTTGGCTGCATTGCTGACAGATAAAGATTTGGAGGAACTAGAGACTTGGGACCTTGTTTTGTATGAAGATGTTGTTTTCTGTGACATGTTGATGGAATGGAAATGCTTGACTGTGTAGAGGCTGCTGTATTGCCGTGTGTAGGTAACTGAGCTGACACTGTAGCAGGTCTCTGAAAAGTCAGGATCTTGGGACTGTTGTTAAGCTGTTTGACTGTGCAGGGACTGTTGTCTTGCCATATGCAGGTGGCTGTACTGACAGTGTGAAATTCCTGTGTAGTCAATGGCAGTACTCCTATTGCTGAGCTGCCACGGTTAGACTGTATAGAAACTCTTGTGCTGTCATATGCGGATAGCTCTGGCTGGCAGTGTAACAGATCTGTGAATCGGTATGTGTCCCACTTGCTGACAGACAATGTTGCTGACAAAATCAGATATATGCATCACACACTGACAGCCCGATGTTTTACTGTTCTGCCCCTCTATAACCAATACTCTATCAGCCAATAATCCAGTCAGATGTGGTCTGAAGAATGGAATTTATTATTCAATAGAGGAACTTGTATGAATGTACACAGGTACGTGCGTATAAGCGAGTGTGGTAAAACTGTAAATGTAAACAATAAAAATCAATTACAGTATGCACATGGAAATGCAAGGCAAACATATACTGTACATAACATGGAATATGCAAAGCATGAAGTTATACAGTATGCAAGGTATAGGCTGCAGTGTGACATTTTACAGCTAACATACATAACTGGCTAAGCAGATCTATGATGGCACAGTTAAAGCTTAGAAACTCACCATCGGATGCTATACCAGGTTAAGCACATGAGGTGATGTCTGCCTGGGACCATGTGAGAATGGGAAATGGCTGCTTACAGCTCCTTTAGCCCAGAATGCATTGCAAGACTGCTAAGGCATCTTAGGAAGGACAAAATAGATCCGATTTAAGCTGCTACTGTCCTGACCACTAGGTGGGGCTGCTAATATGAATTAGTGCACAGGTTCTCAAACTCGGTCATAAGGACCCCAAACAGTGCTTGTTTTCCATGTCTCCTCACAGAATTGCAAGTGAAATAATTAGCTCCACCTGTGCACCTGCTGGGTGATCTGGAAAATGTGAACTGTCTGTGGTCTTGAGGATTGAGTTTGAGAACAACTAAATTAATGTAACAGAAGTGAGATGGATTAACAAACCCTATGCTGAAGGCATGACAGCACAACTTCAGATTTTTTTGTCTCCACAAAGTAGAGGTGTCTCCCGAGAGCCTTGTTCCCAGGGAAACCATCTAAGCATATTTGTGCAAATACAAGGTGTTTTCAAGTGTGCATGCATGGTAAATACAGTACAATAAGTTCAATACTGCAACGGCTGCAGCCCCTAGAAGTGCTGTATATTAGGGAGCTGGCAGAAAGGCAGGGGAGTGGCTTCCTATTGGAAGCACTATCTGCCGATCGCAGTCCAGGTTACGTGAATGTTGCTTTATCATTTTTTTTCTACAGACAACAGATTTTATAGTATGCTATCCTTAAATATATAGAAATAGGTTATTTCTTTAAATGACATTTTTTTTACATTTATGGTGCCTCTGCAGATGATTATGTAAATACACCTAAACAATAAATAACTACTGTGTAAGTTCATCTATGCAAACATATTACTCATTTTTGTTTTTTGGGGGGTGGGGGTGTCAAATGTTAGTGTGATATTATTTCAATAAATACCAACATGTTCCTTTATATTGTTTTTAATATCAGTGCAACTTATTTAGCTCTTTGATTTTGCTGTCTTTGTGGTTGTAACATGGTTAATAATGTGCACTGATTAGTGCCATGTTGTGTTACCTTAAACCACTACCCAGTAGCACAGTAGGGGACAAATTATTTCCTGCATCGATTCGGTCCGTTGGCATCTTTTTCTAGTAGTTTCTAAATCATCCCTCGCTAGCATCTCCCTAATGGGAACCAGTTGGCTCATGAGCCGGCCAGGCTTAATTCAAGTGCTCTGGCTCCGCAGTAGAAAGGATTATTGTTAGGGAGGGGGTCATCCTTTCGCTTTTGCTTGGCTTCCTCCTAAATCACACATTAGTACACCTAACCTGTTTTTATCTCTCCTGTTTTCAGTTTCCCACTCTAATTGCCTCTGCTACTGAAACTAATGGGCAGGTTTGGTTGGCACCAGAGAAATTTACTCTTACATAATAGAGGTGAATGGAATGAATTGCAACATTTTTCCTAACAGCATTCCTAAACTTTCCCCATGGGTTTTTAAGCCATTTACTGTTACTATCAAGTTTTTTTAAATTTTTTTATTCTGGATAGTACACAATTGTTAATTATTTCTAGATAACAAACCCATTAAAAATGAGATGTTATTCTGAGCTGAAATACTTATATTAGTTATTATGGAAGCACTTTGAAGTTGTAGTTGAAAGCTTGCATGTATAGGTGAATGCACAGCTGTAGTGGGCACCCCACTAGAATTTAGGCTGGCGCAGCTGTAATCAGGGCCGATGCTCGGTTTCTAGGTGCCATTGGCAAAGCTTCACTCTGCCACCCTTGTTTACCCCAGTGCTTGTGCTGTAGTCATGCTCCACTTATCCCCCTCATGGCAACATAAAACAGAACACACACGCCTTTTGAACGCCTATGGATGCCAAGACATTTGGCACAAAGACTCTGACTATCAGCACAATTACAGTTGCTATCTTGATGTTGGAACCTTTGGAAGTAGAATAAAGTATACAGTGTGGGCTTATAATTTAATCATCTTGATGGTGCAATCCACCGTGGGAGTTATGTATAAGCTATTGGTGCCTAATAAATCCATAAGGTGGATTTAATATACAGTAATAAGCCCATCAATTAAATATACACTTCAATTTATGTAGCTAGAGATAAAGAGCCTAATTCTGAGTCGGATTTATCTCTTTGTGTTCATGGATGCAAATAGCAAGTGTTACCATACAGAGCAGCGCAGAAGTGAATGTACACATTTTTGCATAACTACAGTATGAGCGATTCAGATGGATCTTTGTTGGATCTTGCGTTGCATAAAATGGGCATCACTGGGTGGTGTCCATGCAAACGCTTTCAAGAGATCTATCTTGTGGGAGTGTCATGGGATGTCGTGGGCTTGTAGCTAGATTTCCATGCTACTCTGAGTTGTGCGTATGGAAAAGGTAAGGCTGTTTCTGATGGATCTCTTGCACCTAGCATGGGTGTAGTGCTAGAGTCAATACAAATGATGATTTTTTTTTTTTTTATAGGTACCCCTATGGATTACTTCGGATACTAGTAATCCACTAGTATGTGTGATAGTATGTAACTAGTATGTGTGATAGTGAGTGTGAGTGTGAATGTAATAATAAAATGTTACTTTCACGGTGTATGTTGTTTTTATTTACGTATTGCTTTGGTTGTGGAACTACAAGTGCCAGCGGGCCCGTAATGCCCCACATGCTAGTATTTGTGGTTCTCCAAATACCAGCATGCGGGGTAGGCTTGCTGGGATGTGTAGTTCCACAACTAAAAACAATATTTAACCATTTATTTTACACACACTAACATTATCAACCCGGCACCCACTGGCCAGGGGTGCCGGGGATAGCCCCAGGCTATCAACCCAGGACAGGGGTGCCCTGGAGAGGGCTCCTCTGGCTGTGGCATTAGTCCACCGCTAGAAAGGGTCTGGAGCTGGTTTTAAAAATAGGATGAACCTCATACAATTTTTTTTAACCCTATATTTAAAACCAAGTCTGGCCCTGCTGCCTGGTGCTGGTTCTTAAATTATGGTGGAACCCTATTCATTTTGTTCCCCATAATTTTAGGAACCAGGACTGGCTGGCAAGTCTGGGGCTGGTTAAGCTGTAGGGGGGGACCCTATGCCATTTTTTTAATATTATTTAACCCGTTTTTTACAGGTCTTAACACAAAAGCAGCTTACATGTATCTCACTATGTGCAGGCTGCTTGCTCGGGTGAGTTTGGAAGAGAGAAAACTCAGCAATCTCGTGTGAGTAGCTAAAATCTCCTTAAACTCTCCTTAAACTCTCCTCTAAACTCACCATTTGGACGAAAAAACTCGATCTGCTTCACCATCGAAAAACTCACTTTCCCCTAAACTCACTTCTTAGTAAAAGTTGTTAAAGGAAAAACTCACCCGAGTTTTGGTGAAGCAAAGTGAGTTTAAAAACTAAAAAACTCGACCAAACTCGAATCTTAGTAAATTTACCCCCCCAGAATTCACAAATGTAGTCCTTTGTTCATTACATATGGATTTAAGAAATGAGAGAGGTGCAATAGTGATCAGCGGCGCTCCTTCTCCATGCAGCTCCCGGGGATAATGGAGCCAGGTGCCCCCTTCAGGGCTGACGCCCAGCGGCAAATGACTCCATTGTCTCCGGGAGTTCCGCCACTGCACAGTGCCTTTACAGTGCTCCTTTAACACAGTGCTCCTAACCTTTTTTTTTTTACAAAAAGTGCCCCATTAGGCTTTTTTTTTTGCAACAAACAAACAACACAGGTCTGCAGTTCACTCCTATGGCATTTTTTGTGCCTCACAGAGTGCTGCAGCCAGCCCATGGTATACAGTGCATTACTAACAGACTAGATATAGTAGAAAATGGTCAGCGCCAAGGAGGTAGGTCTGCCAGTGGTTTGCAGCCTGCAGGAATTCAGGAAGTAGACCAAATCAGTTCCATATAGATTGCAATATGAATAGGGGTGGTCTGGCCATACTATTTCAGAAACTATGGGCCCCATTTAACAACGAATCATAACCCCTTTAGCACTCGCTAAAGGGGTTACGTCATCCTTTCAATATTTAACAAACAGCGGTAATCCAAGATTACCACTGTTTGTCACTGTATCGCTCTCACCATCTTTAGATGGCGCAAGCAATGCGATTCTCATTGCCAGCAAGCAAAGCCTTCCAGGCACTGCCAGCTATCTGCAGGATTAAACAGTCATGCTCATGCGCAGACTGACTGTCATATAAGCAGAAGTCTGTCGCTGGTAGTGATAGGCTGCCAGTAACTAAGCGAAGGACCCCGTAGTCAAGGAGAACATTGCTGGACCTCATCGGCAAGGTAAGTAATGATGAATACCAGTAGCATATTTGTTTGTATCACTGCGACACTAAACGAAATGTGCCGCTGGTGTTTAGGATCGTTAATAAATTGGGCCCTATATACCTTTTTGTATTTGGAGATGCACTGGAACCATTCTTATGTATATTATGAACAGACTGTTGCTTTAAACTAGAATCTGAGACAAATTATCAAGCATTAAAGTGTGTAGAGACTGCACAGAAAGGGATAAAGCATACTTACCAACTTTTAATTTTACCACGCACAATGCGTCAAATCGCAAGTCTAGAAAGAGGAGGCAGGGACAAAATGATGCAAATCTCATAGAAATGTGTCATATTCATCCTGCCTCCTCCACCTGGACTTGCAATTTGCAACATTATACTCATGATTCACTAGGAAGTGTGTCGGATATGGGATAACTATCCACTCTGGGAAGGCCCAGGGGACTTCTCAAAATGTTGCCAGTCTCCCAGAAGTTCCAGAAGAGTAGGTAAGTATGTTATAAAGAATATCAGAGGCAATAAGAAGAGAGAGAAAAATGGTAATGTTAGTAAGTGAAAAAATAGGGCAGGGGTTTCCAAGTTGGCTTCATCTCAAAAATTCCCTAGAGCATCTCTTAACATAAGAAAAGTAGGTCAGAGAAGTTGAGAGGGAGATCTGGGGACTCAAAATAGTTAAATCAAGGGAACCATGTTGTGTGAAATTTGACAGAGTAGTTATACAATATACTTGAGATATGTTTTAAACCAATAGACCTGCCAAATTCTATTGATTACTACCATTATATGAGGGAGGGGGGATAGTGCAGTGTGTTTGCAGTGTCGTGTTCTGTTAAAGTGTTAACCTTGGAGGTGTTTCCTTTTCCGTATGCACGCGCTATATATATATATATATATATATATATATATATACACATATATATATATATTTATATATATACTCTCTGTATTTTTCTTGCTGTCAATATTAAATTACACAATATGCAAAATCATGTGTTTAACAGGAATCCAGCAGTATAGCCATAACAGAACTTTAATGATACAAAACGTAACTTTATCCACCCTCATTCTGTAGCTCCCTCCCAAAATATACACTATCACAAATGAGCTACTTCTATAATAGCAAACTGAATTCCTAGGTCACAGTGGTGTATCTATAATGGGTGCAGGGTGTAGGCACAGTGCTAGAGTCTACTCCCTTGTTATGACTAGAGAGGAGGGGACCCAGACAGAGACTGCACATGGGCTCCCTCCTCTCTTAATACACTCCTGCTAGCACAGCTCCAGCCTCCAGAGCTGAAGAAATTCTGGACTCTCTACTGAGAAACTATGCAGTCCATTCAGTCTATACTGTCAGCTGGTCTTCCCCATTGACCTTCCATCCAGGATTTACGATTCTGATTCCAGCTTTTGATGCTCAGTACTTATTTGCTCCGTCAAACAATACTTTCTTCACCTTACTTAATTTTAGTGTTCACAACACAATGTTTAACAATACAAAATAAAAGTAGCGGTAAGACACATATACTGTGCAAGTATAAGTAGGCTTATCATATCATCCCTTTAATTCGGGACACATATGAATTAAACTTCAAGTCTTCATTTCATCTGGTTTTAATCAGCTACAAACCCTATGTAATTAATGTTTCCCGAATTAAAGGGATGATATGGCAAGCCTAAGTACTGTATAAACAGCTTGTTTAGTTCTTGAAAGGCCAACATGTTGAATTCCACTTTGCAGGGAATGTTGGGTCCAAGTAATCTTAATTCTCCCCTTTTTTAAAATGGTACAGTATACATTATTCATTTGAAAGCATAAAAAAACAAATATATATAATATAAACTTACTCTGGAAATGACAAAGATGCACATCATCCTATTGTTGTTTTGGTGTCACACCAGAGTTAAATACAACATACGTTGACATGAGCAATTCAACTCTGTTATTCAAACTCTTTAATCCTGGTGCTTGGAGCGCTATTAGGCAGATCAGTTCCAGCTATCGTAAGAGGTTTGCCTACAACATAATTACAAAATTGATCTTTCTCTTATAAAAATGCATCTAATATTGGGAACAACTGCATTAGAGATATCCACTCACTGGGTCAAACTAAATTCAGTGCGATTTTGAATAGCCACCAAAGGGAGCTCCGGCAGCTATTCAATACACTGCGCTGTTTGGGCGGCTAAAGGATTTCTTCTCGCACCCCCCTGGGGAAGTGTGGAGAAATCTGACAACTGTGCCGGGCGCGCAGCTGTTTGCCGGCTTAGCGCGCCCGTCAGAGAATGCCGGTTACCGCACCTTAACACCCAGGTTAAGTTGCGATAACCATCATTCTCAGATTTAACCCATTCCCAACAATGCTAACAGCGCATTGAATTGAATAGCTGCAGCAGCTCTCTCCTGCGGCTATTCAACATCGCTCAGAATTGAATTCGGCTCACTGACTTTATATAAATCATATTGTAAGAAAATATAAATGAGAGGTTTGATTTTGTTGAAACCTGAACACACCGAACTTTGGGGTACTGAATAGAACCGAGTCCCGACTTGGGCCTTTTTGCCAAGTTTGGATTGCATTTAAGTCCCTCCCTCGTAATTTCAGGTGTTGTGAAGTGGTCAGAATTGTCTAGAATTTACTGGAAATGATTGTTATTTATGTTAATAAAAATGTTAGGAACAAAAAATATAGGAACAAAAACAGGTGTATGTTACATGATTTTATTGTTTTTTTAAATCAATTTTTAAAGAAAATGAAAACCAAAACCAAACCAATACACTTGAGTTAAACCCAAAACCAAAACCCTTCAATGATTTAGAACCAAAACCAAAATACAGGGTTCTGCGCATATTTCTAGTAAAAAAAAAATTCTAATCTATTCTCTTACCTTTAATCAAGATTTTGTATGATCAGCTTCTTTGCTGCATACAAATGTTTTGCAGATTGCCGGAACAGTGTTGCAAAAATGTTACAATGTAAAAGTAGTCTTGGTTTCCTGACAAATTTTATTATGGGTACCAGGAAAATGAGAGCTGTGACCACATTATTTTAAAGCTTAAAACTGATACATAACAGCTGAAACCTCCATCTCACAAGTATATAGGTTAGAAACATAAATCGTGAGCTGAAATCTTCAGCTCACAAGTATATAGATTAGAAACATAAGTTGTGAAGATAATGGTTTTAAAATCTATTTTAACAACCATAACACTTCACCTTTAAAAATGACATTTACCCAGTTATTAATTAGTTTAATTATTTTTATATTGAAAGCCAAAGATTTAATGGTGAAGGCGCAACACACCTGCATATTATTAGCAACACATCACAGAAGCAATTTGTACAGTGGGAACAGTTTTTTTCTCCCTATATGCTTTGCCTTTTTCAAGATAAATTATCTTAAACACAGGATACACACCATCCTAAAACGTGCTGCCCAAGTATGCAAACTTTCATGTATATGGGTTCTTTATATAGGAAAGTTAATGTAGCCGTCATTTTCTTTAAAAACACTTCAGACGGGGACTAAGGGCTGTGAGTGTAAAAGAGACTTGACAATAAAGGATTTTACAGCACATAGGACAACAGAGCATGCCAAGAGGTTCTAATCTGCCGTCACGTTCTGTGTTTGTACTATTGTATGATTCCAGCGAACATAGCACCTCCTCTGTCTCCAATCTGAGTGCCTAGGGAAAGATGCTTCATTGTAGTTGTTCTGAAGACAGAAAGACAGAAAGAAAGAAAGATCTTATGTCAGTCTCTCGGTTTTCACTGCTTACTGAATGCTCAGATATAAAAGGCCTGTTTAACAGCTATCATTCAGGGCTTACAGGGTGCAGGGCGAGGAATTTCAAAGCAGCCAATGGCTAGCCACATAGGGGATAAATTGAGTGATATGTTTTTATTCGGAATGCTTAAGTTGCAAAAGACTTTAACAAATGTTCTACCCTGAAGGTACATTTAGTAGAGTGTACTGCAGTGAGAGTGGGGAACATAAATAGCTTTTCGCCATTTGAACGAAAGTCTTGTAGTTACCTGGCATTTCCATTTGGAAAGATTAAAGGTGCAGTCTAATTTAGTAACCTTTTTTCAGCTGCAATAGAGAAAAATTGCTTGATCTTATGACACCTTCTCTGCAAATTATAAACATTGTAAAGAAAAATTCTTTCACTCCCAGAAACTCCAGCAGTGGTTCTCTGAGAAGTTTGTTGTGGCAGAGATGATGTTAATTATCTTTCAAAACTAAACAGTACAACCGCAAAGTTGAAGGTGTCATGCAAGTTATAGGTTGTTGCTCATGGGCTTGTTTGAGGCTCATCACAAAAATGTTGAGAATTGCACAAAAAGAAACAAAAAAGCCTTTTTTGCCACAGAAACACAGGTGCGTGTGATTATATGCTAGTTTGTTATGATTTCTGTTGAAGCCAGTCCCTTTCTTAGGTTTATTTTGTGCTTTTAAATGCTCTACAATAATCAATGTTTTGTTTCAAGCAGTTGCCTAAAATCGTACTTCACTGCACATAAAATGTAAAGTCTGAGTGAGTCTTAAGGGAAGCAGATAGCTGACATAAGGCCTGATTCTGAGATTGATGCAGCACCAATATTTATGCAACTGAGTAATGTTTTACCATGCCTCCCGACCCAACTGTTTCAGCAAGGCAATCTTGCTTTTCGGGCACTGACCCGCTCTCCCACCCGTGGACCACAGTGTCTCGTAGGCAGGGGGGAGGTTGGGGGACACTCTGTCACACATTGCTCAATGAATGCATGACGCGAACATGCGCATGTCATTCACATTGTGCCAAGGGAGGCTGGGGGCTGCCCAGCAGCTGCTGAGCACCGGGCAAGCCCAGAGCATGATGAGAGACAGGGACATGACACGCGACCATGCACAATGAAGCATGGACTAGCAGCATGATACCATGCCCCCTTTCACACAGTGAGATGTCCTGCCACTAAATCTGTTAATGTTGGGAGTCTTACTACTGCGTATGCGCGAAAGTCCAGGAAGCCCTTATTGCACACACACAAACCCAAATGTCCTATGTTGTTTGCAATTGCTTATGGCATCACTAACACTTGAGAGGGCGGAGACTGGAAGGTGACCCAAAGTGATTTCAAACAGGGGCTGTTTCATGGGCGTGTTATGGGAGTGTCACGAGAGTGGCTTGGAACGCTGATGCATAACCATTTTCAAATCCAATGCTTCAAAGGAAATGTTTAGTTGGTTTAGAGGAGACTATCTAGAGTAGACTCTAGGCTACCACAAAAATGTCGATGTTGTGACCGATGTTGTATCGATGTTGGTGTGTTTACGATCTCCATCACAAATGCACTTACCACGGAGCCTAAAAGTGAGTGTCTCACTGCTCGCACACTCCATTTCACCGTGGAGCATGAATGGAAAGTTTAGCATTTGCATATTTCCACAGCCGCTATTGAAAATGTGCCTGTGAGCACAGCTGCGTTACCAATCATCTCTGAATCTGACCTATGGTTGCTACGGGTGTGGTACATAATGTTTTCATGTGGACATACATAAGGTCAACATGAGAATGTAGACATGGTGGAAATGTCAACATGCTTGGCATTTCAGCCTAATCATAACCTCCCCCAAATGCTTAACTGTGATTCTCCTGGCGGTGCCTAATTGCCATTCTTCTGAGAATGGCGACATTTCAGATGTCACCATTGTAAACATGGTGCATGTCGACATTCCTTTAAATAAGAAAATATTTGTGACATTGACCATTTCGTAAATGTAAAGCTCTTTTAAATCAATATTTTTGTCACCTAACTTCCCTCCACTCCCCATCTTCCCCACCTTTTATAATCACCAGATGTTCCTTTTTGGAGAAACACAATATGACTGTCCCATGTCTACCTGAGCGGCAAAGCAGGTATACTCTTGTACAGCTTATAGCGCCCACTGGTCTGTAGATATAAGGAAAGTTGAGACTTCAGTGCTCGTGTTTACATTTTTTTTTCTTTCAGTTTTAAGACAACAGGAAATAAATAATTTCCAGAGAATATGAATTTTAAATAAAAATGTGATTAGACATTTCCTTAAACTTAATCGCTTGTCCTTACCTCACAATTGTCCTGATAGGAGGGGACTGCCACACGGTCCTGGAAGATAATGTTTGCCTCAACGGAAGTTAGAACGTATGTCCCACGCACAATGATGAGTATGTGTTCCTGGTACTTGCTGAAATGTATGGGTGTTTCTAGCAGATAGGAGAGGTGGTAGTGTCTTAATGCTTCAAAAAGTATATGTGGGCAGAGGAACATGGTATGGCATAGGTGAACAGCAACATTGAATAGAAGTTGTTAAACATTTTAAAACAGATCTATTCTCCCCAGAATTATCGAATTATCCCATTTAGACAAGAAACAAATAAAATATGAGTTTGTAACGTGAAATGAAAAAGGTGGGACATACTGTTAAAATATATAAAATAGAACTAGAAATTGTAGGAAAACAAAAATCACAGAAGCAAAAAATAAAAACTGGATATTTTCCAGATATAGCTGAGCTTACGGTTATGTACAAGAAGGCTACAATAAATAAGTCATATGATCTATGCTGTTGGCCTTAGTAGTGTGTATTTGTCTTAGGGAATATATGTTGGTCTATGTTGCACAAATATCCTTATACTACCTTTAATCATATTCTGTAACTTATACAAAGTAGCAGAAGAGTGTAAATAAAACTTGCGCTGAAGCTCCTGCTAGAAGTAGATTTAGAAATGACCTGTCAGTAAGAGGAAAATTGTCTGTCATTTTAGTCATACAGTTAATAGTTCAGTCATAATCTGTCAGTAAGCGTAATAGTGCCAGGCATTCTAGTCAGATAACAGGTGAATGATGACCTGTCAGTGATTAAAATATTATCATTTTAGTAAGAACATTAGCAGTTTAGTAATAACCTTTGAGTAATGAAAATGTTTTATTCAGTAAGACAACATTCTCCCCTTACAATATTGTAGGCTCTCCACCTTTTTTTCCATGTCATGTTACTCTTTCACCATACTGTACTATTGCTGTCTACATACTGCATAGAACAAAAGAAGAAAAATAAAGAACTAAGCATTACATTTTCTTTGTACTAACACATAGCCAGCTCTGTTGTCAGCCACATTGCACAGACACCATGGGAAGTATTTCAATTATATATTTAAATGTATAGAATTTATTTATGTAAAATTCTGCTTCCAGTCTGCCTGGATTTGCATTAGTACGTGGTACTGCACCTCCTCTCCCACATGTTTGCACTGCTTCTAATGCTACCCACCCTGAGTTACACTTCTGCCACCCACAATATAACAGGTTGGCAGACTGGGTGAATAGCTACCTGGCAATGACATCTATGACATCATTGGGTTGGGTTATGACAAAAATATGTAGAAGAATATGAAATGCAATTGCCAATTGTAATGCAACAAAGTATACCTGGAACATGGTTTGGCTGGAAGCACATTTTGCACCCACCTCTAATTCAGCTGCCAATACTGCATATCAATCCTATTGTTGATATAAAGTGAATATTTGTATGTTGTTCTGATAAGCACAACCCACCTGGCTTCTGGGAAAGTATGAGCAAGAGGTTGTTCATTTCATCTTTAATACTCCTCCAACCATACAGTTGGTAACTCCTATCTTTTGTCTCCAGCTACTTAAAAACAACAGAAAGGCGCAGGGCCTTCATTTGTAAGTAACTGTAACTAAAGTCTTGATTGGCTAACGCAGTGGAAAATATGCTAAAAGCACTTGAAGGGAACAGAGCGTACATTGGAGGGGTAATTTAGTTGATGCGGCCTAATCTCCCTCACATGAAATGGCACGGCACAGAATCTGTGTGTCAAAGAAACTGCTGCTTCTTCAAGCACAAACACAGCGATCCTTTCTGCTTGGGTTCTAACTCCATACAGTACATCTGACCTATGTAGCCTCTGGTGCTTGGTTATTGTATGTGTATTTCATTTACTTTACTTGGACAGTGTATACAGTGTTATGTTAGATTACAAGCCAGGAGATTTTTTTTTTCTCAAAACATACTTACACAAGATATGCATAGGAACAGTTTCTGAATATGTCACAAGTTATTAAAAGGGAGATCTTGTTTCAAGGAGTTCACAATCTTGTTAACTTGTAGGCGTCTTACAGACAGGGTAGAAGTGCCCTGATTAACAAGTGCAGGCTTTTGAAGTCAAGTGCATCTGGAGTTAGTTACATAGTTAGTGAGGTTGATAGAAGTCTATCAAGTTCAACCTTTGTCATGTTTAGTCTCTGTTCATCTCAAAGACGTTAAAGAGAGTCAAATGTCGGCATTCATGTTTGAAAACAGCCCTAAGTAAATTCTTTTTTTTTTTTAATGATTTGAAATTTGCATTATCATTAGAGATGAGCAGTTCGGATTCGGAGAAATCTGACAGAACCAAATTTGGGGTTTTCTAATAGAACCGAGTCCTGGCTTGGGTCCTCCCACCAAATGTGGTTCTCAAAACAAGGCAAATGGTAATTTTCCTGGAAATACAGAAATCTGGGATCTTGCATGTTTTGGATTGCATATAATTCCCTCACTCTTAATTTCAGACAGTGGAGTCTGAAATGAAGAGGGAGCAGTAACCACCATTAGAGAAAGTTGGAGCAGGGTCGTCAAGAGGGGCTGGTGGGCACTAATTGCCTGGGCTCGGACTTGTTAGAAGGGCCCGGCGGATCAGCTGCTACGGTGCCCATGCTACAGCGATGAGATGGAGGGGATATGAAGGCAGGGGGCATGTGCACTCATGAGGAAATCTCTCCCCATAGGTGATGACTGTTGTGGGCGGGGCTATGTGATCTGCAAGAAGCAGGTTGTCTCCTGCAAATCACATAGACTGGCCCGCAGCAGCTGGACCTATGGGGAGAGACTTCCTCCTGAGTGCACATCTCCCCACCCTCATGTCACCTCCTCCCTGCCATCCTATTGGTGCAGGCTGCTGCAGCTTCTGAGCGGTCCCCTTAAAGCCACTGTCGCCCCCTCTGCGTCCACCAGCATCCCTTCACAACGTGTGCAGCCACACATACTTCTTTTTCTATATTTTTAAGAGGGGCAGTGGCAACATCTAGACAAAGAATATATAGGCGCTGGTCAGTATTAAAAAGGTTTAATAAATCTATATGAAAGAGACAATATAAAGAAAAAATACTCTAAAAAATTAAATAAAAAACATATATTATAACAATAACAATTAAAAACATGGATCAAATCTCAAGTAATATATATATTACACTGATATACACCAATATATATAGTCTGTCAGTTGGGACTGTAGTATTGACTGGTGCTTGTTTATGAGAAAAAAGTGTCAAACCTATAAACTGATTTACTATATGAAAATAACCACCACTGGTCTAAATGATTAGTGTCAAAGATGATATCTGGTTAGTAAATTCAATTATATTGCCCATCTCAAGGGCTGTTTATACCAAGATGAAAGAAAGAAAAACAAGAAGGTGTCAGAACATTGTACCACACTAAATGTATTTAAGAAAACCACAAATTGATAATTCGATAGTTAATACAGTGTTTAGAAAATTATTACTCCCAATATCATTTCAGCATTTGGTTAAAACTTCACAATATCCAGAAAAAGTAATAATTCATCAGACACACATCCTGCTAAAAACCGATATAAACAGAAAATTATTATTACAATTATGGTGATTTGATTAAATCTTTATAATATAGTCCAGAAAAAATAATAAATGTTGAACAAAAAAAGGGGGGGATTAAACCACAGAGAATTGATGTCACAATTGTGGCGTTTTGATTTAATTATTGTAATATTGTCCAGAAAAAATAGACAAATAATGAGCTCACTGGAACCTCATGGGTCTCCCATCCATTCATCAGCCACCTTTATGCATGCTTAGCTATTTTGCTCTAACTCTGCCCCTGCATAGATGCTACTGCAAGAGGTTTCTTAGATGGTTCTATTTCTCTGCATACAAGGGAAGTACATCTGTTCCAATATAGATATTGATTATTCAAGTGTTTAGTTTATGTACATAATTGTTAAAACTCTGTATCACACAAAAAGTGAGTTTTATGCCCCTTTATTCTGGGGATATCAATTGGTGGAGAGTAGTGTTCTCCGGAATAGAACAAAAGGAAAAAGACATGCATGCAAAAAATAGGTTATATAACCTGTATCCTTTCGATTACTTTAAATTAAATCCTTACGTGGTCAGGAGAGCGTCCACTCTGTCAGTAGGTACCACTTATACTGACTAGCGGCCCGACTGCTGTCCGTATCTAGCAGCTACGGGACCGCAATAAAGAGAGGTTAAAAATTAATAGAAAAAATACCTCCCTCCGCAGAAGGCGGATGCTGGCTATATGTCAGCCTCTTCGTATGTGTCGCCTCCTATACCATAGTATTAGATGCAAATTGTGATCCTTTTTTTTTTTGTATATCACCCTTTTTTCCTTCTTATGCTCCTCTCCACCTCAATAGATATTAGATATTAATGCATTTCTCCGCCTCTTTCAGTCATTCAGCGGCTTCCTCAGAACAGTGTGTAAGGGTCCTCTCCCATTAGCTCTTTATGAGCCCTGCTTTGCTGAATCAGTATTTAGTAATCAATTTAAATATTTCAAAGGATAATACAATTTGAAAAAATATTTATTTTCTGGGTTTTTTTTAAGTATTTTTATAATTCCCTCTAGATATTTGTAAGGGAAGATTGTGTGTTTTTGAGAGGCAGCATATATTACTGTACTAGCTGGGTGTTGTTTCCCTGTCAGCTGCATAATAAAATGATAAAAGTTAAAAATATATATATTTTTTTTTTCTGTTAAAAAAAATTCTCAAGTCTTAATTCAATTTAGTTATTTCAAGGGAATGTTATGTGTTTTTGAGTGGCAACATACATAACAGTACTTACTGGGTTTTGTTTTGCCATCAGTTGCACCCCAAAATAATAAAACCTGAAAAAATATTTATTTTTTCTGTTCTAAAAATATCAAGTCTTATAATTAAATTTAGATATTTCAAGTGAAGATTGTGTGCTTTAGAGAGGCAGCATATATTACTATACAAACTGAGTGTTGTGGCCATGTCAGCTGCACCCCAAAATAATAAAAGTTTATTTTTTTACTGGTTTAAAAATAAAAATCTCAAGTCATTTAATAAACTGCATGGTGAAGGTAACAGTCCATCATTTCCCTGTCTCATTTCACTTGGTGTGGTGGCAGTTACAAGTTCAAGTACAGTAGCTGTGTTCATCTCCTGGTGTAAATCAATTATGAATTAGTCTATAGAAGAACAGGAGCAATCCAGTACTAGTGCTGGCAGTAATAGTTCTTCAACATCTACTTTTAAAAAAGGAGAAGGGGTAAGAAGAAGATGTAAGAAACAAATCAAAACAATGGGCCTGTTTCAGCACGGATTGCAACTGTGAGTACGCACGCAGAAAAGTGTGATTATCAGCATAACAGCGACAGAATTTTTAACACACCCACCATACGGAGTGCTCGCTATTGCATACACAGTTGCATATGCAATCGCAGTTACAATAGCATAGCGATTGCAATCGCAACCAGGAACGATCGCGATTGATCACTGATCCTGTATAGCTAAGGATCTGAACTAGTCTTCTCACAGCATATGATGTTCTTGTTGTAATGACTGTTTGTTGTGCATGCATAAATGATGCTAATTGTACCTTTGATCTGGCTAGTTTACTAATTTGTAGGCTAATGACCTACATGAATAAATTAGTTGTACAAAGACCCAACATATTTATACAATATATTCATAAGAAGTAAATCGCACTCACCTTTGAGAACATATGGGTGCCCGGTCAAAGAATGCATTCACAAAAATCACCTTGAAGCATATAACAAGACATACAGCAGGAAACCAGCATACCACCATTTAGTATGAAAAGTCAAAAAACATTTATTAAATTTGTCATGAAGCCATCCTTATAAGCCGTATACGCCTTTTCAATGTAATAGAGGTTATACTTAGCAAATAATGAAGCGCAAGTCCCCACATGGCTCACGGACTGCCCGACGGCCGTTTCGGTATATGTTCCACCTTTGTCAAGGGTTAACCATACAAATGAGCACAAAAAATCAGCTTAATATAGCAAGAAAAAAAAGGAAAATTGAGGAACTGTGTTTTATCTGTCAATGAGTATTTAAATCATCCAGTACACATTCAAATTTAAAATATCAAATAACATAATTTATTAAAATTTGAAAATACAATATTGCATGTGTCCCAGAAAATATAAAAATATTGCACAAAAAGAGTATTATTCTGCAATAGCAGCAGTGGCAATTATAACTATTTAATGTCCAGATCTCTGTAAGTAAAGAGAACGAGGAAGCACCTCTCTTATTCCAGCATTGTGGGTTAAATATCCGCTGATAGAATGCGGTAATGTCCGTAATGTTATTGAATAAGATATATAGTTTCTCACCCTTATATCTGCACAATGATTCCGGTGTAATCCCTTGATAGCCCAGTAATTGTAGGACTTGTAAATAGGGCTGCTTGTCCGGATGGCAGTGTCCAGTAATGGATCCTCGGTCCGTTGGCTTCCAGCAGCAATCCTGCACTCACGCTATGTCCACACGGTGAGACCGCCGTCTCTACCATGTGATGGGCTGCGAGTGCTGGGAAGGCTAGTGGCTTGCGGCTGACCGGCAATGGGGAGACAAGAGGCTATACCCACAGTCGCGGAGGTGAAGAAACAGATGGATGTTGGTTTGTAGCGCTGCTGTAAATAATTGCTGGATCCTTGCTTGTAATGGCAGTGGCAGGTTTTCCTTCCTAACACGTTTCTTTACCCTTAGGTAATTTCGTCAGAGTATGGATCGCTGCAGCAGGCATGAGAC